>CM053501.1:69984456-70330134 GCA_028627145.1 Eidolon dupreanum
GAGTAAATTTACACTGCCTCTAGTGAGGCAAGAACTATTTTTTCAAGCTAAGAAATTAAAATTAATATTGATCTGGTGTCAAATTAGATTAAGAAACTTAAACATTATTAATAAAACTATATGGAAAAGTAAAAACTACATAGAAAATTTCAAAATAAAGGAATGGGAGAAAAGAGCAGATAGAAGGTTGAATACTGTTGATATTTAGCTGTTTACTTATAAAAACGGCAGCTTCATATGATTCAACTATTAATAACAAAGCACTAGTAGAGCAATTTTAATATCAGACTTTTGAGGCAAGAACAGTACTAGGGACAAAGAAAGATTCAAGAACAATCAACCAAGAAGACAAATTAATAATGATCTTGAACACGCTTATTAATCTCAAAATATGTATAGCAAAATCTGTATCACAAGGAGAAATTGACAAATCTGTAATGATAGCGATACTTAAAAATTGCACTATCAGAAGTAATTAGAGAAAATGAGGTGGAGAAGATTTGAACAACAAAATAGACAGAACTCTATTCAACAAATAGTGATATATATTCTTTCAAAATACATATGAAATCTCCTCCTAAGTTTAGTATGTGATAGGCCACAGAAGAAATCTCAGAACTGATGTCATATAGACCCCATTCTCTGATAACAGTGTAATAAATTTAGAAATCAGCAAAAGCATAGTATGAAAACTCCATATGTTTGGAAACAAAAGATAACACTTACTAATGATTCATTTGGAAGTAAGTCACAATAGAAGAAACTTGTTTACAGCATTATGATAGACTGGACCCTCTTATAAACAACTAAGAAAATGATGTAAAATGTACGATACGTATTTTAGATATATTAGTGTTTTAGGAAGTAAATAAGAATTAAAGAAAGCTCAGAGGCCCACAACCAAAGGAAAGCTGAAAATGTAAAAGGTAAAGTCTTGAGGATACTTGCTGAAGTCAGGGTTATTGAACTTCTATTTTCATGAGTTGGCAGGGTTTAGGGCCCTCCCAAGATTAAGAATCTAATAGCAGACACCCTTGTATAAATCTTGAACTTCTAGAGGACTTCACCTTCAGAGTAAGAGAGAACTAGAAATAAGCCCCAGCGCAGAGTTGTAGTGAATCGTTTGTGGGTTGTGAAATCAGTTATGTGGTCACTGTCTGCACTGTTTCGTTTTTTTTTTTTTTTGAAATGTCAAATGTAGTAATGCTTCATGTAACTTGTTTGATTTTTGTGTGTTAATGTATATTTGTATATGAATATGTGTGTGATTATACTTGGTTACATTGTTATTCTTTTACCATCATTGAGTCTTGGTCAAAAAATCTTGGAAGCTGTGCCTTAGAGAAACCGTAGCATGTGTGCACAGAAACATGAACAGCTACTCATTTCAGCATATTTGTAAAAGCAAAAGACTGGAAGCAGCCTAAATTCTATCAGTAGTAGAAAGGGTAAATAAATATCTTTATACAATGGAACATTATTCATTAGATAAAATGAGATAATTATTTCTACTTACGTTAGCATAGATAAATCACAAAGCATAATATTGAGTGGCAGAAACAAGTTGCAGAATGATAGGTAAGTATAGTTGAGTTTATATTTAAAAAAATAACATTATGCTGTTTGGTAAAGATAGGCACCAACTTCAGTATACCAACTTCTGAAGATAAAAAGAGTGAAATGGGATTAGGATGGGGTTCCAAAGAATGAGGCAAGCTCTCCAACTTTGTGTGTGTGTGCACACACATGCAAGCATTTCCCTTAAAAAATTGTAAGTGAATATGACAGAATGTTAACATGTGGATAATAGGCACTTGGGTGCTGATTATATTCTTTCCTGTACTTTCCTGGTGTTTAATTTTTTTTTTTTAAGTTATATAACATATAAGTGGATAACTTGTAGTTTTCTTATAGGGAGAATCTTTAGAGGTGAATGATGTCAGAATTAAATTTTTAAGTGTTCTCTGGAAGAGCACATTCAGTTGTGATAATATAATACCTTTAATTACATGAAAGCTCTGTAATTTTATGAGTATGGTAGTCAGGTTGAGAAGGAAAAGGTATGAGAAAGGAATTAAATATAAAATCCTAAGTATGAGAATATTTTCTATAGTGTATAGAAAGGGAAAATATAGTAATTCAATACCCTTTAAAAATGCTTGTTGAATTAGAAGCCCTGATGAAGAAAGGAAAAATTTCTCTCTCTGAGCATTGCATTCAGAGAAACCAAACTACCACCCATTGAATATAAGTTAAAACTAAACATTATATTACTAGAATTGTAAGTTGTTGCTTACCATGAGACAACAAAACAAAAAAATATATAATATGTTTATTGTTTTGTCATTCACATTTTTAAATTTTACCTAGCTGGTCACCTGACTTTTGAATGCCGAAATTTTCTTCGAGTAGACCCCAAAAGGGATATAGTTTTGGATGTCAGCAGCACAAGCAGTGAAGAGAGTGATGAGGAGAATGAGGAACTGAATAAATTGCAGGCATTACAAGAAAAAAGTAAGTAATACTTTTTTTCTCTACATCCTTTAAAAATGTTTTTAAATGTTCTACTCTTTAATGTCATGTTTATCTATTGTTCTGTGGTATTTATCATTAAGATAGTTTTTCTGTCATATGTAAGAGGTACTACATAGGTAAGGTAATAGGCTTTGAACATTCTAAGTAATTTGCCCCAAATCAAACCGCTTATCAGTTATAGAACCAGGAGGCGAGTCTGTTTTTCTTTCCACAACCCAAGTTTTGTTGTTGTTTTTCCATCACACTAGGATGTGTCACATGGTACAAAGAGTCTGATTTAAGACTTGGTTTCTAACCCTACTTGACCATCTTTTAGCATGTGACTTTCAGCAAGTCAACCACTCTGACCCTCAATTTCCTTGTGGGGTAACACAAAGGATTGGGTGGTCAGATCACACTCATTCAAATCAGAGCTCTTAGTATTAAGCTTTAATAGTAGGTTAAGTAGATGTGTCAGGAGGCAGAGACAAAGCAGCCAGAGTTCTAGCCCTGCCAGAACTTTCTGCTTCAGAACCCACTCCGGCCAGGATTAACATAAGAGGTTTCTACATTACTTATACAAAAAGAAGTCATTTTAATCATGAAACATCTCAATTTTATGTCTAGATAGTAAAATTTTCCAAGGAGCCATGCCCCATAAATGCATAGATTCCAGGTTTATTTACCATAAGCAATCTTAGAGAAACCAGGTATATCCTGCTATAAGCAGCCTGTAAATAAGGATTCTCTAGCTAACAGCTTGATTATGGATTTCTAGCGTTCAGAACTGTGAGAAAATAAATTTCTGTTATTTAAGTCACCCCCAATGAAGAAAGGATTCTCTAGCCAGCCAGTCTATTTGTTTCCTGGAGGTCTGTCATTGGCTTATTTACAAAGTGATTTATTTCCTGTGGCATCCTCCTTTTTCCTCAAAGAAAAGAGAAATTGCAGACATATTGTTTAACCATTTCTTTCATGTCTTATATATAAAATGACTTATCCTTGCAATGGTGTTTTTAGGGATAAAATGTGTGCTGTTTGTGAAAATACATTGTAAACTACAGAATGCTACATGGTAGATGTCACACAGAAACAAAATGCAAGTTATTCGAATATAAGTTTAGGCATGGGATGAGAGAAATACAAAAGGGTAAACTCATTTTAGATCATCAGATAACAATAAACACTTTAACATTTTTTAAGCTTTCCATGTTATATCCAATGAAAATAAGTGAAGAAGTCAAATGCCAAGGTACTAGGACAAGTGAGAAGGCAGAAGAGGGAGAGTGTCCCAAAGAGAGCAAACAAAAGTAACATTACATATGGGCATATACAGCTTCAGGTAAAGACAGCTGCTTGAATGTACAAACTTACTTTTGCTCCCTACTGAAATATCACTGAAATGATAGTAGAAGAATATTTTTTAAAGACATAAACCCACAGGAAGCAAAAGTAACAGAATTTTGCTGAAAAGTTAATGGGTTAGTGATAATGGACTGTACACCTGAGAAAGCTAAGTCCTTTAACAGTGTGGAAAGCTGAGACATATCCTGATATATACTTTAAAACTCCATAAAGACTTGATAATGAGTATTCTTAGGTACCTTTGTAAGTGAAGAGATGCGTAGTTCTAAAATCAGAGGGATTGGTTAAAAATATGAAGTAGTCAGATGCTCAGTTCTCTTCTCCTATTCTGTAAAGCCAGATGGCTTCACTCTATCACCTCAGTAGTCTACTGTAGGTCTATTTTCTAGACAGGGTAAGACAAAGAGTCTTTAAACTGGGACATACCAAACACAGATGATGGTTAGATACAAAATAGTGAGAACTCTATAGCAATTGTAACCTATTTGGTTCCCAGACACTTATCACATGGGCAAAAGATTTGAAGATTCATCTCTGGGAAATATGACCAGTCTAAAAAGAAAGTAGTAAAGATACTAACATCAGGGATTCTTCAAGGACATCGCCTAGCCAACTTACCAGTACAGTCCAGATTTTCAAGCTTGCTTACTAAAGCTTCCAGTCAGCTTTTTAGACAATCAAGGAGCATTAAATTTCTGAGGAAAGACTCTGGCATGAACTATATATACCAGATCCAACAAACAAAAAAAAATCAGCTCGAAGGATACAGTTTGTTAAGGGAGGAAAAAACTTAACAGAAATAATATCCAGTTTCACAGAAAGATAAGATATAGCATCCACAAAATGTGAATAAGATACTATAAAAAGAACAAAAACAAAAGAACTTTTCGAAATTAAAAAAGAAGCAGATGTGAAAAATGTGATAGAAGATAAAGTTAAAGAAATCTAAGAAGAGCAAAATGAAAAAAAAAAAGATAAGACAATTAAGGATCAATTTAGGAAATATTTCATTTAAATAAAGCCAGAAAAAGAAAACAGAAAAAATTTATAAGAATTAAAGGACATTAATTTCCAGACAAAAAGGTTCAGCAAGTACTAAGCACAGTGTTAAAAACAGATTTACACAAAGGCATACCATTATGAAACTTTAGATTATAGGAAATAAGGAGAATATAATTCAAACTTTCCAGAGTCAAGGGTGAAGGATCAGGAGTCAGAATAGCTTTATACTTCTTTAAAGCAATACTAGAAGCTAATAGATGCTTCCCAATTTTTGAAGGAAAATTACATCCAAATTAAAATGGTACACCCAACCAAATTATCAACCAAGTGTGAAAGTAGGATAAAGGCATTGTCAGACATTCAGAGTCTCAAAAAAAATTTACCTCTCATATACCCTTTTTTAGAGTATTTATTCCAGAAGTTTTCTACCAAAGTCAGAAAGTAGACCAAAAAAAGGAAGACATAGAATATAAGACATAGACGAGATAAGAAGGAAATGCTAAAGGGAGATCCCAAGAAGACAGCTGCACCAGGCACAGAGAACAGCCAAATCACATAGCAGGACAAGAGAGAAAGTCTAAGATCATCAATTCCACAAGGACGGTTTCTACCCCATCCATCTAAACTGCTCTATTAAAAAAAAAAAAAGAAAGAAAAAAGAAAACCATGACATTTTAGAATTAGTAAGAAGCTTAGAGAACACATAATTTAAACACTTAGTTTTATAGAAAAGAAAGAATGGACAAGTAACTTCCCAAAGTCACTGACTGGTCATATAAAGCCAGCACCATGATCCAGGTTTCATGACTCTTAGTCCTATACTGTTATTACAACGTGCTGCTCTCCAGCCTTAGAAATCACCCAGTCTATTGGTTCTTGACCTTTATTTTTCTCACCATATCAATCTTGAAGTATAGGTACACTTCCATCATGAATAGTGGTTTATTCTAGAGGCGATTTTCAATTAGAAGACCTAGGACAAATCCACCCTGGGAAGAAGGGAGGGGTTAACATATCATAATCTCCATGTTAGGGAATAGTTGGTTAGCCTTCCTTGTTAGAATCAGCTTTCCCCTAACCTCACAATGAGAATGCTTGACTCAATCTAGCTTTTTTTTTTCTTAAAAGATATGCAAGTTATGTTGGTCCCATAAAGTCTCTGAACTTGTTTCCAAGTCTCATGACTCCCACCCAGAACAGTGCTTATTTCAGTGTATCACACAGATCCTAATCATAAAATATCATAAAACAGATTTATATTTATTTCATGGTCACCTAAGCAAGCCCAGTGACTACTACCCAAAGAAACAATAGATTGATTCCTAAACATACAGAAGAATAAAGAGGTTGTGGTTCTTAGTTCCATTGATACCTTTCTGATAGTGTTCAGAATCTCTAAGGGAGTGAGGGCAAAACACTGACCTGTTGAATGTGAGTTCTCATCCACATCCTTTAGTTAATCCTGGGAGCTCCTTGAATTCTTCCTTGGTCCTTAGAGGTAGAGAGCTCTGGTACCAATTATCTTGAATATGGTAAGGTTTTTATTGTTTTTGTTGTAGCTTTTAATGATGGAATAAAAATGGTGAGCCAGGAGAAAGCAAAGAATTTTTTGTGTACTTATGCAAATAGTAGTTCTGCTGTTATAAAATAGAGACATGAAAAAGGAGAGAAATGTCACCAAAAAAAACGAGACTTAAAACTTATTTTTGTGTAAGTTCTGTTTTCTATTTTCCCACTGTATATATTTCTTCTATTATACTGAATTTTTTCAATGCATTTAATACCTTATTCTTTCATCTAAAGATTTAAAAGATTTAATATCTTTAAAATGAAAGTCTAAATGACAAACATCAATTTTTGTTGCAAATTAGAAAATGTAAGAGCAGAAGGTGACATGGAGAGAATAAGCATTATTGTCATTATGCTATGACAACCTGGAACCCATGCCTCCTTAGAAAATTATATCACCAGTGCTATGAACAGGGAAAGATCAAACAAGCAATGCATAGCAAGGACCATAAGTTCTTATTGACCTACTCTGTGGGTGTGTGTCTGTGTGTATGTGTCTGTGTGTGTGTATGAACATACTTACTGTCTGATGGCACTGCAGTGTTTCAGGAAGCTTTTTAAGGTTTTATGCTGAGTTTTGAACTTCCTGAGGAAATTTTAGAATTGTAAGCAGTAGTAGCAAGTATCTGAAGACTTATTTATGTTATAGTATGTATAAAGTGTATAAAGTCAAGGTAAAAAATATTTCACTATTTACAAAGGACCTAAGGAATTCAAGAATATGGATTTTTCTTCATACTCCGTTTTACTTAGCATTATTTAATATTAATCAGTAATTTGCTTGACTTTAGAAGATAGTCATATCCTCATATCTCATCTCTTAATATTTTATGATTTTTTTTAGTTTAATCCAGAAATGTTCTATTTTGACAAATTAGTCGAGTTTTGACTTCGTTTGGTTTTTTGGTTTTGTTTTATTTGTTTAAGACAGTTTTATGTTAAATTTATACTTGATTTCATTTAAATATGGTTGACATTGAGAGCTGCATAGGACAAATTGCCCAAATCAGGTATTTGCATATTGCCATAATTGTTCTCCTTCCCTTTAGTAACTGCTAGAATCAGATTCAGTTGAATGACTTATGGTAGTTTCAAGCTTCATAAATACAAGGCTTAAATGAATTCACATGGTAATTGGAGTAAAGCTTATATTTGGCTCAAAATGTACTTTTTATGAGACAGCTACAAAAGATATTTGCTAACCAGTTGATAGGAAAACCCAAGAGGGAATGAGAATTTAGATGAATGGGTCTAGGTTCAGAGCTGCTTAGCCAGGTATTTAAGAGCAGCTGGAGTAGCTACAAACCCAGTGATAACAAACAAAGACCTAGTAGCTGAGCCTGCTGGTGCTGTTAGGAAGGGTCTTCCGTCCTATCCCAAAGCAGCAGCATGTAAACAGTGGATCGTGATCTCTGACTCCTGTATGTTGCATTAGAGACCACTACCCTTGCTGATCATCACAAAATTTAAATGTTAAAATACATAAAGACTTTGCCTTCTATTTCAGACTCCAAAGGTTGGTTGTATTATTTTCCAAGAAAATATTATTTTGCAAAAACTCAAATTCTTTTTTCCTCCTATGCTTGTATACATTCAACATCATTTCTAAGAAGGAACCTCAATAAATAGAGGTGTAATGGTTCTATGAGTTGTAGTATAGAAACACTGAATTATCTAAAATAAATTTTGTCTTCAGTGCTTGAATTCTCATTTCCTATTATTGTCAGTACTGCTAGTTCTTAAGGGTACATGGCTAGGAAAAAATATTTCTTGAATTCTAGGATTATTTTGTTTTATTAGAACTAATTTCTCTATGTAATCTAGTCAGTGGAAGAGGAAATTATTTCCATAGCTACTGTTTTATTTGCTTAGTTTCTTTTGACTTTTTTTTTTGGACATGTTTACAATAGTCATTCTGAACTTATAGTAGCTACAAAAAAAGACAGCTACTCAAGAGAAAGCTAAAGTGACTATTTTAATGTGAGATCAAGTCAATTTCAAAACAAAGAATATTACTAGGAATAAAGAGGGTTTTTTCATAATGATAAAAAGGTCACTTAGTCATGAGCGCATAAAAGTACTAAGTGTTTATGCACTTAATAACAAAATTCAAAATATGTGAAGCAAACCTTGATAAAAATATCAGGGATAATTTTTGTAGGCTCAACAAATCAACAATTATAGCTGGAGATTTCAACACATGTCTCTCAATAATTGATAAAACAAGTAAACAGTAAATTAGAAAGGATATAGAAGACTTGAATAACACCTCCAACCAATTTAACCTACTTAACATTTATAAAACACCTCACCCAATAACAGCAGAATACACAGTTTTTTAAGTGCACACAGAACATCTACCAAGATGGACCTTATTCTATGCTATAAAACAAGTCTCAATAAATTTTAAAGGATTCAAGTTATGCAAAGCATGTTCTTTAGCCACAAAGAAATTAAATTAGAAATTAGTAGCAGATAGCTTCCGGAAAATTCCCAAGTATTTGTAATCTAACATACTTCTAAATAACCCATTGAGTCAAAGAAAAAATTCAAAGGAAATTAGGAAGTATTTTGAACTGAATGAAAATAAAAACACAACATAACATTATAGGATGCCCCTGAAGCAGTACTTAGAGGCAAATTTACAGCACTAAATGCCTAAATTAGAGAAGAAATTTATAACTTCAGCTTCAACCATAACACACTAGAAAAAGAAGAGCAAATGAAACCCAAAGCAAACAGAAGAAAGAAAATAATAGAGATCAGAGATGAAATCAAGGAAATGGAAAATAGAAAAACAATAGGGAAAATCAGTGAAACCAAAAGCTGGTTCTTTGAGATTTATAATATTGAAAAATTGCTATACAAACTGATCTGGTTAAAAGAAAGCCATAAATTACCAATATCAGGAATGAAATAATGACAATACTACGGATTATACAGATACTAAAATAAGGGAATATTATGAACAACCTCATGCCAGTAAAATGGACAACTTAGATTAAATGGACAAATTACTTGAACAACACAAACTACAAACTTTCAAAAAGAAATAGGTAAACAGAATGGCCTACATCTGTTAAAGAAGTTATATCTTTACTTTTAAAATTTTCAACAAAGAAAACTTCATAGCTGAATGGCTTCTTTCATGAATTCTACTGAACATTTAAAGGAGAAATAATACCATAACACCATTTCTAAATAAAATCTTTTAAAAGTCAAAGTGGGGATACTTTGCAATTCAGTTTATAAGACCAGCATTACCTTAATAACAAAACCAGATAAAGATACTACGAGTAAAATAGACTCCATAAATACAGACACAAAGAGAATTTTAAGCAATTAAAGTAATTTTAGCAAATCAAACCCAACAATATGTAAAAATGATAATATATTATGACCAGTGTACTTCATCTCAGGAATATAAGATTTGTTTTACATTTGAAAATCAGTCAATGTAATTCACTGAAAAAGAGCAGCAATATGATAATTATAATATTTCAAGAAATTATTCAAGGAAGTATGTTGTCCATTTCTGATAAAAATTCTCAGCAAACTGGGAAAAGAAGGGAACTTTGTCAATTTGATAAAGGATGTCTATAAAAACTGAATGATTATGTCATACTTAATGATAAAAGACTGAATGTTTCCATTACATAAAGAACAAAGCATAGATGTTCACTCCTACCACTTCCGTTCAACATTGTAGTAGAGATTTTAGTCATGCCATAAGTAAAAAAAAAAAAATCAGCGTTATCCAGATTGGAAAGAAAAGACTTAATCATTTATGTATAAATCCTATAGATACTACCAAAAAAAAAACTTCTACTACTAATAACAGTTTAGTAAAGTTGTAAAGTATAAGGTCAATTAATGGGCAAGGAAAAAAAATCAATTGTATTTCTGTGTGCTGGCAATGAACAATCAGAAATTGACATTTTAAAAATACCTTTTATAACAGCATAAAAAAATGAAATACTTAGGTATAAGTCTGACAGAAGATGTGCAAGACTGAAACATACAAAACATTGCTGAGGGCAATTAAAGAAAAGTGTGAATCAAAAGATATACCATATTCATGGAATAGAGGATTCAATCTTTTTAAGAAATTAGTTATCCTCAACTTGAGTTATAGATTTAAACTACTCACCATCAAAATTTCAGCAGTCTGTTTTGGAAAATGACAAGCTGGTTCAAAGGATCTTGTGGAAATGTAAAGGACCTAGCATAGCAAAAATGCTTTGAAAAAGAATAATGAAGCTGGAGGACTAATACAACCTTAATTCAGGACTTAGTGTAAAACTACAGATAATCGAGATAGTGTGGTACTGATGTAAAGACAGATCCAGTAGAATAGAATAGACCTAAACATATATGGCCAATTGATTTTATTATCTAAACTTTTTATTTTGACATAAAAAGAAATTCCAGGGAACTCACTACTATGTCACTCTCTGGATTTTGAAATTTCTAACAGGTATATCTTCTTTCTACCTTTCAGAGTCTTTTTATGTTTTTGTTTTTGTTATTGTTTTTATAATTTCTGGAGTTTTTAGTTGCACTTAATGGAAGGAGTAGGAAAAGTACATTTATTCCATCTTCCCAGAAGCAGAAGTTCAATTGATTTTTGACAAAGATGAAAAGGCAATTCTATGTAGAAAGGATAGTCTTTTCAACACGTGGTGTTAAAATAATTGAATATCAAAAAAAAGTGTTAAGTGAAAGAAATATGTTGCAAAATGTTATATGTGCCACAATCCATTTTCCAAAGACAAAAAACCTTGGGACGTATATGTAACTATGTTTCTATAAGTGATTATACATGTATATTTGGTTATATACATATAACCAAATGCACACCAAATAATGTATTTAAAAAACAAAGTGGAGAACATTATGTATCTTCTTTTTCAGGGCACTGATGACATAAGTATTAGATCTGTTGTTATTTCCCCATAGTACTAGGATCTCATGATCCTGATTTTGTTTAAAAAAAAATTTTTTAAAAAGGCAAAACCAAAAAACTGTACTTGATTGTATTGTATTGTTTTTTAGGATCTGGAGTGGTACCCACCAAACTGTTGACATTGATTTGCTATAGGAATAAGAAGTGGAGTACTTGACTATTTTTACTTAACATACTTAGTATTTGACATTTTTATAAAAAGCATATAATACTTTTATAGGTTTTTAATGAATAAAAATAACTAATGGGCCTTGAAGGCATTACACTAAGTGCAGTAAGTCAGAGAGAAAAACAAATGCTATCTGATCTCACTATATGTGGAATCTAAAGGAAAACAAAACCAAAAACTAAGCTCATAGATAACAGAGAACAGATTGATGGTTGCCAGAGATGGGGGTAGGATTGGGGATGAGGGCAAAATGGGAAAGGAGGTCAAAAGACACAAACTTCCAGTTATAAAATAATAAGTCATGGGGATGTAATGTACAGCATGGCGACTATAGTAAAAATACTGTGTTGTATATTTGAAAGCTGCTAAGAGAGTAGATCTTAAATGTTCTCATCACAAGAAAAAAATATTTTTGCAACTGTTACGGTGACAAATGTTAACTAGACTTTATTACAGTCATCTGATCGTTTCATAATATATACATATATCGAACCAGTATGTTGTACACCTGAAACTAATACAATGTTATATGTCAATTATACCTCAATTTAAAAAAATAAATCAAGAAAAGGGAAATTGTAATAAGCAAAGTGCAATATCCTAACGAGTGAAATTCACCAACAACCAAAATCAAAAAATATATACATACCATTTTAGTATATAAACCCTTGATGACCTGATTCTTTCCCCTCAACACACAGGAATAAATGAAGAAGAGGAGAAGAAAAAAGCAAAAAGCAAAGAGAAAATCAAGTTGAAAAAAAAAAGGAAAAGGTATTTTTTTAACATCATTTTTTAAAAAGCAGGACTTGTGCATACAGAATGGATTATAAAATATTTTCATGTATATTTATTTACAGTTTATTTAACATTAATTTTTTTCCTAATGGGAATTAGATGCTCAGTTGTTTCAGTAAAATAACAAAGTCCTTTATATCAGGAATCAAAAATAAAGTCAACACTCAGCCACCTTAAATTTTCTTTTTGGAGCAAATCGAAGTATAAATAAATAACATGCCTCCCATGTTTCATGTATTCTATTTTACTTTTAGAACATTAGTTAATCTATTAATGGAACATAGTCTAAATTCTTTACATATATTTCTGTCCTCATTTATGTGAAGTCGGAGCCTAAATATTTGTATTTTCAAAATATCATTGCCATGTCTAAGAAATTAATTTATTAATAGAATTTATGTATTCACTTGTTATGCTAAAAATTCCTTTAGGTCTTTCAAAACCTTCATCAGCCACCTATGAATTTTTTTATCAATTCTTTTAACAAGTAACTAGTTAAAGAAATTGATCAAAAGAATTAATAAGCAACTTTTTCCATGGTTAATGAGTGCAATTTCATTTAACTAGAACAAACATATACACACAGACTTTTTTTGAAGGTACTTAGCAATAGTAATGTCTGGCTTAGATCATAGTTCTTTGACAGTAGATTCTGCAAATCAGGTGTTGTCACTTTGTAATTTTTGTAGTGCATTTAATATATGCATTTTAATACCTCAGCTATTTTATAAGTTGGAATAGTTAGCTTACTTACAAGTGCTTGGAGTTAAATAATAATTTTTAATATAAAAACTAATAGGAAGATAGAGCTCAGTGTATTTTGTAGTCTGACTACTATATTATTAAATCATTTGCATAAGCACAGCAAGGGGAATTGCTTATAGGAAAAGTGAGTATCTATTTTTGTCCAAATTCTAATATACTTGTTTTATAGTAACATTATTTATTCAAGCCTCTCTTTCTCAGGCCTCACAGACCTCAGACAGGGCCTGAAATTATATGAACTTTTTTAGGCACACTTAGCAGAGTTATTGCCACCTAACAGAGTTGCTGTGCCACAGTCTAACATTTTGCCTTAAAAATGAGAATGCATGACTAAAAAGGCAAAGCAAAATGTACAGGTTGTGAAGAAGAATCTAAATCAGAATCCAGAGGTCAAGCACAGTGTTTAAAGTAGGAAAACAGAGAATTGTTGAGAATAACAGAGTTGCAGAGGGAGGACGAGAGTACATGAGAAAATGACCTTGGGAAATGGCCAGAAGTTTAAGTAAGTAGATAAGAAGAAAGAAACACAATATCAGAGAATCAGGGGAAACTCAGAGTCTCTAAACAAGGCAGTCAAGGAGTTTCACACATGTTACTCTGTGGATGCAGCCTTGTAGTCTCATGGGTTTACTTTTTCTCCTTCTGTATGTCTCTCAGGTTTTCTTAGTTTTTGGGTTTTACCTTCTAATGTCTAGATCACTGAGCTTTCTCTTAAGATGTCTTCTTTATTTCAAATTAACTCAGTTTCTGTCTTGTCACTCATATTTGGAGTTTGGGTGTGGGTGGATTGTTGGACCCCTCTTCATATAAGAGTATAACAAATGGCTTCTGGTTTTGGTTTTCTTTTCTTTTTTTAATATTAAAAGAAGGAATTCTACAGTTCTTTTCTAATTTAGTATTACAGTGACAGAAAAATAAAGTATAATGGTAAATCGTCCTCATTCATTTATATAAAATATTCACTTAAAAGCATCTTTTCTGTATCTAGTGAAATTATTTTGGAATGCAAGTGTTCATCTGTATCACTCTGCATCTAGAGGAATCAGGTACTTTAACTTGAAAAATTAAAAGAATTAACAAAAGTGTTTTTATTTTGCTAACTTCCGTCTTCTGTCCATTTATACAGATGTATAATTACAGCCCTTTTATATTATTGCATTCTTTTGTGGCTCCTTTAAGAGAATATGCTAACAAGTTGTTACATGCACAAGTGAATTGTGTACATAACAAGACTTTATAAATGCCACTTCTTTTTTCTTACAAGATTTTGAAGGGTACAATGGGACGAAAAACTGAAAATCAGAAAAACCATTTCATCCTTACTGAATCTAAAATTTATTACTAGAGTTGAGTGGAATAGATATTTGTTTTGTCAGTTTAGTTTCTGTGCCAAGTGGCAAAAATTCTAAATTCAGCATTTTAGGAGAATACAAATATATAAAGCACATTTTGAGTTTCTCTGTTTATACCTCCACTTTGCTCCAGGAAGTATTTAAGGCAGTTCAAATCCCATTTAAATTTACCTATCGGCTATTAATGCAATTATCAGTCAGTATATATTATTACCCATAGGTCTTATTCATCCAGTTCCACGGAAGAGGACACTTCAAAACAAAAGAAACAAAAATATCAGAAGAAAGAAAAGAAAAAAGAGAAAAAGAATAAGTCAAAAAAGGGAAAACATCACAAAAAGGAAAAAAAGAAAAGAAAAAAGGAAAAGCATTCTTCCACCCCTAATAGTTCTGAAGTCTCCAAAAAGTAACTGAGACTATGGCTTAGGCCATTAAATTTTAAAATTTGTTTTGAAAATCATTTGCCCTTTCTTGGAATTTGCTATATAATTATGCTTTGCAATAAATCACAACCTTTTCTATATAGACATTTTTTTATGTATATGGGACCATTATCTTCTGGCAATATATTTTTAATGTGTTATGACTATAAAGTTTTGAATCAGTGTTATTACTTCGTAACCATGCCCCAAGTATGGATATCTATACACAGAACACATCCTTTTTGATATTTGTTTGTATGTCTGACTAGTGTTATTACTTCATAAATTATTGTAATTGGCTTTACTAAAATCAGCATGGGTAATCTACCTAGTAGTTAATGAGTATTGCTAAATCAAGTGTTCACCTGCCAGTGATACAGCAAGGTAGGGAATAATGCTTTGCTCTTGACACCGATAAATTTAATACCTTTTTATAGCTTATGATAATGTATGAAGATAGTGAAATTCTTCACTGTAATTTTTAAATCTCTAACCTTTTTTTGGATGTCATAGGAGATGAAGCTGCTTTATTGGTCTTGACCAGGACTTTTTAAATGAATGAATGGTGTTGGCAGGAAGATGATAATGAAAATATTTATAACAAAGTTTCACTGTTTTATGACATGCAGAGTTTCTAATACCCGCCTCTTTTGTTTTTATAACAATTAAAATATTTCTTCTAGTTCAGCCTGTTCGTCCAATAGAGATGATGCTGTGTTGAACAGTGTTTTTAAGATTGACTCCTGGGTTGTTTTACAAGTGTGCCATATTGGCATGTCGTAAAGTGATACCTCAAACACAGCACTTTTTATTTAGGAGAATGATGGCTAAATCTTGATTAGAATTGATTGTTATTGTATTCAGTATGTAAATTTTATGAAACTTGTTTCTATGAGTAATGTGGATAATTTTTATAAATGTGAACATATATATTTAATTTTTTGAAATAATTCGTAGTTTTGAAGCAGATTTCACACTGATTTTATGGTTTCATAAGTGACCAGTTTGAGGTGTTTCACTCTTCCTTCAGTCATAAACCTCAGGAGCAGTGACAAAAATTTAGGATTAAGGATTTTATTCTGTACTTTTTAAATTTAAAAACCAGGGAGTTGCATCATGAAAGTCTTTCTGTAACAATGGAAATTTTATATAGGTAAGCATTTTCAAACACATATTAGTACATGTAAATGTTTCTTACAGTTTTAATTTCAACAATGATTAGTGTTAGTTACTATGCTTAACACTTGGGTGTCCCCTATGCCCAGTAAGTTAAATACTTATTATTGTAGCAGCATCGAAAGTCAGTCAGTTATGGCATAACACCAAAGACTGCAAATACCACACTGTGGTTCAATTTTAAATGTTCAAATTCGTAACCCACACACATGGCTGCAGATGAATTTATTATGGTGAAGTCAGGTAAGTACACGTAACCTCACAGGCTGGAAAGGTGTACTGATTCTTTCTTTACCTAACACCCCTGCCTGACACAACCTCAGTAAGACCGGGGGAGGCCTCATAACTCCTCTTACGTTTGCTTACCATGCTCTAATTCTAGGGATGCTACACCCACATCCCTATTCTAGCATTATAGCCATGGAAGCTCTCACATGGCAAGCTTTTCCATAACCTAATGTAGTCATATGGCCTCCTCAAGAAGAAATTTTTTTTTAAATAGTTCTGTCAGTTATTTGGAGAGAAACATGGAGCTATTAGGTTTGTTTTTCTTTTGCTTTATTTTATGTATTTTTGAAAACTTTTATAAAAATATGATTCTTTGTCTATCAAGATAAAAAATAATAAGTAAAAAAATTTTTTAAATGATTGGAAAATGCTGCATGCAGAAGGATGGCCTAATTCCATTTAATGTATAACTTGGTTAAAAATGATAGTAATTGTAGTGAACAGAGTTAATTTAATATTTATTTAAATTTAAGTTTAATTTGTAAATTTTATTTCTGTTAATGAGTTATGATTTGGCTCATTATAGTATGCAAATTAAAAGATTTTAATGCTCTGTAATTATTTTTCACAATCTTAGAAATATTCTTAAGTAAATTTTTCATCATTTGAGATTAGTTTATGGAATATCTCATCTGAATAACATTCATTTATTTTTCCTAAGTAATTTTCTTCTAAAGCGATCTTGTTATTATTTGGATTGGATGCAAATCTGATATATTTTAGGGGAAGAATAGTGAAGTTTCCTCTCAGGCAGTATGTAGCAGAAGGAAAACCGAATTTAATAGTAAAAATCCAAAAAATCCTGTACTTTCTAACTACCTCTGTGATCTTCAGCAAAGTCATTTTAGCTTCTATGGGCCTTGGTGTCTTTCATCTATATTGTACCAAATTATCTCTGAGATCCCTTCCAGTCCTTAATATATATGAGTATTGATATTTTACTAAATTCAAGTAGTAGTATCCACTTTAGAAATTACTACAGATAAGCAGGTAGCATTCTATGATGGTAAAGGTTGAACTTTTTAATACATCTGTCAAACATATTCAACTTCTTTAAACAGATAATTGATATTTGAGGGGGGTCCTTGCCACCCAATGTATGTCATTTTCACTAGATGCAGGCAGAGTTTATGTTTAGATTTGTATCTGTGACCAGATTATCTGAGCACTTTGGGGCTATTGCTTTTGAGCTGATGGACCTACCCCACACATGATTCCCTGTTTCTTTTTTCCATATCATCTGTTGGCTAAAATCTGTCAGAGGTATCCCCAGTTCTTCATACTTAATAGAGATCTGTTTGCATCTTTGGTTCTCTGAGGCTAAAACATCAGCAAATAAGGAGTAAAACAACTGTATGTGTCTATATTTACTACTCTAAAATTATATAACCCTATGTCACCTTCAATTAAAGTAGGTTGAAGAATGATTACTAGTGCTAACAAAAATGCCATTGAGTTCTTTCTTCAACAAACATTTGTTGAGGGCCTACCATGGCAAACACTCCACTAAGTACTGGGGATACAGAGATTAAAAAGATTCATTTGCTTCCATGAAGAGGTTCACAGTTTAGTTGATAAGAGAAACAGAGAAAACAGCAGAATCATTGTGTATAAATGCAGTCATTAATTGACCTGAACGTGGGTTTACAGAAGCACAGAGGGGTACTTAACCTAGTCTGGAGAAGTTAGAAGAGGCTACTTAGTAATGCCTGAAGTGCATTTTGATTGAGGAAGAAGGAGGTAGTTATGACAGTTCCTGACCAAGTGGGTACTGTGAACAAAGATCACAGTAGAAAAAGTTTGGGGGTATGTGTGTCAAGAATTACAAGGAATATGTGAGGCAGGAAGTGGTAAGAATTGAGACTAACATGCTGTGTTCTCAGGAACAAAAGAAAGAGGTCTTACGTTCCCTGTTTGTGAACTTGGACTCTAATTTATAAGCAATGAGACACCAAAAGAAAGTTTTAAGGAAACAAATAACTTTTATTGGAGTTTGGTTTCATCCATTTCATAATTCAATTCCACAAGTTTTAGAAGATGAAATTAAAGATGAAATTGCTCTCATTAGAAGGCCACATAGAAAATAATTTGAATCTTTGTCATTATTTGTACTCTTCTTCTAGACCCACTTTTCTAAGATCTCATTATTACCAAAAATTAGTAACTTAAGTCTTCTAAAAACACAAATCTACTGTATTATCAGACTTATCCCCAAAATTACATGAATATGCACATACTTTGAAATGTATTTTTAATTTTATTTTAGATTATTTTTGACTGACATTCTGTAGCTCTCCCTCAGGTAACCTGGCTTAGCTGGGAGTGCTTCAAGGACTCCAACTAATACTAGTGCTGGGATTCAGTCTTCTTGGGCAGTTGGCATCCAAGAACAGTAGGTTTCTTATGCCACTTGCAGATAATCCCACTTACAGAGCCCAGGGTCTTCTGACCCCATTTGTCTTCTCCCAACTCTAAAATATGCAGAGTTCCAGAGAACTGGGATGCCTCTCCCAGAGCACACACATGGTGTATCCAACCATGCCTGGCCCCATGCCTGGCCCACAGGCTAGGAGGAGTCTGAGGGACCGTGAGCATTTTGCTGGCCCTGGGTTTCCAGTCTCCTGCCAACTTTGTCATTCATGGTATCTGCCCTTGCCCCTGAGCAACAAAAGTAGAACTGTGCCAGTGCCTTAACTAGACTTTTTCAGCCCAGATTTTCATGAGGCAACATCTAATTAATAATATAATTGGTAATATCCATATTAAGATAGCTGATTTTCTGGGATTTTAAATTTCTTTTTAGTCAAGTTGGATAAAAGATCAAGAAATACACAAATGCTTTATGTGCTTTCATGGAAAAAAATGAGAATTCTTTTCTTTTATGACCACATAAAATGTCATTTTTATAATGGTAATGTTTCAACTTTCAAACCGTGAATGTACTCTAAGCAATTTTAATATTTAAATATTGGCAAAATTGTGTTCTTTTTAAACATGAAATCTAACACCAGCAGTAGGCTGTTGCGATGATAATCTGCAACTATGATGTCAATATAGACATGTATGGCTATTTAAATTAAATAAAATCAAAATGTATTTCTTCAGTTGCCCTGGCCACATTTCAAGTCCCCAGTAGCCACATGTGGCTGGAGGATATCATGCCAGAAGGTGTAAATGTAGAGAGAACATTTCCATCTTCTCAGAAACTTACTGGACAGTACTGGTTTAAAAGACATCCTCAGTTCTTGGCAGAAATATTGACAAGCTAATGATCAAAATTTTCTAACCCTGAGCTTTGCATGCCTGAGACCAATAGGCATTCCTTTTTTTTTTTTTCCTGTCAGACAGCTATATTCATTACATTTTGAAAGGCTAATCTTTCAACTACAGAAACTTTATACAACATAGTAGATGTGTTCAGTACAGCCAGGTTAAAATTAATCCTTTTTTCCTATTGAATTCCATTATAAAACCAGGTCTGTGTTCTTATAATAGCAATCGCACTTAAGAAAAAATATCTTTAAAGGCAATTGTAATTTGCAGAAACTGTAGTTTTATTTCTAGATGTCTAAGTGGTATTACTTCAATAACCTTAGGTGGTATCAGAGAACTTGTTTGTTTTATAACCTTCATTATAGAAATTCCTTAGGAATTTTATCAGTGAAGGATTTTTGTTATGGTTATCCTTTGGCATGCAAAAAATATTTATTAGGCAGATTATCTTATGTGATGCATTTTGTTACTGAATGTTAGCTTTCATAAAGGCAATATGTTGTTTGTGTGCCCAGCAAATCCTCTAAAAAAGGCGTGGATTGATATCCAAGAGACTGACATGCTGCCTCTAGTTTATAAGACCATTCTCCCTGAAATCTACCTATCTAGTACCATCTCTTATAAAAGTAACTGCCTCTAAGTACCAAAAAGTTGTGAAATGCTGGTAATGTGACATAAATTTCTTACTGTTCCTCAATGAGATAGGTTTACTTGTCTGTTATGGATAAATCCTTTGACTAATCAGGGGGATCACTTCATAAATTGTGTAAATGTCTAACCACTATGCTGGGCATCCAAAACTAATATAAAATAATATTAAATGTCAACTGTAATTGGAAAAGAAATAAGAATACCAATTTTTTTAAAATGTTTCCTGAAGTATTAGGATAATTTCATGTAATGTACAAAGATCTTAATTAGTAAATTAATGTAAACTTACACACAGAAAAAACTATCAAACCTTAGTGGGTGTTCAGTAAATTAATTGAACGATAAAAAATACAGCTGTGTCTTGCTTTCTGAGTGGCAAATTTTTGAAAACTATTATTACAAATTATTTGAAATGCACTCTTTATTTTTATTGTTTCATCTCTCCAATGAGCTTTTACAACACAGGATTTTTAATAATACACAATGTTGATTTGTGTTGTATCCATTGTTTTTTCTTGAATTACATCATCAGCTTCATAGGATGTTTCATTTGTTGAATTTGATGCTGCATTTGAATTGGGGACTTTGGTTTTCCTATTTGAGTTGCCTGCAAATACACATAACAAAATGAAATAATTATGTGAAATTGTGACATAAAATTTGACTTAAATAAACTTTGTAGCAATATTGAAAATATGTCTTGAGAACGTGATGTGAATGATTGAGAATTGAATTATTTCAAACTTGTTTTTTAGCACTTCTTCCCGAAAGTCAAATGAGGGAAATATTCAGTAGCAGAAGTACAAATTTTATTTCCATGCTAACCTTTCCTTCACCGTGCCTCCATGGGGGAAACCGCACATCTGTTAAGAAGGTACCAATTTTATGGGTTGCTTAATAAAAGTGTGACTGTCCCAATGCATAAAGTCAACAAAACTATACTAAAGCCAATCATTATAATTTGCAACATTCTTTAAGGCTTTGCCATCATAATCAGTGTAGATAAAATTTTTAAAAAGATGTTTGTACTACAGTCTCATTCACTTATATATAAATGTAAGTCCAGAGTGCACAAGGGTAGAGAACTTTTTCAGTGGTAACATAATATTCTATTTCCAAATATCCGTCATATTTCCACCATATCATTTGATTTTTAAAAAGTTAATTTGTTGAAGGCACACCATTTTCTAGCCCAGAAAGTATTCCTTTGCCCAATCAGCAAGCAAAATTGTTTAAGATAAATATAGTAGGGAAAGCTGGCATGAAAATTTGATAAACTGATCAGGTCTTGACTGTTATTTGCAAAGTAGACTTTAAAAAACATATTTGATTCAAATTTAACTACTACATACTTAAGTATTTACTATTTCCTCGTGTAATATTTGGAAAATGTGTTGTTTGTACTCTTCAGTATCATAGCAGGTAAAGGTATAAAAGATCAAGGATATAAGATGTAAATTAGTTTCATATTATCTATGTGGCTTTTGTATCTTATATGATCATTTCTTTAGATATTTTATTAGAATTCCTGAAAGTCTGAAAACTAATGTTTAATTCAAGTCCTTAATGTGTTTCCTAAAGCTTTTTACGTACTTAAATTCGCAATATTTTAATCAGATTTTCAAGGTGTTTTTTAGCTACCTTGTCACATTCAGTTTTCATTTTTGTATTTTTTCATGGTAAATAAACTTGGGAAATTATTTCTAAACTTACTTTGGGGTTCTCTCTGTCATCTCCATTCCGATAGCTCTAGTTTCCGTTATGCATTTTTGTGGCAACAACTGAAAGAGTTCACTAACCTGACTACAGCCCTCAGAGACTTAAAGTCTTGCAAAGTACAGGCCAGTGTTATATATTTTTCTCCATCTAAGACATGTAAAGACCCCCATTCTCCAGCCCTAACTTGTTGTTTCCTTGGCTGCTGAATCCTTCTAACTAGTGTAGGTACAAAAATTGTTTCTCAGATTGGCCTATAAAGACAAGGCAGTTCTAACAAAACCAATTTGCTGCACGAACAGGAAAAGATTTGCTATAAACATCATTTGAAGCAGGAGCTTTGAATTGCAAGTTAATATCCCTGATGTTCGCTTTTTTCTGCAGCTTATAAAAATCAGTGTGTATCCCTCTGGTAAGTTGGAGTAATTGGACGTACAGAAAAATAACTGCAATGAATTGGGCTGTAGTAACAGAGTCGAGCTAACTGCATCCTTTTGGAAGGATTTTAAAGGAGAAAGAAAGAAAATTCCCAGCAACCTCAGCTTTTCCAAGTTTTGCTTTCATAAGTAGAAACTAATTTCTTAACTAACAAAGTAGGGATAAAACCAGCTGCCTCTTTCCTGTCACTAGATTACAATATGGATTTGATTTTAAATAAATCTAGAGTTTTACTGAGCTCCCAAGGGATTTGTTACACACAAAGGGTTTTTCTTACTTAATTCCTCCTTTTCTTTACCTGAGTGCAGATTGCAAAGACCCAACATCTCTATGCTTTCCTAGCTTAACATTTTTTATTTCTGCAGCTCACTTTCCATTTTCATTCTTTTTTGGGGGAGGAGGGGGGTCTGGTCATATGTAAATCTCAACCTTTCCTTTAATCCTATATCTCTCAGACTGGCATTTAAATTAAAGCTTTACCCTTTGCCATCATTTAAATCATTCATCAAATAAAATCTTTCCATTTATCCTCATCACAAACTAGGCTGATATATTTTTTCTGATAACAAATGTTGCATTCATTTTCAGAACCATTCCTCAGAGATCTGTTTATTCTATAGCTCTTCTATGAATTCTGCTCTTGCCTGCCATTTCGAAACAACAACAACAAAAAAATCCTGCGGACCTCTGCAGGTCTAAAGCTCCTCGCTATCTGGGCTATCTGGCAGAATTGTAATTAAACTTTCCTGCCACTGTCTGCCTATATCCTGGGTCCTGTGTTACCTTTCTGCAGTCCTACAGCAGCCTCTAATTACTAATCGGCTGGCTTACTTTATTATTTAGTAGGAAAAAATAAATACATCCCACTCATCTCACAGTTCTTTCTAGTGGAAACAAGCAATCTTAAATTACACCCTAAAAGGGCTTTTTGTTTGTTTGTTTGTTTGTTTGTTTGTTTGTTTTGCAAGAGGTTGTTTTCCCTTTAAATTTAACATGATGCACAGGACTGGATCTGAGGTAAATCATAAAGTGAGCAAAACTTGACTAGTAAGTAACCTGCTGATCTATTGACCTCTCCCTCCAGTGCCCTCAAGGATATATATATCTCATGTAAATATAGCTAAAAATTCATTGTGAAAGTTCGAGTCTTAGACTTGCCCTATTGCTTTGCCCACCTGTGAATGAGTAAAGGTAAGTTCTATCCAGAAATGGTTTTCCTACTCTGTTTTTTCCACAATTGGCTTTTTTTTCCTGTCTTTTTCTGCATTGCTAAATTTTTATATTGATGACTAAGTTAACTCACAAAGAAATTTAGCTGATATTTTAAGTCCTTTAAGTGAGTTTTCACAATGAGTGACTGAGTTCTAGTTTTCATTTTGGTTCCAACATCAGCTAGGATAGCCTAACCCTGTGCCCTGAGCTCTGCTGAGCAATTTGATTATCTACATTCCAGGAACAAAAACTGTTGTAGCAAATTCCAGGCTCATTATTTTAACTAGGAAGCCCCTTTAGGAGACACAAGTGGCCTTTTCTGCCATTGAATTCCAATTACCTGGTCTTTTACTAAGATCCCAATGAATTCTTAAATCCTTTCTGAAATGAAGAATGATATTATGAAATAATCTGGCAGCCTAATTGATGAATTTTTAGCAGACATTGTTGGAGCGTTACGCCTACTAAGAAAAATATCTCCCAAAGTTATCCATACATTGAGTACAAAAACGATCAAAATACCACTTGATTTTTAAAAATTTGATAGTGTGATTCATAAGTTTATTTGGAAGCCTGACCCATACAGGAAACTGGAAAGAATCATAATGGGAGGGAGGAAAGAGTCTTGCCTAATGAGATATTAAAAAAAACTATATAGCTACAATAATTTAAAAAGCATATTACTAGCTTAATAAACAGACTGATAATAGAAAAGAAAAATCTAAAAACATCCTAGTATACATAAGAATTTAGTTTATGACAAAGGAGACATTTTAAATTGACAAGAGAAAGATGAATTATCCAATGAATATTTGGACAATTGGCTCATTATTTGCAAAATAAAAATAAAGGCAGATCCCTACCTCACATTTTCCACCAAAATTAAAATTCCAGGATCTTAAGATTTAAATATTAAAAACAAATGAATAAATGTATTAGAAGATAATATAAGTGAATATATCTTATACTGAGGTAAGAACTTTTTAAGTATGAAAATAAAGGAAGAAATCACAAAAGGAGAACTGAAATTGAAAAATGGACACATACAAAATTAAAAAGGAAATGACTATGAAAAACATTTATAATACATGTGAAAAGAGTTTGATTGCTATATGGAAAGTTCATACAAAGCCATGAAATGTCCACTCTCACTCCTAATTAGATAAAATAAAATACACATTATTTCTCTCAAAATAAGTAAAATCTACATTTTTTGAAATAATAATACCCATGAAATAGTATTTTTCTGGAAGACAGTTAGCAACTTGTATCCAAAGCCTTTAGTAATGTGCACATCCTTTGTTCAGCAATTTCACTCGCAGGGATTTATGTTAAGGAAATACTTAAATGTTCAACATTTGTGCATAAAAGAGGAAAATAGCAGCTAGTTCAAAGTCATTAATTTAATAAAATTTAGTAAACCCAGACTTTGGTTGCTAAATGCCATTTACAACTAAAATGAACCGGGCTTCATGGAGAAATGGCAGATTCCAGGGCTAGAACAAGGAGAGTACAGGATGCCCTGGAACATCTTGTGACAAAGCAAAGAAGTGCTCAAAAAATGATGGACACATTTCAGAAGGACACAGGACCCAATTTAAAGTGGCTCCCACAGGCTAAATTTGAGATAACTCAAGGACTAAGGTAAATGCTAGTAAGAGAATATTTTAGAATAAAGAATCTGAGTCCATACTGAAATTAATAAATAAACCAATAGGTAAATAAGTAGGGGAGAAGGGGAAAGCTTTTCCTAGAGTTGAATAACAACTAATAAATGTAGAAGGAATGTTGAATTTAGAAATCAACATTTTACAAGTCGAATAATCTGAAATTATTTTGAAATTTTGAATGAAAAAATTCAGTTAGCCATTAATGGGTAGGTATAAGTTTAAGGAAGAACAGGATGTTTTCATAGTTTCAAAGTACCCCTTCCCCCACAAATTACTTAGTAATGACAAAGGGAAATAATAGTGACTTTTCAATGAATTAACCCAGCAAATACAACCTTCACCAGAGAATCCAAGTTAACATCACCAATAATGAGACAAACCATTATATATTTCCTGATATGACACCCTGAGGATATAACTTCTGTGGTATTCCTGTCAACATGTATAATCTCCTTACAATCATGAGAAAACATCAGACAAACAAATTGAGGGACACCGTATAAAATAATTGGCTTTTACTTTTCAAAAATGCCAAGATTATGAAAGACAAAGAAAGGCTGAGGATTAAAGGACACTAAAGAAATACAATAGCTAATTATAAGATATAATTCTGGACTAGCTCCTAGATAAGAAAAAAATAGCTTTTAAGGCTATTGGTAAAATTTGAATATAAACTGAAGATTAGATAATATTACTGTATCAATGTTACACTTCCTGACTTTTATAAATATGCTATAATTATGTAAGAAACCCTTGTTCTGAGGAAATACGTACTGAAATATTTATGGTTAAAAGGCATGATAGCTGCAAATTATTTCCAAATGGTTCAGAAAATATACATCGAGAGAAAAATCAATGATGAAAAAATGAGGCAAAATATTAACTATTAATAATCTGAGAAAAGGTATAAAGCCTTTTCTATACTTGTACTTCTAGAAGTATGAAATTATATCAAAATAAGAGAATAGAAACAGGACTCCATCAAGGTAATAAAATAGAACCATTAAAAATGATGGCAAAGGTATTTATTTAATGGCAAACAAAAATATCAATATTGCTCAGTGAAAAAAAAAAGTCATGTTAGAAGACTCATTTTCCACCCATTTAGTTATGTACATGTATCTAAAGACACAGAAAAAAAATCCATGGATATTCACCATGGTGTTAATATCTATTATTCTGTGTGGTGGGATCATAGATGATGTTACTTGTTTGTTTGTTTCGCTACATTTTCTAATTTTCCTACAATGAAAGTGAATTGAAAAAAAGTTTTTGTTTTTGTTTTTAAAAGGGGAATGAGGGTGTCCTATAAAAAGAACTATAGCAGACCATTCCGAGCTGGTCCAAGTCCTAGTTTGCTCACAGGCAGAATAAATAATATGATCTGCAATTTGCTTTTTTTCTGAGTATTTCATATTTAATTTGTGTTTTTCTCCTAGACAACTGTGTCATACTGCTGATTAGCTTGCCCTTTTTTCATATTTATATTTATATCACTTGCCTTTATAAAAGAAACCACCAAATAGAGGCTTGGAGTTGTCTATTAGTCCCATACAACTGTACTATTTATGTGTGTCAGGCAGCTCTGCTAATATCTTCCCCTCTAATTTTCATCACAAATTCTGCATCTAAGAATCCATCTCCTCAATTCTCCACCCATATCTACAAGTGCAGGAAGTCAATGAATACTCAAAACCACAGGATGATTAGGTTTTATCTTCCTAGAGCATCTATTTTACTCAGATATGGAAAGAAGAAAGTATAAGTAGAGTAAAATGAGGCATTATATTATGCAGTCAAATTGACGATTCCCATAAACTTAAAAAATAAGTTTATTTGGGCAACTTCAAATAATTTAAAGCTTGTAAGACTTAAGGCAGGTCTTTTCACTTGAGACCTTGGAATTCTAGAGGCACAAGTTCCTTTCTTGTCTACCCTTAAGGATTCCCCAGTGGAAGAGTTTGAGAAGTAGGGATCTGCTCTCATTCACCCCTTTCATTTCTCCTCTATTAGGCATTAATTCTTCCACATCTTATGAAATGAGCCCTCACCCTCAGAAAGACACCCTTCACACAGCCATCTTCTGCTCAAAACCATATGTCCGTCCTATAGAGCACAACTTTCAAGCTGTGATATTCTAAACGTTAGCATTTGAAACACGCATAACTCAAAACACAAAAGTTAAAAAGGAAGAAAATGATTATGGCACACAAAATAAAGGCAAATCAATTGCTTGGCAATTGGACCTCTACAAAATGAGCCCTGGAGGTAGCCCAATTAAATTTTACAGTCACTATCAGTCACTTGCTTCCTTCAGGATCAATTCAAAATGTATAAAGCCTTCAATTGTATGCACTGAAAAGAATGAAACCCAATAGAATAAAGACACATGAACGAAAATTCTTGGCAAAATTGTTTAAGATTAGACTTTTAAACTTATTGTCATTTATAGAAACAAAAAAGTTCAGTGCCCTAAGCCAGTTTTAGTATGTGCACACTCAAAAAAAATCCCCACATTTCCCTCGAGACCATTCAAATTGCCTGTAATGAAAACAGTCTCAATTATAAAAATTGAAATAATGAGAGGTTGACTCATATATAGAAAGTTTTGAAAGAAAAGAGTAGTAGCTGATGAAACCAACTTTCCTCTATATATATTTACTTGCTTGATTATTATGCAGACATTTATCACATTCCTAACCTTTAATGCATTCCTTAAATGGAGTAAAGACTTTTCTCAATTTCTATCACAACAGCATCCATTTCTAGGTGGGAGAATCACTGTAGTGGAAGCATGCATATTTAACAATGGTATAGCAGTGGTTTTTAATTATCACTTCAAAGGGGCGCTTTCAAATATAAACCATTTCTCTTCTTATTCCAGTGACATTTGGATTACCCAATTTGTTTTGGGTTCTCCACTATGATTTGTTTAAAAATCAGCCCAAGGGACCAAAATCACCTCATTTGAAAGCAGCTGGAAGGCAGCAGGTCGTATAGAATCCTGCCTTGCCAATGCAAATCCTCAGGAAAAATGTGTTGAATTAATTTGCTGACTTGATAAATATGTTTTTGAGAGGGGCAGAGTGGGGACATTTTGTTGCAAGAAAGCAGTCTCATCTAACTACATAGGGAGTGTGTTAATTGATCTCCGCAGCTAAACAGCAATAAGACTACAAGACCAATCAACAGGCCAACTAATCTGTTGCTGGGTTCTCGAAGCCAACATGCAATAACATTTGGAGCAGTTCCTGAGACAAACCAGGAAAATAACCAATTTTTTATTTAGTGCAATGCATTATAGATAGGAGGTACTCAATGAATGTTTAATGACTATAACGGTGACAATAAATCTGATCCTTTAATCACCTACAATAGATGTGCAGTGAGTGCTATTTCCTTCAATTCATCCAGCAAACATTCAGTTAGGTGTTCTAAGATACTAGGAATACCGTAGTGAGCAGACAAGACAAAAATTACTTTCTTGGAAATTACTTTCTAGTTGGAGTGGAGAAAAGTTAGATAACAGATAACTAAAATATATAATATATTAGTAGTAAATGCTTAAAAGAAAAATAAAGCAGGAAGGGGGTATGAAATATTGAAGGGAAGTTAAAAATGCAGGTAGAGTGACAGGGAAGAACTCCCCAAGAGGGTGCCTTTTGGTAAAGATTTAAAGAAAGTGCAAGTGCAAGTCATGCAGATATCTAAAGGAAATGCATTCTAGACAATGGTGACAGCATATACAAAGGTCCTGAGGCAGGAGTTTCCAGCAACAGCAAAGAGGCCAATGTGACCTGGTATAAGGGGATGAGAGAAATAAGGGTGGAGAGGGCAGAACACAAAAGTCACAGTTAAGATGCTATATCTATTGAGAGAGATGGGAAGTGATTAGGGTTTTGAGCAGGGAAGTGACATGACCTGACTTTGGTTTTAACTGGCTCACTCTGGCTGTTCTGTGTGGGGTAGACAGAGGGGAGCAAGGATGGAGTAGGAAGAGGAGCTATTTGTTTTAAAAGGCAGAGTCTGGAATTTATAGTTCTGACAAGCTTTCTAGGTGAATCTTGTTCATAGTAAAATTTAAGAACTGAACTGCTTAAATTACCTAACTAATTGAGACGAAAATTAATTTTATGATTAACTATCTCACTATTACTAATCCACTGCTTTATTTTGCCTGTGGAGAAATCAGGCCTAAGCCAACGGACTAAATTCAGCTAATGACCTGTCGATTTGGCCATGGAATCTTCAGACTTGGGAAAGAGAACTCCAGAAGGATCTTGGCCTCTCGTTCTGTGACACAGGCTACCGTCTAAGAGACGTCTCCTAGTTTCCTCCAGAGAATGAAACTAGAGCTCATGCAATCATGCAGTAGTGGTGTATTTGATAGTCACAGAACACGTGTTCCATAAATATAAGTTTCAGGATTCAGCTAAAATAGAACATATGGGCATAGAATTTTCTAATTTTTTTAAAAGTAACATTTTTCATTTACTTTTTAAGTGACAGTGAACATTTGTGTCTTATTCTAAAAATATATATATATATTCTATATACATATTCTCTATATATCCTAATATATATTCCACATGTTATATATATTCTAAATTTATTAAAATATATTTTAAATATATATCAAAATAAAATTTATGGTTATTACTTTTTAGATACATTAATAGAAATTTATATTCACAAAATTTTAACAATTTTTTCTGAGTTTCTTAATAATTAGTGTTTGTGTAGCACTTTATACTGAAATAACAATGAGATTCCGTTCCATAAACGATACATAAAAATTCTTCCTACACACACCACTATACCTTAAGTAGTTCATAATCTATTCAGGAACAGAGACTGTCTTCTATTTATTTTTCTATCTCTTTTATATGCCTCTGAGTTATTTTATATGCCTCTTCCAAATTCTGTACACTATAGGTATGCAGGTAGCTGCTTAACTGATCATTGACTAACCCATCTGAGAATTAATCATCAGATATTCTGTTCCTCTATTTATTTGACTTCTTTGGCTCTATCAAAAACAAAATTTAGAAATTCCAAGAGAATAAAACCTTTGTAACTGAAAGAGACATAAGTACATTAAAGTGGATTTATTGGATCAATGTTTTATTTTTTCATGAGAACATTTACATCCTGCCGCTATTTTTCCTTGGGCACAATTTCTCTAAGGTATTTCATCATTAAGGCCTAATTTCTCGTGAATTTTTATACAGTCTCATAATGAATTTTTAGAAAAGATTCATTAACAGTATGATCTGTTACTCAGGTACAGGTTATTCTTTTGAACAGAGTGCAGGTAATTGGCTACAAATGATGGATACTGATTACCTTCTTGAGTGGAAGAGACCTCTAGGTGTTGAAGTTTAAGGCCAGTGTCAAATCTTTGAGGCTTCGTATACAGAAATAAATAGCAAAGGACACAGACGCTGATGACAAAGGCAAGTAAAACAAGGGCAGCAATTCCCAGTCCAATCAGGGCACCAATGCTGAGGAAAACAGAAAACATCGTGACTGTTACACAGATAGGTTTACATAGGAACTAAAGAGAAGGTTTAAATGCTATTTCTTGCCTCAGGAATTTGTAACCAAATTATGTTTTAGTACAAACACAATGTGATTAAAATCTACAGCTCACCTTTTTCAACCATCAAATTCTTATCATATTTTCTCTATACATGTATATGTTAATATTAGTATAGAATATCATGTGAATTCACATGACAGGTAAAAGGTAACGATTCTCTAGGGATAGTTCAAAAACATCTCTATCAAATAAACCTCTTATTAATATATAGTAGGAGGTAAGATTAGGTTCCCCAGTAAAAGATGAGTAGAAAAATATTTGCCTTTGCAAAAGTAGTGAAGCAAATGGGTACCAGAAATGTAGAACTTTTCATTTGGAGACGTGTGTGGGAGATAGCATTTACTAATATATGAAACCACAACTATTACAAAAGAGGAGAAGAAGATTTAATTAAAGGAAAGCAACAGTTACAGAAATTTATATAAAGTCTGTTCAGTCTGAGTTTTTCCTTTCTAAAAGAGCATAACACCAATGGCTTCTAGCATTTAGGAAGAAATCCTTGTACTTTTCTCTAAAAATACAGTGTATATCATATTATTTTCTCTTCAATGAATTTGTAATTCCTTCTGATACAGTTATCTATAAGGCTGATCAATTGAGAAATAACATAGTTTACATAAATCCGTGAACTTAATACTTTTAAATGGGAAATGGAGCTTGAAAGAAAGAATGATCTTGAAAGACTAATAAGCAAATATATGTACATTACTTTCACAAACCATATGTATGTGTGGATGTGTAAAATATACATGTATATGTATATATATGTGTATATATACATATGTATATAATACATAATTAGATTTTAAGCTATTCAAGAGCAGATACTTCTGTTGACCTTCCCATAGTCTTGTGTATACTTATTAAGTGTTTGGTAGAGTACTTAGCATGTAGTAAATATTCTGTAAATGGAAGTGAATAATAATTTACTGGTGATTGATCCACTTGTAGTAATTGAAAAGTCATCATCATCATTAAAAAGTATTGATCTTTTCCTTCATTATCCTCCTGGCTTGCCTGTAGACTTCCGCTGTTTCTCGGAGATTAGGGAGGGCCCTGACAAATCTGACACGTATTAAAAGGGAGGGGAGAGAGAATTTGAGCAGGGGGGCCAGGTGTGTCACTGCTTTGGGAGTAAGGAGAACAGAAGTAAAAGTGAGGGGCTAAGCTCATCCAACTTATCCTTGTTTTTAAGAGATAAAGCACGCCTGCAATTCAGAGATTGCCTCCTGAGCCACAGACATAGAGCCGAACTTCCAGTGATTCTTGGGCTTGGTTTATAAAAGTCAGCCTTGTTCCCCTTCACAAGTGAAGACTAGGTAATTTTGTGGCTAGAGTCAGCATATAGTTATATATTTAAATTGGAGTTTGCCCTCACTTGGTGCACTCTCTCCCAAGGGGTAGACTCCTGCTGCTGGCAACTCCTCTTTCATGCTTGTTTGCACCAAAGCTGACTGTGTAGGTCATACATATCAAGGATGGTTAGGCCAAGACACATGGGAACGTAACCTACTTAATTAATATTATCTGCTGCACAAGGCAGCTAGGAGGCCAGACTACTGGAAAGATTCCTGAAACAAGAACCTGGTTATTTTTTTAAAATCTGTAAAGTAAGAGAGCAATTTAGTCAATTTACAAGTAAAATTGTCATTTTGATTCAATATACATATTGTGGGCTTTTAATGTACACAATTTAAAAACCGGTCCACACTGTTTGAAGGAAAAACAAAAATAAAGCATGCTTTTTTCTGCTTTCTGTTATGAAAGGAGGTTCTTCATAATGTTGAAAAACTATTTTAATGTCACAGTTCCACTTTATAGAAATGTTCCTTTATGCATGTGAACCTCTAGATAAAGATGGAGCTCTAGGAATCTCCTAAAATATTCATTTCAACAAAAACATATTGAACTCATGTGTTGTCCTGTACAATAGGTCCAGAGCCCTAAGAAGTCAGGGATCTGTAAGAGGAAGAGATGGGAGTGGGTCAAACACAGAAAAGGGAGAATTATCCTTTCCTCAGCACTGTATGGCAGTTTGCTTTCCAATCCTTGAGGTAACGAAGAGTCTGAAGCTGTCATCACATTAATGCACCAATTCTCCTACTTAGCAACTTCACTTACGGGTAGTAGTTATACCTGTGCCTTTCTCCAGCAGCTGCAGAATCTCAGAGCAAATGCTAGTGACTTCTGGAATATTTTTCACAGTTGGACTATTTTAAATTAGGGGTTTGAGAGTAAAGAATATGAGGGAAACATAGCTCTAAATTTTTACCTCCCCAGTGTGTTCTCAGAGCCCAAACTAAAAGAACCCCAGGTTTAATATTGCCAACTAATTCCATCAGTTGAAATGATTTTTATATTTCCCAGGAGCTGAGGTGCACTGTCCATTTTGTCAGTGCTGAATGAAGACCCTGGCAAACTGTTCAGAAGCCTTAGGAAGGGTTAATAGCCTCCGTTGCTTGTCACTTTGCAATGAGTCAGGAATCTGAGAATCTCAGGCATTTTTCCAATTGAGTTTGACTTAAGGGTTGCCAGTCTCTGTTGGAGGCACTGCCACCATTGTTAACACCTCCAAAGACTCAGAGAGCTGGGTTGCTATGTTATTTTCAAAAAGGCCAAATAATATGCCAGTGCCATATAGATTGCTTCCCTAACTAATAAATATAAGCTGTCATTATTTGAGGGGATTTTGCCCCACTCTGAAATGACACACTTCAGCTTTGTTAGTTAAACTCATTGGTAAGTGGACACTCCTGAGATTTTTTTGAAGCTTGCAATACATAAAAATATATATTTTACTGCTTTTGGAAATAACAGTTAAAATAATTTTCTGTAGACTTAGTATGTATGCCAAATTCTGGATCATCCAAGGAGACTGGGATAAAAATTATTCATCCTCTTAGTAGCAGTCTCTCTCTCTCTCTCTCTCTCTCTCTCTCTCTCTCTCTCTCTCTCTCTCTCTCTCCCTCCTTCCCTCCCTCCCTCCCTCCCTCTTTCTCTCCACTCCTAAACATAAGCTAACTTGTTTGTAAGAAACAATTTAAGGTGAAGTGGGAATTCTCCCCTATAATTCAGACATCCCATTCATTCTCCAGGCAAAATGAAATAATCAACCTCAAAGTTTCCAGTCCTTTGGAGTGTAAGGGTGGGCGGTGGAAACACTTCATAATGAAAAATATCTGCATAAATATTAGTTGGAATAAGTAAAATTCCCATCACAGGAAAAAGAGGCAAGAAAGACCCCACCTCAGAAAGTCTCTTCACTTTTCAGGAGTGGCCAAATGTCTCAGGCATTGGGAAAGGGAATATCCTGGAAAGCTTTAACAGATTGTGTAACCATAGCACCTAAAACTCTGTGGATCTCCAATTCGGTTCGAGGTCAATGTCAGATCAAATGAAAAGGGCAAATTATAAAGCCCAGTCTGTTGCACGCACACAAACACACATACACAACACACACACACACACCCTACCTCCCTACCTTTTTTTTTTTTTTTTTTTTTTTTTTTTTTTTTTTAAGAATACAGCCAATTCCTTTTCTCCTGCCAGAGACTTAAAATACTCTGATCCTTGGTTAATGCCTTAAAATGGGTCCCATAGGAGCCCCTTTCTATTCAAATCCACCAAATGCCCAAAGAAATCAAAAAAGAGAATTAAAACCTCCTCAAGTTAGTTGTGTGTCTTGTCTCTCCGCCAGCAGAGCTGCCTGCTTGGGACTGGTTCCTGGCGAGTGTGAAGAGTGGTCCACCCAGGGTAGGCGGGCGGGGAGCTGAGACAGGCCCGCGGGAGCGGGCTGGGTGCGCCCTGGGCACAAAGCTTGCGCTACTCCCGGACGCGCCTCGCCTGTGGACCCTCGGCGGATTCACACCTCTGGCGGCCACCGCCTGACCCTAGCCGGACGAGTCCCGGCTCTCGGGACATCTCCAACCCGACTGAGGTGTCTGTGTAGGGCCCTCACCCACCCTCCGAGGCTCCGCGTCCTTCCGGAGGGACCCGACCTGAGCGGGTCGCGGGGACGCAGGCGACTTCCCTCCTCCCTCTGTGGCACTGCTTATCTCCTCCCCAGACCCTCCTGTCTGCCAGCCTCCTGCCCTGCCCACCTGAGGCTCCACATGTAGCTGTGCTTGTAGGGGAAGTAGCTGCCGGGCTCGCTGCAGCAGTACTTGAGATCTGCGAAGCCGCAGCAGTAGAGGAGGGCGGCCGCCTCGCCGTGCCGGGGGCACTGGAAGGACTCCACGAAGCTGTGGTTGAGGCTGTAGTAGCCGGAGCACACCCGGCTCGCCTCGCCCATCGCGGGCGGCTCTGGGCAGGGTGACGCGAGACCCCCTGCCACCTTGATCTATCCTGGGATCGCACCGCCAGCGCCCGCCGAGCCCCTCCTTCCGGCTCCCCTCTTGCGATCTGGGGTCTGGCTGCCTGGGCGTTCAGCCTTCGCGCGCCTCCTCTGCTCTCTCTCCTCCCCCTAGCCACATGGTGTCTGGTCCCTTACTCGCGCTTCTCCTTCTCGGTCCTTTTATGTGCTGCTGTCTGGCCCTGTACACCTCTTCTATCTTCCCCTCCATCTGCTTTCTTCGCGCTGTCCTGACGCCCCTCCACTTTCTCTTACTTCATCAGCAGCCTGGGGACTGTACCTGTCCTCACTCCATGCCAGAAAGAAATCTCGCCTGAGGGAAGAGTGGAGGTGCAGGACATGTTTGCCGCGTGGACAGGTGCAGCCGAAGTTGCAGTTCTGTTTGCCCAAGGACGGGCAGGTGGGGTTCATGCAAACAGAGGTGGGCTGAAGGAGGCTTTACCCACCACGGACCATTGACCCAAGGAGTGGGGTAGTGGACACAACAAAAGGCACTGAATGCGGACGAGGGGTGTTGAGAAGTATCCCTTCTTTGAGAAGTGCATATGAAACATTAAAATCTGCCAGTGTAAAAGTCAAAGCCAAAAAACAAAAATTTCTCATGCATTGTGTTCAGTTAATCTGGAAAAAGAAAGGCAAGAGATTCCATTAAGAGAGTAAGGACTTTCTTCAGAGGCAGGAAAAAGAGGAGGCAAAGGAAATAGAGAAAGAGACCTTCATCAGTTTGACAGAGCTGTGGAAACTTCTTTTGTCCCCTTTTTGTTTGGTTTCCTTATTTTCATGATTCATTTGTTCACGAAAGTCTTATAAAATAACAATAGTAATAGAGGCTCATTGTAATAAGTCAAGCAATACTTTGGTGTTTAAAGAAAATAATAATAGCCTTATGATGGAAAGGAGGCAACTATAATATTCATAGAATTTCTGAGACAGATTGAACATTGTTCCCTCCTCTTCATTTTTTGCTTCTTTCCCTTGGCCAGAGGGTTCATTGGATGCCAGAATCATGAATTTTACCTCAGTAATTTTGTGTTCCTATAAATATTTTTGAACTCTTCTGGAATGCAGTTAAGATAATTGAAAACAGTTGGATTATTTCAGGTTTGCTTTTAGGCTCTGTTAGGCAGGACCAGAGTGTGCTTGAGGACTATGTTTTTTCCCCCACTACTGAGGTGATACCCTTCCGAGTACTGCACTGGACGCCTTGTGAATTTCGAGGATTTTTCTGACTGGTATAAACAAACTATTCCAGACTTTGTGAGAGCTCCAAGGAGTGTTCCCTCTGCTCTTTTTAGAGGGCTCTTTTCCTGGCCGCCGGTGGTTTCCTTATAGGAATGCACTGATCAGGACTCAGCTGAAAACTCAAGGAGATCCTCTAGTGATCCAGATATCTCTCTATCTCTCTATCACTCTATTGCGAACACCCCCACCCCCACTCCACTCCCAGCCCCCCGTCTCTCTTCTTTCACTCTCTTGCTCTCCAGCTGTCTTCTCTCTGCTACCTCTAACCACGATGTCTTCCCCAACTGTGTCTTCTCAACTCAGGGACACCACTGGCCTCTACTTGGGTTCTCCCACCCTGTGCTTCAACCTGGAAACTTTCCAGGCAGCAAGGTGGGGCAATCATAGGTTCACCTCATCTGTTTCCTCTCTCAGGGATCACTGTTCCGTGCTTCCTGATAGCCATGGGAAAAAAAAAAAAAACATTGTTTCTATATTTTGCGAATTTACTTGTTTCAGGCTGGATGATCAATCTGGTCCCTGCTAAGCCATTTTAGCTGGACTTGGCCAGGGGACTGGATCTAATCCAAGCTAGAAATTTAAGATTCTCTCTCTCTCGAAATTGGGATCCTGCCAAGTGAACATGAAGCCACAAGATGCGAGTGTACAAGAGAAAAATGAAGCAAACTGAGAGGAGGAGAAAAGAAGGATGGAAAGAAGGCCAATGGCTATGCAGTTCTCGTTCAAGTTCAAGACCATGGCATTTCTGCCATTGCATTTCTTGAAACATCTATGATGCCTGAGAGTAAAATTCCCTTTTCTGGTTAAAGTGTATTCAAATTGGATTCTACTACTTGCAACAAAAGAGTTCTGACTCATACAACACGCTTTCAGGCAAAGATGAGGGAGAAGGCAGTTGAAAGGGGGAAACTGAAACTCTTTAATCAGTGGAGCACGTTCCCTTGGAAAGAGGAGGAACAGGAAGCACAAGTAGACTTTATTTCTGTGGTGCAAGAGGAAAATAAATTTTGAGATAAAAAAGAAGGGAAGTTCTTTTGGACAATGGTATTGGTTGTCTCAATAAAATATGCAGAAGTGTTCTGTAGAACATAAGTCAACAAAGTAAACTTTGAGTGCTTGAAGGGACTGGAAAGGTTGAGAGCAAGCACTGTAGGGAACATGCCTGGGTGTCAGGCAGAGTAGGACAAGGGATTGGGTGCATCACTGAGGGTCCTGTTGTGGTTAGAAATCAATCATAGCTTTCTGGTGGAACCAAATTGTTGGTTCATGTGATTTTCTTCAATAATGAATGTTCAGTAATCCAAGAACAGAGGCAGAGAAACGGACAGTAAGATTCGTCAGGATGATTGTGCTCTGGCCCACTAGTGCCTCTGTAATCACAGCAGCACCTTAGCTCTTTCAAAATCCCAAATACACACAAAAACACACAGAAAGTCAGGATTATAGCTGCTAGACGCTACCAAGCTTCCAGTACTTTGAAGCCTCTGAAGTCCAAGCAAAAAAAGAAGCCTTTTAATACATGAGGTTTAAGGACAGTATCAAGACCATGGCTTTCAACAATACCAGTGCAGAAGATGCACATCACTTGCTTGACTTGCCTGCTGTGTGGTCCCATGTCACCCAGTGCCCAGGTCTCTTCCTCCTCGCAGGAGCTGTTCTGGCAGGAAGTGAGGGTGGGGCTGGACCAATACCAAAAAATAAATTACATCTTTTATTTTCTTGTATCTTCCTGGTTCTCAACAAAGGCGCTACTCCACTTCAGGGAATAGTTAGGAAATATTTTAGAAATAAGCAGACATTTTTGGTTGTCACGATGATGTGACAAAGAGGAACGTGGGCCAGGGATGCTAGACATCCTGACATCCTGCAGTATGTACAGAAAAATGAAGAACTGTCTGTGACTTCCAAATGTTCCACAGGACATTCATGTAAATGAAAAACCTATTTATAATTATCTGCGCCTAGCACCTGTTTCTGTGTTACAAATAAATACAACGTAATTCTTGAATTTTCCAAGAATGTAACCATCATGTAAATTGAGGGAAGATTGTTCTTTGTTTTGTTTGGCACTTTACCAAGAGTTTTTCACTCTTTTGGATAATGATATACCAATGGTAATGCTGTTTGAGATTTTGTATTTGAATTGCCAATACTGCCCACCATCTGTGTCAGCTTGCATTAGTACTGTGCCTTCATAGTGATTTATAGCTGGTTACATGTGCAGTATTGGTGACAATGTTATATCTTTCAGTATAGTTGTGCTTGAGCATTTACAAATGGAAATACATTATTAATTGTAGATTACATTCTATTTATTATTTACATTACAATAAAGCCATTATTTATAATTAGTGTACTAGCTTGCTAGAGCTGTCATAACAAATTACCACCAACTAGGAAGCTTATACAGAGATTTATTTTCTCACAGTATGGAAGCTAGAAGTCTGAGATCAAGGTGTTGGCAGGATTGGTTTTTTTCTGAAGGCTATGAAGGAAGAATCTGTTTCAGTCCTCTATTCTTGGTTTATCAATGGCTGTCTTTTCCCTGTGTCTTTGCATTGTCTTTCCTCCTTGTGTCCAGATTTCCTCTTCTTGCAAGGACAAGTCATAATGGACCAACGCCCACCCAGATGCCCTCATTTTAACTTCATTACCTCTTTAAAGGTCCTGTCTCCAAACACAGTCCCATTCTGAGGTACTGGAAGTTAGGACTTCATTGTATGAATTTGAGGAGATGCAATTAATCTCATACAATTAGGTATACAGATCCATCGTATTGATTTTATTTCAAGACAGTAAAAGAAGAATTATAGAAATATTTCTTATAAAATGGGAAACGTTGAGTCTGATGGGTTTGAGACTGACTGGTATAACTTATCAGTAGGACAATGGCAAATGGTGTGCCTCATAGGTGAGTGCTGCTCCTTACTTGTAACCACCAGCCCAACAGGGTTCACCCAGAACTGGCATGACAGAACACTAGGAGAGAGATTAGGAACAAGAAATATCTGGCTATTGGATAAAAAGCAAGAAAAAGGTTCAAACAAAGCTGACTTGGCTGTAGAAATAATGAAGAGGCCAGAAGAGTGCTTTGCTCAAAAACCATCAATAGATTCTTATTTCCAAACTTTCTGTAATTGGTGCCGCTTGACTTTTCCAACTCTATTGCTCTCTTGATCATCTCTAGCATGTTCCCCTGGGAATCTGGGGACTCGGTCTTCTTCCTGTCCCAGAGACATCTTCACGTTATGTGTTCCTGTCCAAGAAATACCATGACTCACTTTTTTCTTTCCAAATCTTTGTCAGCTTTCAAAGCCCAGCTACAGGATTTTCTCACCATGTAACTCCCTGAAACTTCCCTGAAACTGATAAAATTGAGTAATTCCTAAGTAGAGGAGAATCTGAAAAGATACACAAGAGGCCATGAGGAAAGAGGGAAGAGGCCATGAGGAAAGCTATAAGGCAGCAGAACATATGCATAAGCATATAGAAGACCAAAGGAGTGAAAAGATTTGTTAGCAATAAAAGGTTAGAAGCAGAGAGGAGAGTTACTGAGTGAGCATAATTGTGGTGGCAGATGGGGTATTGACGAGCTCTTGCTCCTGAAAGGGTTAATAACAGACCGTATCCCTCAGGTAGCATCTCCAGAGGAGCTGGCTATTCCTGGATTCCTGTGAGTGGCCTGTGGTTGGGACGGAAGTCCTCCTTAATATATTTTACATCACAGCTGTCATTTACTCTTTGGGAACACACTATTAAGGTCAGAGAATCTCAAGATGCATAACTTGCCACAATTTCCAAACCACATCAAGCCTTATAAGGGGTATTTGTTGCCGTCTACCTTCATCCATCCCTCCCTTCCTGCTTTTTAAGGTTATCCATATATTAGTTTCTCCACACAGCCCCTGAGCTTCAGAGTTATTGACCTTGCCCTAGCACCAGGGAGAGCGCCTGACTGATTAGCTGTAATCATTGGTCCAAGAATTAAGCATAGGCCCTAAGCATGTCAAATCAGGGTGAATTTCAAACTCTTGCTTGAAATGCTAGAACAGTTGTCTGTCTCCTCCTGGCTGTGGAGGAGAGCACAGGCCTGATGCAGCTGGCAGTCTGCCATCCTAGAACCATGATGGGAGTCTGCCTTGGGATAAAGAGGACACTGCAGATGGCAGGGCTGAGAGGCAGAAAGAAACTGGGTTCTTTTCCCACATTAAGTCACTGGGTCAGCCAACCTCAGGAGGTTTTTGTTATATGAGACAATCAATTGCTTTTATTCTTTAAACCTCTTTGAGTTGGGTTTTCTATTGTAACCAAAAGTATCCTAACACATATACTGCGCACATTTGACCTTTCTTCAAGGATAAGCTACAGGAAGAAGAAGAACATTATACCATTTGGGGCGATTGGTGGGTACCCTGCTCTCTGGCCATAGGGTGGTTTAAAGGGTAAGAGAAGGAAGTACCATACCAAGGCCGATTGCTGTGCTGCAAGGCTTGATTCAGGAGCTTTAGCCACTTAAGTTACAGAGAAGTTTCCACTGAAAATGATTACAGGGAACAGCAGTGTGTTTAATAAACCACACATTAGATTAAAAGCCATGTGACTAATTTTATAACTGGCACATGGAAGTCAGTGACAGCAGCATTATCAGATAGCAGGCTGTGGAGCATCATTAATATGCATTGTGACAGTGGGGATGCCTGCAAATACCAAATACACTGGGGAGAGATCAGCAACATAGTAGGAAGTTACCCAGCACTTATTGTCTTTATTTCCATGTGTGACCTAACAACACACCCTCGATTTCAGAGAAAAACAGAATGGTTCTCTTTTTCTTCACATCACAGGATTCCAAACATGTTCAGACAAAAATGAATGCTAACGGTTACCATTTATTGATCATTCTTTATGTGCCAGGTGCTGTCATGAACGCTTCACATGTATTGTCTCACTTAATTTTCATGATGTCCTTGGAGGTAGAAACTATGAATATCTCCTCTTCAGAGATTAGGAAACAGGCACAGAGAGGCTAAGGTCTGATGGCTAGTAAGAGACAGAGTAGGAACTTAACTCCTGCAATGTGGCTCTGCTTTCTTCACCCATTTATGACACAGCCTTACCTTCTACACCAAGCTTCCTCTTCTGCTCCCAGGCCCCTTCAATGATTTGTGAAATGATACTCATCTTTATTTTTAAATTATGTATTTTGTGTGTGTATATATTTTATATGTGTAAAATTACATATTATTTACTTTTTATATTTATATTATTGTGTTTAAAGGTAAAAAGAGTCCCCAGAGTATCCCCCCACCTAAAAGAATGGACTTGCTGGGATCCACCCTGGAACCCTCAGCCTCAGCTGCTGGTGGAGGAAGTATACCTGGCCGAGAATAGGCTCCCCTCCTGAAGAAGATGCAGGGTAGAAGCAACAGGCAAACTTAGAATTCATAGCCTGATGTAAAAAGAAGTGTCAGATTTCATCCAAGACCTGCACATATCTGGAGGACAGTCTGGCCTGTGAGTAAGCTAAAAGGGCTCATGTTCATGGCCCAGGGCATGGCTAACACTCTGCTTTGTGATGAGCATCACGTGTCAAGATGCACAAAGAGTTTGTGCCCTCACATGACAACATGACTGAACAGAACAAAGTCATTGACTTTGAAGACAAATAGCACTTCATCAGGAAGTGGTAGCTGTCACCAACAAGTGATTCAAATGTTCCATCGAAAGCACGGCACAGTGTGTAAGACGCACGACGTGAGCTGAGAGAAGAGTCTTTCCTAACTCGTAAGGGCCTCGTTCTTCATTGGTCCCTCGGGTGGGACAGAAATGAGACATGGTTACTGATTCATGACACAGCCCGATGACTGATTTCTGACCCTCTTCTTTCCCTGGAACTCTCAGTGTACGGGGACAGGAAAAAGAGTCTCTTCGTCATTTGAGGGAGCAATTTGATTAAAGTTTCATTTGTCAGTATGTTATTAATCTTTAAAGGATTTTCTCTTACTGCAGTAACCTGCACTTACTCATTATTAACCTACTTTTAATAGTCACTGTTTAAACTGCTCTCTCTGCTCTAAGAAAGAGAAAAAGGCTCTCATTCATTTAGCATTTCCTATGAATTCAGTATTGTTATAAAGAGTAACTAACTCATCCTTCCCCTTTCTCCCAGATTGCAGTGAAACTTGTCATTTGTGTTCTTGGGAATGGGTATAAGGATGGCAGAGGCACTGCCCTGGTTGAGGCTAAGCGTGGTAAGAATGGGTGGTCCAGGGGCAGATGAGCCCCAGAGCATGGCAGAGATAGGGTAGCCTGATGCATCTAGATCTTTAGCTTTGGTTTATGGAAACAGTAGTATTCAAGGACAAAATTGACAATCAATTTACCAAGGTTCCATTTGACATGTACAGCTGGAGAAACTGGTCTAAACCAGTATTTACTCAAAAATTCTGCCTCATTCTCTGCTAGGTTACATAGGTCTGGGAATCCAGGACTGGGGATGGGCTCCACTAGTCTGAAAGGTTGGAGACCTTGGGGAGGGATGTGCCTACCAGGAGAAGTGACCTTGTTTTCTATACACTGTGAACTGAGGCTGCCTCTTGGCCATCTCGGATTCTTCATGCCTCCTGGGGCACATTCTCTCTTTGTTCTACTCCTGTCCATGCTCTTAACTTCAGTTGTAATTTTTGTAATTTCAAGTGCTGCTATAAATACTTAAATGTCTGTAGGGGTCTCACAGGTCAATTATAAGCCGGGCCACTGTACCAGTACTGGCTATGGCAACAGCAATGACAGCAACAGGTTTGTGGAGGTGACATGGGTGTGCTCTGCGGAAGGATGGATGGCCTTAGAAGGCTCCAAAGCTTTTGGGGGCAGTAGAGATCACTGAGTTGATGAAGGCCAACAGGGCTTATTTGCAAAAATTAGCTACCCCTCTAATTCACCTATAAATAAATGCAGGTAATTGGGAAGTGGAAAGTGACTGGAAGTGCTGAAATAGTGGGTGGAGCTGAAGCAAAGAAATGCTTTTAAATACAACATATATGACATCATTTTACTTCTAGAATGGTGCAACCTGTGAAAACAGAGGCTGAGTAATTTTCAAGCCTGGAACACTTTTAATGACTACCAACTTGGAGAGGGAAAATGTGTGTGTGTGTGTGTGTGTGTGTGTGTGTGTGTGTGTGTGTGTGTGTTTACCATACCTGTATAAGGTTTTCTGTTAGGAGAATTATCTAGAAAAAAATTGTTACTAAATTCTATGATTGATTTATTTTATGGTTTTTGAAAATTTGACCACCTCTTTCCATATTTTACCGGGGGAGGAGGCGGGGGACAAGAATGCTTAGGATTTTTATTTAGGAAAATCAAATGGTTAAGCATATAATATATCACTTATGTTAGTTATGCTATGACAACATTATTATACTACATTATTATAGCTGACACAAATGTACCTTACAACACTCAGGAAAAAATTGTTTCTTAAAATCAAATAAAATCTGATGCAAACACCAGTCTAACTAGTGGAAAATTTAATCTCAGTTATATTTTGGGAAGCCTTTTCCTCTTCCCCTAGTAGTGCAAATGTCCTGGAGAAATTATGCAATTTCAAACAGTTTGTGTACCAAGAGTAGGCCGGCGGGAACAGTTTGCCCAGGTGCAGGCAATAGGGGTGCATTTTCGTAGGTAATTAAGAACAATAATAACGCTGATTAGAAAGTTGCTTGCTTTTTATTATCGCCACACATTGGCAATTTTAAACAGTAAGTGATAAACACTCCACTGTGAAAAAAAAGTTGTGGGTATATGTTTTAAACAATTGCTGTGAATACTGTTGAGGTTTTAATAATATTTATGTAAACTGCCAATTAGCACTTTTTTTTATTTCTTAGCCTTTAATATTTTATTCTACATGAACTTCAATTAGAACCTTCAGTTATCAGTTCTGCCTTGGATCCATCAGTCATACATTTATCTAATTATAAATTTCTAAAGATTAGAAATCATTTGAGCGAATCCTTATGTGCTATATATTCCTGCATTTAAACAACAGATTCAATTTAAAAGAAGTAAAGATAACACATTCGTTATACAGATAAAGAAAACTTCAGTTACTTCAATTCTCCCATTCTATAGGACAATTTAGAATTTAAAAAAGTGAATCAGAGTGCAAATTGCAGTGCATGATATTTTTGTTTGGTGCCTTTTAGTTCCTGCATGAAATCTCCTACTGAGCTTGCACAGTAATATTTAAATTGAATATTTATATTTTATATTGTTAACACTTTAAAACTAAGAAATTAATCACTAAAATAGTTATTATGTAATTAATTTTTTAAACGATTTGGCTGATGGAGATAAGGATGTCCAAATAATGATCAGCTCCTGGTGGTAAATTTGCCAGCTCTGCCCCTGCTCTGGTGTTCAGTCCATTAAAGGTGCCACTGCTCTGGGCAGTAGGGTCTGCCTAAAGGTGCTGGTTTTCCCACCGCAGTCACTGCGACAGTTTCTGTGGCTCCTGAGTGCTCATGTACTGCCCATCAATAAAATGGCCACTTTCTGCTTTGCTGTAGGTAACGTGGGGCCGTGAGTAACTGCCATCAGCTCCTCATTCCAAAGTTGGGCAGGCTCCGCCCCTTCCTCCCTAGCCTTGGTAACGGACCCTTCCTGGACTGTGCTGCTTGCTGTTTGGGTTTTAAAAATAATATTCTCATAAGACAGCCCCGATGCAGAAGGAAAACTTTCCTTTTTGTATGCATCACTAGAAGGAGCTAGGTCAGGATGGGGACAGAGAATTTGCAGTAACACATCTCATTGTTTTGTCTTAAGAATGTATAAACATGTTACAGTTAAATTTTCTCTTGGGTTATCTTGCCACATTAGTCAAGGGTACTGTGAAATTACATTTAAGCAGCAATTCTTGTGAGTGCTATCAATTCAAAGAAGTAAAACTGATTAAATTTGTAGTACTCTTAAATGGCATAAGCTTAGAAATATTTGATTCCACTTGAGTCACTGCATTTGTTAATTATAATTCGGCATCATTTTTGTGGGACATGGCAATGTTCATTGCTGATTATATTATTGTTCTGTAGTCTTGTCAGTATAACATGTTATTGTGTATACTGTGGGTGATAGTGTTTCTTTGAAGATAACAAAAAGATCACATTTTTGTAAGACAGAATTCATCAATTAAACCATGAAGTATTAACTGAGCACCCAATTGTGCATAGTGTTATGCAAGGTGCTTCATTCACTCTATAGAGCATTGGGGATTCTGTCTTAGGATACTCTCTTCTCAATACTGCCCTCTATTTTCCTTCAGAATGCTGTGGCTATTCAAACTAGATGATTAGTTTTTCCAGTGTGCATAAAAAGCCAGGTTACTAATCCTCAGAAGTTATCCATGGAGATTCTTATAAGTCTGCTGCACTCAGCAAGAGAAGAAAAACTCCCTTTAATGGTAGGGCTGGGAGCTGTGGGTGGATACCCCGAATAGCCGAGGTATGTCCTTAGGCTCTGACTCCAGATTGTGCCGAATTAATCATCACAACCAAATTATTCTCCCTACTGACTACACCACCCAATCCTGAACCATTATCCGGTTTTCTCTTTAACGTCTGTATAATTGCTGTTTCGTGCATAGTAAGTTTCACGAAATATTAGTTCCCTTCCTCTTTCTTTCCTTTTCCCTTCACTGAATGAATAAATAAACAAATTAATTAATTCTTTTCTGCCAGTTTCCTCTGTTCCATGGCCATGTGGCAGAACATGCCGATACATATTCCCTGAAGTTTTGTATTTTACGTGCAGGTCTACTGAGAATACCTCAGTTCTGCCAATCTTAAAATCGAATTTCTGGAAAGGTGAAAGGCCCGTCATTTGTCTAATCTATTTGCTTCAGTTAGAGTCACTGAATTCCCCTGGTGGTCCCAGGCTGGGCATAGGGGTTGAGAGTAGGGGACAATTTCTTCAAAAGAGTTTCTGGGCAGAAATTCCCATAGGTTTTTACCACTCTTTATATCTCTCTTCTTCATAATCTTGGTCCAGATACTAGTGCTGAATCCTCACATTCTGGACACACTGTGCACCTGCACATTAAACTGGTTCCCTGAGGACAAGGAATGATTGGCAGGTCTTCTTTATTCCTAGTATACTGCCAAGACCTAAGCACAAGGCATCCCGCTTGCCTTTCTGTTGCCTAGCAACAGCCACCTCCTTGATTATCAGAGTTGTCATAGTTTTTCTTTAGCTATCTACTCTGAAACTGGGTACATGTGGCCTACAAAGGAAGAAGGCAAAAGCGTCCTTGTTTAACCAAATACAAGCTCACTTGAAAGTACCAGCAAGTGCACTCTCAATACAAACTCAGAGTGGGAGCAACGAGACTGATTTCATGCTGAACCCAAATAGGGAGTGGAAGAGAGTAGGGAAGGAAGAAAGAAATCCTAATGATTCTGTAAATCCCAGAATTATTAGAAATGGAGAGAAAAATAAATGAATAAAATGTCAGATAAAGTTATTTTAAATATTAGTAGATATGTTTTAAATGTATATTAAAATAAATTTTCCTTTTCATTGTCTTTCTAAAATGGAGATTATTTCATTCTGTCAAACACAGAGAAAAGCATGTACCTTACCATTCAAAAAGCTTAAAACTTCCCAGATTAAAATGGTCATAAATGGTTCTCAAGAATTGCAGAAATTAAATGCTAACATTTAAAATTGTTGGGCAATTCTGTTCTCTGCAAAGTAGAACAAGGACCGACTCATCAATCAGATGACATAATGCCACAGACAGTTTTGAAAAGTCGAGAGTAGACATCTGAAGGTTTTATTCCCACCTGAAAGATCATCAGATGGAAAACATTGTATCTTCAGTCATCAAGTTTGAATCCAGACTGTGCCTAGGGGAAGAGCAGCAAGTTGAAAGAGCCTCTATTTCTGTCCTTTAAAGCTCTTAAACTATGTATGCATCACCTATAACCTGATGGAAAATACATCCATGTATTTTTCTCTTTTAAGTCAAGGATGTGGAATCTTCTTTTAGTATTAGGTATCACTGTCGCTTCCACACAAATCAACATTCTCAAGCAAGTAAAAAATGCACATAGTTCTTTTGGGCTTTGTAGGCTTTTAAAAAATGATTTTTGTTTAAACAGAGAAATTTTTACTGTTTCACTCATCTCTTATTTTTCAATGAAGTATACCTAAAAAAGAGAAATCTTTCAGCTCATATTATGGCTAGTGCTGGTAAAAGTTTGCAGCATGGGAGAGGGGACAGAAAGGAAGAAGGGAGGGGAGGAAAAGAAGGCAAAAAAAGTGGAGGAGGTGAGTGACTAGGAGTGAAAGGGGCTGAGGAAGCCTGGCTCTCACTCCTTGGGCCATCAAGGCCACAGAAAATTATTATTGTTACCATCCTTGGGAGTTTTTATTTCCTTCTTGCAGTAGAAATTGTTGCAAGGTTTCTTTTTTAAATTTCAAAGTTTATTTTCTCAAGAAATTAAGATTTTACCTCCCTTCCCCCAGAGGGATTATCTAAAGATGCAACCAGTTTACTTAAAAATATCAATTTACATAGCTATCAGCACAAAAGATTTCACTCTCTCCCGTTAAAAACTGTAATTCAGAAAACAAACCAAGCAATGCCAACTAAAATATTATATATGGATTTTTTCTTTTAAATTAACTTTTCTTCTTTTATCAAAGTAATACATATGGATTGTTAAAAACTCTAATAGTACTAAAAGGCTTATCATTACAAACAATAGTCCTTTAATGGATGTGCCCCTCCCTCACCATATTACAATCTCACTTCCTAGAGGCAGTCACTTACAATTGGCTTAGCTGTTAATTTTAATACTTTTCTCCATATTTTAATACTTTTCTCCATATTTTAATATAATATATTTGATATTTATTGATTTATCTATTTTAGACATTATCTATTGATTTACTTTATGACATAGATGATTTAGCTTTTTTCAAATATATTCCTCCATTCCTTTTTCCCCTGCCAATATAATTATATCACCTTCTTAATCTGCCTTGACATTGTAATAATATTTTATATAATTACGTTATAATTAATAATAATTATAATTGCTTACTACTGAGGCTAATTACATAATATGATTATGCTTCCTTTCTTGTACAATGTTTGGTTCTCCTTGAAGTTCTTTTGTTTCTCATTGTACATCTTTTCCATTTTCTGCAAGTGCCAGATGTGTGTGTGTGTGTGTGTGCGTGTGTGTGTGATACTGGCTGCTGGTATTCAAGGGAGTGGATTGGGTGAAGGAGGCTACATATCTTACCATTTGCTGTGCAGATTGTCACTAAATTATCCTGTTTTTAGATCCATACCTCTCCTCCAGGTGGGTCAAGCTCCCCAGTACCTGTGCCTCCAGTGAGTAGCTGCGTGGTCTGAGGGGAGAATGTCTCCCTCACTTCTGGCGGTAGCCCATCTGCAAACCTTAGGTTATAGCTTCTTTGCTTCTTCTCCACCCTCCATGCATTTTCCATTGGAATGACCGTGTTTCACAGGGAGTCCTCTGTAAGGAACTAATCATGAATGAAAATTACAACCCAAAGCCATAGAAATATATACTCTAAATGGGTGAATTTTATGGTATGTGAATTATATGTCAATAAAATGTAAAAAAAATGATCCTTACATCAAAACACAGTGCAAAACAAGTGAACATTACTTTTCTAATGAAATAAATTGGGTAGGTCTATATTTGTGTATAAAATAATTTAAATTTACTTTTCATATTGGAGATGAAAAATAAAACAGTAAAAAGGATGCAGAGAACAATCACCTTGGTCGCACTAAATAAAATAATGTAAATCATAGAAATCGTCAAATTCAAACTTCCTATTTGATATGTAAAATGCATGAGAATTTGAGAGGTAATATAGAGTATGCAGCAATGAAAACCGTTTTCTCTAACCATTTCATTTCCACAGAAGTTAGTCCCAAAGGAATAATTCCCAAAGAACTTAAGGATAAAAAACAAACAAATAATACACCCCAAAAATTAAAATTAAAAAAACATGAAATGCAACTTCTGTAATGAATGGTGTTTGTGACATACATACGCACTGGAAATAAAAGACACTGCCACACTTACATTCCTGATTTAATAAACCAGGGCTTTAAATAACTCTAGAAAATACATTGTAATAAGAAACAATGCATAAGAAAATGTATTAAGAAATGAAATCTTGGATACAATATAATGAAAATTGTAAGCTGAGAAACATGGTTTTAAAAAAGTCCATCTCATAAATATATGATTAAAATAAAGTTTAGAAAAATTTTCTATCTCATACAACAAGTAAATAAAAAAATCAATAACAGGGATTTTTTTTATCCTCAAAAACATTAATTGATAGAACAGAAAGTTCCAAAAAGATAAATAGCTAAAGGATATTAAAATAAGAGGAACTCATACACCTTAGTGAACAAAACCACAGGATTTCATATGTGAAATGATAACCTCAGTGCCTATATATTATACATTAAGGACTTGTTTACTGTTCAAGACTAATTGTAGGTACTAAAGATAGAAATGGTTAATATTACAATTTTAAGAATAAGCAGATGGAAACCCCTGCTTTTCTTATCTTTGCTCTTTCAGAGATAATAGCTCTATCTCCTTCCAGAATACCTTAAGCATATCACCTTGATGCAAGGCAGATTAGGTTCCCCAACTAAAATACTCATGGTTTTTTCAGTTTGGGGGAAATGATGGAGAGCCATATCAGTTTCTTGTGGCTGCTGTAACAAATTCTCACAAATTGGTCATCTTAATTCACAAAAATTTATTCTCTCGTAGTAGGCTGAATCCAAGGTGTCAGATCAAATATTAGAATAAGAGATGCCCCTTTGCATTCCTATCATTTAGGAAATTGTAAGGATTTTAGGAGTTCTATGCCAGAAACTGGGGCAGAGACCAATATATAAATTTTTTATTATTTTACATATACCAAAATCAGTTTCAAGTCTAAAGGCATTTTGCTGGAAGAATTTCCTCTTCCTTTGGGGAGGTCAGTCTTTTTCTTTTAAGGCCTTCAACTGATCGGATGAGGCCCACCCACGTTATGGAAGGTAATCTGTTTTATTAAAAGTCTTGATTTGAATGTTGGCCTCATCTAAAAAATACCTTCACAAAATATATGGAATAATGTTTGGTCAAATATCTGGGTACTGTGGTCTAGCTAAATTGACACTTGAAATTAACCATCACGGTGATCTTTGTTTCAGAGCTTCCCATTTGGTTGGCTGAGCTTGTTGGATCTGCACTGCAATTTGAGAGTCTTCCTAACAATCCTGATTCTTCCTCTCTTTCTTTTTACAGACATCCAGTTAGAATTGTGGTCCAGAGCTCTTCCTGCCCATTCCTACTTCCTACTGTATCTTTCCAAGATATTGCACTGTCTGTTCCTTCCCCACCCACTCACCTGTTATACTACTATCTCTTCCTCAGTGTGCTTCCTGAAAGACCTGCACACCATCGGGAATGAATTTGGGAATAAACACTTGCAGCCCTCTTTTTTTTTTTTTAAGCCCTCATTGGCTCCTGACTGTGGGAGAAAGTCGATAACCTGATTGATCAGCTCTGACATTTACTGGGGCCATTTTTTATTAGTGGGCAAGGTAACTTTATGTCACAGATTGGTGTTTAAGGGTGACATGTTTTCTCTATGTTCTATTTTCTGGATCCATGCCACTGACAATTAAGAAAGGCAAAGCCTCTTTCCACCGGGAGAAGTTGAGATGCAGCCTGGTTGTTCTTTCTGCTTGTTCTCCTCCCAGTTGCATCCTTCTCCAGGCTAATGCACCAGTCACAAGCTAGGGAGACTGGGGGTTGCAGAATTAGAGGGAGATGGAAGTGACTTTTCTTTTCAATGTAGTGAAAATACCCCAACTTTTGTTTTGTGAGGAGAGGAAGAATAAAACATCAAAGATGACAGAACTGGGAGAGAGGAAGAGAGAGGCCTCATTTAGGCCTCCTTTGCAAAGCCTCGTAACTGCTTTAGCTTTTACCCAAATGACTTGGTAAGTTAAAAGGGGCCTACCCAGATATTAAGCATTTTTAAAATACTTTAATAATGACATTTTCCTTCTTATTTGACTATATATAATGAGGAGTTTCCCTCAATGAGAATATTTGATGGAAGATTTTGAACTCCTAACAATATTGAGAAAGTTAGTCTATCATTTTTCTAACGCCTTTATATTGAGTACCACACCTGTCACTGGGGATACAAAGTTGAATAAGACACAGCCTTTATCCTTAAGAAGTTTTTGATCTTGTGAGGAGAAAGCCATGTCAGTAAACACTAGTAATGCTCTGATAGAGACATATATACTATGGGGTTGGGAGTTTCAGCTCTACCTGGGTGGTGGAAAGTGGATGAGTGAGTATCCGAGAGGAGCTATCTCTCAGGTTGGATCTAGAAAAAGGAGCAGGAGTCTGCAAGGTAAATGAGGATAAGGGAAAGAATTCCAGGCAAAGGAAACTCTTTCCTTGGCATGGAGTGTGACAGATATTGATATGTGAAGGAAATGCAAAGTAACTTTATAAAGGAGACCAGATAATAAAGTACCTCATAAATCACCTAATATGGCAGACTTTTTTTTTTTTTTTTGCTTTTACAGTAGCTAATTAATAGCTACTTAATAACTATTAAGTTGTATATTTAACTTACAGACCTTGTATAGGAATTATATCCTCCATTGCTTTTACTGGTCATTTGATTGCTGAGAACATTATTAACTTCTTATGTTTTTTAGAGAAAGCTAACTTTCGTATAAGAATGACTTTCACCCCGGGCAATTCTAATAAGAAATTGCCAATAGGTAAAGGAATGAAGGAGAAACTTATCAGAGGAGGCTAATTAATTGATTAATTAATTTTAAATGGTGACATTGGTTAATGAAATCTAATAAGTTTTAGCTGTACACTTTAACAATAAGGCATATATATATTTACACTGTGTGTTCACCTCTCATAGTTAGATTTCTTTCTGTCACCACATATTTGATCCCCTTTACCCCGTCTATCTCCCCTCTCCCCTAACCCCCTACTCTCTGGTAACCACTAGTCTATAGTCCATGTCTCTGTTTGTTTGTCCTGTTCATTTGTTGCTGTTTATATCCCATGTATAAGTGATATCACGTGATTTTCAACTTTTTCTGTCTGGCTCATTTCACTTAGCATGATTATCTTGAGGTCCATCCATGCTGTCACAAATGGCAGCATGTCATCTCTTCTTATGGCTCAGTAATATTCCATTATATATATGTACCACAGCTTCTTTAGCCAATCATCTATCGTAGGATACTCGGTTGCTTCCATGTCCTGGCCACTGTGAATAATGCTGCTATGAACATCAGTGTGTAAATACCTTTTCAGATAAGAGTTTTCAAGTCTTTAGGGTAAATACCCAGTAGTGGAATTGTTGGATGGTATGGTAGATCAATTCTTAGTTCTTTGAGGAGCCTTCATACTGTTTTCCATACTGTACCAATTTGCAGTCCCACCAGCAGTGTATGAGGGTTCCTTTTTCTCCGCATCTTCTCCAACATTTGTTATTACTTGTCCTATTGATTTTAGCTATTCTAACAGGTGTGAGATGGTATCTTATTGTGGTTTTGATTTGCATTTCCAGAGGAGGCTAATTAAATGCACTTCCTAGTGTACACATGATTTCAGAACTGAAAGTGAACACACTAAGACCTCAGGTACATTGTAGAATGTTGAATATAACTTAGAAAAAAGTCTTAGTCATAGTTCAACTTTTATAGTTTATGTGATTCAGGGAACTTGAAGAGTATGTTTCTTAAAAGAAAAAATGATTACTATCTAATATGCCCCATCAATTTACCTTGCCAGTCTCTGAACTTCAACTCCTCCCTTCATTCTTTCATTTATTCATTCAGTAAGCATTTATCAAACACTAACAATATGCCAGTCACAGCCTGTCACTCAAGATAGAAAGGGGAGAGATAAAGGAATGAATAAGGAAAAATGAAGAGGGGTAGATTTTCTACTTATGCAAATGACTGAACCTGAATTCGTATAGAGATCCATACAAAATCTGGTCTTTGGCCTGATTGGCCCATTGTTTTCTTTGTATAGGTCTTCTATACAGTTAGCCCGATCTTTTTTAGGGCCAAGGTTTGAACTATGTGGTTAAAGCTGTAGAAGTTTCTAGTATGAGTTCCTATAGACTAGAGCAATATAGATAGGATATTTATGCAGCCCGCTCCCATATATTTGACACCATCTGCCCTTGAAAACACTTTTATCTGAACTGGTATAGGCTTTTTTTTTTTTTTTTTTAATTAAATAAGTCAACTGAACTAAAATATCTTGCTGGGACACAAGAAAAGCCGAACTTCATGCAACATCCTATTAACATTGTTACTGTGGATAATTGGTTTGAGCCTTGAAACAATGTTTTTCAAGACAGAAGTACCCTGTGACTTCTAAAAGCAAAGTGCCCCTAAAAACTTCTGATGAAGAGTTTGATTGTTAGATAAGTGATATCTGAAATCCTAAAACAAATTCTCCAGAATTGTAATATATACAAGTTTGCAAACTGAAAAATGACTGAAAGTTTTGGAACCCTGAATACCCATTTTCAGGAGAATTTAATGAGCTTTAAATAAATAAAAATGAATTTAAATGAAAGTTCAGAGGTGATACATTCTAGCTAAACCGTAAGAAAGTTTGCAATTTTCTTTATGCTGACCATGGCATCAATAATCCTCATTCTCTTTATGTCTTTAATAATCCTCATTCTCTTACCCCTTATGAAATAGCTACTATTACTTAATTACATTATTACAAAACAAAATTTATTCTAGGTATATATGTCCGTCTGTAGGATAGAATGATGTTATTCTTAGTAATTTAACTTAGATATTTGGTTTTCTTTTTTCCTTAGATTCACGTGTCACTTTTTAATAATAACATTTATCTTAGTAAGTCAGAAAATTACCAAGAAGGCTAGCCAATTTAAATATTCATATTTTCATAGGGTGTACGGGTTATTACTGCATAACAAATTATCTCAAAGCTGTCTTAGCAGCTTAAGCAACAAACATCCATTATCTCACAGTTTCTGTGGGTCAGAATCTTGGTGCAGTGTAGCTGGGTGCCTCTGCCTCGGGGTCTCTGGAAAGGCTGCAGTCAACGTCTCAGGGCTACAGCCATCTTAAGGCTCTCCTGTGCTTCCAAGCTTACTCACATGACTGTTGGCAGGCTTTATTGGCTGTCGGATGAACACATTAGTTCTTTGTCACATCAGCCACTCACAACATGACAACTTGCTTTCCCTATGAGAGGAGAGAGAGAGAGACAGACAGAAAAACAGAATTTTTTGTAATTTAATCTCAGAAGTGACATCCCATTACTTTTGCCGTCTTTTATTTATTAGAAAGAAGTCTGAGAAATAATAGAAAGAATAAATATTGGTCTCCGCCCCTGGTTTCTGGCACAGAGTCACTAAAATCCTTATAATTTTCTAAGTGATGAGAACATAAGGAATAGCTTTTATTCTAATATGACCCTTGTTCCTGACACAGAGCTCCTAAATCCCTTGGGATTTGTTGGGTGACAGGAGCATCTTTTGTTCTAATGAGGTAACTCTTGGTGGCTAACTTGATAGTCAGGGTGGAGGCTGGCCAATAGGAAGACCAAACCACGATTAGAAGTTTAGAACTTTCCACCCCACTCCGTCATGCTCTGGGAAGGGGAGTGGGACTGGAGACTGAGTTAATGATCAATCATGTCTAGATACGAAGCCTCCATAAAAGTTCCCAAAATATGGGGTTCAGAGAGCTTTCAGGTTGGTGAACACATGGGGTGCTGGGAGACTCTGCACCCGACGAGAGCATGGAAGCTCCTCACCCTGTTCCACATATCTTGCCCTATTATCTCTTCATCGGTCTGTTCATCTGCATCTTTCATTATATTTTTTATAATAGATTAGTGAATGCAAGTGTTTCCGTGAGTCTGTGAGCCATTCCAGTAAATTGTTGAACCCAAGGAGAGGATGTGGGAATCCCAGCTTGTCGCTGATTGTCAAAAGTACAGATAACAACCTGGGACTTGCGATTGCCATCTGAAGTGGAGGCAGTTAACTTGTGGGATTGGTGCTAACTCCAGGTAGATAGTGTCAGAATTTAATTGAATTGTAGGACACCAAGCTGATGTTGCAGAGAATTGCGTGATGTGTGAAAAACCTACACATCTAGTGTCAGAAGTACTGTGGTTTTGTGAGAAAAGAAAAACACAGGAGTATTTTACCTAGACAGTCAACAGGTTCAGTCCACACTCAAGGAGAGGGAATTTCACAGGGTATAAATTCCTGGAGGCAAGGATCACCGAAGACATTTTAGAGGCTGCCTACCATATAAGGTAAAGTAAGTCAGCTTTACTCTTTATGTTTTCAAATGATAAGGTAAGACTGCACCATATCATGATTGTGATAATGGTTTTTAGAATTGAGTTTTATGTTCCAACAGCACTGATAAACATTTCTGCCAGAGCCCTAGCATTAGAAGATAGAGCATTAGCTTTGATTAAAATGGAATGGTGGATCGTACTATCTTTCACGCATTCCTCCCCTCCTTACCCTTGTGATACTTATAAGTTGCTACCTCAACATATAAGTTTGGCCATATGATTTGCTCTGACCAGTGGGACATGGCGGGAAGGAAGACTAGGAACACTGTGCCAGTTCTGAGCAGAAGCTTTAAGAGGCATTGTGTGTTCCCACTTACCCTCTTGTACTCCTGCCTCCCAGAATTAAAAAGAAAAAAAAAAAAAAAAAGAGGATGAGAGACATGAGACACAGACCTAAGCCAGCTGAACCACAGTCAACTTGCAGACTTGAAAGAAAGAAATGGATATTTGCTGTTGTAAGCCTTAAGAGTTTTGAGGTATATTATTGCTGCAGCAAAAGTTGACTGATACAAATGGGGACAGCAGGGATAGAGCAAACTTCCCAAAGACTATCTACTTTTGTCAGTATTGTTTCCAAATCCCACTGGTAATTATGTTACCAAACTCAAAGGGTTTGTTTTGCCTGCACACCGTCAAAGCTAAAGGAGACACAGACAGAAGTTTGCAGCAAAAAACGTACAGGTTTATTTAAGGAAATGGTGCTGAGCCCAGAGACATAAGTGAGCTAGCACTCAGACACCTGTTTCCCTGATGGCCTCTAGGGGAAATGTTATATAGGGGTAATGTCATTAGTAACTAAGGGAGTTGGAGTGATGGGCTCCACTGATTAGTTGGGGCTAGGGTTGAAAGTTGGTCATTGCATCAGGTCCTAATGTCAGTCATGACATCATAGTATCTGGTTTCAAAGGGATGCTAGTAGGGTCCTTCTGCTTTCATGGGACTAGAGCTGCAAGGTGAACCAAAATTGTTTTTGTGGTCAACAGACCTGTGGCTTTGTTCCTAAGACTATTTGATGCTCATGTAAGGGCTTAATGATTAAGAGAATGGTTGAACAGTATGCAGAAGGATAAGGGAAGAAAAGAAGCAAGCGAGCTCAAGGACAGTTTAAATCAAGGAGAGAGAAGAGAAAAAGTCATTTTAAAGAAGTGAAGATTTGTACGGTTACAATTATATTGGAGGGTTCTGTACTTCAAGAGCATTTAGTCCCCAGGGCCTACTGTATGAGTTTGAAAAAATTCTCAGTGCTATCAGTAAAGTTTTTAACACAAAAGGATATATGTATATATTTTAAACCACTGATGCCAAGCTATTGTGTTTAAAACTCAGCAAATATTCGATTTTCTAAAACTTCAGATATATTTACCTCTATCAAAAACTTTTCAACTTGATTTACTTTATAGTTGAGATGTTTGCCATTGAATCCAAATAGTGAAAAAGAAAACTTTTAAAATGAAATAGTGTGTTGACTATTATTAACTCAGTAGGATAGCTGTTTAGATAGTTATGTGATTGTGCTACATCCCTGAACACAGAGGAAAATACCTGAAAGAGATTTGGAAAAGAACATGTTGCTTTTAAACATCTCTGGGAACACTGATGTAAATCAAGCAATTATATTTCTTATCTGAAACACTGAACACTATAGGAGACCTTCGTTATAGAGGTTAATTTAAAATTTTTTGTTTTATTTTTGTTTTTTAGTCCTTTGCCTGCATATTCAAAGAAAAGCCAAGGACTGCAAAATTATTTAATACTACCAGAAATCATCTTGAATATAGCATTTAGGTTAATATATATATATATATATATATATATATATATATATATACAACACACACACACACACACATATATATATGTATATATACACACACACACACATAGACATATATATACACATATATACATATATATGTATATATTACATATATTACCATATCCAAACATAATTAACATATTTATTAAGCATATCCAAACTTGTGTGTGTGTGTGTATATATATATATATATATATATATATAGAGAGAGAGAGAGAGAGAGAGAGAGAGAGAGAGAGAGAGAGAGTGTGTGTGTGGTCTAAACTTGCATACATGGGGGTGATTACTAGCTTTTCCAAAACTCATTTATTGATAGCTCAGCTTTCTATTCTGTGACCTAAAAAAATTGTCTAACTGCTATACAATATGTAACTTAGGAACAGAAAAAGGTGAAATGTTTGAGTTACATTAGAAAAAAATATTCAAATGGTTAATTAAAAACTGTGGTTAGCTTGTCACTACATCAATATAATGAAGATCAATTTCCACATAATTTTCTGTCATGATGCTTTGTGAATCACCTTTCCCAATTCAATTATTCCTCTATTTAAAACAAATTTAATACAAAGAGAATAATTTGGATGGAATACAATTAATTTAATCTTCCATTCTTTTCCTCGCTCCTCCCCTGTCCTTTCCATTCTCCTTCTGTCCCACTGTTGTCGCCCCAGTTTCAACCCGGGGTCTGGACTACTGCATAGGTTCCAAGCCAGCCTTCCATTCCAGGCCTGTTTCCCTCCAGTTCCTCTAATCACTGAGTAAGGAACCTCCCTCACACAAAGACTATGAAAATAAGGGAAACTCGGCCCATCAGGAAAGTCATATGAAGACTGCATGAGTAGAAGCAGACAGACACAGGAGTTAAGAGGATTGCTTCAAGGCCTGCAGGAAGCCTCACTTCTGGAAACTCCTCTTAGAATTAATTACCATATCCAAACATAATTAACATATGTATAAGCACATCCAAACGTAAACTACCATAATTAAGATATTAATTACCATATCCAAAGAAAGAGTGTGTGGAACCAGATTGTGTCAAATTGATCAGGCTAGTTATCTCCAGAGGCCCCAAGGGAGGTTCCAGAGGCTGTTGAAGAAGTGCTGTTCCAAGGCCTGTGGTTGGACCCATCTGAAATGATAGTTGAGAGAAGGTAAAGTAAAACGACCCCTGTCATACCAATGCTGGGGCTCCACCCACAGAGATTCTGACTCAGCTCACCTGGGGTGATGCCTAGGTTTGGTATTTTTTTTTTTTTTGAGAGCTTTATTGAGATATCTTTGACATATAAAAATTATATATATTTAAGGTGTACAACTGGATGTTTGATGTACATATACATTGTGAAAAGATCATCACAATCGAGCTAATTAACATCTATCACCTCTACATAGTTACCATTGTGTGTGTGTGTGTGTGTGTGTGTGTGTGTGTGTGTGAGATAGCCTTGGTATCTTCTAAATACTTTCCAGGATATTGTAATCCAAGCTTGAAAACCTCTGATAAACTCTAAGTTCCAGTTGTGAGACAGGCTTAGCAGGCTACCTTAGTTCATGTCTGCCATTAGCCCCAAGATAGCTGACAAGTCATCTTGATTCCATGTTTACCGAGCAATCCCCTGATGCCTAGAGTTCAGCTACAGGAAGAGTTCACACTCATCCGTCAAACTAAACTTCAAGTCCTTGTGAAGCTTCTTGGCATATTCTAAAAGAATGTTTCCTTATGATTTTCTATTCCATTCATGGAAAAAATACCATGAGAATTTCCAGTTCATTTGACAGCGATATTTCTCACAGTAAATAAATGAATTGTAATTCCTTCAGTGGGTTTTAATTATCATGGTTTTATTTTTCACCCCTTGGTGCAAATAAGGTTCTCGCCTGGGGCCTTCAGAGTAGAAGGTAAGATTTCCCGGGAATTCCCCACAGCCTCTGCTACCCTTTCACTTGCTCCTGTATCTACATCCCTCAGCTAAATTAAATCTCTCTGAAGTGTAGTTCTGGTCACATTTCAATTCTGCTTAAAAATCTTCCCCCATGCCTTCTGGTCCCAATCTCAGTGCTTTCTTCTCTCAATGCTTTCTTTCCTTGAGAACCCAACCCTATGCAGGCAAACTGAATCATATAAGTTTCCTGCCTATTAATTTGAAGCTTAAACTGGTTCCTTCATCTGGCACACTCTCACCTCCACCACTTATCAATCCTTATCATCTTACCTGGTTAATTCAATTTACTTTAAAATGTGATCTTAATCATGCTGCCTCCCCTAATCACTGTAGTCATAAGCAAGCTATTCCTTCTAGACATGCCTTTACTGAAACCATCCCAACATGTTTTCTCAGTCTAGAACTCTCTGCTTGCCCTTCCCACTAGCCATTTCCCCCTCATATTTTATTCAGGTCTGGACTTCAATCTTTTCCTTGGGAGGCTTTTTCTGACCTCTAAGCCTCAGTGAGATTCCCAGTATCTGTTGCCATAGTGCTCTCTGCTCCTCTGTTGCACCGATCATCACATTTCAGTTACTTGGTTAGTCTGTGATTACTGCTGATCTGTGAGTTCCATGACATAAAGACAAATTTATTTTATTCATTTCTGAATATTAAGCTTCTAGCACAGTGCCTGGCACATAGTAGGTATTAAATATATATTTGCCAAATGGATGTTGAATGAATTCATTTTCAATTCAACAAATTTTACTAAGCACCTACAACATCGTAGACAGAGTTCTTGGTGCTTGAGGCGTGTCAGTGAATAAAGATCACTTCTTTCATGGAGCTCGTATTCTGACAAGGAAGAAAACAGACAATAGATATGATAAATAAGGAAATTATATAGTATGTTAGAAAGTGATAAGTGCTATGAAAAAATGACAAGGTAAAGTAAAATAAAAATGAACAAGTATGGTAATAATGAAAAAGTAAAGTATGAAGAAAAATGGGGGTGTGCATTTAATGAGGGTGGGTCCCATTGCAATTGTGGCATTTAAGCAAAGACTTGGAGAAGCTGCGGGAGTTAGTCATGCAGACATAGGGGGCAGAGTGTTTCAGGAGGGATGGTCAATACGAAGGCCCTAAGAATTCCCGGTGTGTTGGGAAATAGCAGGATGCAGTGTGTCTAGAGCAAGTGAGCAAAGAGTAGGTAAGACATTAACTTCACTGGGGATCCTTTTGGCCATTTGTATAGACTTTGGCTTTTTTGCTGAGTGAAAAAGGAAGCTGTTGTGGGGTTTTAACATGATCTCACTGATGTGACTTATGTTTTACAAGAATTATTCTGACAGGTTAATAACAGAATACATGGGAGGAGGGCAAAGGTTGAAGTAGATCATTTAAAAGGTAAAAGAAATAGATAGGACCAAGTTGCTTAGACCAGAGTAGTAGCTTTGTAGACGGTGAGAAATAATCAAATTTTGGATTTTTTTAAAAGATAGAGCTAACGGGATCTCCTGACAATTTGTTTAAGAAAAAGAAACCACAGATGAGTCCAAGGTTTTTAGCCTGAGCAAGTAGAGGATAGATTTGTCATAAACTGGGAAGGGGAAAGTTGTAGGTTAAGTAGATTTTGAGAGACTGATGGCGGGGTGGGGTGGGGGGGGTGGTCAGGATTTCAGTTTTGGACAGATTGAATATAGGATGTTTATTAGGTATTCACGTAGGGGTATTAATAACCCAGTGGATATATGAATTTCAAGTTCAGAAAGGAGATCTAGGTTGGAGATATAAATTTGAGAGCTGTCAGCAAGAAGCTGGTATTTAGTGTCATAAGCCTAGTGAGATAGATCTTTGAGGGGGTGAGTATAGACAGAAAAGTGAAGAAGACCAACAGCTAAGTTTTAGGATACTTCAGCATAATGCAATCTAAGAAAAGTGATGCACTAACAAAGAATTCAAAAAGAGAAGATGAAAACCAAGAGCTCTGAAAGCCAAGAGAAGACAATATTTCAGGGAGAATGATAAACTATGACCAATGCTGCTAATGTCAGAAAAAGACTGAGAACTGGTCCTTGGTGACCTTTATGAAAGCAATTTTGGAGGAGTGATGGGACAAAGAACATGTTTAGAGTAGATTTAAGAGAAAATGGGAAGAGAGGAAATCAAGGATGAATGAATGCATGCATGGCCTTTCTCTCATTCTACCTTCTGTTAACATAATCATGTCTTCATCTTGTCTCTTCTTCTAGATTATAAAATTCCTTGAAGATAGGAAGCTGTCTTTGACAACTGCACAGCTGCCATGGAACCTGGCACAATGCCAGCATAGAGCAGGTACTCAATAAATGTTGGTTGACTGATTATCTAAAGGACTATTAAGGGTAAAATTACCTTTGTTTTTCATATTTCTTATTCTTTTTGTCTTCCCATTTCCCTTATCATTCTTCCTTCCCTCCCCTTCCCTCTAAACAGAGACAGATGTCTAGTGTCCTCCCGCTACCTTCTAACTACCCCAGCGTTTCCCATCTTCTCTTCAACTCCTCACCTGCTGCACAGTTTACCCACATTGAATCTATTCCTCAGGAAGGCCATGGGGATAGAAACAGGATAGCTAATCTAATAAGAGAACATTAGCTTGAGAATCTAGCATTTCACAGGGGCTTTTAATGGGTAAAATCCACGTAAGAAAAGTTTCTTGTTTAATACTGGGTAGTAAAGGCTAGTAGGAGCCAGATCTCACAATACAAAAATATTAAAATAAATAAATAAATAAACAAACATCCTTTGAAATATGAAAATGTGTTTTTTTTCCTTTATTTAATCTGAATTATACACATCCAGCAGGAATATTAATCAACTGTTTCTAATAGAATAAGAAGAGGCCAGAATAAATCAAAGCACCGCAGAGCTGTTCATAATTGCCTTCTTGTGGTTTTAGCTTTTAAAGTTGTAAAATAAAATTAAATTTTTCCAAATGAGTTGGACCTAGCTGTCTAATGATTTACTGTATTTTCTTCAAATTAGTCACTGTAATGGGTTGATTTTAGGCTGCTATATAGTCCAGTTAATTCTGGAGTATAAGAATTTGGATTGCTAGATTTCATTCATTCAGTTATTTAAGGAATACTTATAAATGTTAGACACTGTGGTTTTAACAACAACAATAAAAAATACATTTAAAGCAAAGTCCAGATAATATCACTTTAGGAATTAGCAGCTACTATTGCCTGTTAGGGTTGATAGGCTAAAACTAACCATAAGTTTTCTCATTCCTTTTCTAACCTCTCCTTTGCAATTATGAAACATCATTCAACTACGAGCCTCAAGCATTTGTACAAATCTATTTTGAATAATTTAATCCTCAATAGATAGGAGCTATGTGCAATTGGAAATGAAAACATTAAGGTACGAAGAAAAACTGACTTAGTTCAAGTTATTTGACAACCAATGTGAAAATGAGCTCAAGCAACAGAATTACCCAGGCGTGAAGTCTGAAAGCAGCTTGATAAATACCTTCCACGAGGCTGAAGGTAAGAACTGTATAAATTCAATAAACCAAATTATTTCCAGAGAGAGAAAGCACACAGGAAGGGTACTGAGAACATTTCTGTCATCTGGGTATCTTATTTTTCCAGGAAATTAGCAAAAAGGTGACCACGTGATTTTTCCTTGGTTTACAAAGACTGTCTGGAAGCCAAAGATAAGCATCTTTGAAGACAGTCTCAGTGAGGGGAAAGGAGCTAAGTGTATGTAATCTATAAACAATATGTTCATCAGAGAACATAAGTTACATTATAAACTTATTAATATTTTCATTAAAGGAAAACAGAAGAAAAATAAAGAAATGATTCATTGCTATTGAGTTTATTCAGGAAATAAAAGGATTATCAGCTCGGCAAAGTGTAATAGTCACTGTTCAGCTTATCCCTGAAACTCTATGTGGTCTAGGCTAGCCTGTACCAGCTGTAGCAATTCAAGCTTGCTCTTGTGTTATTCAGGCAATTTTGCAGTAAGAAAAAGTTAAAATCAGCTAGCAGTTTCTATTTCTCTTAGTAGCCCTTCCCCCAACAATCAAGCTATCAGAACAACAAAATAAAACCAAAATAGTCTCTCAGTAAGAACATTTTATGAGTTTCTTCTCTATCATTATTCTCTTTTGGCTGAGCAATCTTTTTTTGACAACACAGTATTTATCTTCTTTGCAATGCCTGGATTCATGGTCTTCTCCCACCCGCTGTAGTAATAATTTAGCTGTATAAAAGGTAAAGAGAAAGTCCATTTTGAAAGTCAATTTGTAATTTTTGCATTTTAAACTATTTTTTCTCATCTCCCAAATTCATTTCAGTTGGATTTAAAAGACTGGCTAATAAAATTCTGAGGTTTAGAAATTAGAATAAAATATAATTTAACATCTATGAAGATTATGAAAAGAGATTTTTATAATTATAAGCTTAGAAACAATAGATAAAATAGTAAAGAAAATATTGACAGTTTTAAGAACATACAAAGAATAACATCACACCAGAAACAAAAAAGGAGTTACAGTTTTTATTTCATAGAGAATTCTTGGAGGAGAATCCTATTTCCATAGTATCATCAGATATTCTTTTATTGCTTTTATCATACTATAAAGACATTTTATAATATACTTTTAAAAATCTCCAACATCAGTCAAAATAAATCATGATAAATCATAAACCAAAATAAATCACAGAAGACCGAATAAATGTGAAAAGAACACTATGCCTTGAAAGATAAATAAGCAAATGCCATAAATCTTAAATTCTCATGAGAAAAAAATCTGTGAAGTCAAGAAACATTGAGAAAAATTTCAACTTCATTAGTGAACAAAAAAAATGCAAGTCAATCAATGGGGTGCACTTTTCTCCCCACTGAACTAGAAAAATATATAAGTATACACAGTGCTTGTGAGAGGACAAAATAGTAGGCACTATGGTAAATTCTACAGGCTATGTAAATTGCTTCAGTATTTTTGAAGCCTATATTGGCTCCAAAATGTTGGATCCACTATAGACCAAGAGCTATTAAAATGTCTCAGTTTCTGCTTTCTGCTGAAATGACAGACTGGCCTGAGTTGCAAGTTCCTATGCTCAAAAGCAACTCTGGAATAACTGTAGAATCAAGAGGGAGATATGAATTCTAAGAACCAACACCAGCACCAATAATAATAATTGAAAAATCCACTGAGGATTCTTATCTCAATTATTATATCAAGGGTTATAAAAACTTGATTTCCTCCTTCTATCATTTCATCTACATTTATTAGCTACATTCTTTAATAAAAAAGAGCTTTCCTCTTTCTTAAATATAACTTATATTTAAGAGGTTAGAATCAATTGTCATTATTACTCTTTTCAGTGCTCAAATTGTTCCAAATTTAACCAGTGAAAATACCTGCAAGTCAGATTCTATGTCCCTTTGACATAATCTAGTTAGTTTTCAAGCACTTCTTTGGTTTGTGTGATAAGATGTCCCAGGCTCACTTTGAACTTTCCCTGCCTCTGACCTGGAATCAGCCATTTTCCAAGAAGTGCTATGTCTTTTAGTGAGGAATGTATTTAGAAGCTCATGATGAAATTTCAGGCATTATGATCAATTTTTTTGCACGTGGCCTTCAGAAAGCTTCTCCAATCACACTATATATAAAACACTGTGTATCATTGTTCTTCAAAAACTTAAGGCTGGCCTGTGAGCCAGACACCTTCCTGGAGCTTCAGAAAGCTGCACGAGACCGAGAAGTGGTGATTAGAGCAGAATCTACCATCTTAGTTCCAACTTCAGTTGAAACAAAAATGACTTTAGGAAAAAAATTAGGGACATTTTTTTCCCTCTGACTTTTCTACCTCATCTGGGTCCCTGAATAGAGAGACATAGTCCAAAGCTAAAACTTCTTCCAGATGTCCTCTTTCTTTCCTGATTTACTCCACCCACAGAATCCGTTCTATTCTAAGGTAAACTGAGTACACAACAGGCTTATTTGTTCAAGGCCTTATTAGTCTCCAGGACTTAGGCTATACTAGAATAAACTTTCCTCTGGCCTAACCAGGAAAATGTGAAATACTCAGTTACTGAATGTGAATGGGTGTTGTTTGTGTAAATTCTTTGTCTCAAAATACCAATCAGTGTATCTCTCATACCCAGTTTAATTTTCTAGTTTAAATTTTCTTTCTACAGGCATGCTGAGTGGCCAGTGGGTGATCCTGTCCAGAGTTCACTAGTGTAGGAATAGTCATCTCATCAATCAGATTCCTTGTCTCAAGGATTTGAACCAAGAGACCTACAGGGAGATTTCAGTCATTAGAGGTCTAATGTGGAGTGGGCGAGGAAGAAAAGAAAGATAATTGAGAGACCATGACAATTGGACTAGACTGTAGAAATAATCAGAGATGAAGGAGACCACATCACCACTAAGAAAGAGAGAGCTTCTGATATCCCAGCCCTCTGTATTGTCTGTCCTTGGAGTCTGTGAAGTTTCTGTGTCCTTGAAATGAACTTCGTTCTTAGTAAAATTATTTTGATTTTTCTTTGCAACTGAAAAATCTTGGCTCTAATACTATACTATACAATTGTGCACATCTGTTTTCCATTCTTTTTGCTACATTGTGTTTTGGATTATGTTTATCTATAGTTATCAGATGAATAGGATATTGTCAAATATTTGCTTAGAAAAAAACTGCTATATAAAACATTAAATGAATATATCTACTTCTTTTGCAAGAGCAATCAAATTTTTGTGAATCTGTGCCTCTCTAGCTAAGATTTGGGTCAATCCATGTACAGTTGATCCTTAAACAACATGTTTGAACTGCATGGGTCTGCTTGTAAGTGGATTTTTTTTCATTTTATAAATATATGACGTAAACTTATGGTATCAATAAATACAGTACAGTACTGTAAATATATTTTCTCTTATGATTTTTTGACATTTTCTTTACTTTATTTTAAGAATACAGTGTATATTACATATAACATACAAAATATGTGTTAATTGACTGTTTATGTTATTGGTAAGTTTTCCAGTTAATAATAGGCTATCAGTAGTTAAGTTTTTGGAGAGTCAAAAGTTATATATGGAATTTCAACTGTGGGGGGTTGGAACCTCAAACCCTTACTTTGTTCAGAGGTCACCTGTACAAGTAATCCAACCAATCAGAAGTGTCGTGAGCAAAAAAGCAGCTACTTAAGTAACGCCCTTGAAAGCATTTGTGTATTTCCACACCGCCAGGCTTATTGAGTGGAACCTTCTCTGATAAACCAATCAGGTACCCACTCAGGTTAACATACAACAAATGGAGAGGGGAACTATATAGACTTACACGACAGCATGAAGGGCTGAAAGTTCTTAGCATCTCCAAAGCGAGCCCTGTTCACTGGTGGTCTCAGGCCAGAGGCTATGAAGGGCAGAAGGTTAGAGTCTTCAGCTCTAAGCATTCCTGTCTGTGATGCTATCAGGATGGGCGATGAGGTATTGCTCCTTATGGTGGATGCTATTATTGCCTCTGCCCCTAGCCTCCTCATCAGGCTGGTGTAACCATTTTCTGCTTTACATGTTAGTTGGTAATAGTGTTACTGGAGAGTGGAGTTCCCTTCCTGGTGTGTTGTCCAGGTTCTTGATGTCTCAAACAAAGAACTGAGCAAGACACCAAAATACAGCAGAATAGAAAGCTTTATTAGAAGTGATAGTACACTTCCAGACGTGGAAGCAGGCCTTAGCAAGAGAAGCATGGCTCAAAGGCCTGGTAACAAAGCCTTTGGGGTTTTTTATCCTTATTTGCTGTAGGTGATTACTTTTCTTAGGGGTGGGCTTCCTTGATTGACCATTAAGATAGACAGGACTCAATGATTCATCACTTGCTTTCTGCGCATGTTTGTTCCCAGAATTCAGTCTGTTATGATGATATTAATTAACTTCTGGGCATATACATCATATTATAATGATGGTATAATGAGGCTTAGATGAGTTGAAGGTTGCTGGGGTCTTTATTGCGCAGTTAAGAGTGACTGGCTGAAACTAGTACCCGATTTTCTGCTCACTTGTTTCTTTCTATGAGTTACTTTTAGCCCCAAAATGACTTCTGGCTTGCTTAATTGTGGGCAGATTAGGGCGGTCTCCTTCTGGAATAAGATGACCTCAGTGTCTTTGCAGACAGACCTGAAACCACCTAACTAATTTTCCTGCCTAACTCTTTTCTAAGAGCCATGAACCCCCTTATTAGTATGGATGTTGAAGGAAGGAAGGTCTCCTCTGTATTTGCTTCCTGCTGAGAATGGCCATAGTCCCTGCCTCCTGGGGTTTCATGGAGCTCTTCCCCTCTCTGACTTGGTCAGGGCGGGGTCTTGGGTTTCCTGCTGAAGTGCTGCCTCAGTCCTTAGACAAGGAAAAGGAGATATGAACTTGTTATTTAAATTATATATCTATTAATTTTCTATTATTGATTTGCTTATTAAGTGAGTAAAGGAAAACAGGCTTGGTTAATGTATTTCTTAAAGAATAAAAAGACCTTTGGCCTAAAGTCCCCTCCCCTCTCAGACCCTAAGGGCTCTGCCTGGCCTAAAGGCATTTCTGCTTACAATGGGCCCATGATCCTTTACAATAGCCAGAGGATTTGAGTCACCAGTTTCAGGGCAATTATGGAGATTTGAGGGAGAGGGTCTTTTTCCCAAAGAAAGGAGGATAGAAAAGACTTAACTAGGTTTACTAAAAAGATTAAGAACTCTGCAAGAGATGTCCCTTTTCATTTCCTGGTAAAAGATTAAGAATTTTACAAGTGATGTCCCATGTCAATAGCTCACAGGCATGCCCCCTTTTTTTTTTTTAAGACAGCCCTTGGGCAAAAAAGATATCTCACCTAGAAATGTGTGTGTGTGTGTGGGGGGGGGGGGGTACACCTTCCCCTTAAGAATGACCTACAGCCAATGTCTGACTGATAAGTGGATGTAACAGCCTGGCCCCCTTGTCTTGAGTTAGGATAACTCTGTGGTATTATTCTTGCTCCAGAGTTTCCTGTGGGTTCAAGGTAGGCCTAGATTTTGATTGAATTCACATCTTTACTTGGCTTTTTCCCTGTCCCATCTTGCTTTCCCTATCCCTCTACGGGCTTCCCCTGAGGACATTCTCTCAATGAAATACTTGCTCAGTAATTTCCATCTCAGTTCTATTTCTAGGGAATTCAACTTAAGACAGTCATCTAACATTTAACCCGACTAAGCAAAGATGGTCTTCCACTTTGCTACTATCTGTAGAATTGCTAGCACATTAGTGGAGGGGTAAATATCCAGGCTGATCCTTTCATATTCAATTATAACTTACCTCACTTTATTGCACTTTGCTTTATTGCACTTAACAGATGTTGCATTTAAAAAAAAAAAAAATTGAAGGGAGGACCCTCCACCAGCAAAATAATTAGGACTTGTTCTATTGTGGTACTTGCTTTATTGGCATGGTCTGGAACGGAACCCACGGTGTGTTTGAGGTCTGCCTATACAGTTTTCCTGTCAGAATTCCTCTTCATTTCATCAAATATATTTACCATTTAGCACCTGGTGCCAGAATTGTCTTCAGAGTTGTCTTAATGTCTTTGTTTAGGAAAATGCCTTGATGAGCTGTGTCTGGGTAGAAAAAGAGACCCTGAAGGCAAGTATTTAGAGAAAATGGTAAAACAAAAAAGATAAATTGGTCTGCATAAGAATAAACACAGATTTTTTTTATACTGGGGTGAATCCAGAAGGGTAAAGGATTGAGAGAGAAGGAGAGAGATTTGACAATAAGACAGGAGAAGGAAGAAAATTCCTAATAATGGAGTAGCCAAAAGACATTTAAGACTAAGGACATCTAATATACAATTATAAGTTGTGTAAGTAAACTCTCTATAACCCTAAATCTTCAGTTAAAATATAATTTGTCAGAACAACCTTGTGGGCTAGTGATGGGGGAAATAAAGTCAGTGCAGTAACAATGCCAGCTTCATAGTCACCCCTTTGCTGACACCTACAGTGAGTAGGTAGTGACACACTTTAGGTTGAGCGCCCTGGCAGCAGCCAGCAGTAAAGTGAATGAATGATGTGGGGACACTAACAGAGGCAGAGAGGAGCAGCTGCGCCATGAAACCGACTCAGGACAGGTATGCGACAAATCCCTTCCTCACCCTCACCTCAAAGAAAAAAAAAACTAGAAGAAAATAACAGAAGTGGGGAAAGAAGGGCTGGAATATGGATTACACATGCACTCACGCACACACTCAGCGCCTAACTATTGTAAACTCGGTCTTTAATGAAATTCTGGTCAAGTGGAACACAAAGAATTTAAATTGTGATGTAGTTACATAACCTTTATTTGTGTTTCTTTTTCTTTTTTTTTTTTCCAGAATAGACAATACAGAGACTATTAGTGCTGTCCTTGGGAAGATTAAGTGCTTTTAGAAAGTGTACCCTGGAATAAACAAACACAAACACAATATGGGAACTAAAAATGGTTTCCTAAGAGGCAAGAGTACAGTTCCTTTCCTCCTCCTCTAAGTCCCAGTAATTGTTTTCATGTCCCACCTCAAAGACCCACCTTTGTGAAGTGTCTCCTGACTTGTTCCCAATCAACAACAATTTCTTTCTGCTTTGAGCCCTCTATAACTTACAGTTCAAAGAGTTCTTAAGTTAATATTAAATTTTTCTATGTTTCTTAGTGTTATATCCAATCAGCATTCATCTTGAGAAATATAAATTAAGACAGAAACATTTATACCTGGCAGAATTTTAAGAGTTTTACTGGCCACGGGGAATTCTTCCCATCAAGGAAGTTAATCCATGAGCCGGGACAACTAATTCAGAAAAAGGATTTTATAACGACTTTATAAGCTCCGAAAATACAAGAACAACAGTTAATACTTGTATGTCATGTACTGTGTGCAAACACTTGGCTCATATGGACTCATCTAATCTTTACTGTGATCCTATGAGTTAAGTACTGCGCCTATTCTCATTTTACAGGTATGATAACTGAGAACAGAGATGCTAAATAGATTCTCTAAGGAAGGAGCAGAGCCAAGATTGACCCCAGCAGTCTGCCTTAAACTGGTAAGTCATCCAGCCTGTTGCATAATTTAAAAGATCCTGGTCTACAAATTCCATTCTCCTTCCAGCAAAACACCATAACCACTCACATTACAAAAATGAGGAGGGTAGACAAAAGGGGACAGGATGTGGAAGAGGGATTTTCTTTCTTTTTGTCCTGAGCTATCTCTGACTTAAATTCTTGAGCTCTTGGTATTCTCCCCTTTTTAACAAAACAACAACAACAAAAATATGCATTCATAAATACTAAAGGATCTGAGCCTTTGCTATACACCTTGTTGCCCCACATTGTAACCGCTAACAGCTCATAGACTTTACTTCTTTAAGATAGCTTTTTCTCTAACTGAAGTAGGCTTTGCCTAGTATAATGGCATTATGACTCGCTTACTTTTTCTGCCCTTGTTCTTTCACCTTTGTATGCCTACTCCCTTAATCATTAAGCCTTAGGACTTAAGGTTCCTGACCAGTGTTAAACTTCTAAAGAATAAAGCCTCGGATCTATTGATCATGAGAACAATGAGTTTCGGTTAAACTAAGGATAACATCTTGGCTTCAGGTGTGTTTCAGCTCCAGACCCATCCAGGCTGAACAGCCACACTGACCACTTTCCCATGGAACCAGACAGAATGACACTATGGCTGACTCTAGAATTGGACTCTATGATCAATTACCCCAGCCCCGTCCAATCAGTAGCACCCATGACCCCAACTCCCTTAGTTTCGATGACTAATGATTCTCCTGCTATATAATCTATCCCCCCAGACATTTGGAGAGCCAAGTCTTTGAGAAGCAGCTCTCCTATGTTTCTGGGACTTGCAACTCTCTAAAATAAACCTTCACTTTCTTTTCTGCAAAACCTGTTTATGTCTCATTGGATAACTTAGATATGCACAGGAAAATGAACCCCTTTGCTCCAGTAACATCACCCTTCAAAGCTCATAAATGTATATCAGGTAGGTGCTGGAGTGAGTGCCAGGTCCAGAAACATATATGTTAAGGTAATTATTCTAGCCTGGTTATAACGAAGGATAAGGCAGACACAGGCCCACTCAGTTACTCTCCCTTGAAGAGCAAATTTAGCAACAAATGCGGAACAGCAAATTTGAAAGCTCTCCACCCTCTCTGAGTTTACCAATTAGTCTATTTTAATATTTTATCTGTCCGTGATGAATAAAATTGATCCGTATGTTGAATATATAATTATTTGCATGTCTTCTCATTTTCCTTACTGGGCTGAACAACTAAAAGATAAGACTGAATCTTAACAACTAAATGATATCTTTACAGCTAAATGATGAGACTGTGTGCCCTGAATTATTTTGCACAATGCCTCGTACCCTAAAGGTTCATTGAATTACACTTATTATGTTAGGTACATGTTGAATCTGTCAAGGTTTGAGCAGGAAATAGGAGAGGAATCAAAAGAAGAAAAAGAATCAAAAGAGAAATAGAAGAAATTTAAAGAAAGGACTGTTTACAAAGTTGTGGGTTAAGGCTAAGTAATGAAGAAAGAGCAGGAAGCTGTCGCCTCCTTGTTCTGAAGGGACAAGGAGTGTGGCTTCTAGCATCTGGCAAGAGCTGAAGCTGTGGGAGAAAGGCTGCTGTGAACCTGGGTGGGAGAACACAGCCACAGCCAAATTGTGACCTAGCAAAGAGAGAGAGGAAGAGAGAACCAGCTGATGGAGCAAATATCAGGGCCTCTTTCTCTTCCCATGATCAGATCTCCTGGAAGGACCTCCCGATGGCTGAGCCAATTGGAAGCCAACAGACAAAGAGTGATACAGTTCAAGACTAACCTGGTGTGGCAAAAGGAGGATCTACAGCAACACTATATACAGCAAGGTTCATTCATTCATTCAACACTTATTGATCACTTAGTATGTGAAAAGCACTGAACTCAGTAATGTGAAAGAAACAAGTATTAAAATGGCATAATTGCTATGGGAAATGGTTATTTAGATTTTAGAAATCATTCATAATGGATTGCAGCAGAAAAAAGCTTTTACTTTTTATTTTTTTAAACGCGGAAGGTTCTGGTGCTCCGGCCTTGTGCTTGTGGGAAGTCACACTAGAGATGCAGAAGGGGTGCTGCGACCGTGGTGGTGGGGTGCGGGCGTGGTTGGGACTGCCAGCCCCCAACTCCCCACATTCCTTGTGGGGAGCCTCCACGGGCATATGCCAAGCTTTAAGTTTTTAAATTGTTCCCAGTAGTATACGAATATGGTTAAAATGGGCTTGAAATGAAAGTGACCTTTGGCTCTCTGTCCTCCTATCACTCCTTCTTAGAGGAAAAGTCTGTTTAATTCTAATGACAATCTCCATAGAGCTAAAAATAAACATATACTGAAATTTTGATTGCTCAACTGTAGACACTATTAACTTAAGTCAAGAAAATAGCCCCAGAGAAAAGACCTCACTTAACCTCCAATGGTCCCAGAGTGAAAGTCACTAGCTGAGAAGCTCCGCCCAGGTCTGCCGCACCTCTAACCATCTCCTCAGCATCTCACGCTGTTAAAAACATTTCATTTTAATTTTTTTAAAGTAATACATAAATAGTTTTAAAAACTACTAGTATTTCAAAGCTTATAATGAAAAGAAATAGATCCATTTTCTCTATCCTATTCCATCTCAGTTTACAGAGGTACTATTTTCAAATCTTTAAGCTCTTTCTTCTGGTGTTTATTTCTAAATAAATAATTGTAACATTTTGACATATATACATCAAAAATATTTATAGTAGTTATAGAGATAAAATCATGCTTATGAAATCTTTAAGCTTTGCTTTATTTTTTTTAGTCTTTACTTCTCTTGTTTTTTAACTCAAATTTCTCCACACCTCTGGATGAGGTTCCCAAGTGAAAATTCAGTACTTTAAAGATTAACCAATTGCAATAGGACATAAAGAATGTATCTTAATGCCTACAAGAATTTAATAGATATATTCATGAGAAATGTGTAAACTACATTAACAAATTGATTTTATATAAGGAAACTTTAAGAATTTACTATTTAGAGATAGACCTGTGTATGAGCTCTTTGTCAAAAATTATTTTATTTTTAGATCCCTATTCATTAGTAGCATATGTCTTATTCATTTTACCCCAATGTCATATTCACTCTAAAAGTATCCTTATATTAATTTATGACCTATTGTGACATGAAGATAATTTCTTTCTGTATTTTCTTGTCTTTCATTTTGTAAGGTTTTTCCCTATTAAGTGAGTCACTTGATCTCTGTCTCTATTTGGATCATAAATTTATCTCTTACCCGTGAAATATCTGTATATGCTAGATCCGTACACTTTGTTCAACAAAATTGTAAGAATATTATTGTGTTCCAAAGTTGTTTTTCAAAGAACCAATTCAGTTCCATTTCCGAATACCATCTTTCCCCGTCATTATAAAAACCTTTCTGAAAGCATTCTTTCTACTAAATGATTCGATATGGTGTTTATTTTGAGCATATGAGAAAGCAAAATTATTTCTAAATCAGAGCAAAGGGTTTAAGTTACAGCTGAAAAAATACCGTTCAGTTTCATAAGCCTTTATTAGAGTGGATGTGGATGTTCTCATCACAGAATAAGATGCTGAAATATCAGACACAACACCTCAGTTCAGGAAGTTTATGGGTTTGGAAGTGATGCATATATGAAAGGAATAAAGTATGAGGTGTATGGAGTTTGAGAGCCAAAATAAATGATGCAAGCAAGCAGTTATAGGGTCTTCAAAAAATGGAGAGATCAGCATGGGCCGAGGTAGTCGATGGAAGGTTTTATCTGGTTGTTGAGATCAGAGAGCCTGGAAAAAAATGGTAATTGAGCAGGGAGTAGGCAGGGCAGGACAATGGAGAACAAGAGACAGTGCTATGACAGAAGTGAATGACCTGTGAGGTGTCCGGGAGATGTTGAAGACCCTGACTCGTTTGCATTGAGTTGGAGCCAAGAAAGCTAGAATGGGACCAATCAGGCAGGGAGAACTTTCCTTCCACAGTGTGGAATATGACATTGGGATGATTCTTATTGCAAGAATGTCTCACTACAGATTTGCTGGGGACACTAAAGTCCCAACTTATGCAAAGCAGACCTTAGAAAAAATGTTGCATATCATGCACCAATAAAGTTTAGATGTGAGAAAGAATTCTATGTGGTGTGGAACTACAAACTGATTTGAGGTCAGGAAGATTATCTCAAAGTGAGCATCAGACATGCAAGCTCCAGCCAAGAAAGCATTGTACCCTTTCTGTGTATTTTCATGACATCCATGCAGGTTTCTTCAGGGTTATTTGTATCATTCGACCTTTTCACTCTCCTCCCACACCTCATTTTCCTCCTTTCCTCTTTTGCATTCTGATCAAGCCTAGAAGGGTTCTGGAAAGGCTAGAACTGCATTTGGAGAGCCAACAGATTTGTGACTTAGTCATGCATGGTTCATGAGGTTTTGTGTTTATGCCAAAATGATGAAGCTGCAGTTGCTAATATGAAAGCAATATAAATATATCTTAAGGTGTTTTCAACTAGTGCAAAGTTTGAGTTGCTAAGACAACACAGAGTCAAAATAAACATCATGGAAGTGGGGATTCTGTTTTCTTACCAGGCGGCTGAAACAGATCAATTCAAAGCAGTTTATCAAAAGATCAGTTTGCTGAAAATCTAATTTGCTGAGTACCAGTTCAGCAGATCATGATTTATGGACTAGCAATTAGCTGATTGAGTAATTCATCAAAAGACCCGTTTGCTGAATTATCAATACACTAAAAACTTCATTCCATTACCTACCATAGCAGAATGGCATGTTTACTCATTCTATCCACAAAAATGCAAAGAAAATGTGGCTATTTTATTTTTCAACAATTAATTTAATCTTCCTTATAAGTAACCCTACCCCCACCACCAAACACCTACCCTATTTGTTAAACTTAAATTAAGGATTTATCATTATATTCTGATTTGAAATGTTTCCTTTTAGTCTATGCCCTTTCAGTAAATGTTTATTCTTTCACAGTTCTTCACTCTCCACCTTGTCCCTGACAAAGGTGGCTTCTCGGGTCATGGCTTATGTGTTCTTGTGGTAATGACAAGGGAAGGGGAGAGTGCTCTGATCTGTGAGTGGATCCTTGTGCTCTGTAGAAAGAATGTCACCTGTCCATCTTGTTCCTGATCTCCTGGCTCCCATTGTTGAAGTCTGCTAAAATTGCTGGAGAATTTGTGGTCTAGTGTTTCTTGGAGTAGTCTAATCTGTTGACTCAGACCCACCTCAGCTCTTGGTGATGCTGCATATTCCGCCTAAGTTCTGACTGTGAATCCTATTTGGTTCTTACCGTGTGGGTCATGGTCCTGGAGACATGGCTCTCACCGACCCCAAAAAGCTTACCAGCCAGCAACATCAGCTCCTACGTGCTCTACCACAGGCCACATGGGAACTACTAGCAACTTTTAATATCACCAAGAGCTGAAAAAGTATCAGCAGTCCCCCAAGACCATGCAATCTCATAAGCCTTTCAGATTTACTCTAAAGCACCTGCCTTGAGTTTTAAAGGGCTGCTCACATAGTTGTGCCCTCCGACATTGTGTGATGCAAGGGTCTTTAGGTACTTCTGTGAAGTCTGCATCTTTATTCTCACCTTGTCTTCTCTGTGACATCAGCCCAGAAATCAGAAATTAGGCAGCAAATATCTCAAATCTTGCTTTCTCTATGTCTGTCCCCTTTCATTCTCCACAATCTCCTGGAGTCTGACAGGGTCCAAATCTCCACTTCTTCCTATTGTGTTACAACTTCCCTTTCATCACATACTTCTTCCTGAGAGATCTTTTTCACTCCTTTCCTCCTTTTTGGGGGGCCGTAATGGCTTCCTGCCTGAGAACTTAATTTACTGGGAGAAGAAAGAAAACTCTAACTCTTGAGAGTCTGGGCTTTGTTTTTATATCTCTAGAGGCCATGCTAATCTTCACACGTCTACAGTTTAAACAGTAATGAAAGACTGACATTGATGAAGCGCATAAGTATCTGAAGTCTGGCAGAACTTGGTTTTACTTTACATTGTGTTAGAGTAGAGGTTAAATAGAGAAACGTTTTTCTTTTTCACTCACAGTATCTTTTGTCTCTTGTACTTTGCTGCCCTCTCTCAAAAAGCTGCTTCCAAATAGAATATTAAAACTTCAAGGAAGTTTGAACCAAGCCAAGGCTAGATGGGACCAGAGTAGAAAATGGTGCCAAATGAGTTGAGCTGATGAGTCTGGAATCAACAAGAGTAACTCCAAAGATTCCATCCTATCTAGGAAACAGCAGAAAAGATTTTTTTTTTTTCCGGAACAAAACACAACACTGAATTATAATTTCATACACATTTATCGAATAGTATTAAGGGCAAGGCAGTGTGCTGGGCACCACTTGGCAGAGGTTTCACAGAACTGTTGGACTGCCATCAAGTAACCAGTGGACAAGGTGATTCAGGGCGTTCATCATTGACTGTCCCAATATGCTTGAGACTCTTGGGGTTCCCAGGAGGTGGGATCTGATTCAGTGCTAAAACTAGTGAAGTTCCAAGCAAACCAGGATGAGTTGGTACCCTTCTTATCAGACAACCTCAGCTCCAAATTCTGATTTTAACTCCAAATTTCTTCTAAATCATAATAATCCCTGATATGTGAAGTAACGTATGGACCTTTAGATCTTTGCTTTTTTGCTAAGCAGAGATGTTCAGAAAAGAGTTCTGGTCTTTGGAACTGGTTCTGTTGCTTTACTAGCTAAGTGACATTAAATTAATCATACTTGATCTCTGAACTTCATGATATAAATAAAAGTAATCATAAATGTTTGTTGTGAGGATTAAGTGAAATCATGTTTTGCATATTTTAAAGTACTATGCAGATGTGTAATATTACTTGCAGACATGTTCCTGTAGCAGTAATAGAATAATAGAAAATAAAAATTCTATTTTTTCCATCTCTCATAATGAAGTTTTCCCCTCAGCATGTTTTATAATTTACCAATTAAAAATATTTGAGGATACAGTGGATCACAAAGTATTATTGTACTGCCATCTTTAGGACATATTTTGAACTACATTCTTGTGTAGTTCAAATAAGTTTTTTTTGTTTTGTTTTTCCAAAAGCTATGTAGTTACATTTTAAATGTATCAGCAACAGTGATTAAGGTCACCGGTGTAAAGCCTAAAGGCTTTTTAGCTATTAGATCAATCATAAGGAATTGAGTCAACAATGACTAACACCTGTTGCAGAGCTATGAATATTGATGAGGCTGGTCTCCTGGAATGATTAGCTGTTAAAGCTGGAAGGAACATTAGAAGTCAGTCCTTGCAGATGGCTTCCCGTCTGCTGCCCCCGAGCTCAACTTGGGGATTTAGCAACTGGGAGAGTAGTAGATTTCAGCTCCAGGAGGTGGCAGGAAGAGGCGATAGGCAATCTCTGGCACAGGGAGAGACAACGGACCTCCATGCTCTACATGTATGTATCATCCATGTATCTATACACAGATGAATGAATTAACGAATGAATGAAACTCTTGTGTCAGGGCCTATTCCTTTCTGACCCTGAACTCTGGGTTGAGGGTGGGAATCAGAAAATCAGCCTTAGAGCCTCTCATCCTAGGAATATGAGTGCTGGCATGAGGGGAACTTTGTGGGGGTGATGGGAACATTTTTTATCTTGATCTAGCGGTGATCACATATTGGTGCATATAAATAGGCGAAGTTGTCAAGCAGTACACATAAGGTTTGTATGTTTTTACTTCATGTAAATTGTGGCTAAATAAGGTACTGTTAAAATCTCCTTTCCTCTCCTTCAACCTTTCCACCAATTAAAATTCTATTTGGGTTTACTAGCTTCTTTTTTATAACATTCTGGTGGGGTAGTGATAGGGGTTAGTTAGGTCAGCCTGGAGTATCTTAGTTTAGGAAGTAGGAAGGAGGTAGAAAATTTTCAAGGACAACTCGCCTCCACTCTGTAACTTCACTCAGGAGTCAAGTAGTGGCAACTGTTTTAAATGTCAAGAAAGAACATCTCCACCTACTCCTTGCCTGTACCCGGATGGATGTAGCTGGAGAAGAAACGCAGCTGTGCTAATTTAGTCTCACATTACATTTATCACCACAAATCTCAAGATCTATCTCTGCAAATCCTTGCAATCCTATTTCATGAGTAGATTTGCTTTCCTTCTTCCTAAATTATTTTATACCTTAACCCTCTCTTTAAACCAACCAGACCCTCTCAGCTAAGGCCTTGCTTCATATTTCACTTAGAAAATAGAAACGATCAGAGGAAAACTGTTTTATCTTTCAGCACCAGTTCAATCAAACTACCTTCATTTGTACTCTCTCTCTTTACTTCTGTTTCAGTGCATCAGTGGTTATCGACAGGGCCTTTATGTAGAATTTAAAAAATCCCGATTCCAAGATCTCACTCCTAGAGAGTCTAAATTATTTAACTGGTGTGGGATTTTTTTTTTTTTTAAATTTTTAAGGTATTCTAATATATGGCTGGAATTTAGAACCAAGAGTTTAGACTATCTGAGCTCTCTGTAGGTGGGCAGCTCCTCTTATAAAGTGAGTCTTATTCACTTTCATCTCCTCAACACCTTGTTCCTTCACTTACCTTCCTCCCCTTTTTTTTTACATGATTAATTTGTCTCTGTTAGATAAGTCTCATCAGCATACAAACATGTCTAGGGGAGCCCGGGAGTGGAATTCACATGGGTCATTGTCCTAGAGCACAGAGCTGTAGGTTGGAGGAGAATGGACATGGATCTGGGGGTGGCAAAAGGAGAATATCCAGCACTCATGCTTAGGGTTGCAAAGTAGCTTCTTCCCCTAATTAGGCAGGTAGATTCAAATTATTTAAATGTTTTCTTATTGCTAACAACACATCATTCTTCTCAGGGCTTGTCTGCCTCTTGCATAGTGAGCTGAGTGAAAGCAGGGTGGAGTGCACAGAGTACGTGGTGAAGTTATCAAAATATCCTTTAGAATGGTGGTACTTTCCCCAACTGCTTGATAAAATTCTCCTATTTTGGTCTGCTAAACTTGTATAGAATTTTACAATTTATAGAACTTTCATAATAGTTCTGAATATCAGCAAGACAGATATCATCAGCAGGACAGATATTACCTCTGATAAGCTGTGGACAGAGGTGGCCAACTTGTTACTGCTACGTAGCAGATGGAGCTAAGGATGGAACCCAGTACTTTTGACTTAGAGTTGAGTGCTCTCTAATGTAACACACTGCCTCCCTTAGGGGGTCGTTTCTGTGGGTTATGACAAGTCATCTTCAAGATTACATTTTATAAAACAATTTAAGGAATGATTGCATATTAATCCATTACCACTTTCTAGATGGCACAAGGAAATGAAAAGTCCCCTAGGTACTCAGAAATGAAGTTGCCCTCTAAGAATTAAACTGCAATATTAGCTCACAATAAATCAGAGCACAGAATACAATGTCCTTAAGGAGACAGAATTGTCTTCGAGTTTGCCAGACGCAGTGGAAGAATACTTTTTATGAGGGAGGATGTATCAGTCAGGGTGAGGTTGGTCATCCCTTTATGCTTAAGAAAGTGAGTCCCAGAAGCCATGGGTTGGGAGAGCCCAGCCACACCTGTCCTACAGAAAGGGTGCCTAAACCTTCTGGTTACAGATTTTTTTTTTCTGGATATGGGTAGATCAGTTTGTTTTAACCTGATATTTTCTGATGTTCGAGTTACAGCTAATGTTCCGTGCTCTGACTCTATAATAACAACATAAATATCTGATTATAATTTAGTTTTCTATGAAGTATGATTACAGGAAGAGAACAACTTGACATAAATATCTATTAACGTTGACAATTTCATTTCTTATTAAAAATTAATTAATTGGCATTCTGGTTTATGCATCAATTTTTGTGAATTTAATGTGAGTCTTAATATGTTAATGTGAGTCTCCTGAGAGTGCTGATAAATCAGGTTTTAAGGCTGAGTCCTAGAACCCTAGGTTGAGGTAAATTAGGCCAGAAAATGAGTTGACACTTTAGAAAACTTTCTAAAGTTACATTATTGAGTATAATATACCTATGGTAAAATACACTTATTTTTAGTGAATATTCCTGAATTTCAGCAAATGATACATAGTCATGTAACCACCTGAATCAGGATATAGAGCATTTCTGTCACCCTGAAAAGTGCCCTCATGCCCTTTCACAAGTCAATTGCTTCCCTTTTCCCCCAGTTCCCAGCAACATTGACCTCTTTTTTATCTCTATAATTTTGCCTTCTCCAGAATGTCATGTAAGTACAGTCATTCAGTACATAGCCATTTGAGTCTGGCTTCTTTCACTTAGCATAATATGTTTGACATTCATCTGTGTTGCTGCATGTATCAGTCATTTTTCCTTTTTATCATAATAAGTATTCCATTAGATGGATGCTTGAGAGTTTGTTAATTCACCAGTTGATGGATATTTAAGCTATTACCCGTTTTTGGCAATTATAGAATAGAGACACTATAAAAATTCACATACAAGCTTTTGAGTGGACATGTTTTCACTTCTCTTGGGTAAATACTTTGGAATGGGATTGATGGGGGTGGTAAGTGTATAGTTTAATTTGATACAAAACTGCCACACTGTTCACCAAAGCGGCACAGAGTTCCAGGTGCTCCATACCCTTAGAAGCACATTATATTGTCAGGGTTATTTTTCCCCAATTTCTAATAGGTTAATAGGTGTGTAGTATTATCCTGTTGTGGTTTTATTTGCATTTTTGCAATAACTAATAATTTTGGGCATTTATTTTTGTATTTTTATTAGCTGTCTGTATATCTTCTTGGATTAAATCTTTTGCCTACCTTTTTATTTGTTTTTGTTTGTTTTGTTTTGTTTTGCATTTCAAGAGTCCCCCCCCCTCCCGTATATATTCTGGATATCAACATTTCATCAGATATGTATTTTCCTAACACTTTCTCCCAGTTTGTTACTTGATTTTTTCCTTTGGTATTTCAAAGAGCAGAGGTTTTTAATGTTGATGAATTCCAAAATATCAGTGTTTCTTTTATGGTTTGTGATTTTCATGTTATATCTAAGAAATCTTTGCCTAATCCAAATATTTTCTTCTGTTTTTTTTTTTCTAGAAGTTTTATGGTTTTAGATTTTACAGTTTTAGATTTTACATTTGAATTTCAAAGTTTGAGTTAATTTTTTGAGTATGGTGAAAGGTATGGGCCAAAGTTCATTTTTTCGAGTATAAATCTCCTCATCAAGATTACATTGTAGTCAAGGGAGACATGAGTAAAAATGAGTAAATTCTGTCATACGTTAGAATCTGATAAGCTCTCTGGAGGAAATTAAATCAGGAAAGAAAGCTGGGGAGTGCTAGGCCTTCTATTTTAAATAGGGTTATCATGTAAGACTTCAATGAAGGGTGACTCTAGAAGATGTGTTGGTATATGGCCCGAATTCCCTTTCTTGGGACAGTGCACCTTTTTCTAGTTGCCACTGATGATTCACAGAGCACTTTCCTTGACTGTTAGACACCTGTCTCATCCTATGTGACCTGGGTCACTATGTTTTAGTCACCTCATCTGTAAGAGGTTACTCTACATAGTCCCTTGCCAGGAGGTACATGCCATTGACTGATGAATACTAGAGTAAAAAGGCTGGCCTTCTTGTCTCAAGGGGGCACAATTAAGCAATGTGGTTCATGCTCCAGACCTTCTCTCTCCCACCCTTGACAGCCTAGATCTTACCTGAGACAGTCAGCTCTTTCCTGTTTTCTATTCTGCTTCCTTCTCTCTTGCCCAGGTGTCCCCACTCCTCCCTGAGGAGCTTTCCTTTAAAAAAAAAATTACATGCATACAAATCCTTATGTTAGGATCTGTTTCAATGAAACCTATTCTTATCATGATGGTAGATAGAGCACTGAGCTCTGGCATATTGTAGCGGTATAATTGCTAAGGCAGCCACCTCTGGTGAATTTAGATGGGACATAGATAGGAGGGGATGCACTGGCTTATGTGATATCTCTGGCATAGGAGAACTAGCAATTTGGAGGGCTCTGGAATTGGGTGGTCATGGATGACAGAAAATGACAGGCTCAGAGCAATCAACCAACAATTTAAAGCAAAGTATGAATGTCAGTGGGCCTTTTGGGAAGAACTTGAAGCTCTCATCTCCTATACCTGAAAACCAGATACTAGACTTAAATGTAAGAGTGGCAGAATTTCAGAACAAACTGAATCCTCAATATCCAGAGACCTTTCTTGAAATCTGGAAAGGGAACTTCTGAGTGTTTTCATGTGAGCATATTCAATCCCCAGATTGTTCTGAACCCTCTGGAACTGCAAATACTGGATACAGAGTCCCCATCTACTCTTTTTAAGATGATGCAGACACCTCAAATGAGACAGGGGCCTTATGAAACAATGCCTGTCTTCTTTAAGATCTGCCTCCATTTCATATTCTGGCTGTAAATCAATAACTAGGGTCAGGTGTACAATGTTCAAGTGCTGGGCTTAGGAAGGCAGGTGACAGATTACACACCAAAGGAGCTGACTCACGTGGACAGCAGAAACTGATAGAGCCTGCCTAGAAGTGGAATGAAAGGCTGCTGGATCAAGGGGTGACAGAGTGTAACAGATAGATATGAAGACACTCTTTCATAACACAGTGTTTAAAACTTTAGTAAGGGCACTAGAAGATGGTTTTAATATGGTACTTGGAAGCTTGAAAAAAAAATAATGGGTCATGTTAAATAAAGTCAAGATACCAGACTCCCATGGCAAAGTGTAGAGGAAGAAATTTGCTGGAAAGCATCCACTATGAGACTAGAAAACTCGTCAGCTGACTCTGTTCCTTGGGAGGAACCACAGGACACTTTATTTTCCAGGGCAATAAGGAATATGCTAATGAGAACAGCAGCATCAATAAGGAAATGTGGTATCCATCCTCTATAGGCCAGGGCTCATTGGAGATGCTATTATAGAACTAGGCTCCTAGTGGCAAAGGGGATGATGGGATCCTGGATTAGCAAAGGCCAGGAGAGAGCTCATAATCATCAGGAGCAAGGTGGGCATAGTTACTGTAATAGATGGAAAGTCAGAATGGCAGCAGGAGAGGCTGACCTACAGGGATATTTGGAGATGGTTAATATAGTGATCATGGTATCCCCAGGGGTAAGACAAGTGGGAAAAGTATTACTCAATACACAGAATTTGAAGAGATCAAACATGAATGAGCATGAGGCTGACATCGGCTTCATCAAAGGAAAGCAACAATTTCTTACCCAATTTCCAGACCTGAGACAGTTATCCGAACCTGAACCTGTCTACCGAAAGAGAAGCTGCATGGACATTAAGATGATCCCTGCAGGACTTACAAAGGCTATATGGTAGTGATTCCTCTAGTCCTTCCTTAAAGAGGTCTCTGGCCATTAGCCTCGGTAACCAAAAGGTGCAGAAAGAAGAATATCTAGATATTTCAAGGGCTTTAGATATAGGGTCTGAATTGACAGTGATACCTAGGGACCCAGCATCTATCAAGGGTAGAACAAATGGGGATAAGATCATCAATGCAGTCCTGGCCCAGATCTGCCTCATAGTGGATCAGCTGTGTCTATGGACCTCGTTGGTAATCATTTCTCTAGTTCTCAAACATGAGTTTATGGGCAGACCTAGCAGTTGGCAGTACCATCATATTAATTTCTTGACATGTGAAGGGAGAGTTATTGTGGTAGTAAAAAAGCTAAGCGGAAGTTCCTGAAAATTTCTTTCATCCTCACCAAGGCAGTTAATCAAAAAATCATTATAAATCAAGGATAATGAAAGAGATTCAGGAGTGGTGGTTCTTATTATATCTCCCATTTAATTCACCAGTTTGGCTCCTTCAAAAACTGGATGGATTGTGGCAGTTGAAGTGTACCGCCACAAACTTATCTAAGAAGTCCCAATGTGGTATTTTTACTAGATCAGATTAATATAGCCTCATGTATGTGTCATGAGACTTTAACACAGTTCCAAAGATCTCTACTAATTGTCCTTTATTAGACAGAAAAAGATACAAGAAATTTGAAGAGGAGCAGGATTCTAGAGATACTGTGGGTCCCTAATGATGGTTGCTACTTTTAGCTTCCATGCAACAAATTTACTATCCTTAAGTGTCCCCAGCAGAGGTTTTACTAGGGACAGGTGGAGAGGAAATCCCTGCAAGCCCTGGATAAGTTTTAACAACCAGCAAGTGCATGGGCACTGTTACAAATTATGCCAGATTGGGCTTTTATCTAACAATGAGAACATAGGAAATAGAACTCTGTGTACTCATTGTGCAATATTATTGCTTAGCAGCCATGTACTTGTGGTATAGCCCAACTCCATGTCCTCAGATGACCTTTTAGAACCAGCCTTCTCTACCTCTAGTAGACCTCACATGTCTACAGCACTTTATGCTCTCACTGTATAATATTTGTTTTGATCATTGAGCGATTGGGTACCTGGGGTTTAACATAACTCTGTCTTCAGACGACCTTTTGGAACTCGGCTGCTCTGTCCCTGAAAGACCTCGCCATGCTTCACAACAGCATAGTCATGTCCTATTAGTTTAAGTGTTCTTTCTAGGAGACATCATATTTGTCCACTTTGTTAATGACTTCATGTTACCTGGACTTGGTGGGCATGAAGTGATGAGTACTCTACATGCCTTGGTAAGATATAGACTCCAGAGGATTGGGGGATAAACCTTACAAAAATTAAGAGGCTGGTTCCATCAGCGAAGCTTTTAGGAGTCCCATGGTCCGGGGGATGCTGGGTCATCCCCTTCAAAATAAAAGCAAAGTACTATACCTTGCATTCTCCTATCAGTAAGAAAGAAACATGAGGCTTGGTCAGTCTTTGAAGGTTTTGAAGGCAGCATATTTCACATCTGGGGTAGAGCTCTGACTTATTGTTTGGGTAGTGCTAGGAGTGTCAGTATTAAGTGGGTCCCAGAACAAGAAGAGGCCCTGCAGCAGGTTCAGGTTTCAGCATAAGAGTCCTGTCACTTGGGCCATGTCTTCTGGCAGAGGCCATGTACTAGAGGTATTTGGGGTATAAAAGGATGCTATGGAGACTCTGGCAAACTCCAATAAAAGAGTCATGGCACAGACCCTTAGAATTCTAGAAAAAGGCTGTGCTATCCACAGCAGAGAGTAATATTCCATTTGAAAAGCTGATCCTGGCAGAGGTGAAGGCCATGAATGAGTCCAACAGCATTGGCTTTGGGAATAATGCCTCCCCCCCCCCCCAAAAAAAGATGTTCACCTTCTAAACCCTAGAACCTGTAAATATGTTACTTGGCAAAAGAGAATTTGCAGATCTGATTATATTAAGGATCTTGAGATGAGAAATTTATTCTGGATTATCTGGGTGAGCCCAGTGTAAAAACAAGGGTTCTATAAGATGGAGACAGAGGAGTCAGTGTTAAGGAAGGATAGGTGATGATGGAAGTAGGAGTCAGAGGGAGAGAGGGAGAGAAGGAGGAAGGGAGGAAGAGAGAGAGAGAGAGAGAGAGAGAGAGAGAGAGAGAGAGAGAGAATGGGAATTAAAAATAAGAAAGACACTACTCCACTGGCTTGAAAATGGAGAAAGGGACCACAAGACAAGGAATGCAGAAGGCCTTCAGAAGCTGGAAAAGGAAAGGAAATAGATTCTCCTCTGTAGCCCCTAGAAGCAATGCAGGCCTGCTGACCTCTTGATGTTAGGCCAGTGGAACTGATTTTTGACCTCTAGAAATGTAAGTGATCAATTTGTGCCATTTTCAGCCACTAAGTTTGTGGTAATTTGTTATAGCAGCAGCAATAAGAAACTAATGCAGACTTTTCTAACCAAGGTGAACTTATTTATAGCCACTGCTGAATATCCAGTTTGTTGGCAACAAAGATTGATACTGTGCCTTGATTCAATATCATTCCTTGGGGAGAACAGCATGCTATATAGTGACAAGTTGACTACATCCACCCTGACTAGAGTTAACCTGCTTCCTGGGTACAGGTTTGCCATTAATGTAGGCAGAGCTTCAGCCAGCAATAGTCCATAGACTCACAGAGTGTCTGTCTGATCTAGTGACATGGGATCCTACAAACATTGCCTAAAACCAAGTGCCCTACTTTATAGTAATGGAGATATGTCGGTGAAAACATGACTGTAGGATCTACTTTTCCAACGCATATTTCACCAAGCAGATGCTGCCATCCCAAGACAGCGTGGCATAGCCTCTTAAAAGAGAGGACATCTTGAAATATTGGGCACTAACTTTCAGGATGTATAGGTAGACCTTGGAAATACTGTGAGCTTCGGTACGAGGCAAGTAATTGGACAGTTATTAGAGTGAATGTTTTGGGATGTTGATATTCTTATTTCCATTTTATCTGGAGGAACCTGAGGCTTACAGAAGTTAATTGATTTAGTGAACAAGTTTTTCTGTACAAAGATTCACGTTATTAATTAAATGATTTAGCAGATAACAGTATGGAGATAGGTGACATAGATCTGCTAAGGCACGTTTGTTATCTTCGTGCTGGGTCTGAGACAGTTGTTTCAGCTCCCACAGTCATGTCATTGCAGCCTAGTGAGATAAGAAGAGCTTGGGTATGCATGCCCCTTATTTTAGGGATATTAACTGGAAATTGCACGATTCCACTCATATCTTATTGGCCAAAATTCAGTTATATAGCCTTAAGACCAAGGAAGCCTGGGAAATGGAGTCTTTACTTTAGGTGGCCAATATCTTGCTGAAATTTGGGGGTCTCTGTTACTAAAGGAAAAAAGGGAGAGAATGGATATTGAAACTGCTAGCCACAGCTGTGTACTGGGTTGCAGAGCCCCTGAGATTCAGACAAAAGCCTGTGTCACTCTGGGCTGTACTGCACAGCCCTGTATCATTAGCTGGCCCTCAAAATTCATGTTTTGAAAAACTCCTTGGGATAGACACATTCCTGTCAGAATTTAATTTTTAGATGTCTCTCTAGACATGTATATAATGTTCTTTTATTAGAAAATAAAAGTATTTAACTCAGTGTGTTTTGTCGTAGCAGAAAGCTGAGCTAAATTTAGACATTGTTATTGTGAGTGAAAAAGTTCCCAAAGCTTGTTGTAATCCTTTCTTGCTTCTTTCTTTTACCTTTTCCCCTCCTTCCTTTCCTAACCTCCTTCATCCCTTTCTTTCCTCCCCAGCGTGTGCTTGTGTGCTTGCCAGCTCCCTCAAGTGTCCTCCCTCCCTTCCTTCCTCCCAGAGGTATAAGGATAAGGTATTCTTATACCTCTGTCCCCTATCTTCAAAAATTATGGTGTGTGGTGTTTCCTCTCCATATCTCCACTGTCCACAGTGACAGGGAATAAGTCAAGGGTGTAGTGGAGGGAGGGAAGGATGAGGGCAAGTAGTGAGTCACAATGTCTTTGTCATTTTTTCATTTTTTAAAATTTTTATTATTAGTTTTTATTACACAAGTAATACATATTCATTGTAGAAAAATTAGAAAACACAGAAAAGCAAAAAGAAAAAATAATCACCCATAATCCCACTACCCATGAATAACTACTATTAACATTTAATGTATGTCTTTCTAACTTTCTTATGCATATATATACATACATAGATATATTTATATATAATTTTCTTTTTTACAAATATTGTATCATACTATACATACTGTTTTGTAACGTGTTTTTTATTTCATATATACTGTGAACATTACTGTTTATTCCCTGAAAAATTATACAGATACTACATGCTCATTGTGGAAAATTCAGAAATTACAGATATGCAAAAAGAAAATATAATTACTCCAAGTCTCATCTCCCAGAGATAAATGCTATTAACATTTTAGCAAATATCCTTTCAGACTCTTTAATGCACACATGTATATGCATATCTTAAAAATGGAATCACACTATAGATTTCTTCTGTAAACTTTTTTGCATTTAACAACATAGCTTATTCATTTTCATATACATATGGTGTTTATTTTTAATTGGTGTACAGTATTCCATTGAAAGGATATACCATATTTAACCAACCTTATACCATGGACTTATTTACATTTTCCCCATTCCTCCGAATAATGCTACTATAAACATTCTTTCTCGCATATATTTTTTGAATAATGAATGAATGTATCTTAGTTCATTTTTTCTGACCTTTTTAAGGAGAATCTTTCTAAGTGGTATTACTTGGCATACATGTAAAATATATTGCCAAAATATTTTCTGGAAAAGTCGACTCAGTTTATACTCTTGTTGACTCTGTAAGTGAATGCTCATTTCCACATTTCTTTCTGTCTCTGGGCACATTAGTTCTTTGTACCATTTGCTTTTTGATACATACAAAGGAGTAGATTGTAATAATTTGCATTTTTGATTACCAGTATGTTCAAATATTTTCATATTTATTATTAGTGCATTATTTAAATTTATGATACATTGCCAGTTTGTGTCCTTGGCTCAGTTTTCTACTGGAAAGTTTGATTGTTTTTGTGTCATAAAATGTTATTTATTCATGCATTCATTATTCACTCATTCACTAAATGTTTTCAGCATTCGCTTTGTGTCTAGCACTGTTAGGTGTTGAAGATATAATAGTAAGCAAAGTAGACATGGTTGCTGCCTTCTTGAACTTCCAGTTTGGTGGATATAGACAGTTAAATAAGCTCTAATGAAAAAAGTGCAATAAGAAGAAAAGAATGAAATGGGAACATTTGGTTGGGCAGTGGGTTGTAGATCATGAAAACTTTTCAGAGTAGTGCAGTTTAAGCTCTTGATATAAATTAGAGATCTACACTCTTTGCTGCATATATTGCAAATTTTGTTTTCTCTTAATTTGATTTATTCTTTTACTGTATAGGAGTTTGGCATTTTTAATTGGTTAAATCTATCTTTTCCTTTGTGGTCTCTTCCTTTACTGTCATGCTTAGAAAGGCTTTTTCCACACTAAATTTATATATTCACTAATATTGCCTGCTAGTCCTTTTCTATGTTTATTTATGTGCCTTAACATTTAAATCTTTACTGCACCTAGAATTTACTTTGGTGAAAGTTATGAGGCATAGATCTAATATTTCCCCCAAGAAATGGCTAACTCATTATCCCAATATAATTTACTTAATAATCCAACCTTTCCTCATGGGTTTGAAATGTCCTCAATTCTTCTGTGTTCTCGGGTTTATTTCTGGACTTTATATTTAATTCTAATGATTTATTTTGGACCAATAGCGTCACTGCTTTTTCTCATCCTATCTACAGTCACCTGAAAGTTGAACATTTTGCATTTGGTGACATTCTAGAACAGAAAGAAATGACAGACTTTGCTTAGGTATGCATGTGGGGTGGGAAGTTTGGATGATACCTTTAATCCTTTCAACTCTGAGACTTCTAGAATCTGAAATTTCATTGGGATCTTTGTTAATCTGGCCCATTCATTTGCTGTGTAAAATAAATTAGATGTTTTTAATACTCCGTATTGGTTTTCTCTCTCACTCTGAAGCTCAGCTTTCCGTAGGTGGCAGTATTGCCAAACAGTAAGTATCCCAGTGTTACAAGGAGCACCAAGGAACAAAATGATCTGGCAGGGTTTTATAATTTCCCCCAAGAGCTTTCATTAAAGGAGGTATCAGGGCTGTGCTACTTCTAAACTCTTCTTTGTATCCTTGGACAGTGGCACAACTAGAGGTGTGCCATGAATCTATTCCTAGATGTGTGCAAAACATCAGTGGACAGATTTTTTAAAGTGATGCCTTGGCCTTGTGGACACTTCTTTATAAACCTTATCCAAAAATGCCTTTGGGCCCCACCAATGACTGATTTAAAAGCTTGGAAATGGTTTTAAACAATGTGATTGTGGTGAGATTCTGGTGAGTTTTATTTTCTTTGTACTTGATGGTATTTTTTCAGATTTCCCACAAAGAACATGTATTGCCTCTGTAATCTGAAGGGAAAAATAATCATCATGGGATTATTAAAAATAGAGTGGTAAAATGGATGATTGTGTGCCAGAAAAAGTTCACATCCTTTCCTGTGTCAAGCATGTGAGTACATGCAACAAAGTGGGTTCAGTGTTCTCTCCTTATCTCTAGAGATCAGCTCAGTGTTATTGCTCATCTAAAATCAAAGTACCTGCGGGAAGCCGAGACAGGAGAGCTCTATCTCATGGAACAACACCTGAGAAAGTCCTTTGGTAGGTGAGAGGAGGGTAGGGTCAGCTCCTACAGAGATGTGGTGGCCTATCTAATGGGAGATAGTGAATTACCTATTGCAACTATGTGCCAGCATAGGTTATCAGGACTTTGAGCACTAAATTTAATTTTAGGACCTGCTGTTGAAAAAAGATCTATAAATCTTGGAGTGTGTCTACGGGAACTACAAAACTGATCAAAGGCTGGGAAACAGGCACTATGAATAAAAGATAAAGTAGCTGAATTTATTTCCCTTAGATATGGAAAGCCTAGCTAGGGAATTAGACAAATCCCCATCTCCATGAAATGCTACTATAGCCCTCCCAAACATGGAGGCGAGACCTGAATTTATTAACAGTCTTCAGTTGTGCAAAGGACAGTTGCATGGAAGGTAAGTGTTACTTTCACACCAAGACTAAGGCTCGAGTGAGCACAAATTTAACCAAGCAGAAGTGACTTAGGCCAGGCGTTTAGAAGAACGTGCTGGACACCAAGGTTGGAATTATCAGTTAATAACTCTGCATGGATTAGTAGGAACTAGAATGAAGCTAGAGGTTTAATATAGTATAAAGATGGGATTGGGCAGAGACAGGAGCTGGGAACGTGCCAAATTGGGCTACTTCATAATTTCTAAAACAAAGGACCTGAAGTTAATTAACTTCAGAAGGTGAAAATGAACTGCATTCAGGAAAGGATATTAAGCTTTAATCAAATCTGATTTATGAAAATCAGGGTTTGAATACCAGGTAAATCAGGGAACGGTTGCAGCTTTGCCTGGAAATATTCACCTGAGGAGTCTTTAAATAGCATATTCTCACAACTGTTTTACAAGTTTGATTTTGAAAATTGTGATTTTCTCATATAATTTTCAAAGGTACTTCTTTATGTGAAGCCAGATATATCTAAAATTATGCATCAATTACCAGTTCATTGGAATACAACTCTAAACTCTAAGAATACGGCCAATAGCCAGCTAGTGTAATCTAAATAGAGACCTGCATAGCCTTTTGAGATCTCTTCCAACCCTTTCTTTAATCCTTTTGCTTTCAATCAAAAAATCTAAAAGACAATTCCAAGGATAATTTCCACTACATCAGATATTAGGTTGAAGTATATAAAATTACCATTTTTTTAGGTCAAAACAGTCAAATATCAGCAATTTCATAAAATTCAACCTAATATAATAAATATTCTAGTAATTTGTCTGTACCTGTTTTCATCTACACTAAAGCTAAAGGCTTTAATATAGTTAGTTTTCAGGTCAAATATTGGTGGACATATAAAAGCCTGTGCACCTAAGTACAGAGAAATTACAGAGTTGGGATTAAAGAGGCGTCTTGGATAAACCACTTCTAGGCATCTAACTCATTTTTTTATTGCACTAGACACTAGTGCCTCTTGTCTGACTTTAGGATTTATCAGACTATGGAAAACAAGAAAAGAAGTCCAAAGGCCTGATCTCTCAGCCCATGGGAAATTCTGTCTGGGAAATGGGCCAAAGGAAGAACAGGGGAAAATATTCCAAAATTCGGACCATGTTACAGGTTTAGTGGAGGAAGATCACGACAAAGCTGTGAGCAGAAAAACAAAGCACATGACTTCCTCCTTTCTAAAATATAGTATTGCTTCATGTGTCCTGCTTTCAAGATTCTAAGCATAAGATAAGATACCAAGTACACATTGGAAAAGTCATATCTGCATAGTCATCTAAAATGAGACAAGCTTAGCTTAACTAAAAAGATTTTATTAACAATGTAAAATGTTAAATATTTTTATGATCTGAGCTAATTCCAGCATGCCCTAAAAGAGTTAATTAACACTATGCTGATGTGCAGACATCATGCTTCAGATTTCAATTAGAACAAAATGTGATAATATTCAATTTTACATTTGAGGGTAATTGTATATATTACTACATCATTTCCTAACTGGATTACTTCATTCTCCAAAAAGCTGAAAAAGACACCATTGGATCAAAAGGAAATTAGTTGCCCATATGCATTGTATGAAGGTATTAGGATTATTGTGTATTTACAAAATTTCAATACTTTTAATATATGGTTTTTGTCGCATTAAAAATTAAAATATTTTTCTGTTGAAGCTCTTAGATTCTGACAAAATGGAAGACTAAATGTAAATGAAAGCAGAGAAAGCAATAGGCAAGGTGGTATGTTTGATTATAATATTATTTCTAATGATATTAATAGATCAGATTTTTAAGTTTTTCATTTTTAAATAGATTTCTATGTTTAAAGACTTCTTCCATATATGATCAATTGTTAACATGAGATCAGCAAGAGCTATAGATATACTATTATATATGAAGTAATTTTTCTTTTTATAATACATTTAAAAAAAAACCTTCAATCTAAAAATTATAATTCTTTTATCTGTCATGGTATGGTGTAGAGCAGACATGCACAGTGTCAGCTTTAAAAATCCTTTTAAAAACAGCCTGCTTTTTTAATCTTTTTTTTCTTTTGACAGCAGCTCCTTTCAAATGTAAAATCATTTAAAAGGGAAGGGGAGGCAGATAAAAAAAAATAAGGAAGCTAGAAAACATAGTCAAAAACCAATAATTGTGGTTCAGTTGTCTGGAGGTCCTCAGCTTCTGCGACTTTTTCAGGTCTCCCCAGGGGTCTAGCTTGAAACAAGACAACATAGCCCAAAGAACCTTCTCTTCCGTCTTCTAACCAGAGGGTAGGAAGTTAGATTTAGAAGGCTGCTGTCATCTGTGAGGAGACAAGGTACATATGAATGAAGTACAGACAAAATCTTTTTATAAATTGGCTTTAAAAAAGCTACCATCCTTTGAATGGAGGTTTCTTAATCTCATCATTATTGATATTTTGGACCAGGTAATTCTTTGTTAGAGGCTGTCCTGAACACTGTAGGATGTTTAGCAGCGTGCTGGGCCGTAGTCACTATGCCAGTAGCGTTCTCCAACCAAAAATGTCCCCAGCTATGGCCAAATATTCCCTGGGGGAGGGGCAAATGCCCTTCAGTTGAGAACCACTGCTTGGAATTACATTTTAACTGCTTAGACAATCTTCCAGTTGGGAGAAGTATAGCTTCTGAAGTATAGCCCATGCTTTGGAGTAAGGTTGGCATTTTTTGTAAACTTGCCCCTGCTATTTGCTAGGTCTGTGACGTAGAATATGTAACTTAACCTCACCAAGCTTTAGTTTCCCCAACTATAAAACAGACTTTAATAATACTTAGGTGAGGGTTAAATATGAAATCATCTGTGAAAAACATATAGCTTGGGTAGATATCTTGGCCCCTAGCAGAGAGGAAACACTCAGCTATTGTTAACTATTTCCCTTTACATAGGAAAAATGCCTTCTCTCCATTCATCTACTTCATGTCTCAGGAAGAAGTGTCAGCTATTTCTGGTTGAGTCTGTCCCTTACACTTTCTACAGATTTCTGTAACCAGGGCAATCATAGAAGATTGCCAGCTATTGAATTAATAAGTTTTGGTTTAAAATTTTTAGCATGATGACAAGTAGAGGAAGAAATAAGCTGGTAAACCAAATCCAGTTTAATGAACTGGGTTTTTAGGAAAGAGTGTAGTCCAGAGAGGGTGGTAGAAATATCCTGTTGGAGCAGAACTGGCCAGGGCGGGTCCCAGAGGTTAGAGAAGAACCACAAGGAAATAACCTGGAAGCTGCCAACTGGGGCAGTGCTAGGGCATGATCTGACAGGCACTAGGTTGGTTTTGGCAACTGTCATGGACCTAAACTCTGCCAGGACTAGGTGTTCTGCTCTCCCACAATAGAGCTAAGGAACTCCCTCTTTTTCCCATCCTAATTTTGAGCAGATGGGACCTTGAGAAAGAGCCCAGAATTGGGAGTTAGATGAAGACAGGCATAAAGTAAAAAATGTGCCCCACCTCAATAAAAGTGGTTTGTAGATGAAGGTTATTTTTTATGCTTACTGAGCCTAGACACTCAGGAAACTGTCAAGGACAAAAATGAGTCCTGGCTTTCCTGGTCCTCTTACATAAATTTGTCATCCAAGTGCCCAGGCTTCCCCCCGGCCTTCTCCAAAAGTTCTTCTTAGGTCATACTTTTAAGTAAATTAGCATCATCCACCAAGGTGACAGTGTTCCTGAGAATGGTATACACTATGTTATACATTTAAATGAAACTAGAGTAGCAAGTTGGAGTAAGTTCCGGAAGAAAGCAGGTGCCCCAGCTGGGCACGTCAAATTAATCAAACACAGTTAACTCTCCCAGTCTTCTCAGATTAAAATCCTCTCTTTAAAGTCATATTCTGCTAACACGGAGGAAAAAAGATAGGATCTCTTTGTCCTTCCATACTGAAATATAATTCACTATAATCTAGATGTCAACATTTCAAGAGCTAAAAATAGGACATCTCTCTTTTATAGTTAAACTTGCCCCAAATAGTTAAGACATTGAAGACAATATCAGATATCATATCTGAGCCTGATTTCTAGGGATAACCTCTCAGAGATGAATCATGATATATTTGGAACAGAAAGGTAACTCACTTTCTCACCATTTTCGGGATTCTTACTTCTTTAAACATTCAGTGAGCAATGAATCTAACCTAATTGGATATGGCAAAGATATAGCAGACTCTGAAGGGTAAAGAATTTTACCTTTCAGTACCTCTTTCAATACTGACTACATTTCCTGAAACTCTTGTTCATCTGGAATTCAATGCTTCCTTGGAACAGAATCGCCAAAATTAGGAAGCTATTTATAGGGACAAAAAATCTTTGTATTTCTATTTCTTTAAAACTTGGAAGATCTGTTTCCTGAATTGCTATACATCCTTTCTTTTCTCCAACCATTTAAGAGATTTGGGAAGTGACCTACCATTTATATATTATAAAATGCAATTCTGATGTGTATGGTTCCCACTAGATGAGGAAATGTCTGCCACAAGGTTGTATCTGTGTCTGCTGTGGTGCTATGTTTGCCCCTGTTCTCTTTTTTACATATTAAAAGCACACAGGTATTATACAGATATTACGAGATTCCTATCAAGTCTTACCCTTGTGTCTATACATTCATTACAGTGAATCAAAAACCTTTTGTGCTATTGAAATTCTCCTCGTTCAGTCTTCTTTTCATACATACACACACACACACACACATATGTGTGTGTGTGTATATATATGTATATATTCACTTGTGAGTACTATACACACACACACACACACACACACATACACACACACGAGCATATATAGCACTCACAAGTGAATAGGAAGTGTTAGGATTAATGAGAAAGTGCTAGGTTGTTAAGCAAAGAGCAGACTGCCTATTAAGGTGACTGCTGGTTTGGGGCATCTTTGTTGAGCATTCATGACACCTTTGCCTAGCCCAGAGCTTGTCTGTTCATCACCTAAGGCTGAGGTGACACAACAGCTCAAACATTTTTGGCCAAAATTCAGAGCAGCTTTCTACACCATAGGGAGCTGACACCTTCAGTAAATGCTGAAATTCCTGGAGCGGTAAGTATGTCTGGAATAGTTTGAAGTGAATTCACCTCCAAGGAAAGATGTCTTTCCACATTGATTGAAATCCTGTCTGTGAAATGATGGGTTGCCAAAAGAATGAGAACAACATGGACTGTTTTTCCACTCATTCTAAACTTTCTGGGCTAAGCCACCTGACCATATTGGGAAATTTTTGATTTTTATTGCAAATGTTTGAGGCTTTCGTAGCATTTTTTCTTTAAAGTACAGACTCTCAGAAAACTGTAATCTAGGACAGTTTTAAATGTGAATATGAAAAGTGAGAAGGGAAAGGAAGGAAGGAAAGCAAAGGAAAAAGTGAAAGAAAAGAAGAGTAGGCTCAATGATGCCATGTTTCTACTGCTCAAATTTCTTTTGCTAATAAAAGCTGTCTTATATAGATGATATGTTAAGAAACAGAAGGACATAAAAATGAGTTTTCAAATAATAACGTGAGTGTTTGAATTTACAGCTATGTTCTCAGGTAAAGTCAAGAGAAGTGCTTATAATAGAACTGCAGATGACAAATTTCTATTCCAGAACACAAAAAAGGAGACCTTCAGCTAACCCAGTGGCTCTCAAATTTGGCTGATCATCTGAGGGCTTGTTAAAGCACAGATTGCTGCCCCACCTCCAGAGGTTCTGAATCAGTAGGGGGTGGGGGGAGGCAGATAATTTGCATTTCTTACAAATTCCCAGAACTGCTGGTCCCTAGACCACACTTTTAGAACCAAAGGCCTGCTAAGTGCAAGGCTCACTGTTACATACTGGGGTTAATACCTGATGGGTCCTAAAAGAAGGATAATCCTTGGCCTCAAGGATCTTTCCTTGAGTAACTATGAGCCTTCAGTAGAAAGTAACTATGAGCCTTCAGTAGAAATTCCACAAGAGAGATACGAATACAATGCTATGAGAATTCCTGGGGTGAAATTACTCCTAAATCAAGGAGAAGGAAGAAGACATTCATGGAAGATTTATGGAGGTCTTGGCATTCAGGATGGGCCACAAGAAATGAGGGGAACTTGTACATTTGATGAAGTTAGGGTAGATGTTCTGAATGGAAAGCAGTGTGAACAAAAAGATAAAGGTCAAGGGCTGCCAGGATTTGGGTCCAAGTAAATAGTCCAGTCTGGCTGGAATGACAGGCCTATGAAGGAGGAAACAGTACAAAACAGAACTACTTACAATTCCCTAACTATGGCCATAACTTCCCTTGCCTACCTGCCTTTACACATGTCATGTCTTTTTCCAGGGAAATGCCAATTCTTTCTTCAAGATTAGCTTAAGCATTTTTTTTCCCTGCAAAGCCTTTTCTGACTGTTCCTTGCTTCTGCATTCCTTCGTGCTTCCATTCCTTCTGTAAAGAATTGCCATACCCCTCGGCATATTATCTGCTTCCAAACTTGTCTTCCCATCATTCTATAAGCAGCTCTTTATAAATGTCTTAAGAAATTTACCCTTGCTGCCCCAGCTCTCTATTTCCCACTTACTCCTTAACCCTCCTATATTAGGCTTCCAGGCCTCAAATTCCAAGTAAACTGCTTTTGCCAATATCACCAGTTACTATTTTGTTACTAAAAGCTGTGGACTTTAAATTCTTATCTAGCTTAACTACTCTGTGCTATTAGCCATTCCTTCCTTGCAACTTTCTTTGGTATTTCATAATGCTCTTTTGGTTTTCTTCTCAGTCCCTTTTGTCAACCATTCTTCTTTCCCCTCAAACCAGAAATTTTGGTATTCCAGGACTCTTCTCTATTCACACTCTCTTTGAGTGGTCTCAATCACTCTTAGGGTTTCAATAACCACTATACTGATGATGCTTAAATCTGTATTCCCAGTGCTCCAAGTTTACATGTCTCACCTCAGCATAAGACTTGTACATTTACTCTTTACCATTGAGAATTATTCTCAGAGTTCCCCCATGTCCAAAACTTTAATTGCCCTCTGCCTCTGCTGTTCCACTTCTGTTTCCTTTAACTAAGTGAATTACACCATCATTCACTCTGCTCCCCAAGCCTCCACTTGGATTTCATCCTTGATTCTGCCTTTTCCCTTATACAGCTCGTCCAATTGGTCATATCATCTTTTCCAACCCCCCCCCCCCCCGGCATTTCTCATCTGGATTATAGCACCTACCTCATAACTAAATCCCTCCAATGGCTTCAGGATAAATCCAAACCTCTTAACATGGCTTACAGGGACCTTAATGATATAGGCCCACCTATCTCTTCAGTTTCTCTCTCCCAAGCCTCTTTTCTAACCACTTCCCCAACTAATGAACTGCTTGTAGTTCATCAAAATATCCTGTTCTTTCATCTCCCCAAATGCCTTCACATATCCGGGATCTCCTATCTAGACTATCTTTTTTTTTTTTCCCCATCTTTCTTTGACTACCTCTGATTCATCCTAAAAAAAATCTCAGCTCCAATACTTTCCAAAAAAACTATTCTCAGTGCTGCCTCCCCACCCCCCACCCCCAACCGCCCCAATCTGGCTAGGTGAGAATCCAATATTCCCTTGTAGCAACCTGTGTCTAACTCTTGTGACATCATTATATTCTAAGCACTAATTTCTTTGTTTTTTTCAATAGCGTATGTGTGGAATAGCTGTTTCCAGAATTCATATGTCCTACCCTATAGACTTTATCACAATCTCTGTGAGGAGAGGTATTTATCATTTCATTTATCATGAAAAAGCTTTCCAGATGGTTCTCATCCAATCTGTTTTGTTGAGATGGAGAGCCTGTATGGAGAGGCATCCCCATCACCTAGCACAGCACTGGACATATCATAGGTGCCCATCACATGTTGGATGGTGGTAGGGACAACAGATGCTAGGGTGGGAATCCTGTTCTTCCATTATTAGTCAATGAGCAGACATTTAACTTTGTGAATAGGGGCTCAACTTCATCAGAATAATGCATTAAGAAACTCACAGGTGATCAATGATGTGTGGATCAGACTGGAGGAGAGAGAGGGATTACATATGTCACTCTGAATCTTGGACAGAAGGTTGCAAAGATTACAAAGGATATGGGGCTATGGGTAAAACTGCCCAGAATAACATTCAGGCACCAGCTTGAAGCACAAAAAGTCTTACAGGGGGCCCCTAGGGGAAAGACCCAAACAGTCATCTCCACACTAGCAGGTGGCATAATTGCCCAGTGTTCTTTAGCCAGGTATTCTTCTGCTTGACATGGTTAGGTTGGTTCTGGAAATAAGGGTCCAGATGGGAGTGGATCAGGGGTATGAGTCTGGGGAATTGTTCGTAGATCCAATTTAGTCGGGTATAGGACTGTCCACAGGAGGTGACCCATTCTAGAACAGATCTAATTCCTGACAGATCCACTTCTGACTGATTCTAATGAATGGTATCAACAACCAAATTCTAGGCAAGAATGAATGCACCAACATACCCCATAGCACATATTAAGTCAGAATTTTAGAAAAGGTGAAACTGTCTTTCAGGCTCAACTTATTTCTGTCAATTTGTTTTATTTGATTACAACTGTCATTTAGAAGATGCTTGTCCTCCACTTTCCAATCTCCTTAACCTTTGTCAGTAACCTTGTGGGCTCTCCACTGGTGGCTCTATTTGTAATTCATTTGACACAGCAAGACTATCATAATTAATGAAGCTCCCTACAGCACTGCCAGTGACCCAGAATGTAGGACAAGAGAGGTGCTGAAGCAGTGGGTAAAACAGTGGGCTGAGAGCCAGGAGATCTGGATATTGTTGGGAGCAAGCAAGAGTAGCTCGCCCTTCTTTTGTTCACCCTTTTGACTTCAGTCTTAAACTGAAAGGATGGGAAAGAAAGGCCCTCGCTAAAATGAAGGTATAATCACTAACCATTAAAATTCTTGCTTTTGGCCACCTTCCTTCATCTGCCACTGAAAATTGATTTAAAGCAAACTATTGTTGAGTCAAGTTTTGATTGTGGTAGGAAGGAGGGAAAGATCTGATTAATCTTTAAGTACTAAAATAAATGTGGAACAGTTCCCGATCTGAGGACTAGGATGGAGCCTGGAGAACACGGGGATCTGAGCATTTCCGCTGTAGGCTCCCTCAGCACCTGCCCGGCAGGGTTTTCTCATGATCAGGGTTTGAGGAAGGAAAAAGGGGGACCAGGGGTAGTATCTCTTCCCTTTTTTCCCTCTCTGCTTCAAACACACACACATAAATGGAATAAAAAGAGAATTAAAATAAGAAGCCAGATAGAAAACAGATGGCTTTCTATAATGGTTTTCATCCAGTTAGTATTGTGTTTTGACAATTAGATCCTACAGAAAAGAACCGGTATAAATTTTTCTACATTTTACCCCATTTCATTTTCTGCATGTATTAACCTAAACCTATATCATAAACAAATTACCTGGAAAGAATTCCAGAAAGGTCATGGGAAAGTCCCTATGGTCTATCTCAGTATACACAGTCGGAGAGAGAGGAATCTGGCTGGTTTGTTTATTAAAATGATGCCATATGCATCTGCTAAAAAATGTTCCCAGAGGGACTCAAGAGACTTGCTCTCCTTGCCTCAGGCCTTCTCAGATTCTCCAGTCCAAACTCAAATCCCCCTTTTTCCACTGGTCAACTCATAATGACATACCATGAGTACTCACTGAACATGTAGAGAAAAGAAATGCATCTTTACATGCTAAGGGCACCCATTTCTCTCACAAATGAAGAAACCTGAATTACCCACAAGACTTTACCTCAATTTTAAAAAATTTAAAATTTAAAAATTCTATTGCATCTCTTCTAAAAAAGTTCTTACATCTGCTTGTCTTTGCCTTTTCATTACCCAGATGGATTCAGGGTTCAAATCCTGGGTATCACTCATTTGTATGACCATTCCTTTTTCATTCATGTCTTTACTCACAGTATCAATCTTTAATTACTACTATTCTATTTCAAAATATGTATTTAAAATCAATTATTTTTGTTTACAAAAGTAATACAAAGTTATAAAAAGGTTTATATTATACTTTCTATGATTATAAAAATGTCCTAAGTAAACAAAATGAAATTTCTCTTTTTCTATTAATGCATGGCTAAAAACTGTTGGATGAATTTTCATTAAGTATAGAGGGAATGTTTTGGATGATTTGATTTAGAATAGAGGCTACATGACACACATGAAATTCAGATCCGGGCATCCTAGATAGTCATCCTCCTGGGCGCCAAATGTGAGGTATGGTGAGAGGCCCGAATGCTGTTGATGGAGGCAGACTTGTCAGATATATTAAGAAACTAAGAATAGCTTCAGACTTGAGCCCCGAATCCAAAGTCTTGGGGATCAATGTTCTGATCTGCAGGCTCAAGATCAACCTTTCATGGACACTACACATAGCTTCAGAGCAAGTGGGAACAGGGGTTGTTCTATTGGATGATGATGTGGAGTTTTCCTGAGCTGGGCTGGCTGGGCCAGGCTGGTAAATAATAATGGCAACAACATTAAATAGTATCTGTTGAATTTTTGCTCTCTGTAAGGTCAAAGTAGGTATATGGCATACATTGCTTCACTTAATCCTCAAAACAACTCTTCGAACTAAGTGATACTATTATCTCTTTTTCAGAGATGAGGAAATGGAAATTTCCAGAAGTTAAACAACTTGTTCCAGAGCATAAAGCTGGTAAGTGGTAGCGCCAGCATCCAAACCCAAGGCTAGCATTAATCCAAGTCCCTGGTCCCAACCGCCACGAATATTTCTAGCAACAAAATTGCATGCTGTGGTCACATGTTGTAGTAAAACACTATGTTCTTAAAATGCTACAAGGTCTTAAAACAATGCACCCGCGGCTCAAGCAGGCCCTTCAGGGGTATGCTTCGAGTTCCCCGATGAACCATATCCCTTGCCTCTTATTTTCAGACACACTGCCTCCATCCCATTCAGCTCAGGCTACCCGATTTCTGGGTCTCTTCAACTGGTGTTCTTACTTCCATTTCTCCACCTTCTGCCTCACTACTCCCCGTGCCAAGAGGCACTCCATCTTTGCTGCCAAATCCTCTCCCTCCCTGCTCAGAGGCAGGCAGCACCCTGTGCTCCCTCTTGACCAGGCTTTGCTCAGAGGAAATAAAGGAGTTTCTTTCTTCCTTCTAAAAATCTTTTTCCCATTCTCTCTGTACTACTCCCTGAAGCTTATACTTTGCTTAAGGCTGCTCTAGCCATGTATGCTTAGTGGCAGTGCTTATTATTCGTCTTTTATACATAGCTTCTGACCCTGGAGCTGCAGAGTTGGGTCTTGATTTAACAAACGTTTATTGTTTACGCTGGGTTTCATTCTACTGTGTTCCAGGAATTGCTCTCAGTACTGAAGACACAATAGTTGACAAAAGCTTACAGAGGCTCCTTCCTCATAGAATTTATATTCTAGTGAATATCCCTTTTCCCTTTATGTGTTAGGATGTATATACCATTATAGGATAGTTCTGGAGATAGACTGCCTGGGATCACATCCAGCCCTTCTGCTGTCTGTGTGACCTTGGCCATGTTAGTTAACCTCTCTGCCTCAGTTTCCTATAAACTGGGAAATAGCAATAGCTTTTTTCTCAAAGGTGTTAGTAGAATTAAATAAGTTAATAACCTACAGTATTTAGGATAGTGGCTGTGATATAGTGATTTTTAAGAAGAAATAAATATTTGGTCTTCCACTAGGCTGTAAACTTCTTAAAAGCAAGAGCCAAGTCTCCAGTCCTTTTGTGTTTGCCTCACCTGATATAGTGCTTTCCACAGCATGGACAACAAATAAATGTTCTCGACTGACAGGGCCAGTGGAGGAGGGGTCTTTTTTGAGGTCAGAGTATATCTGGGCTATCATTAGGCAAAACTGTATACACTTGAGGGACTCCATTCTCATTATCATATTTTCTTAAGGAAAGACAAATGTATGCTAAACGCTTTCTAGTGTTTGTGGAAAAGAAAACCTTGCTTGAATTTCTCTAGAAACGAGTCCCAAGATTTTCATGTTAAAAAAATCCTCTGCTTCAAAATAAATGACAGGACTCACCTTGATTTTTCAGTGGTAAAGGCATAGTTTCCCTGAGTTTGCTCAAAAGGTTTTTCATTTCTCGCATGTCTCTGTAAAATCGATAAAAAGAAAAAATAATCAACTGTAAATTTTTGAAATGCAATCTCAGTCTGTTCTATGAGACAACTGAAGGACAGGAGTCTGTGCTTCTCTAGTGTACTAGCTCTAGTTTCCAACAGTCAAATATTGAATTCATTCTGCTTTTATAAGAAAAAAATCTGAGACGGGTTGGTTCTGGAAGGAACTACTCTGGCAAACATTTCCATAGGGCATTCTGCTGTAGGAGCCCTCTTCTCCGCCATCTGCTGGACCTGGCTGAGATCAGAGAAGAGCCTCTAGCCATGAGGATAATACTGCAGGTTTGCAAGGGGAGGTGAAGGACACACAACTAGAATAACAGGGGTACCCTTGGCAAAGCTGAGGCTGCATGATGGTACTCTATGGCTTTATGTTGTGGTTGTGTAGGTTCACTTGCTGTTGTCTAAATTTACCCCCATTAGAATTCAGTGCAACACAAGTATTAAGCATAACAAGGGCCAACACTTATTAAACTGACTTGGAATGATGGGAGAGTGTGACAAATTCTAAAACCATCAGAGCAGAGAGAGAGTACCTGGGACAGCTGGGCCTTCCTCTAGCCATGGGTGTGTATGTCTGACACTGCATACATACCTCTAACATCCCTCAACCCAGAAAATATATGATCACAAAACTACAGAACTTTAGAGTAGGGTGACATCTTAGGGAGCTTCTAGTCTGGAGGAAGGGGCAAGTTAGACTTTTCAAATCTTTGGAACAGTTGTTCCCCGCATGTTCAGGTGGTCATCTACTGGAGTTAGCACTCTTGAAATCTTGGGACATAGTGATAGATTTCATTTAAAGTAGCAAAAATCAGATATATCTTTTAGTTAACTCTAGGCAAGCAATAGCAAGCACCAAGGGTTTAAGAAAATTTCGGAAGGAGGATAATCCTAAAGCCGAGGAAATTCTATCTATGAAACTATGTTTCTTCTGCCATTTGAGGAAAGAGAGATATCATTTAATTTTAGGTTTGAAATCCTTTGATCCATTTCATGAAACACAACTGTTCCACTAAGGACTACTTGCCTTAGGGAGATTGGAGACCCCATGGGGTCTCCTCCTCAAGTATTGACTAAAATGTGAAAAGGAACTCTATTGCAGGAATAACTGATTGGAAGAGGAGGGGAAAGCCACCTTGTGGCTATGTAGAAATACACCTGTAAAAACATTCAGAATAGTTTCCTACAGGTGTGAAGAGGTGTCTTTTGGGCACTGCATGCTGATAAGCCCCAAAGGGTATTTCTAGAAGGAGAAGGTGGGGAGAGGGAGGAACGCAGGGCCAACATCCCAAAGTGCAAGAGGTACATTTGTAAAATGCCCAAGGGTAGATGGAATGGGTGGGAGGCACAAAGTGGGAAAGGGATAGGAATGCAATATGTGAGACTGAGGCACAGTCTCCCTAGGAAGCAATAATTCTCAGCCTTGGCTGCTGCACAGGAAAATTACCTTATGCGGAGCCCCACCCATGAGAGCCTGATTTAGTTGGTTTAGGTGGGGCTCAGTCATCAACATTTTTAAAAAGCTCTCTTGGTGATTTTAATGAGCAGCCCAGTTTGAGATCCGTTGATCTCTTAGGGCAGAGAGACAAAGACAGAAGAACTGAGGAAGCCACCCTCTCAGACAGGTCGATGTGCCACCTTCTCTCAGTCTTCCCACCTCCTTTAACCTGAATCCAGGGTTTTCTGCAGAACTGAAACACTGCTGCTCTGTGGGTTCTGTTCTCCTATTCTTATCACCAGCCATGGCTTGCTTTCTACAATCTTACAGGGCTTGGATATAGCTTCTGTGCAACGTTTCTGAAAAGGAAAAAGGCTTTGCTGATGGATTATGCTCTGACCATGGCACTCTGGCAGATATTTCTTCCTGGGAATAGAGTAAAGCATTTTCCATTTTAGAAATTAAACTAAATCACTCCCTCATTTGTCTATAGTTCTATCAAACCATGCCAAACAGCTTTATTGTTTGAGTTGCTGGATTTCCGAGCTTATACAAAATCCAAGTTTTATTAATAGCACATAATTACCACATGCTTCAATTTTCTATAAACACAGAAATTCGGTAATTAGCTTTAGAATTATATTACAATCTGAAAGTAGAACCACAATGGCTATAAATGCCCTTGTGTGTTACATTTCTAAAAATAAAAAAATAAAATGTTCATTATCTTGTCAATGACTCAACCCCATACACACAGAGCACTCAGTGGAATTGCTCAGTATCCATTCAGCTGCTTTGTGCTGGCTCTGGGGACATTAGTAGCAAAGGACAAAATATCACTGTGAAGGCCAATAAACAAGGACCTCGTCCTTCTGCCTCACAGAATAGCATCTAAATGAGACATGGCACTTATTATTATCATTGCTCCCTCTCCCCAAGTGAAATAGAACCACTGTAGAATCTTCTTCCTGAGAAAGAAACTCTCTCTCTAGCAGTGAGCAACTAATTGCTTGTTAAGACAAATGCATTAACTCACTATGACCACTAAGGGACCATCAGCTACATTCAAGGAGAATAAGAGAAGGGAGTTCTGCAAAAAGCTATTTATGAACTGGACAGAACTGGACTGCTCAGCCCCTGACTGGCAGCCAAGCAGGCCGTTCCATGCATCTAAAATCTAAAAATCTACAGGAGGCAGTTTGCACGATATGGGGATCCAGCCCAGTGAATGAGCTGTGACAGTATGTAGATCCAACTTTCTCCTTTTTCGAGGGAGCACACTGTTTCATTTCCATGGAGACCCAATATGATGGAGTGGGATGAGCACAGGCCTGGGAGCCTGCGTCTACTGGAGCTTCCGCTACCATTCTGCTACAGGATTTGGACCCCTTACCTTCTCTTGACTCAGTTTTCTGAGAGCTCTGTTTCTGAATCTGAAAGAGAAAATCTTGACTCTCTGTAGCTGTGAAGAGTATTAAGTGGAGGAGGATCGGCTGTCTATTTAGGGTAACTTCCCACTTACCTTTCAGTGTTCTCAATGTCTGTGGAAACCTGCCAGGAATGTTGCTGAATCTCTACAGGGGATGACGAGGAGTCCTCTAGAACAGGTGTTTCAGCACTCTCCTCAATTTTGCAATCCAAACTCTTGGTTCCCCCGCCAGGCTCCTTTCCTAAGGGATGGGGGTTGCGGGTATTGAACAAGAAAAGGGGATTAGAAATCATAAATGCAAGTTGCATACTCAAGATGTCATTGAAAAGGTTAGTTATGTTTTGAATCAAAGGCTCCAATAACATGAATAACTTTCCAAATACTAAAACAATTTATGTCTGTGTGTGTGTGTGTGTGTGTGTAAATATAATGTGTGTATACATATATAATGTATATAATATATATGTGTGTGTATATAGCATGTTTTCACAACATTCTGGGAAAGGTAGCTTGAGGCCAATGCAACCTGAAGATAAAGAAAAAGTAAGGGCCCTGTCTTTGATGGCGTATTGGTGCTTTGTTACCCATTCTTAGTGAGTTTGATCAGGTTAGCTTGGGAGGAGGGACTCAGCCTGTGAAACCATGCTGCTTTTGGTCCTCAGATGCAGGGGGAGGTAAGAAGGCCAGGAGCAGGTGACACCCAGCAGGAAGAATGGGAGCTCCTGCTGTTCTCTTTGATTCAGACACTGGCTCTCTTGACCGGTGAAAAGCAGCAGACATGTGGACTTGCCTTTCATTTCTTTGGCTCTCCAACCTTCTTCAGTGTATCCTTTTATGAGGAAAGAGCCTGGCCTCAAAATCCAGCTTTATTCTGTTGAAACCCTGAAGTGCCATCAACTAAAGTGCCATGTACTGGGTAGTCGTCCTTAGTGATGCACTGCCAATCCACTTGTATTTACCAAGACTGATATCAAGTGAATAAGTCAACATTTTTCTGGAAACAAATCTCCAAATTGGTTCAGCCATTATTTGTATGAAATTAAATGGAAATTATAGTCTATGGTCCAGGTGGCCTGTGAAGCCAGAGAACTGGGTTTTAAACTTAGCTTTGTCAGCCATTCATTCACTCACTCATTCAATCATTGGCTTACAAATATTTCTTGAGTATCCGCTAAGTACCAGGTATTGGCCTTGATGCTAGAGATATAGAGGTGAAAGAAAAACATAGTGTTTGTCTCATAGAGTGTAAAGTGGTGGATAGACACTTTAAAAAATTATACAAATAATTACAAAGCTACTATATGATATTATGTAGTCTGGAGAAAAGGTGGCTATACTAAATGAATAAAACAAATAAAAGGTTACCTCTTAGCTTAGTTTTCCTAATCCTTGTGGAATCATTTTTGCATGTTTTAAAAAACAAAACAAATAAACAGAAAATGAAACAAACTTGTGAAGAGGATGGGTGTTCATGGTAAAATCTAACAGGAAGCTTTCCCCTTCGATTCCTGATCTGAGGGAAACAAGCAAAAATCTCATCCCTGTAATTCAAAACCCATATGGTAGCAACACAAGAAAAGACAAGCAATGAAGTGATAATTAACTGTACAACATTCATCAGCCTATAGTAGAAATGGATCTCTGAATATTCAGCCAAAGCACAAATACAAATTTACTGGTGAGAATGTTTAATCCTTTTGTGTGTACTTTATGCACATTGATCCTGGGTAATGGAATTGCTTTTCCAATTTTATGGCATGCTGTTGGGTAGAAATTAATTAAGCTCATAATTTAGCATATTACCACTTCACAGTGGGAGAGCATTGACCTCGTAAAAGCATTTGCATTGTGCTTCCTGGTAGAGTACAGCAAATGCAGTCCATTTGTCACCCACCTCTGGGCAGGGGTCAGTTTTAGGATGGGAGTCAGAGCAAGCATGGCTGAGATCTGAGAGAGGGGCAAAGCAGGGGGCTCCCCTAAAACAGCTTTCTGCTTTTCAAAACTCTGAAGGATAGGGCCATCTGAAAGCATATATGGCTCCTGTTACACTCTTGTGGGTTTGAAATGCCTCAGAGAATGGAGTATGGTTTGGGCAGCAAAGAAGATTCATGCCCAGATAGAATTCTCTGCTTTGTGGGCTTTGCCTAGTTTTGGGGCCACCAGCGGCTCCTGTCTTTTGGTTAGCACTACAGAGCCCAAAGCTTTTTAAAAAATATTTTTTATTTTTCAATTATAGTTGGCATATGATATTATATTAGTTGCAGGTGTAGAACAGTGATTAGACATTTACATAATTTACAAAGTGATTACCTGAGTAAATCTATTACCCATCCAACACCATACATAGTTATTACAATATTATTGACTATATTCTTATGCTTTACTTTACATCTCCATGACTATTTTATAACTACCAATTCATACTTCTTAATCTCTTTGCCTTTTTAACTCACCCCTCCAACCCCCCTCCCATCTAGTAACCTTCAGAATGTTCTCTATCTGTGAGTTCGTTTCTGTTTTGTTTGTTAATTTTATTCTTTAGTTCCACATGGTAAGAATCACCAAGCAATCCATAGATGGCTGCCACCCGTGTTGGGCTTATAGGTGCTTTGAGAGGCCAAGCCAGGAATCAAGACCAGTTGCTGCTAGTGGTGGCCTTAGAACTGTTCGGCAAGAGGTACAGAGCATGCTGAAGCCAGATGCTCTTTCTTTGGGTTTTGTGAGCCTTTGAGAGATTTCAGGAAAGTCTGAAGCATGAGCTATTTGACAGACGATTTCTGTGAGAAAAAACCACTGGAGGCAGCTTGGGTGGGCCAGCAAGTTGGGAAGGGCAGGGTCTCAGGAAATTATGTGGGTGGAGTGACCTATATTAACCAGGTTGATGGAGACTCAGATATGACTGAAGCTTGCATCTGCAAGCTGGGACGGGGGAGGGCTCAACAAAGGAACAATGGATGCTGCCAGCACATCTGTCCAGGAGAAAGCCACCTCTCTAGTGCTTTCCCTGAAGCCAGGCAATTCAAGTCCTCCTTGTATGTCCCTGGCATCCCTCAAGTAGCTGCCCCAGAGCTGGAGTTCAGAGTGAGTCCATCACCTAGTAAGTCTGGGTAGGCCCTTTAAGAGGAATGTCTGCGACTTCAGAGGCCCTTTGTCTCACACAGCCACAATCTCCACTGGTTTTCACAGCCAGAGGTTGTAGGGACTTCTCTTCCTGGCACTGAACCCCTGGGTTGGGGAGCCTAGTGTGGAGACGGGTCTCTGCAGCCAAGGTAACCCTACTGATTCTCCATTGCCACATGTAGTTGTGGGATTGGCCATTTCTCAGTTCTGCCCCTCTTATCAGACTTGAGGTGACATCTTATGTATGTCCCCAGTTGTAGGACTTCTATTCAGCCAGACCTTAGGTGGCTCCCAGTGATGATTTTCTGTAGTTTCTTTGTATTTTGATGTGGTTGTGAGAGGGGGCAAGCACATCGTCTGCTTTCTACACCATCTTGACTGGCTGTCAAGCCCAAAGCTTTTATTCCAATGGGAACAGGGGAGGACATAAGCTAGTGTGATGTTTCTTCTTGGAGTCCTCTCTCTACCTTCTTCTTATATAAACCTTCTAAAACAAAGGCATCAATAGAATCCAATACACAACCACTTTGTTTACACTTCTTACCTATAATAATTCTACTTACATAAGACAAATACCATTCTATAACTTTTACAGAGTAAAATAATGATTCACGTATTCCTGAAACATGCCTATGAGCTTGTAATGCTGGTAATATCCTCCCTTTCCTCATTTTCAGTGACTTCTAGATTTAGCTCTGCTAATATGGATGAACAGAAATGAAAACCTTGGATGTCAGACTTGCAGTTTAGTGCTTTCTGTCAGCTTCCAAAATCTCTGCAGAATTTTGATCATACTATATCTTCTCTGCCTGAAATGTCTTAAAAGATAGAGAGGTCAATATGAACTTAAGAGGTTTTCAATTCCAGAACATTCATGGGGTCAAATCTACTCTGCAAGTAGATAATTGCTCTCATTTATTGATAGCACTGACTTTATGCTGGGCACCCTTTCCCACTGTAGAACCTGTTTATTCCTTTCATAGAATTTATCGCTATCAGAAATTACCTTGTTTGTGTATTTGGTAACTAGTTTATTGTATGCTGTCCCTAACCCCTCATCTCCCCATCTCCAGACTAAACATGTAAAGTCTATGAGGCCAGGAACTTTATTTGTTTTCTTCAATTCTATAAGCCCATTATCAAGAATGAAGCCTTAAACATAGTAGGATTTCAATAGATATATAGCATATATAGCATTTAAAAAATTAATTATACTATATATGTTGTTATGCAATTTATTGCTTTGCCAAATTAACATGGTTAGAGATACTTTTATGTTAGGGCATTTTGATTTATTTCATGCTTTTAATCCATTTCCCGTTTTCCCCGAGAATACTTGCCAGCGGTGCTTGTGGCTTCACTGTTTATCTCAAGATAACTCGAGGATTACAGTCCTAACCTTATCACCAAAGTTTGCCATAAAATATCTCACTTTTATTATTTTTGCATTGCTCTAGTATATCGACAGTCTTTGGAAACAAATGACATCATTCTATTTATAGCATTCTGTTTTTAGTAGTGGTACTTCCATTTACAAAATATAGTAATTGTCGATCGCTGAAAATGTCAAATTTTAGAAAACATAGCATTCTTACACATGATGTTCACATCGTTCTCGAACAATTGTTAGCCAAAGATTCATGTGATGAATTCAATTTATGTATACATTTCTGTTACACTAGGATTAGAGACAAGTTCTGTTTAGAAATAACTCCAAAAACAGTTTTCGGATTTTATTTTCACATTGAAAACCAGTCAGATTTTCTTTAGCCTCAAAGAACGTGTTTAGGTAAAAGTAAATTAACATTGGCAGTGAGCTGTACTTTTTTTTTCTAAATGGGAAATGGGTTGAATGGATGAGGTAATACTCCATAGTAAGGAATTTTGATTGTAATTGTTCCTTTTCTCTACAATATGCCAATATTTGTATCAGACAGACCCTTTGAAGTAGAAAACTGGGACAAGTATAAGTACTCACATTTCGTATTTTGTACATATTGCCAAACTGACCTCTAAAAAGGCTATGCTAATTTATACTTTACTTTCATCAACAGTAAACAACAGGACACATTTCCTCACACCTTTGCCAGAATGTTCATATTATCAACCATTCATTTCTTTAATCTGATGGGGGAAATAGATATTACAGTTTTATTTTTCATTTCCTTTATTACTATTGATAAGAAATTTATTTTTGTGTGTTAACTGGCCACTCGCATTTCTTTTCTACATTTTCTATTCATATCATTTGCCCATTTAAACGATGGGGTTGCCTTTAGTAAACATTGTCTCTTTCAACAATGGATACAATATAATGGATGCTGATCATTTGTTATATATACTGCTTATATTTCTTAACCTATCATATGTCTTTTAATTTTGTTTATAAGGTATTTTTCCATAAGTTAATATTTTTTAGTCAAAGCTGTTCATCATTTTGCTTTATGTCTTGTCTGTATTTTCTTCTAATTAAATGCTTTAAAATGGTCAGTTCTTTATTTCCACTGTAATTTATTATGTATGGTGTGATGTAGTAATCTAAATTTTTAGCTCAAATGAAGAGCCAATTGCCCCAACTCCATTTACTGACTTTCCTATTGATCTTACTGCTCTTTCTATTATATTAAGCTTCAATATAAATGTGGGTCTATTTCTGAACACACTCTTCTATTTCATATTTATTTATTTGTTTATCTTTGTGCCAGTTTCATGATATTTTAATTATTATGGTTTTAGTATTTGATAGGTAAAGTTCTCCTTCACTTTTCTTTAAAAATTTTTTTGAATCCACTGCAAGTGAAACTGAAGTTACTACTATCTGGGATTTAGACTTTTAATAAGGAATGAATCATTGATTCCTTTTTCAATATTGTCTAGGCTTAATGGTTTATTCAAACATTTTGTTCTTCTTAACTTTATTAATTCATTTGTCCAGAAAACCATCTACTAAATAACATTTCTAGGAGTATAAAGTTGAACATAGTTTTCCCTTATAATTGTTTCATATCTGTTATGCTGTAGATTTATGAGTCCTAATTTCTTTTTGTACCACCATTTCTTGGTTTCCATGTCTTCCTCTTTTTTGGATTCAGTTTTTATTTTGTTAGAGCACATCCTTGACTAATTACTTCAGAGGATATCTGTGGAATGCAAAATTTCTGTCTTTGTATAGTTGAAAATACTTCTCTCTCTCCCTCTCTCTCTGTGTCTCTGTCTCTGTCTCTGTCTCTGCCTCTCTCTCTCTTTCTCTCTTCCTCTCCTCATACTTAAATTCTAAGTGTCTGGATATAGACAATTAGCTAAGTTTTTCTCAGAACTTGGATGGTATTTTCTTATCTTCTATCTGTATCCAGGGATGCTTTGTATATAGTCTGTTTAAAGCTCTTTGAAAAAATTTTGAGATGTTATCTTTAAGTTTTTGAGTTATGAAATGGCTAAGTATATCTTAAGTATGGGTTCTTTTTATATTAATCTTTTTGGCATTTGATTGGCATTTACAATCAATTTCCTCCCATTTTTTATTTTGAAAATTAGCAAACCTACAGCAAACTAGCAAGAATAATACAATGGATTGTCAAATATACTAGTTTCAACAATTGTTAATATTTAGCCATATTTTCTTTTCTCTTTCAGTCCCTCTCTCTCTGTGTGTCTCTCTCATATATATGTGTGTGTGTGTATATATATGTATATAGGTTTCATATATAGTATATGTGTATATGTACATAGGTTTCATATATTGTATTATAATTTTATACATAAAATTATATATTATACATAATTTTTGATGAACTATTTAAGAGTGAGTTACAGATATTAAAGATACTTTATCTTTATTACTTAAGCATATATTTCTTAAATAGCAAGGATATTCTCCTACATAATCTCTTAACAATTAACACACCAAAAAAATAACTGATTAAATGAGTCAATGCATTTTGATACAATACTATTATTTAATATATAGTTCATATTCAAATTTTCACAATTGTTTCAATAATGTCCTTTATAGCTTTTTTTTTTTTTAAATCAAGGATCAAATCAAGGTACAGGAATATTCTAGCTACAACAATTGTTCATTTTCCTTTTACATAGAACAGCACCCTTGTCTTTTTTCATCTTTGGTGTCATCGATATTATTGAATGTAGAGTCCAGGCTAGTTGTTTTATAGACTGTCTTTTAATTTGGATTAGTCTGATTGTTTCCATATGTCTAGATTCGAAGTAAACACTTTTGGCAACAATATTATAGAAGTGATGTTGTGTCCTTCTTAGTGCATTGTATCAGAAAGCACATGAATCAGTTTGTCCCATTATTAATGATGCTAGTTAAGTATTATTGATTACTTGCTTAAGGTGATTTCTGCCAGCTTTTACCATTATAGACAAAACCTTTTCCCTAAGGTTATAGAATAATTCATGGAGTAATTCATGGTATGTTATGGCCTTTTCAATTTAAATTCTTTCTTTAGGTTTGGAAAATTTTTTTTCTAGAAGTGATTATCTACTTCTCTCTATTCTCTCTGTTCTTTCAGAATTCCTATTTCGTATCTGAGTCTCTGGATCTATTATCTGTGTTTCTTAACTATCCCCCATACTCTATATTTATTTTGGGTGCTAAATTCTGAGAGAATTTAGTGGTCTTTCAGTTCGCTATTTTAGGCTCTCTGTATTTCCATTATATAATTAAGAACTGTGAAGGGTCTGAGGTTTTTACACTCCCTGTGAATTAGACTGCCACAGTTTCATGGATACTGGAAGTAGACAGGAGAGACGTGAGACTCCTGGGTCAGAGACGATGACAGTTTATTACTCATACAATAGCAGTAGCCAGAGTATCCGCATTTGTATTGGTTTCTTGAGTCCTAATTCCTACAGGGAGATATGAAAGGGTCAGATCATATTGGTAGACACAGGGGGCTGTGTTACAGAAGATCCTGGGACTTTTATAAGCATGCCAGCTCTTTGCTCCAGGGGGAAACATTTTCATTATACTAAATAGTAAGCATGCCTTGCCCTAGAAAGAAACACTGACTATATTTTTCAAGGCATTTACTAAATAAATATCTTTGAAAAAATAGTGTAAAACAAAGGGTAGTCAGTGCCTCACTTTGTAAGATGTACGGAATTGGCAAGAGACTAAAAGAGAATTGTCTTCCAACAGTAGTTAACCCATCTATTGAGTTTTCTTTGGTTAATAACGTTTTTATTTCTAACAAATCTGGTTGCTTCCTTCTCACTGCAGACAGTTATGGTTTTATGGGTATGACAGACTCATAAATCTTTCTGAGAATATTGATTACAATTATTTTAAATTCTTTATGTTTTCATTTTAAAATTTGTTCTTCACTTATTAGTTGTTTGTTTGTTGCATTTGGTATCTCAGGTGTCAGTTTTTCCTAAAACTCTAGTCATTCCTGGATGTCTATTCAGATTTGTCTTTGAGGATTTCCTATCATCTGATTACGGTATCCTCTTTCTGGTTATTGTGGAGAAGGGGCAGAATATGTGGCTGGATAATATGTGTCTAAAGCTTGAGTTCTGGGTGCTTCTCATCTCTATTGGTAAGTTACCTAGGCACTTGACCTGTTTGGGGGGCCAGATGCCTCCTCTGAGTTTCCTGTTTAAAACTCCTACTCCAATGAGATATTCTGAACAACATATCCTGGGAAAAAACACTGGAATAATGTGCTTACTTTTTTTTTTTCTTCTTCTTCAGCTGTCCTTAGAGAGGCTCGGAGTTATTTTACACTCTGCTCTGCTTTGCTGCCCAGTCCTGACACTCACACCAGGCATCCCCCCGGGGCAAGCAGTGATGCTCTTGGTTGCTCAGTGTGGGGCAGCCCAGCCCTTCCTGAATACAATTTCAAATATTAATTTCCCTGACAACAGTTTCAACTTTCTGTGATTTACATTTGTTGATTCCAAGTTTGAAGTATCTCTGGAATTGATTTCATTTTTGCAGAAATTTTCTCCTGCATGAATTTCTTTTTTTTCTTCTTGAGTGTCTTATCAGCTATGATTTCTTCTGTTTATTTATATCCACCAATCCAATCCAAATTACTTTCTAACTTTGAGAAATTCCTCAAAAGTTCTGGTCATCCTTCCCTGTTTTTTCAAGGGCATGGGAGACTATTCTGTTTGTTAACTTCTATTTTCTCTTCCTCTTACTATTAGGAGGGACCACAGAGTTATGGCCAATAGATTCTAAGCAGGAGTAATGTATGGCTCTTCCAGATTGATTCCTAAAAAGCCTCCCATATGATCCCCCATGCTTTCTTTTCTCTCCCTGATCACTGAATGGTTATGGAGAATAGAAAGAGCAATACTGCCCACTCCACTCCAGCTCTGGCATTGGACTATGACATAAATAATGAACTCTTATTGTTCCAATCCATTGAAGTTTGGTGTTATTTCATACAGCAGTTACCCTACCCTGACAAATATAAGAACTAATATGGGTTTATTCTTTTCATTGTATCTTTTTCCATTATTTCAAAGAATTCTCAATAGGAGGGAAAATAGTACATGCAAAAGTTCAGTCCAACATCTCTGGATAAGCTTTTCCTTTAATTGTACTCCTTCTCTTTTGAAAACAGATACAAAATGAAAGCAATACACTCACTTGTTCAATAATTATTAATTGAAACTTTGCTCTGCTCCAGACACTTTGCTAAATGCTGAGGATACAATGGTGAACACACTCAAGGGGATCAACTACCCCTCAATGTAATACATGCTACAATCTGTGCCATGGAAATGCTTGGAGGACACAATGGATGGGCATCAGCCCAGCCTTGGAAGACCAGGAAAAGCTTCCTACAGGAAGTCTCATCTAAGTTATGACCCACAGAAAATATCAGAGGTAGACCAGGTGAAAGAGATGGGTCTTGGGTGGGGTGACATGGGTAATCTGTCTCAAGCAGAGGGATAAACTAGAAAGAACTTACAAGTTCAGGTTCCTCCAAGTACTTCAAGATACCTTGCATGTGGTAGGGCAGAGTATGGGGTGGAGGACAGGCAAAGTGGGGCCTGCTGGTGAGAGATGAGGAGGTTAGAGGGTCAGTTCATACATATTCTTCTGAACCACGTTAAGCCTTCAGCAGAGGAGTGCCTCACAAATCTGGACAGTGGCCAATTTGACTTCTTCATCCTCAGCTTCCCCACTCTGACCAGTGTCCTTAGAATGGAGCACCTGTTCTCTAATATCAAGTGGGCTCTCAGGAAATGGGCCCGCCTGCTTCCAAATGGTATCTTCAAGTCAGTGTTTTATTTCACTCAAGTAAGTAAACATGCATTTAAAAACACATCACTTCTTATTATGAAATAGAAAACTTTGTCCCCTGAAAAAATCAATTTCAGGCCTCAGTAAACAAATATTTGCTCCGAGAGTAGATGGAGGAAGGGGAGAAGGAGAGCCTTTAGAGTATCTTGAAATAACACTAAGCTGGCTTCATCACTTTAGAACTAGGACATCAAAAAGTTGGCCACTTTCCTCAGAGCCTTGCAAAACTTTCTGCTTCCAGCTCCTTTGGGATTTCCATGTATTTTTAGCCTGTTTATGTATAACATAATAGGCATGTTTGAGGAAATGTTAAGGGAAACCACCCATGAAGTACATACCAATTCGAAAGGCTGGTTATTCTTATATTCGTGAGAAATGGTCAGTCTTTTAGGAGGAACAAAAACACATCTGATTGTGGGGTGGCCTCCAGAATGCCACAGAGCACCCTCAGCCTCAGAAGTCCTACGCTCTGGCCTGGAAGACAGGGCTGGGGTCATTTATTTGGAGTGGGATGGCTTTTATTACGCTCCTTTCTAGAGATCTCTTTCCTTCTCTTGATCTCTTATTTTTTCCACCCTCTTGCTTTTCTTTTTTTTCTTTTCCACTTCCATTTTTTTATTGCTTTCCTGCCTGTCTTCAGCCTACCAGTGACAATGAGAAGTGTTGTCATAGTGTCTCTTTGGAGGCCCTGAATTTGGCTTCTGGTGTCCAGCAAAGTCAATTTTATACATTTGTGTGAATTTTCCCAGGAATCAAAATAAAACAAACCAGTCTTCTCTGAGCCAATAATGTATCTCTGCACTGTCCTTGATGGCAGGGGCAAATTTCCTATGTCTTTTGTACTCCTGACACATTATCTGCTATGATACTATGCCCAGGGTACATTTTCAGAAAACTTTTCATACTGACTGTGAATAACAAAATGAACATGGCTTACATGAGATGCATGGAAGCTTATCTAAATAGTTATTCTCACTCTCATGCATTTTCATAACTGGTAGGTGCTTTTTAATTCCATGCACTGTGAAAAAAAAAAAAAACGGGTAAATGTAGGCTGTTTGTTAAGTAATACAGTTTTACTCTCTCACGTTTCAAAAAAGTATATAATTTAAATAGAAATAAGTTATATTAATTCAGTTGTTTACCTGTATTAAGAAGTATTTCAAAATAGTCACTAGTTAAAAAGTTATTTGCAGTGCCATAAAACACAGAATGAAAAATAATATCATGCACAGAGCTCCATTTTTGCCCATACACTGTGAAATAAATATTTTCCAGTTAGGAAGAGATACAAAACCATTCCCCTCACCCTATGGCCCTATGTCCTACTCTGTGCTCCTTATGGCCCTGTAGTTCCATCACTGCTCCAAGAGTAGCAGGTGGCTCCACATATGTGATTGAGACAGTAGAAGCACAGGGTCCCCTTGCAATACAAGAAAAGAGCAGGCAATGGAAGATACATTTGGAAGAGGTCCCTATGAGGTTTTTACTGCTTCATTTCTGGCCTCTAGTGTAGAGCAGAACAATGTACAAGAGGTATTTACTGTACAATTAATTAATTTCAACTTTCCAGTAATGGGCACCTAAGTCTAAATCATTCTCCTTTTGGATCACATGTATGCTGCTTTTTATTTTACTTTACTAAATACAGTCCTTTATTAGTCAGAATTAAACATCTTTACCCAAAGAAAAATATTTTATAAATCATTAAATGATATACAAAGTTAACTTTTTCCCTCTCATCTTAAAAGTAACTCTCTGAATTTAGTTATGTTGGTAGAAATTAAATTCAATGGGGTTTAGTCATTAAACATGGTATTTTGAAGTGTGTGCACTAATCATTAAGCCAAATCTATGGGTAAAATTTAACCAACAGTGCTATTTTTCATTTCTCCATTTAATATGTTCTCTTGCCTTTTCCAATGTAGTTTAGTGGGAAATGGTCTGGAATAGAAGAACAATCACAAATTTTGCAGCTGGAACAATGTTGTGTGACCTTGGGCAAGTTACCTGCTTCATTAGCAGGTTCTTCATCTGTAAAATAGGGGAAATGATACTTAAGGCTAAAATGAGATAACATAGATAAAGCACCCAGCAAGTAGAAGGCACGCAAACAGTGGAAGCTATTATTATTGCTATGGTTCTGCTCCTCAGCTGACATCTACTTTGATGAAAGGTGATGAATACTGTGTCCTACTAACTCTTTGGTACATGAAGACATGAAGATAGAGTAATAATAGATGGTTTGAGATCACTTTGAGATTCTAGAAGTAGGTCATGTTTATATTCTTCAAACAGTATAAGTGTGATCTGGTCTTAGGTCCTTTGCATTAGGTACCAATGAGGTTGTTTCAAATCTCAGATTAAAAGCCATCTCCTCAGAGAGTTTTGACCATCGCTGCTAAAGTAGCCACCCAGTCACTTTCCATTACATCACCTATGCTATTTTAATTACTGACATTGCACTTACTGTATTTGGGATTTTTTTGAAAATTTGACTTTTTAAAATTATTTCTCTGCACTTAGACTACATACTCTACAGGGATCTCTTTGGCCTTGATTACTGCTGTCTCCCAGCATCTAGAACAGTGCCTCATATATGACAGGTGTCAAATAAGTATTCGTTCAAAGAATGAATGCATGTTTCCACTCAGAATTTGAATCATAGTCTATTTTTAGATTTATTCTGCTTCATTTCTTCTAACCTACTGTTCTATTTTAGAATCACTGCCTCATTACATTGGAAAATAAGGTCTTGTGGTTATATTCCATTTCTGTCTTTATGTTGCTTGTTTCTTTTATCAGTGTGGGTCATTTACTTTTCTTTATATGAGGCTGAATACACTGGAGTCCTTACTGCTCATATGCTATTCTTTGTCTTGAGTTCATCCTGTATTTTGCTGGATAGCAGTTCATTAATTTCTCATTAGAGCATCTTGAGCTGTCAGCTCCCACTAGATTTTGAATTAAGAGTTTTCAACTTTTAACATTTCTCTTTTCTTTCCCTTTTGTGATTACATTTCCTCTGCATATTTTTATCTCTGTATTTATCATAGTGGCACATTTCAGGAGAAGAACGCCTTATTTTAGGAGGAAGATAGGAAAGTGGTATACTCTCAAGGGACCTCAAGACAATTTTGCTCTAAGCTGTGGCATAGAGGTGGAGCAGGGTCAGAGAGGGCCACTGACAGGTGAGGTAAGATGAGAACAAGATGTGAAGAGCAAGGTCACATGTGAAGGAGAGTCGCACTGGAGTGTTCTATCATCTCAGCTCCTTTCAGAATGGGAATGTTGTCAAAACTGATCGAATGGGGAAAGAATGTGAGAGAGAAGAGAGCCATGGCCGCAATACCAGGATCATTTAATCCCCTTAGGAACGTGGTTCCGATTCCTGCCAATGAAGTGAATGAAACCTGCAGTCTCATTTCATCTGGTGGCAGGAAATGCATTAATGGTCAATGTGATACATGGACTCAGTTATGGGAAAAGATTTTTTTTACCAACCTAACTGTGAATAAGTGAAAGCAACTATTTTGCACTATAAACATAGGAATTAGACTTTGTCAAGTAATGATACAATCTACAACTTAAAGTGTTAGAATATGTAACCATAAAATGTCTAAAATTATTCCCATCTGTCATCTTCTGGAACACATATAGTTTTTCAAAACCTCACTCTGCATGGGTAACCCAATAGCCTTTATTAAATGTGAATTTTACCTCACATTTTGGTAATTTACTTTAATTTTTTGGCCATAAAAAAAGAAAACCATTTTAGTACTGTTTTTCTTCATTTCTTTGGCAATAGCATGATGTTGTAAAATATAAAAGATTTTCAAGTACTGGATTATACCAAACTTATGAGACAGCAAAAATTCAGAAGCATTGTACATAGAAAAAGCATGAAGATCCACTGAAGATATTGTGAAGGACTAAGGATAATTATGATTTGCTTAATTGGGAGTGGATCTTTGTTACTAAATTTATACTCACTGAATGATTTGAGGCTTATTTTTCCCAGAAAGAAATCATTCTCTTTGCCCCTACAGTGACCTTGCGTGCCCTTTTTCTAGGAAGTATAAATTTATGACTACTCAATACATTAGTAAAACTAGATGTGATACAATACTCGCAGGACTTCTGGTGGCAGTCAGGGAAGTGATTTGAAATAAAAATAAATTAAAAGTACAGATAAGTGTAAACAACTTGTTTTCAATATCTAATCTCAAAGAAAAATTGACTAGAGACTCTCATACAGAGCCAAATTTAATGATTCCATTACAATTCCTTTCCTTTCCTTGATGGAAAATAAATAGTAAAGGGGGGAATGGCCAACCTGTAATACTCACACAGAAGGAGAAGAAATTAGCTAATTTAAAAGTTATCAAAATATCAGTTTTTATCATAGAATTAAAAGAAACATACCAGAGATAGTGATTTTAAGCAGAAAGACATTCTGGGTGTGACAGGCTAGAATGGGAGTCACTGTTTCCCTAAGACTTGGAGGACTGTTTGACTTTCCTCCCTTCTTCCCTCCCTCCCTTCCTCCCTCCCTCCTTCTCTCCTTCCTTCCTTCCTAAGGCCTACAGCACCTGGTCTTCCTAGGTGGTCTCCCATCCAAGTACTAACCAGGCCCAACCCTGCTTAGCTTCCGAGATCAGATGAGATCGGGCATGTTCAGTCCTGTCTACTTTTATGAGTAAGAACTCTACACTTCCAGGGCAAGACACATGTTACATTTCTTAATTTACTCAATTCTTCTCTCTCTCTTTTTTTAAACCAGAAGTCCATTTATTAATTTGCAAAAAGAAAGTTTTATTTGTAAAGCCAATTTAATTTGCAAAGCAGACCAGAACACTCACATCAGCAGACAGTGCATTTTCTCTCTCCCTCTGAGCATGTCACATGGGAAGCCAAGTATTAGAGGGTAACCTGGTGGGCTTGGCATCAGAGCAAGGGTGTAAGTCAGTCTCAAGAGACTTCTGTCAGTCACCTTAGACATTCTATTTACTTCAGCTGTGTTTCTCAACCCTCACTGCATGTTAGAATCACCTGAGAGAGATTATTTAAGTGCTTATCCCTGAGAGCCCATTCTCTGAGATTCTGATTCACTAACTCTTCTCTTAAAGGTTAATACTCTGCGCTATGGTCTGTGGATGTATTTTCTCTTGACTCATTTCTGGCAGCCCATGATCACTGAAGCTAAATATTTCTATTCTTTCCAAACAGGACCTCCCGGATAGTTAGCAGCAGATTTCGTATACTTATTGTGTGTAAGCCAGAGGCTTCTGGACATAGACAGGTTATGCCACAGTTTCCAGTGATACCAAAGAAAGAAGGAACAAAAGCTTTTGAAATCAGCTGACATTTTCTATGCTATCCTCATGGTGGAACTATAGATTAGCAAATAGTACAAAAAAGCCAGAAGTCCAAAACAATAACTGTAAGGTTAATCTCTTAGGTGTAATGAAAAAATTAATGGAGAGAATAAAGAAATAGAAGTTTGATACAAATATAGGTCTAGGCAAATTAAAAGTGATTTCTTTAATGGAACCATTCCTCTTCTAAGAGCTAGTATTTTATTTGGCATTCTAGAAATATCCAGGAAAATTTTCAAGTGTTTTCATGTATCTGTTTTCTAGTGCTTTATATTCTTTGGTTTAATGATATTATTCTTGGTTCTTACTGCTAGTGACTTATTTCCATCTTCAATATAGTTTTTTAACCCTAAATATTATTATTTTCTTGTGGTTTGAGAATTTCTCACTAAAAAGGAAGTCTCCTCCTCATTACCTTAACTACTGGTACCCAAAGAAAGACAGCAATCTATAAGATAATTACCTCTTAGATGTGCAGTCTAGAATCACAAGAGACTTGCTAGAAGTAGATGATAGGTACATATATTTCTTTTAAAGTAAAGAAATATGGTTTGCTGATTACAGATGGTGATCAGAAGGTTATAAATATATTCAGATAAGGAAGTGTCCCAATAAAATGTTCTTTTAATTTTTTTCCAACATCAAAAAAAAAATTTAAAGGCATTTCCGATTCAATAGGTCTGGGGCGAGACTCAAGAATATAAAGTTTTAACAAGTGATGCTGATCTGACAATGCTAGTTCAAGACTACACTTTAAGAACCACAGCCTTATTTCAGTGGTCATGTCAAAGATTTATGGAAAAAACAGGCTATATGAGCCATCACACAGAGCTCATGCTCATCAGAAGTACCTACCACTTTTGTATTTGTTTTTCATCAGCTTGGGGGATAAAGAAGAAAGCATAAAACAAAATTAAAAACATCTACTTAGGTGAATAGAGAATGACAGGGAAGAGCTTGGGAGTTTTAATTTTTATTTATATAGTGGAGTGGTTTTGCTTTTGTTTCAAAGGGTAGAGTAACAGTTCTAATTGTGTTTCAGAATCACCTGGAATGCCCTGAGATTCTGATTCAGTAGGTCTTGGACAGTAACAGGAGTCTACATGTTTATCCAGCATCCTGGATATTTTTGAAGCATATTTTCTATTTTCTAAGGATTACGTTTTAAGCAATAATGACTTCAGAAGAATAAACTAGGAATCCAAGTGGAGACTTCATTCTACATGGGGAGAAATCAAAGATGCTATCAAGTGTATTCTTTTTAGAGTTGTATATAAGTTAGGCACTAGAGCAGGGAGCAGAGGTTTATTATTTTTAAAAGAAAAGGAAAGGAAGGAAGTATATCAGAGATTGTGAAGACCAAATGAGCTGATCAGTTAAGATATGATGTGTTTTTTATTTGTGTGCTCAAGACCAAATATGAGGAAATCTGTATGAGAGAAGCCCTTTTACTTTTAAACAGAGCTAGCAGAGAAGAGTTTTTTTTTTTTTTTTTTTCAAAAGTCAGGTGTGAAAAGATAAAAAGTAGGAGTGGACAGTAGAAGTAGACCAGGTGGCAAATCGAGGAGTCAGAGCTGGAGTGGAGGTCACTGAGCATTAAGGACATGTCATCGACAAGGGAGACTCGAGTGGCAACATGGGCATGAAATACTGCAGGTGTAGTTAATTCAGACCTGAGACAAAAATATCCACATAACCAGTCTATTCAACCATGATTAAAAAGTATAAAAATTCTATTCTGTGTGTTTATGTGTGAATGTGTGCACGAGCAAGCAAGCGAGTGAGAGGACAAGTAAAGACACTGGGCCATGACAACCTGTTAGGATGTCGTGATTATGTCTGATACACAATTATCTGGTCAGGCTTCAAGAGTGTCAAGGAGCTAATCTCTCCAAATATGTCCACTCCAATTTTTAAAAAACTTTAAAAATTCAGCCTTAGAATGCAAAGAAAAATAAATAATATTCATATATCAAGAAAACAGTCTCTTCTTTTTGGAGCAGCATGGCATAATATTGTTTTTAGCCCTGCTGTGTGTATATGTGTATACAAGACTTGTATTTTATAAGTATCATTTATTTCCCTCAAAACTCCATGCTCATTTGATTTAAAATCTCTGTTTCTTCACCTGAAATGTTTTTCTTTTTCTTTCTTTATGAGAACCCTATCTTTATAACCCAGCTCAAGTCCCACCCTTTCTACAAGATTTTCCCTGAGTATTAGTTTACTTTTCTACCTCTGAATTTAAAATCATAGACAAGTATTCTCCTGAGCTCAAGTACAAAATGTTTGCGTTCAGAAGTTCCATTATCGTTCAATGAATTAAAGAAAACATAGGTTGAATTCTCTAGTAGTGGAAATTTTTGGCTTCATCCCAGCATCCACTCCATTCCACCCTCTCCCACCATGTAATAGCCACTGGTTGGGTGGGTTGACCCTCTGCTAGTTCCAGGAATGGACCTTGATTGTCTAAACCAATCACATAATTCCATCCCTTTGGCTACAGTCATTGGTTCAAGTGTAGACCCATGATCTGAACTTGTCCAATCAGAATGAAGTTCAGGATGTTTGTTAGTCTGTAATGGGGAGGCGTTCTATCTATTTATGGATCCTGTGGTATGCAGATGCGATGACTGGAAATATTACAATCAGTTTGCTAATGTGGGAGAAGGCAGCCTGAGTGTAAAGCGGATATCAAACATCACTGAGAATGAGAGTCAGTAGTCTGATCAAAGCACACAGAAGCCACGGCCACTGCTGGTGGCTTCAGTTATCTCAGCCAATATATACTCCCTTTATAGTTTAAGCCTGTTAATGAGATTTTTCTATTGCTAACATGCCTCCCTATTGTTTGTTGAGTTTCCCCTATTTTTAGATCTTTGGAATACAATATGTAATTTGTCTTCTTGCAAGCTAATTCATTTTAGAGAAACAGCAGCAATCTTGGATAGCATTTACTAGCCTCGTAAGATCATTATATATTTTTGATGCCTATGCTTATTCTAAACAAAGTCATGTTCATAAGTGGTAAGATAATAAATTGAGAACTCTCTCTACCATAATTTCTGTTCAAGGTGATCAATGTTCTTATGCACTTAGTACAGATATTGACTTATTAATTTATATCAAACACTTCCTGGATGTTTACATCAATTCTGATTGTGTGTAGATAGACATATAGTACATATAGTTACTTTGCAAAAGATGAGCTTTCGTTTAACATTCCTCAGTGATTGTGACAATATATTAAATATATACAGATACCTTTTCGATGAAACTGAAGAGACCCCAGGAGACATATGGATTTTAGCATCTCTGTTGTGTACATTTCTAAGCAACACTGCAGCTGGATATAAAGCCGACAGATTTCTGGATGTATCTCACCATCTTCCGGGCTGTAACAGAATGAAAGAGAAAAGCTGTGAATATTTTCAGAATTTTACTCATCGACCATTTTCTTAGCTCTGTGAGGAAAAATGCTCAATAAAGCTTCCTAAAGCTTTGAGTCTAAAATATAGGACTTCCTGCTTTCAAACCAATGACCAATGTCATAGTTCTTACATAAGTGTCTTTCTGACTAACAGCTCTTAATTTTTTCCCCCCTTCAACAGCAGATTTCTGCTGGGAGCTTACAATCATAAATGTTTTAAGTAATTGAAAATATCAGACATTTTCAATTTAACTGTTGGAACAAATTCCAAAATATATTTAAACCATAAAAATGTCCTTGCCTGCAAGAAGAGATTAAAAACTCTTATTTTTTTAGAGAAATGAATGAAGAGCTATTCAATTGCCAGTTGTAACATGGCTCTTTAATATTAAGACCCTAGCATAATATGTTTAGAGACAAAATATAATTTTTTTTTTATTAAGGACTTTTGTCTCAATCTAAAGAATACTCCTTTATTGTTTCCTATGGTTAATTTATAAGAGGCCAAATGTTCTTAATGAAAAAAATTAATTTTTTATGAAAAAAGAAAAAATAAAATTCTAATAATTGTGCTTAACAATCTAAAGATAAACACTGAACTTAAAATTTTTCTAAAGTCCTTAAGCCTTTCTCCATTAACTACAATAAAGTATATAAATATAAATATGAATATGATAAAACATGGAGTGATCACTTTTCTTTTTTGATTAAGAGAGAAGTTACTTGTCCATCAAACTCCTTTATATGCAACTAAATTAGCATATGTTGAATAAAGCAAACTAAACAAAAGTTTAGAGATAGATTAGAAATGGAAAAAGCCTAAAAAAGAACTCTTGTCAATTGTCCTATCTTTCCTTTTATCCCCATTCATTTAAAATGCAATGAAGTCTGATTAAATAAAGCAATGGTTGGTTTTGATTCCTTTGTAAAGTGGGTCAGTGGCAAAATGTCAGGGGTAATTATCAGAAAAAAATGATATAAAAATTGTTTAAGTTCTGGAATCACAGTAAAAAGAATTTGTATTTACACAGCATTTTATAATGACAGCTTTCATTTTCAGTACTTATTTAGCAGATGAGCCAGAGTTTGTCTGTCTGGCTTATATAACACAAGAAAATGCAAAACCCTTTGCTTCAGTACCAGTGATGTCTGCACAGTCATCCTATGTCTTTCCTATGTCAGAAAGAACAAAGTGACTCAAAAGAACTTATGTGCAAAATGTGGCTTTACTTGAAAAATAAGACTACATTATTTTCTCATTTGTGCCTCGCAGGTCCAGCCCCAGGCCAACAATGGGAGCCAATGTATCTTCGGCAATAGTCCCAGATTTTCTTTCAGAGCTTCTTCCCACAGGTGCCTTCCACCCTCGCACTGTCCTCCTGATACCTGGAATTTCGCTACACCCCCTCCACCATGCATATACAACGTCTCATTATTTCATATCACCTCAGCCATTTAAAATGTCTCTGACTTTGTCCCATCCCCTCATGGCTCTGCTAGACTCTGAAGGAATAATGAACATTAACGATGCATATAACAAAAAGTCATCCTGGGATATTACCTACTAATACATTGCTTTTGATAGAAAAATTTGAAGATAGTGTCTTATTCCAAAGGTAGGCTAGAGGGAAAATATTCTAAGGCAGGCAGGTCTTTTTTGTGCTGCTGCATCATCCCAATCCCAGCTGCCTATTTTCACCTATGCATGACATTTGCCCTGGTGGCTCATGTGCAGATTATTTAAAAACCCTATAATGAATCTGTTGCATGTATTGTACATTTGATGAGTGGAACAGTTAGCTAGTGCAGTATCCTTCCAAGCCACCGAGTAGTCTTATTTTCAGAAGTACAAAATATGTGCCTAGTGGCTTAGTTCCCAAAATATGCAAACCTCATATATAGATGACATTTTATGTAATTGAAAGAAATGACTACCGTATTAACATATCTTAAGAGTCAGTATATTTTGTTTATTATTTTATAGCTAAGCAGAGAGAGATAAAGCAACATATTACAAGTTTCTGTAAAAAGGCAAGTCAAAACAGATTAAAATGCCTGATTCATAACACTTCTTTGGGTGCCATCTCCCTAATGCCTCTGTAATTGATGGAGATTCTAGAAACCGTGAAACCATTCTGCCCTTTCTGAGTGTTATGGGGAAGAACTAGATAGGTAACACCAGAAATACAATCTTCCAAACAAAAGTTATTGATGCTAAAGTTTCATTACAAATTTTCTGCTTAAATAATTCATATGTATACTTACAGATTATCCCTTGATATCTCGGAAAATTAAAGTACAGAGAAAGAAGGGAACTAGTTAAAGAGCAGTGGAAAAGTTTTCTTTCATGTCAGTGTTTTATGATGCCGTGACAAGGTTACACTAGCCTGGAGACTTATACATTTTATTTCTCCCACTTTAGAGCACTAAGCTATATTACAGCTACTAATTACTAAAAGTTCATTAAGTGACAAATTGTCAAAAGAGTTATAATATGTATAATTTTATAAGTAGTGGACTGAAGAGCATTGAGAACATTCAGGTTATTTTCATAACAAATGAGCAAGAGTCAGAGCATGGAGAATAGAGGAAAAGCCAGGACAACAGCAATTTAAAAGCTTAAAACTTCCTAAAGATAAATTATAAAGCCTAAGGAAACCTTTACATTAAAATAAAATTAGACCTATGGACTTCCTCCAGGTCTGAAAGCAACTCAATTTGGAGATAACTTTATCATATATTACTTATGCTTAGTCTAAAATGATCCACACTTTTTAATCAAAGTTTAGGTCTATGAGACTCACAACTAAAGTGATTCTCACTCAATTTGGTCAAAGAAATTTTACAAATTAGTGACTAGGTTGTGATTATTTATTTCTCCATTGTATGTAAGTCAAGAGCTAAACTTACCATTTTGAAAACCTTTTTATTAATAGGAAAACACCAATAAAATGAACTTCAACATTAGTTCAGAGATTTAGAGCTCAAGCTGAATGCAAAAACATTTAAAGTAACTGCCAAATTATACACATTTCAATCAATTCCTTAGAAATGGGGATTAGGATTTAATGTCTTAATCATAGGGCCTAAGAAATCTGAACTGATATAGTAATAGGGGTACGTGAATATGGATATTGCCCAAGTCATCCCTTGATGATGGAAATGCTTTTGTAATTCAAAAACTAATATGATGAACACCCACCAGAATGACTAAAATTAAAAAGACTGACCATGGCAAATGATGATGATGTGGAGCAACAAAGACTCTTAACAAAGGGTTAAAATGGTGCAAACCTTTGAAAGTAATCCTGGAAGTTTCTTATAAAAGTACACATATACCTACCCTATGACCTGGCAATTCCATTTCTAGGTATTTAACCAAGAGAACTGAAAATATTCACAAAAATATCTGTATGATAGTGTTTATAGTAGTTTTATTTAGAATACACCAAAATTGGAAACAGGCTAGGTGTCTGTCAAAAGGAAAGTAGATAAATAAATTAATATAATCCCTACAATAGAATAATACTGAACAATTAAAAGCAGTAAACTCCTGATACCCAAAACAACACAGATGAACCTCAAAACCATGATCTTGAGTGAGAAAATCTATAATACAAAAGAGTAAATATTATATGACACTATATGAAGTTCTAAAAGAGATAAAACTCATCAATAGTGACAACGATGACAAATATTAGAACAGTGGTGGGGAGGGAATGGACTGGGAGAGAGCCTGAGGAAAGGAAGCTTTCTGGAATGGGGGTAATACTCTATATCTAGATAGAGTTTTGATTTACATGGATGTATACATTTGGCAAAACTTATAGAATGGTACATTTAATATTTGTGCATTTGCTTATATGCAAATTTTACCTACAAAAAATCCATAAACAAATATTGAACTCTAGTTAATAATATGCATGCTGAACAGTTTAGGGTTAAAGTTTACTGATGTCTGAAACTTCAGAAAAATAATGTGGATTGCTGGTTGGATAGAGGGATGAACAGACAGGTAGATATGTGGTAAAGCAAGTATAATAAAATGTTGTTATATGAATTTCCTTGATGTCCAAGGATTTACATTTCCCCCAAATAATTACATGCATAAATTGAACAAAACGACTGAGAAGCTTTATGACTAGGAAGGTCAAGTTCAAGAGTGAACACACTGGGGATTTAAGTTACAAATAACTTGGCCCTGTGTCTGTCTGCTCTAGACTTTGGTGTTCTGTGCAGCTGCTAATAACTTTTAAAAACCAGCAAAATGCTTGTTGTTTTGAAAGTCTGTCTCTAATGTAATGGCTTATATATTTAGTTGAAAGCAGCAACACATAATAAAAAGAAAATGGGTCTGGAGTTAGAAAACTTAGCTTTATACAGTCTGCTGCTTAGAACTGTGATCTTAGGAAAACCACTGTAACTTCTCTGGGACTCAGTTTCCTCAGCTATGAAGTAGGAATAACAACTATTTGTGACTGATGTATCTCAAGGTTGTTGCAAGGATCAAATGAGATCATGTGTGGGAAAACAAGTAAAAACTGTGAAGGACTGTTAGAGGTTGGCTGCAATCCATCTTAACACATGAAAGTTGTGTTTACTTAGCCTTATGCTTGCCATAGAGTCTTTAGTTTTAAAAGTTATCTGCTATTCTGTAACATTTTTTATCTGCTTAGAGCTCCCAAATATGGACTTCAGTTAAATGCACATGCCATTAGGATGAGAAAAATAGGTGTGATCCCATTGACAATCACTCAGCATTTCACAGACTTTAGTGATGACATAAACACTTGGAGTTTGTCAGCTAGCAGAGATGGAAACCAGAACTCCTGTTGCAACAAATGTATCCAAGTTTATCTTTTTACAACCAGTTCTGTTGTTGGCTATTAAGCCAAATGGTAAGGAAGGATTCAAGAAGCCAAATGGGATGAAGGAAGGGGATGATAGTGTTTGCTTCCTTTTTTAGAGCAAATATCTAGGGAGGAAAGGGATTAAATGATTTACCCAAGGAGTTTGATCTCCAGGATATATCTTCTAATACCTCCAGCAGTTTCCTCTCAGATGATTCCACTTAGCAGGATATACCCTTATTCTGTGCCAAATTCAGCGACAGCTTCAGAGTCCAGCCTTCATATGGCTTCCTCAAAGAGGACATCTCAAGGTAGTCCCATGAATGTACATCAACAACAGACAGAGGATGGGAGGGCACAAATATGTGTGTTTGTCTGTGTGTATGTAACCCAATTATTTTAGTTTTCAAATTCTTAAAGATAATTACAGGGTCTATCCAAGTTCATAAACACAGAACAGATGCCAGGTACCTACTAAATGACACGGTTTTATACCAAAATAAGCACCTGCAATAAAAAGAAAAGCCCAGTTATCAGAAGAATCAGAACCAAGACATTTTTCAAGGTACCTATAGATATAATAGTTGAGTTTCCCTATTGTCTCCATTTTTCTCATAATCTTCTTCTAGTGAGTTTTTATTAAACTTGTGTTTTAGGTGGAAACCTCCTGTATTTTCTTCACAGAGAATCATAACAAGTTCGATTTTCCCAGGAGACTTTGAAGAAGTAATTGCAGTGATTCCCCTCATTTCACAGAATGTCCTTTCATGGGAACATGGCTCCGTGACTTCCTCAGCACTGAACATCAGTCAGGATGAACTTCAGTCAGAATCCAACTCTGCCCTGGAGCTATCCGCGTTCAGTCAGAAAGGGAACAACTTTTAACAGGGAAGTGAAACCTGAAGTGCAACTGAATTACCTTTTAGTCACTCCTTGGGTAGCTTTATGCAAAGTAACTGGGCTCAGAGGGGCCAGCACCTTCTATGATTTAGGGCCATTAATGGCCCGCATCTCCCGATTACTTTTGTTTTGCCTTCTGGCAGGACTTTGACATGTCCCCATGACACAGTTGGGAGAATTGATAAATAATGGGTAGCATTACCAAGCACTCTATTTATTTTTTTTCCCATTTAAAGAGTAAAAGCGATATTTAAACAGATTTAGACACTTAAAAAAAATCAATAGCCATTAGTTTCCTAACATGATAATATTTACAATGAAATAAGATTAAAAATATTATAACTGAATGTAAATCATCTTTAATTTATCTAAAAGTTACTGCTTAAGACATTACTGGGGAGAGCTGAGAATCAGTGATGACTTTTGTGGCAATTCTGAGGAGACTTTTCTGGGAATTTCTCAGAGCATTCGAGGATGGAAGAGTTAATGGGCTGCATATCATGACTTCTTTTTCTTGATACTTGAATCTCATGCGTATCAATTAGGAGATAACTAACATTTACCTACCAGGCACTATTTCTTCAATTTCCAAAATAAATTATCTTTCTTACTCTGACTTGGCCTCTTCCTTCATCCCTCTATCCTTTTTGGCTTGAGAGTCTTTTGGCCTTTCCACTTTTCTCTCTGATTCTCTCAGTGTTTTTATCTTTATGGTCTTCTGTTAGGAGTCATATGGGATTTGCAAACAGCTCATTAGGTCCTGGTCTACCGGGGGTTGTGATTCTCACAGCTAGCAGAGAGAGACCTGCAGCCGATGGAGTCTGAGTCTTGGGTTCCTGAATATCCACTGGGATAACAGTCAGCACCATGGGTTACGTGGCTAGAATGCAGCCTTTTCCCACTGACTATAGCTAGGATCAATCTATCTTTAAATATATATGTAGGTATGTATTTATATTACAGAAGCATGTATCTGTTTCCACATTTTAATCTGGAAAATTATTTTTGCATTTAAAACCAAGATTTTCATCCTCTGATGCTACTATTTATACCTGATACCAATGATCTTTAAAGGCCAATTATCTTTCAATTATCATGTGATACACAGGAAAGAATTCAACTCATTTATTTCTTTATAGTCAAAGTCTGGGTCATTATTTGCAGCATACAGTTCATTCCTGCTTTTGTCCACTGGGATTTTAGGGCTCACTGTATTGAACTGTTGGTCTATCTAAATGGTATTTAGCCCTTCATTATTAATTATGTCATTAAGTTAGGTGATACTGTATGTCTCTTTAGCTAAAGCTATAGGCTTCATCAATATTGCCAAAACAATAACAGTTTTAAAACAACCTAAGATAACTGGGCTGACCAAATCAAACCCATTCAATTAACCCCAAAGAGAGTTTTTGATTAAAAAAATTCCATCTCATTTAACTCTAATAGCACAAATGTTCATCAATACTTTAAAAGTTAATTATGACATATCAGTTGTACAGTTGTAGAATGACTAATTGTCAAATACACTATGGTTGGCAATACCAATGGCCTCCTCTTACATGTGAGAGGCTGTTTATCTAGAGCAGTGATCCAAAAGGTGACAAAAGAACATAAGAGTCCAAAATGCAGCCCATACAGGCCCGAAATTCTATTTTTAAGACTCATAACAGTATTTTGGGGAGGGTTTAGGAGTAGGGTAGAAAAATGCCATCTCTTTGTCATATTAATAACAACAGTAAATACATAAAACTTTTACTATGTGCCAGAGCTTCAGTGCTGCCAGTTCAGTTTTCTGGTTCATTCTTTAGTTTATAAGAAGGATTTAGAGAAGAGTCAGAACTTTTTTTTAGCATTTTTCAGCTTACTTTTTCAGCTTCAGACTCCTACCCAACACTAGAGGTTCTTTCTTTATTTCATCTAATAGGATTCTGTAGTGTTTTTCTGTCTTTCTATTGCCATGCAATGATAATTTGTATTTTTTAACAAAACCCAAAAGATGATGCTTCCTGTCAATATGGAACTATGCATTTCTAGACAGATGTTAGAGCTATTTTCTGCAAAAAAGTAAAAGCTTTATGCATATAGAACAAACCAGTATCTATATACATGGAAAATATTATATTCTACCATGATTTTTTTCACTGGAATATAAGTTTCTCAAGGCCAGAAGGCTTATCTTGTTTATCTCTATAACCTGCAACACTTAACAGATTGTCTGGCACATAGTAGGTTCTCAACTGAACGATTCCCCAAAGTGGCTTTCAAATTTAGTGCCTATGTGATGTGAGAAGTTGGAAGGCTAGGGTTACATTGGTGGTTCTGCCATCAGCTGCTCCATGTCACCTTTAGAGATGGGTTTCTTAAGAGTTTCTTTTCCTGTAATCCTCTTTTTTTTTCTTTAAGTAAAATATATTAACAGACATTTTACACAGATAAATAAAAAGAGGAAAGGATTACTTATACTAATACCAGAAGTATCCATTGTTAAGTTTTGATATATTTCCTTCCAGATTAATACTCCCAAGAGCAGGAAGTTTTATCCATTATTTTTGTTTCCCAAGCACTTAGCATAGTTTCTGGCTCATCAAAGGCTCTCCATCCATGTTTGTTGAAGTGAATCAAACTGAATGTTCAAGGGTAACCATGCATGTGAGTCCATGTGATACATGTGCCATTCTCAAAGGGGCAAGGCTGTGACTTCAGAGTGGTCAAGACAGTGAAGGGAAGCAACAGGAATCTCTGACTGCAGAAGGAGGAGGGTCCCCTTTCCTGCAGTACTTCATGTTTTCTTAAAGAAGGAAACAATATTAACATAGAGGCCACCTTCCAGCCTCTAGAACGAAGCATCAGAAGTCTGGAGTCCAACAGTTCTAGGTTTACTGTATCTTGATTTCATAACATGTGGCCTTGGGCAAATTTCTTAACTGCTCAGTGCCCCAGATACTGAATAGTAATACCTACTTCATAGTATGAATGAAAAGATTTAAGTGAAATAATATATGAGAATTATAGGTCATAACAAGCACAAATGAATGGGGAAAGTGTTTCGGGGAGGCAATTCTGCACAATGCATCTAGATATCCTTACACCTTTGTTATAGGCTTTCTTCCTATTTAATTAATAGTTCCAATAATATTTATTGATTTCCTGTTATCACAATTTGGAAGAGAAAAGAAGGAAAGCGTTACTTGTTCTCGTATCTTTTTTTAAGAGTTCATGGAAATTCCCATTATTATCCTATTGTGTTTTTATTTGATGATAACATTGTCAGGACTCCTCTAAGACAAATTAATTTTTCTCAACAGTGATAGAAAACTTGCAGTCTCTTATTCTTTCCTTGAAGTGGTATCATTTTACTGCCAGCAAGTTTTCAAGTAAATGGCTCCACCGTGGAGATCTACATATAATTTTTTTTTCTTTCTTAATAATGAGGTATAATGTACCATTAGGTGAAACAAAATGAAAAGACTCTGCACCTCTGCCAATAGTTAGCTCAAGAACAGAAATAGCTCTTCCAGGCAGACAGACATATGGGCAGGAGGAGATAATGATTAGCAAATGTTTAGGTCAAGTCTCTTCAATAGAGGCATTACTTTTGATTTTCAAAACAGCATAAATTATGTAAGATTACTAGCCCTTAGCTAGGGGAACAAAAAAGGTTAATAAAGTTACTGACAAAGGGGTAAAAACATGCTTTATTATTTTTTGGCATTCAATTCACCAGTAGCAAAAATGCAGTATATCTAATGTTTACTGGGAATTTGCTACGTGCCAGATACCACGCTAAGCACTTACATCTCATTTAATTCTCACAATGAGTATGAAGTAGTTACTGTCCTCATCCTTACTTTACAGATGGAAGGAAATGAGGCTTAAGAGAGGTTATGGGACTTGCTCAAAGTCACAGAAATGTAAGCAGAATGATAAGACTTAAACCTATATTTATGTTTTTAATTGCTGCATAATATTTCCAGAACTGAGTGCTCAAGAGCTGCAGTGTATTTATATGTTCGGTCATTCACCCCATGCACAGTTATTGAGAGCATACTTTATGGAAAATACTGTGCTAGGTATGAAATAATAATTTTTTTCTACTTTTTCTTTGTGGAGGCTCTAAATTATTATGGTTTACAAGTCAGCCCTACTCTTAGTTTCTCTGTTTTTCCATTTATAATAAGTGTACAATGATATTTTCTGCATACCTCAGGGAAATGCTTAACACAAAGGGAGCATAAGTATATAATACAGGAGGCGCACAAGCCTAGTACAAGCTGGTATATGTGGGAGAGTGGGGGAAATTGCCACCTAACTCCCCAGGGATCCCCCCATCAGAGAAATGAGAATGGGAAGGGGCCTGGCAAGGATCAGGCATAGAATCTTCTTTTAGCTTTCTGTCTTTTTTCCTTCGTGCACAAAAATGGGTGTACTGAGGGGGAAGAGGGAAGGTGCATTGGTGCTGTTTATGGCCATTATTATTCTGTCTTTTGCCCAAGAAGAGGCAAAAACATCCAGGATGCAGTGCAGAGACCTCCTTTTACCACTTTACCAGGAATGTGAGAGTTGCCTAAATAAACACTATAAATTATTTGCAAAGCATATTTGAAGTGAGCAGTGAGATAAATATATTAATGCAAATATGGTGAGTGGCTCCATTGGATTTAGAGCATAAGAGTTCTTAAATGTTATACTTAGACAAATAGGCTTGAAGCTTTGTATATCATTCATTCCTATCAATAAAAAAATTAAACATGCACCCCTAATATATGACATTTGTTGATATATTTTTTATACAGTGATACTAACTTACTGAGTATATTAAAAATGTACAAAAATAGAAATTAGAAAAGGAGACTATAAAATATAAAGATAATATTTTCTTTTAGATCATCTTGCACATCACTTTGAAGCTCACAGGCTTTCATTGGAGGTTCTTAAACTTTAATGTGCATTAGAATCACTTGAAAGGCATGTTAAACCACAGAATGCTGAGATCTGTCCCTAGAGTTTCCAATTCACTGGGTCTGGGCTGGGGCCTGATCACTTGATTTCTAATCAGTTCCCAGCTGATCCAGGAATCACACTTTGAGAAGCAGTGGGTTAGCTTATTACAGCCATACCCCTTAGGGAAGGCATCTAGCATCCAAAGAAAAGAAGCAATAATGTCAGCATGTCAGTGGTAGGGCTGACATTTAAAGTAGATGACCCTACGGAGTGCCCCCAATCATCTCACAACCACAGAGCTAATTCCATTAAGCAAAAAGTAGCTTCAGTAAACATCCAAGTACATTCCATGCACATGGAGAGAAGAATGTTTTCAGATGACATTCAGGATACACATTAGGGAAATCTTAGCAAGTAGATCCAAACTCATACCTTAGCTCAAACTTAGCAGATGGAAGAGACCCTGGGAGGCTCCAAGACCACAGTGATATGGCATCCCACATGACAGGCACCCCTGAGAAGCCAAGCATTGCTTGGCAGACTCTTCTGAGAGGCTTCCTAGAGGGTGTGCATTCAAGTTGTAAATCCTATTTGGTTTGCACTCCAGGTTTTACTGGGCAAGATTTCATCCTAATTTTAAAAACATCTTGTTTTAAAAGTTTTGCTTTGTTTTGGCCTTCTTTCATTTCCTGTCCTTGAACTCATATTGCAACACTCTTAATATGAACTGACATCTTATTGCAAATCAAAGGAAATACAGTAACACTTACTTTACAAATTAGTACATGTTAACACACAGCCCCAAATGGTGAGATGGCTGGAAAGTGGCACTGTTCTGGGCAAGGGCAAGAATGATAAACTTGGAGGCTCTCTGCCTTCTGCTCCAAACAAATCATGTACAGGGGTGCTTGTTGGGAAGCAAGCAGGAAAGGCAGAGAATGCACAAAGGCACATTACGGCTCACACTACTAAAATTCCAGAGATCCATAGCAGATACCCAGACGCCTACAGCTGAAGAAAACTGCTTGAAAGACACAAGGCTGCAGCATCACTGGGCCCTGCGGTCTCAGCGAAAAACTATAAAAACAGCTCCTGTCTGTCTTTGTTAAAGATCCTGGTTGGGCTCTCTGGACCTGCTGCAGAGTGCTTGTACTAGGGGTGGAAGTCATTCGTTCAGCAGAGTCTAACAGGGAAATTGGAAAAGTTGATCCAGGCAGGAAATGAAAAAAATAATAGAAAGAAGCCTGGCTGACAGTAAGACAGAGGGAAAGGACTGATGGAGGACAAATCTGCTTGGGTATGTCTGGGAACTTAACTACATTTCACAAGTGGAAGGTTAAGCCTGCTGGCTGCTAATATTGTAGTGAAATGCAGAATACAGCCTGTTCTTTTCCAAGGATTTAGGTGGACAGGAATTAATTTCTATTTAATTTTAACACTACATTTCTGTCTTATTTTGTTTTAAACTGTGCAGTTCCATATTTTAAACAGTATCATTTATTTTCCAAGTCGACTGCTTAGACTAGTGTGTGCTTAAGTTACATTTCCAAACATGAATGTGTGATGTCTCCAAAAGATATACATACAAAATCATTTCCATCTATGAATTGTGAAATGCAGTTTCTACTGCAATTTAAACATGTCTAAATCCTGAAATACAATCCTAAAATGTTTTTCTTCTCTTACCACTCTGTCTTTGCTTTTACACACACACACACACACACACACACACACACACACACAGAATTTTTTTTAGGTCAAGCACACAGTGTTCTACCAGAAAGGAATAATGTCAAATAAAAATAATAGCAGGGATAAAGAAAAATAATCACTCAGTCTACATGGAGCCAAGAGGAATACTTAGAAAACAAAGAGTGAGAAGAGTAGGAAGTCATAGAATAATTTTCTCAAACATCAAGCAATATTATATTTGTTTGCTCTTTGAAAATGAGGAAATAGTATTATGATCATTAAAGTCATTTTTAGATGGAAAGTAAATTACCCCTAAATCTCACATCTCAATGCATCCAAGTTAACTTTTGTGACAGATTTTCCAAACTTTGATCATCTGGATATTTACTTTTACTCAATTAAAGACATTGTAGGCCAATTTTATCACTGTCTACCCCCTCCTCCACTCCCCTCCCCCTCCTCTCCCACTGCTCTCCCCCTCCCATCCCTCTCCTTCTCCTACTCCTTCTCCTCCTTCTCCTCCTTCTCCTTAACTTACCACTCTATCATAAACATTTTCCCATTTTAAATAATTTCAACATGGTAATTTGGGAAAAAACAAACAGGAAACTCACAGAAAAGGAATTATGAAAGGCTAATAAATACATGAAAAAATATTCCAACTTCGTCAGTAATCAGGGAAATGCAAATTTAATCAGTGAGTGAGACCTATCTTTTTATACCCATTAGATTAGAAAAATAAAAGTCTGGAAAATACCAACTGTTTAAAAGGAGCTGGAGCAATGTGCCAATGGGAGGGTCAATTGATAGAACTACTGGAGAACACTTTGAAGCATCAAGTACAATGGAAGTTGTGCATATTCAACTCCTTATCAATTCTTCTATGTCTGTCCTCTAGAGTAGCACTGGTCAACAGAACTTCCTGCAATGATGGAAATAGTCTTCTGTGCTGAGCAGTATGGTAGCTACAAGCTGCATGTAGCTTTTGAGCACTTGAAATAGGCTAATGTGACCAAGGAATTGAAATTTTAGTTTTAATTATGCAAATATAAATGTTTATACCTCTGACAATATGTAAGTATGCCAGTTTTACCACAGAATTGCCAGGATTGGATGTAACCATTTTTTTTTTAACGTTTTGCTAATTTAGGATGTGTAAAATTCTACTTATTATCTTACCAGATGATTTTTCAACTATTAATAGAGTTGAATATTTTCCATCGTGTTTGCTTATTTCAGTCATGTGTCCATATTCTTTGTCCATTTTGAGCTAAAGTCTTTGCTATAAATCCCAGGCAATATTTTTTTAGTATTTTATTTTATTTTATTTTATTTTATTTTATTTTATTTTATTTTATTTTATTTTATTTTATTTTATTTTATTTTATTTTATTTTATTTTATTTTATTTTATTTTATTTTATTATTAGTTTCAAATATACAGTACATTGGTTAGACATTTATATAGTTTATGAAATAATCCCTCTAATTGCTTCTTCTCTCCTCTGGCTGTCCACCTAGCCATTACATTACTGCTGACTGCATTCTCTATGCTGTGCTCTCCATCCCCGTGACTATCTATCAACTACTGGCTTGTACTTCTTTAACCCTTCACCCCATTCTCCCAGGCCCCCACTATCCTCTGGCCATTACCAGATTGTCCTCTGTATTTGTGAGACTGTTTTTGATGAGTTTGTTCTTTTTGTTCCTTAGATTCCACATGTAAGTGAAATCATATGGTATTTATCTTTCTCTATCTGACTTATTTCACTCAGCATGATAACCTCTAGGTCCATCCATGTTGTTGCAAATGGTAGGATTTCATTTTTTATGACTAAGTAATGTCCCATTGTATATATGAACCACAACTTCTTTATCCAATTGTCTGTTGATGAGCATTTAGGTTGCTTCCATATCTTGGCTATTGTAAATAGTGCTGCCATGAATATAGAGATGCATAGATCTTTACAAGTTATTGTTTTGGTTTTCTTTGAATATATACCAGAAGTGTAATTGCTGGGTCAAAACGTACATCAATTTTTAATTTTTTGACTGTTTTTGACTCCAGATTGTTTTCCAAGTGGCTATATCAATTTGTAATCCCACCAACAATGTATGAGGGCTCCCTTTTCTGCACATCCTCACCAACACTTGTTGCTTTTTGATTTATTGATGATAGCCAGGCAATATTTTTCTTTTTTTTTTTTTCTGGCAATTGTTACTACCAACTTTATATACTCCTTAATTTCCCTCTAATTTGTACCTCCTAGAAATTCTATACAAATTTTCCCATTGTATTTTTCAATAAAAATTACATTTTTCTTCATTTTTACTTACAGTTTCTCATTTCAAGGTTAAAACAACTTTAGTTAAGATTAACAGGTACAAGTACATAAAAACTAAACCACTATTAAAACAAGAGAAAGATGCAAACACTGAATTGAATTGAGTAAAACAGACAAACATGTTTGTATAAAGTATGAAGAGCTCATTTGATTCGTAAGGAATAATGAACTAAGAGGTAGAGCGAGGTTTAGTACTCATTTAGAGAATGCCTGTTATCTGCTACACATTTTATTCCATTGTCATCTGGGCTCAATTTTTGTTGTAAAGAAACTTGCTTTCATTTTAATTATAGTTCCTCTGTAGGTTATGTCTTTTCTCTCTGGTTGCTTTTAAGATCTTCTTTTTTCCCTAGTATCCTGTAGTATCATTCTATTCTATTTCCCTTTTTGATACTCTTTTTAGAAATATGTTAGACCTTCTCATTGTAGTGTTCATATCTTCCAAATCCCTCTTTTATATTTTTTTCTCTGTTGCATCCTCAGCATTTTTCTCAGATCTATTCTTCAGTTTATTTTAGCTGTTTATAATCTATCCATTAAGTTTTACTTTTAATAATTATATTTTTTAATTTCTAGAATTTCTCTGAGTTCTTCTCCAAGTATGCTTGGTCTTTTTACATATTCTCTCTTTTTTGTTTTAAATTTTCCTTTTTTGTCTGTAATAATTTAAGATGCACTCTAAGTCGTTATCAGTTAATGCTATTAACTAGAGCTCTTGGAGACTTACATCTTACTATTCATATTGTGTGTTCATGCTCACCTCTGGTAGTTTCTTTCCTTATGTGTTTTACAGTTTAAGTTTGAGATCTCATATTCAGCAGGACTTCATCTGCAGATTCCTGAGAAGTATTGCTTTTGGACTGCAACGGCAGTGTAAAACATGTTTATAATTTCTTAGGAGGCTGAGTCAAGTGAACATCCTAGTTATCTCCTTGTTCTGGTGGTACATTTCCCCTGGTCTACTTTTTCACTAAGCATACAGCCCTTTGATTGTCTTGGTTTTTATCAGAATCCCAACAGGAAACAAATGGATGATTCAAAGAGCATTTATTTCCATGGGGATTGATTACAGTGATATGGGTGGCAAATGGGAACCATAAGGAGCTTGAGGCTGACCGCATGGCACTGTCACCACTCCTAGACACTAAGTGATGAGAGGAGAGAGAGGCTGTTGAAACCTTAAAGGAGAGAGTTGTATAGTGCAGGCCTCCTTGGGTAGAGCAGTGAGCAGTGGTTATCAGACACAGCCAGCTCAAAGGGACCCCATAGGGAGGGAAACAGGAGAAAAAATACCTTGACCTCACTCTTCCCCATCCCTCTAAACTTTAGCCAGGGCTCCCTATTGACTGAGCTCAGTTGGAAGCTAGAGGACAAGGGAGCCTGGCAATATAGGGTAGAGAAGGGCAAAGAGTAGATCCGGAGGGACAAGGGGCAGACATGACTTTATGTGAGTATCCCATTTGTAAATTTAAATGTGTTTGTCCTATTTTATATAATTTACCAGTCTTGTATGTTTTAGAATTATCTAACCCAGTATATTTCCAGAAATAGAAAACACGAGACTCTGATGCAGATATTATTAACATTTTAAAGACGGATAAACAGAGGCTGGGTTAAGTTTTTAGAGGTAACAGAGCTATTAAGCCTGGATTGGAACACCAACTCTAAGGTCCAGGCTCTTTCTATTGCAATAAACAATGGATACAGGCATGCTGTGGTGGCTGTTATTTTAAAAGGAAGGAAGGAAGGAGGAAAGGGAGGGAGGGAGGAAGGGAGGAAGAAAAGGAGGAAAGGAGGAAAGGGAGGGAGGGTGGAAGGGAGGAAGAAAAGGAGGAAAGAAGGAAAGGAAGGAGGGAGAGAGAAAAAAGGATTCTGTAACATTAACTCTAAAGCTCCCCAAAGCAAAGATACATAGGCTCAAAATCAAGAATACCAGAGATTCATTAATGTAAGAACTAGCCTTAAAGTATTCTAGGTTGCAGGTATGAATTGATACTGACACTGAATTCTGCTTTATTGAGAAATTAGTGGAAAACAAAAACAAAGAAAAAGAAACCCCTAGAATGTAGTAACATAAATACTATTTGAAAGGCTAAATAATCAAGAAAATATCAAAAATAGCTAAGACAGTCTTAAAAACTGGATAGATTTTAGAAAGCTATTTAGAAAATATCACCGACTTTAAAAGAAATAATCAGAATTGGTAGAAGAAAAAGAAGTAAATAAATTAGAAAAATGAGATTATTCCTAGTGTGTATATTTTAAAATAGCATTTTGGAACTGTTATTTAAATGGTAAACTTTGCTAGACTGTTTGCCTTAGATCACATTATCAGCATTTTGTGATCATTAAAAGGCACACTGAGTGTTAGAGATAATTCACTTTAGAATGTACCTTGAAAATGAGGAAAATAATTTCTGTACATAAGGGATGAAAAGATGCTTTAACTTTTTAAAAATTATTTGACAAAGATACATATCCAGATTCCAATTAATGAAGAAAGATCAAATTTGTAATACATCAAACATGGATTTGGTAAGCTAAGCTAGTACTGTTTTGGGTACACTGGTAAATTTAATATGAGGATGTCAGTTTAACAAAATATTTTTAAAAGACACTATATGTGAACCAGATGATACCTAACTGGAACAGTGGAAAAACTGCCTTGAAATGTAAAAAGTAAAAGATTTTAGATTAACTATAAAGGGTAGTAGGCTAATGTATAATGGACTAATTAATTCAATATTAGTAACTGCTTAACGCATAATGAAAGGAAAGATACAATATTTCTACAAAGTACAGTAAAAACATACTGTACTATGCTGACTTAAAAAAGATCAGAAGCTGCACGGAAAAATCCCTTTGGTCTCATTAGCCAAGCGTGCTGATCTGAAATACTTTTTCTGAATACTTGATGTCTAAAAATGAATTGAAGCACACTCTATGGTTCTGACATAGGCTGACTCTCATAAAACTCTAAGATCCAGTATGCTTCTGGAGTGTGTAATCTTTGTTTGTTTTAATACTGTCTTGGCAGAGGGGGCATATTCTTGAACAAGGATGACACATGAATGGAAAGCCCAATACAGAGACTAGGTGGTAATGACTGAGGTTTCAATGAAATAAAATATCAGTTCAGTGAGCATTCAATTTGGGAAACTGCTGCTATAATTTTATTCTGATTTAATGGCTTTAGAAAATACTATTTCATAGGTTTAGGCCACTTCGTTTTAATTTGTTTTGACTCACAAATATAGTGGACAATTTAGTGACGAACAGAGGGGAGGGCGGGGTTGGGAGGCTGGGAAAATGGGGTGAAGGGTTAAAGAAGTACAAATTAGTAGTTGATAGCTGGTCATGGGGATGGGGAGCACGGCAGAGGGAATGCAATTAGCAATAATATGATGGCTAGGTGGAGGGTCAGGGCCGGGAGGGAGCAATTGGCGGGATTGTTTTATAAACTATGTAGATGTCTAACCAACGTACTGTATACTTGAAACTAAAATAAATTTTTTTAAAGTGTATTTGTTTTTATGAAATGAGGAATGTTCTATATTACAGACTGAATGTTTGTGTGCCCTCAAAATTTGTATGTTGAAGTCCTATCCCTCAATGTGATGATGTTTGAAGATGAGGCCCCTGGGAGATTATTAAGGTTAGATGAGGTCCAGAGGACAAGGCCTTCGGATGAGATTAGTGTCCTTATGAGAAAAGTCACCAGAAAGCTTGTTCTCTCTCTCTCTCCCCTGCCTCTCTCGGTACATAGTGAGAAGGGAGAAGTATACAGGCAAGGAAAAAGGTCCTCAACAAAACTCAACCATACTGTTACCTTAATCCTGGACTTCCAGCCCCCAGAACTCCGAGAAGATAAATTTCTGTTGTTTCAGCGCCCTTTCTGTGGTACTTTGTTATAGAAGTCAAAGCAGACCAACACATTCTCTCAAAAAGGGAAGGCTATATTCTTCAAAAGTGTCATAAAAGATATTGAAAATTCTGTAGAACTATCCTAGATTAATGGAAACTAAAGGTAATAACAACTAAATACAATGCCTGCCCTAGAATGAGGCCTATACTGGAAAGGGGGAAAAATGCTATAAATGACAGTATTAGATCACCTGACAAATATGGAATATGGACAGTAAATTAGATGATTGTTTTGGTGTACATTTATGATTTTGATAACTGTACAATGTTTATATAAGACCATATCTCTTTTCTTAGGAACTATACCCTAAAATATTTAGGTATAAAGGGCCATGATAGATGCAACTTACCCTCGAATGATTCAGAAAAAAATCATGTATTTAATGATATATATCAAATGATAAAGCAAATAGGATAAAACAGTTACAATAAGTGAATAAAATAATTACAATAGATGTGCAGGTATTCTTTAAACTCTATTTCTACATTGTTTTTATAAGTCTGAAATTATTTCTAAAAAAAAGAAAATTACTTCATTTTGAAATTCACTTAAAAAGCAATATTTAGGTTTTATTCAAGGTAGTATTCAGTAAACAGCATAACCATACTGGTTTCATGAGTCAGTCTCTAAAAATAACAAATCAGTCACAATTGGTTTTGTTAGCATGATAAATTTTAGAGATAACTGCTTAGAAAATAACTCTGAGGGTTCATGGGAAACATCAGAGGCCCTGGTTCCCCTGCTCACTGCCACTCTCCTCTGTGACAGAAGAAAGGAGTCAGGTCATCACTATGACCTTCTCTTTGTTTACATGTAAAAGTAGGAGATCAGACTTATTTTGAATGCCTTCATAGGGTTTTGTGGAGATAATGTATGGGGGAAGTACTTCATATTTCCCAACGTAGATTTAAATCAGAGAGAAATATAGCAGGAGCTACAATTAAGTCAGTTCTGAACACTTTGCTATGTGGCACAAGGAAGCACAAAATGAACTCTTCTCAAAAAAGAAGCTACCTAACAGATCACTCTCTTTAAGGCTGACATTTTTTCTATAATAAGAATTAATAAATGCTCATCTTAGAATCTTCAGAAGATAGAATAAGGAAGATAAAAAAGACACCCATGATTCCACACAGTAATAATTTATTTTTATTATATTTTTCAGATATTTTCCTAAGTAAATATATAGAACCCACAAGTTTAGAATAAATGAGATTATGTAAATAGTATTTTGTAACTTGCTTTTAAAATAATGCTACATTGAGAACGCTTTTCCATATTAGTATGCCTACAAAATTCCATTTTAAGGAAAACTTATCCACAAATCCTTGTAAAACACATGATTATTTTCTTAGGACAATCATTACATTTGAAATTTCTGAAGCAAAGGTGGGAATGTTTTTTACAGATTTATAGAGGTATAATTGACAAAATTATACATTTTAAGATATACAATGTGATGTTTTGATATATGTATACATTTGTGAAATAAATACTACAGTCACATAGTTACCATTTGTGTGTGTATGGTGGGAATACCTAAGACCTACACTCAGAATATTTCAAGTATAAAATACAGTATTATTAACTATAGTCACTCCGCTGTTTACTGGATCTTCAGAATTTATTCATCCTGTGTACCTTAAAAACTTTGTGCCTTCATCAATATCCCCTCATTTTCCTTACTCTTCAGCCCTTGGTAACTACCATTTTATTATTTCCCTTATGAATTCAGATTTTTTAGATTTTACTTCATATAAGTGAGATCATGCAATATTTGTCTTTCTGTGTCAGGCTTATTTTACTTAGCATAATGTTGTCTGAGTTTATCCATGTTGTCACAAGTGGCAAGATTTTTTTTTAAGGCTGAATAATATTCCATTGTATGTATGTCTACCTCATTTTCTTTATTCATTCATTCATCTGTAGATAGTTTGTTTCTATATCTTGGCTATTGTGAATAATGCTGCAATGAACATGGGAGTCCAGATATATCTTTGAAAAACCGATTTCATTTCTTTTGGACTATTTCCAGAAGTAGGATTGCTGGATCATATGGTAGTTCTATTTTTAACTTTTTGAGAAACTTCCATACTATTCTCCATAACTGCTGTATTAATTTACATTTCCACCACAGCATATAAGGATTTTCTTTTTCCACATCCTTGTCAACACTTCTTATCTTTTGTCTTTTTTATAAGAGCCATCTTAACAGGTGTGAGGTTATTTCTTATGTGGTTTTAATTTGCATTTTCCTGATAACTAGTGATGTTGAGGCATTTCTCAAAAGAAGACATACAAATGGCCAATAGGCATATGAAAGTTGGGAATATTTTTAAGGTTTTTGATCAATGTTGCTAAATAATCATCCAGCAGTTTAAAGTATAATCATGCATCAGGTTTAAATTAATTAATGTCCTCTACCAGCCATTACTGAGAACATGTAGATTTCATAACTTTTTTAAATCTTTGGCAATCTAATTTACATTTCTTTGATTACCAGTCAGCTAGGAAAATTTGCCATATGTTTTCTGATCATTTTATTTCTTCTTTTATGATTTGAGAGTTCATCTCTTTTGTTTATTTTATTCATGAAGCATTTGTCTTTTTTATTAATTTGTAAAAGTTTTAAAAGTAAGTTGTTAACTTCTTTCTGAAACATTAAGTAAAAAATTTTTCTTAATGTGTTTGTCCTTCAGTTATAAATAAACAAATACAGAAATTAATTTATAACTACCTTATATAATTAATTAATACAGAAAACATTCCTAATAGTATCTAACATGTTTTCAAATGTTCTCAGTCCCTAAGTATCTATTTTTTTTTTTTAATTTTTAAGACCAGTGATCAATCAAGGCTTACACAAGGTTGTCTTTTTCATCTCTTTTTCATCTAGAACAGTCCTTTGACTTTTTTCCCCCATGAAATGGACTTTTTTAAAGAGACCAGGTCAGTTGTCCAATAAAATATTTTACATTCTGAATTGATCTGTTTCTATGTGGTGTTATTTTACTTGCATAAAGAAATTTTAAATTTTTATATAGTCAAATGTGTCAAACATTTTATTTATGGTCACTGGCTTTGGTGTCATTTTTAGAAAGGCTTTTCCCAACTCAATTATATAAGCACGTATCCCTATTACTTTCCAGTACTTTTATCACTTAAGGTTTTACATTTAAATCTGTAATTCAACTTATTTTGGTAAAATGTATGCACACATTTCTAAGTAGATTTACTATGGCACTTGTGAGAATTAAATAAATTATTAGGTGATGATGTTGACCACCAACTTTGTATGTAATATTAACATAAATATTTATTTAATGCAACAATATAGCATATAAATAATGTTATTTGAGTGTCATATTTATTTTCTTTGTCAGGTTTCAGATATCGCATCAACAGAAACTGCATCAAAGAGAGAGGAAGACTGTGAGTCAAATTATAAAATAATGAATATTCAGTTTTATGCCAATAGTTTATTTTATTATCCCCCCCCCCAAAAAAAAAAAACTCACTAGCATTCTTCAAAATACTGGAGTCTATAATTCTTATCATAGTAAAGGAGGATTTTAAAAATAGTTTATTACAATGATAATGAGAAGAGGAAATGGCCATCATCTCCGAACTCACTACTTATACAGAATATAAATTGGAACAGATGTAACAAGGAAGAATTTCCGTCATTATATAAGCCACTTGATTCTTACTAGGACGTCGGTGGTAATATTTCCTACATTTTCATAATTAGGAGTGAGATTCTTTCTGACAGAATTTTCCTGTTCATTATGTTATAATTTAGCTAACTTTAAAGAAGAATTAAATTATCTCTTTCTTACGAAACATCTAAATTCTATTTACACGTTTTTAATATTAGATTTAGCTCACTGAAGGGCAGTAGCCAATAATGGAAAATGCTTAAGGTAGAAAGCTTTGAAATTTTTATAAGTGTCAGCTGAGAAGCTGCGGCCTACATAATCTTAGAAGGCCTGACTTTCAAAATGTCTGCTCACCAGAAGGCTAAAATTAAAAAGAAAGACAATACCAAGCTTTTCTGAGAAGAATTCCTATACATTGATATTGGGAGTGTAATTGGTACTACCCCTTTAAAAAAACTGATGCTATTTTTTATTTACTCAAGGTAAATATACACCTATGATCCAGCATTTTACTCCTAGGTATTAACCCAAAAGAGTTGAGAACTTATGTCTACCATATAATCATATACAAGAATATTAATAGCATCTTTATTCATAAAAGCCCCAAAGTGGAGACAACTCAAAGTCATTCAATAGGAAAATAGATAAATTGTAGTACATTAAAAAAAATTGCTATATGCAACACATGGATGAATCTCACAGATACACTGTATGAATTCATTGATATGAAGTTTAAGCAATGGCAAAACTAATTTATGGTGACAGATCAGAATAGTGGTTATTTACCTCTTGGGTTGATGTTGAGTGGGAAGAGGCATACAAGGATTTTTTAGGGTACAGGAAATGTTCTATACCTTGATCTAGGTGGTGTTTACACAGGTGTACACACATGTAGGGATTAAATGAACTGTATGTTTAAGATTAGTACACAAATTCACAGCTTTATTTACTGCCTCATATGAGAAAAAAATTTCTGCTGTTGATGGTTTCAACGGCACGAAAGCTAGAATAAATATATTCAAGTTTCTCCCCTCTTAAAAAAAACTGACCCTGAATCCCCTCCCATACTCGTATCTCTGTCCTTTTTTTATAGACAAACTTCTTTCAAAGATGTTTGCATTTGCTCTTTTTATTTCTAATTCCCAATCTTGGTTAAACCACTGTCCTCTTCCCTCCCCTAAATAGTCCTTTACATGGTCCCTAATATTCTTGCTACCAATTCTGATGGACAATTGTCGATTATTTTATGACCTCTCTGGAGCATTCCACACTCTTGACTTCTCTCTTCTCCTTGAAAGTCTCTCTTCCTTATTTCTGTGATGCTGCCTTTCTCAATTTTACTCCTACCTCTTAGGGTGCTGCTTCTTGGTCTCCAGTGCTGGCTCCTTTATTCTCTGTTCTTAATGTTGGGGTTCCTCAGGGTTCTGCCTGGCACTCTTCATCTCATATTACACACTCTCCCACCCATCTTATCCATTCCCGTTACATCCATTAATACTTGTAACATTTACTTCCAGCCCACACCACTTTACTAAAGTCTTGATCCATTTATACAATAGCCTATAATGCATTTCCATTTTGCTTTCCCACAGGTACTCCAAATCAATATTATTAACTTGCCCCCAAATCTTTTCCTCTTATATTCCTCATCTTAATAAACTGTACCCTCATTCACTCAGAGGACCAAGCCAGAATTTTATGGGTTATCCTTAATTTATTCCCATCTTTCTTTCCTCAGATGCAATCAACCCCTTTGATTCTAGCTTCTAATTATGCTCTCAGTTCCTTCTGCTTCTTTCCATTTTTACTACACTAACCAAGTTTATGTTAACATCACTGCCTACATAAATTACACCAACATTCTCCTAAGTTTTGACCCCTTCCAATTCATTCTTCACAGTATAGCCAGTACTGCATTTTTAAAATGCAAATCCGATCATATTATTCCTCTGTTTAAAACTCTTCATTGGCTCCCCATTGTCCTCAGGATAAAAGCCAACTGCTTAATATGGCTTACAATATGGCTCTAAATTGCCCCTACGGTTTAATTCCTTTCTTCTGCTCATTCATTCCTACACTACAGCCTTATATTAAAACCACTTTCAGTGGTTTCTGTCATCCCAGGGCCTTTGCACATGCTCTTACTCTGGTTGTCACACTTTCCTCAACCACTTAGTCCTCACCAATTTCTATATATTTTTAAAGTTTCATCTTAGGTATCAGCATTTTCTTTGGACATTCTCCCTTACATCCCTAACCAGCATAAACCCTGTACCTAACCCTAGAGGACATGTATCATATTGAATTATCATGACCTGTTTGCTTCTCTTTGTTTCCCTCTGCAGTGTGAGCTTGGTGAAAGAAGGAATGTTTCTTATTCACTTTGTGCCCTGATGTCTAAAACAGTGTCTGACACATTTGCTCAGTATTTGTTAAGTGAAGAATAAACCAACTACTTCTAAAGTACTATATATTAAATATGATCAGTGTACTTATATGTATAATTGTGCTATTAACAGAAAGTAGTGAATCAGGGATGTCAAAACATCTTTTTAATATTTCTGGAAAGGGAACCCTATGCAAAAGTTTTTTTTTTAATACTTAAAGTTTATTTATTGTACGAAGATACTAAAGACTTTGTTTTGGCCACAGAAACTAGAGCTCAGGACCTAAAGTTAGTAATTGAAGACCATGGCTTGGAGGCCTCTGCCCTTCCTCTCTTTTTCTGTCCTTTACAGAGAAGATGGAGTAGACACCCTTTGCTTCTGCACTATATACCTTCCATGATATCTGACCACTGATCTCCCTGGGAAAACTCTTCTTGCTCACCTCCTACAGATCTGTTATTTTCTTTCATGACCCTGCTTCGTTAGCCACAGTTGGTTGGTTAAAGAAGACACTGGACCTAAGGTGTATCATCATGGTACCTACCTCTTGCCCCCAATTATATTAGTCTAGGATGGGAGCAAATCTGTTCTTTATCTGGGATTTTTTTTTCACGTTTTTCTCCAGGTAGAGGGAGCTGGTCTTCGTGAGAGGGGATGAATTGTCACAAGGTGGCAGACAGAGACTCCTCCTAGTGTTCAAGTGCTGAATTCAGTTATTCCTGAAAGCCACCCAGAACCCTACCCTTCCCACATCTGGTTTCAGAACTTACATGGAGTTTTTGTGTCAATTAATTCTCTTTTTTGGTCTAAGCTAGTTCTGCATTGGTTTCTGTTACTTGCAACTAAAAGAATCTTGTCTAATTTAGGGTGAAATGCTCTAGTTCTGTTTCTGTCTTGGCCGACATTACCCTAAGAAGGCTCCCAAACACATAACAATCTGGCTAATAATCAATACACAAACTAGCATAAACCTTGTGATGAGTCCACAGATTGTTTCTGCCATCATTTTTCTTATTCAAAGGGCAACTCTTGTGAAACACTTCTTGTCATTCATTACCCTGTTTATGGCTCTAAAATGATGATTATTTTCAGTGCACTTTTTCTGATGTATGTTGTCTCTCTTCAGTAGCCTACTATTTTTATATTAATGCTTCCGATGCAGAGTTAATAGGATGGAGAATCATTTGCTTAATTAAGAATTCCAAAGTTTTTTTTGAGTATTTCTTCACACTTAAGTAGACTGTCTATGTTTAAAACATGCACTAATGAGTTATATATTTTCCTGCATATATCATGTGTACTTTAAGTGTTTTCCACTTAACTGTTATGAAATATCAGTTTTATATTTATAAAATGGGGATATACCTCCTGATTTGGATAAAAAAAAAAAAAAACAGAAATATGACATTAATGAGACTGCTTCCACACGGGAGAAAATACCTGGAATGAGGTAGAAGAATTCTCCCCCAACATCCACATCACAAAGCTGTGATGTGCGGGACCAAAGGGGCTGATGCATGTATGAGAGAAAAGCATCACGTGCTCAATATTTATTTATAATATTATTGCATTTATTTATTCATTCTTGTGATGAAAATATGGTGCCATAAAATGCTGGTAAATTTTAGAAATAGAGCTCAGATTATTTAATTCATGGTGCTAGAGGGAATATGGAAAATGGATACAAAAGAAATAATGTATGTTTCTTTTTATTGATAAATCAAGAGATGCCCACATGGGAAGTAAAGAGTTAACAGCAGACCTGACACTCCCTCCCTCCCTATTAGGGGAAGATGATTGACCTCAACCAGAGCTCCTTATACACATGCTAATGGTATTTACTAGCGGAAAGATACCAGAGAGTCCCTATCTAAAATAACACTTTTTGGCAGCAAGGACCTGGTCTGTCTAGACTGTGTGTTGTAAATAAACCTGCAGTTTATGGATTTATGGGGTATGGCTGGCTAGAGATTGGAAAGTAGTCATGTAAGCATTTTCTATTTAACTCAAGGAGTATAAAACTGGAAACCACAAAACCAAAATGACATTTTTTCTTTTTAGAACAACATGTTCACATAAATTCTTCAGAAATCAAAACATATCCTAATGCAGGAGAAAGGGACAGTTTGGGGAAGATGTGTGTGATGGATGGACTCAGCTCCTCTGAAAAGAGTGGCTCGTCTGTGTTGGGTTCTTGCCAGTATCCTTGTGTCACTAGTAAAGCTTGGTGTTGGATAAGATGTATGATACTTATGAGTCCAGTTTGACCTTTCAATTCTTTGGTTAACACACCATGTATATATAAGAAATAAGCTGATAAAGGTGGTATTTCGGAATAGAGAGAGAGGATAAATTATTTATAAAAATAGTGCTGTGAAAACTGGTAAATATTTAGAAATAAATAGACTCCTTCTTTAGATTATACACTACAACAAAAAATAAAAAGAAGGGAAAATCATTAAAAAATTGGAACAAAATAGAAAATGTACGAAAATATTTCAGCTTTTGTCTTAGTGAAGCTCTTTCTAAGCAAAACAAACGAAATGAACTAGTAGAGAAAGGATTGATAGACAAAGAACAAATTGAAGAAATTTATTTGTACCACATTTGACAAGGGTGAATTTAGTATATAGTAGTTTAAAAAACGACTGAAAAAAATCAATAACACCATAGCAAAAAGGCAAAGGTGATGAATAAGTAATTGCCAAATGCAGAAATATTGACTTATGTCAGTGAACATAAGTACAACTACATTACTAATCAAGAAAACTCAATACATGAAAAAAAAAGATACTACTTTTTATTTACTACATTGGCCACTCTTAAGAATAATATTAATACCATGTGATGATGAAAAGGATTCTGGGACACAGTTGCTCTCATATACAGATGTGGTATATGTGGTAGATGTGGCAGCCATGGAGACAAGAACATGCTGTGAGGAGTGCAATGAACTCACTGCCTCTAGCTGCTGCACCTCTGGGATCCGCCCAAGTGTCCATGCCAGTGCTGCATTTTCCAGAGCTCCCAGCCAATGACTGAGCAACTAGAAGTGGGCCACTTCTGCCCAATGCAGGACTTCTCTGACAGCTAATCTTTGCTCAGGCGGACTCCTCATTGGCTTGACAGAGGCTTTTGCAGTGCTGCACTGTGAAGCTGTGTTTTGCAATGTGAAGCTCTGTTTACCCATTCCTTCTTTCCTCCCCTCTTCTTTCACAGGTGTCAGTCCTGCTGAATGCTCTCCCTTCTTAATCCTGCTTCTTTTCCCTTTAATCCTTCAGAGATGTTTCCCCCAATAAAAACTTTGCGTTTCTAATTTCATCTTATTGTCTGTTTCCTAGACTGCACAAACTGAAGAAAACCAATTAATATAATCTCTTCAGAAGTCAGTATAGTAATACTCTTTGACCCATATTTCACTTCTAGAAATTGATACTAAGGAAATAAACAGATATATTCATAAAATTTTATGTAGGATTATTTGACAGTGTTATTTATAATAAATATAAAAAAATAAATATGGAAAACGTGAAAATAAACTAATGATAAAGGATTAGAAACATTATTATACCCTATAAAATAAAATAGTATACATGGTCTCAAATTTTAAAGATATAGGAAGTTAATTATACCTTTAAATAAAAAAGATTCAAGTGGTACTTGCGATCTTGTTAAAATATATAGTGAGACGAAAGAACAAAGTATATAGTTAAGGATATGATTTTAATTTCCTTCTATGTGTTTTTTCCTATAATTTCTAAATTTTCTATTATAAATACATTATCTCATGGTAAAGCTACATACTATTTAACTTATACCTATATACATATTTATTGAAAAGGTAAGAAAATATCAAAATATATTTAGTGGTTATCCTTTAGGTAATGATATTATGAGTACTATTCTTTACTCTCCTGAATTTTTAAAATTTTCTAAAATTAAAAGTTATGTTTATTAAAATTAAATTGTACTAATTTTTGGAAACAATGTAAATAACTTTAAAAAGGTGCTTGAACAATTGGACATTTGTATTCAAAAATATGAACTCAGTCTATTCATCATGCTTTATATAAAAATCAGCTCAAAATGAATCACAGATTCAAATATAAAACATAAAAGCATAAAACTTTTAAAAGAAAATGGGAGAAAATCCTTGTTGTCTTGGATTAGACAAAGAGGCTCAAATAAGATACCAAAAGCATTATTTATAAAAGATAATTAACAAATTGGAGTTCATCAAAAATTTTTTTTCATTGTTCTGTGAAAGAAACTGTTAAAAAATTAAAAATATAAACTTCAGACTGAAAAAATATTTGCAAATCATATATCTGACAAAGGTTTTATATTCAGAATAAATAAAGAACTCTCAAAATTCAATAGTAAGAAAATAAACAACCCAATAAAAAAATAAGCAAAAGATTTAAGTAGACACTTTACGAAAAAAGATATATAGATGACAAAAAAACCACATTAAAAAGTACTCAATATCATTAGTCATTAGGAAAATCTAAATTAAAAATACATTGTAAATCCTTCTGAAGGAAGGGAGAATGTTTTGCATGTCATTTGTAGTGTGTGTGCGTGTGGCAGTTTTAACTTATTAGTTTTTAAAATCAGTACTTTTTAATGGAAACAACTTGACCAAAAATCTGTCCCAGAATTTTGAGACCCATTAAAACAATAATAATAATTAAACCCATAATGAGCTATCTCTATATACTTTTAGAATGGCTGAAGCAAAGAAACACAAGCTAACAATACTAAGTGGTGACAAAGATGCAGAGTAATTTTAATTCTTATTCATTGTTAGTTAGAATGCAAAATGGTACATCAGTCTGGTAGTTTCTTATAAAGTTAAACACACAATTGCCGTGTGACCAAGAAATTCCATTCTTAGTTATTTATCCCAAATAAATAAAAATTTATGTTCACACAAAATCCTGTATGTAAATGCTTGCAGCAGTTTTATTCATAATCACCAAAACTCGAAACAACACAAATGTCCTTTGGTAGGTGGATAAACAAACTATACAGTGGAATGCTACTACACAATAAAAAGGAATGATCATCCAACAACATGGGTCAATCTAAAATAGAATCTCGGGTGAGTGAAAGAAGTGAAAGAATCCAGATTTAAAAGGCTATGTGCTGTATGATTCCATTTATATGGCATTTTGACAAAGGCAAAATTAGAAGAATAAAGAACAGATCTGCGTGTACCAGGAGCTGGGGATGGGGGTGAGGGTATGACTACAGAGGGGCAACATAAGAGAATATTTTGGAGGTGACGGAATTCTTCATCTTAATGTTGGCAGTGCATATACAACTATATGCATTTGTCAAAACTCATAGACATTACAAAAAATTGGATTTTACTATATGTAAGTTAAATACATTTTTAAAAGATCAAAAAGTAAAAATTAAGTAGGGAGAACAAAAGGGAAACATTTGGAAAATGTTGATTGTTGAGACGAAAGAATTAAGTTTTATAGGTGTGTTCAAAACTTTGCTTTATTAATTAAAATTAGCTATATATAGTTTAGGTTGTATGGAATAAATAATGCAAATTTATTAGGTTTATCAACTTTTAAAATTCGTAAATCCGCAAGAAAACATGTTAAAGCAGAGGGGGAAAAGGAGCTTTATATTTAAATGGTTGAGACAGTTATATCTAAGACGGATTTCTCTCTTCCTTTCCTCTCTTTCTCACTCTTCCTGTGTGGCTGCCTTCAAGCTCTTAACACAGAGTGAAGTTTATCATGTGGTTCTTCATGTTCCAGGCTTTGAATGCAGTACCAGAAAGCTTAGATGGCAGTTTGACAGAGATATTCTTCATATGATCATCTCTTTTATGGATACTTGATAAAAGTCAGGAGTCTAATACTAAAATCATATTCTGTGAAGGAATTACCATCAAAATCTAGAGGAAAGTGGTCTGTGATGCAGCCTTCTGGGGATTTGATGATCCAGGAATAGAACTTAAACTCATGGCTAATATATTCCTAGGATATCTCTCTTGAAAATAAATGATTTTAACTAAACTTACAGTGAGAAGTAAAACTTAGAGACTCCAAAATGCACATCCCTAGAGGGTACAGTAGAAACTCTCTTACCCAGTGTCACTGACTGGCAATTGGGTGGTTAATAAGTCAGCTATAGCTCTATCTTACGCTGTTACTTGAAGCTGATAATCATACATTCATCCATCAGTTGTTCGGTGAAAGTCTTCTCTTTAAGGGTGGATCCATTAGTTGAGGTTCTCCATCTGGCAAAACCACACCCATTCTATATCATCTCCAGTTCCCAGTTTCAATTTAAAGTGCAACAAGAACTGAAAGACACTTGTGATGCATGCCAAGCGCAGAATCCTCTTATAAATTTATGATTATTATTCATAGCCTCTTGTCCACATCTAATTTGATAGCAATTTTTTCTTACCAGCTCACGTTTATGGTCACTTTCCAAGGATTCAACTACTTAGCTTTTATATTAACAGCTCTCTTTTTGGCCCTCCTCTCCAATCAGATTACCTAATTAGAATTATAGCATAAACACAAACAGTTTTGGGAACGAACATAACTGACTCATGGTAAGCCTACAATCTAACTGATGGGGCAGAAGTCCACGGTGGGCCTTAGTCAGTAGGTTTTATAAGGAAAATGGAGAGCTCCCTTCTATTCAGTGACTCGAGTAAATAAATGTTGGTTAAAAGAATACCTGTAGTACTTGAAGTGTAAGTTGATTGACAGACTACAGGTATCCTTCATATTCATTTTGTTTTGAAAAGTAAAGCATATGATATGGATTCCTTGACCAAATGAGAAATCAAAGCCCGTCTGCATAGATGACTTGCAGGAATAAGTGTAAATAGGATCAAGATTTTCATCTTACAAACACTGCCACCACTACTACTGCTATTACTAAACACATCTGGATTTTTTGTTGTGAATGTATGTACATGGCAGTAAACACTAGAAGGAACATAATCACCCTGCTTAACACAATTTCTTTTTCTCCAAGCTCTCCCAACCCGAGATATCTGATGCTCACTGAATTCATCTCACAGCCCATTTCAGAAGCTCCTGTACTTCTCTAGGTCCTCACCATGTTCACCGCCTCTTGCTCCCAACTGAGGTTTGCCCACAAAAATCAGGACTATCTCTTTTAGTGCTATGGCTGCAGGCTTTTGTCTTCAAATTTGGCCCCATTCCAAGGTTGCTAGCCACATTTTGGCTGTTCCTTGATGTCTAATGAGGATATTACCTACCTAAAGAAACTTCTGGACTCCAGTTCTGAAATAGCTGCTAGGCAGGGCAAGACTATTTTGATTTTGAGAGTTACAAATTATCCTCCTTGTAAAATAGAGACTTCAACTGTGACCTCTGTAGTAACTTATTTCAATTGTGACTGTACCCCTAAAGAACTTGTCTATGTGGATACCCCAGACAACTATGTTTCTGAGTCTTTTTTGTGTTGTCCATTTTGATTCCCAAGACTCTCCCAAAAGACTAGATTTTGGACTTTTTAAAACTGATGTTAAGCTGTCCCACTAACAGTAACTAGCCAAACACAGTCACTTCTTGAAGCCAAAACTTCAAATGTGTTTGCAGGACCATTTAATATTCATAAAGGAGAATGTTTGTCTTCCTATCTGCTATGGAAGGAAGGTGAAAATCAAGTTCATCTAAAAGGTCATATGAATTTATTCAAGTTTTAAGTGGAAATGAATAGGAAAATGAGGAAGTCTTACTCTCTGCTATTGAAGATCAAAGCTCTCTGTGTTAGGTAGACTTGCCTGTCATATAATAATCAACTTTTATTTATAGCTTTTGAGGCTGACCATGTATTTTGCTCTTTGGTTATGATGATTAGCTAGAGAGGTGGGCTGGTAGGAAGCATCTTTCCAGAAATTATTACATGGGGTGAGAACAGAACCAGTCCTACCCCAAGCATTTATTCCAGTTCCTCGAGGCCATTATTCCAACCAGGGGATGTACTGACTATATGACATTCAAACTGGGATCAGGCATCTAATGGAGCGACTTGTGCCCTGACAAGAGAAGCATGTACATTGTAATAGGTCTGCCTATGTAATGATCTAAATCAGGATAGGAGTAAGTACATGCCTCCAGGCACAAAAAACTTGGCACTCATGTTAATAGCTACAGTCTCCACTTCCTCATCTCCCACTGTCTTTAACTTTCTAGTCGAACTTCCGTCCCCACCTCTCATGTCAAAGTCACCAAAAACCTCTCTTTCACAAAATCCGTGGGTCCCTCTGTCCTCTTATTTCACATTTCACAGCCTCCATCTTGAGACACTTTTTCTCTTAACATCCAGGGCCCTGTGACCCTAAATCCCTAGCCTCTCTTTAGTCTCTTTTACTGAATCTCTTTTTTTCTTCCTAAACTTAGAATACCTTAGGGCTCCATCCTTTACTGTCTTCTGTTTTCTATAGGCACAATCTCCCTAAGTGAACTTCCAGTCCCAAAGTTTTAAATACCACCTCCACGCCACTCCACGCCAGTGACTGAAAAATTTAAATTTACTGCTCTGGCCTTTCCTCTGAGCTCCAGACTTGTTCTAATGGATATTAACTCCTAATGGATATTAATGGATACCTAAAAGAATCTCGAAGTTATTATGTCCATACAGAGCTTTGATTTTTGCTTTCTCATCCTCCAACGTGCCCCTCACCCAGACCTCCATTTCACCACATGGCACTATCATCCAGTCAGTTGCTCAGGCCAAAAACAAAGGACTCATTTTTGATTCTTCCCTTTCTCTCATTCCCCCCGCCCCACCCCCTCCAACCCTCAATCCATCTGGAAGTCCTTCTGGCCTTACCTCTAAACAATAGCTCTAAAATAAGCCATTATCAACCGAGCAACTGATTTCTCTCTTGGCCTCACATATTTTAAATTCATAAATCTCATCTTCCAATGGCTTTTCACTGCATTTTAAATCGAATGCACTCTTCCCTGTGACCTAACAAGGCCCTGCCAGGCTAGCTTCTAACTTCCTCCTTGACCTTGTCTGCTGCTGCTCTCCCACCCGCTCACCCCACTCCAGTCTGTCAGGCCCTGGAACGCTCCAGGTTTGTTCCTGCCTCAGGGTCTTGGCATTCACTCCTCCTCCTGCCTGGAATGCTCTGCCCCAGATCTTTACATGGCAAGTTCTTTTCACCATTCAGATCTCAAGTCAAAAGTCACCCCCCCAGAGAATATTTCCCTGGCCAGTTGCCCTTTGCCTGCCCCTGGATGTGACATACTTGCTGTCACATTATCCTTTTATATTATTGCATTTGTACTTATATCACTTTTGGAATTATCTTGTTTACGTGCTTTCTTATTTATCGTATATGTTTTCTAGCAGATAGATATAAATTCCATTGTTAGGTAGGTAGTTAGGCATGAGTGATAGGAGCGAGGGCCCAGCTCTGTAACCATAGAAACTTCTCTTGAAGACCTTCCTTAAGCACCTCCCAGAAATATCTCCCTTTTAGGGTTATAAATTACCTCAAATCCTAGAGCACAAAGGCCATAAAAGCTGCTGGCTAAACCAGCTACAAATGCACGTGCAGAAAGTACTACCCTAACTTCAGTCTCATTATACCATCATTATAATCTCATGACTATGAGGGGGAAAATAAATAAAATGTTAAAAAAAGTATGTATATATAGCATGAATAAATAAATAAATAAAATAAAAGAACTGGCATTTAAAAAATAATCTCATGACTATGTCTAGAAATTCATAAATCTAATGGTAACTGAATTCTGGGTAAGCACATGCACAGCAAGCAAAAAGTTATACAGCAGCCAACTGTCAGTCAAGGTGACCTCATATGGAGATCATCTAGGCCGTCCCATCACAGCCCAAATATAAACAGACCTTCCCAAATCTGCATTGTTACCCCACCCCTCCCTTTGGGGTATACTGTTTTATCTCTTCACGTCACTAATTCCACAGGGCTGCAGCCTTTTCAGCATGGCCAGTCTCTTTCTAAAATGTGCTTTCAATAAATCTTACTCTTTCTCAATCTCACCGACTGGAAATTCTTTACTGCATCGGTGGGGAAGAACTGAGGAACAACACACAACGCTACCATCCACTATCCACCTCCTCCTCCTCCCCCACGCCGCTGAGGCAAAGTCAGATTTCACCTCACCCCACCAGTGACACCATGAGAGCATGTCATGTCTGCTTTATTTTCTGGGGTATTGCCTGGTACATAGTAGGTGCTAGGAAAATCTTTGTTCAAACAGTAACTATAGCTCAGAAATAGACATGAGGAAAAAAAGATTAGAGTAAGCTCCAAACTTAACTCGTATCAGAGTTTTACCTCGATGTGTATAAATATGAAAAGGCATAAAGCTTTGAATGTGTATGAAATTGTTCTTAAGGGCTAGATCTCTTGTAGATACTTAAGTTCCTTTAGGAAAGAAAACATCAGGTGATGATTTTTATGTTTAGTTCCTAATCCTGTCACTTTGGAGGGGAGTGGTCCTCAATTTTTGTTGCCCATTGAATCACCTGGGTGGCTCAGGTCCCACACCCAGGGTGCTGATGTAATTAATGTGGGTTATGGCCTGAGCATCAAGAGCTGTAAAATCTTTCCAGATGATTCTAATATGCAGCCGCAGATGAGAACACCTGTTTTACAAAATATTTTTGGACCTCATGAAATGTGCTTTCCAAAGTCCATGAAATCTGGAAAATAGAGCCCTTGCTTTAAAACTTAGGATTAGAGGTTTCTGCAGCTTCTTATTCATTAATAAAACCAGGGATGAAAAAGCCTATTTCATCTTGGCTGAGTTTCAGTATCACTAGCCACATTGGTCTCTCTAAAGCTGAGAAGGCAACAAAAAGCCTGATGATGTTTCAGAAGCAATGAGAAGAGAATTGAATGGAGGTGGGGGCGGGGGGTGATGATCCACCCAAGAGAAAAGAAACAAAGTAGCTACATGTGTGTTCAATAGAGAACCTGGTATGGTTATCACCTGGACGATATCAGTACGTGAGAGAGTCCTCAGGTTGGGCAACCAGGGGGTACTTGGGCAGGAGGGGAGATGGGTAACAGCAGCTTTAGGTTAGCAGCGCTTTGGGAAATAAAGACAAGGGTGCTAGTCCAGATTACAATCAGTGTGTGTGTGGTACAAAGCTGTGAGGAAAGATCCAGAGATAGAAGAGGCAAGAGCAGTACTGAAGGGGATAGTGTGGTAATGCGTGTGATTCAGGCTGCAGCATGGGCTGACTCAGCAGCGGATGTAGCCTCCTGAGCAGAATGGCCTGGCAAGGGAGTGTGTGGGACATGGAGAGCACTTGACTCCCCAGAGAATATCGGATGGGGACTAAAGGTAAGAGTAGTCCCCCAGGGACTCAGAACTTAAAGACACTTTCATTATTCACAGAGGTATTTGAGCAGCTGATGCTTTTACTTTCTCTGTCAAGTGGGAGACTAGATCATCATTAGGCTTATTGCTTTTAAATGGAAATGGCCTTCTAAATACCTAGAAAAGCAAACATCCATGCTTTAACATTTAATTTCCAGAAACAAAAGGTTATTATTTTGATACTTGAAAAGGTATTTACACAATTTCTCCTAAGAGTAAGTGCTCTTTATAAAGCCCATTCTGTTTCTCTGTGCTTCACAGATTAAGCCTCATTGTTCTAGGAAGCTCTTTCTGTTTTCAGTTTAGGAAAACAGACACGGAGCTGATATGAACCAGGTATAAACCTCAGAAAGAGGATGTTACAACAAATTGTGGTGCTTGCACTGTCTAGGAGAGGGTTTAAACAATGATAATGCGAATTCATCGTTCACAAGTTCTTCCCATATGTGGCTCTAGCTCAGGTTTTATCACTTAAATTAGCCCGACTTTAAGTATAAACGTATCTGGTGAGCTCCCACCTCTTTATTTTTCTGTTAGTTTAAGCATGCCAAAAGATTTACGAAACAAAATTCTCTCTGAAAACAACAGTTACTGACAAGGAATTTTTATTCTTCAGTTGTGTGTGTGTACATGTAGCGACAAAAAACAACAACAACAAAAATCTAGCAGGTAGGAAACGAGACAAAGAGCAAAAGGTCAATTTTAAAGATGATTAAAAATTTTAACACTATCTGAACATAATAGTCTCTCTGCTACTCAGTGTTATTAATAAAAGGGTTCTATAAATCACCTAAATCCCCTACGTGTTTTGGAAAGTTAGATTATCTCTGATTCTTGCATTGCAACATACACACAAGTCAAAATCAGGCGCACCACACACATGCACAAACAAGATTTTTTTCAAGGATCTATGAGTTTTTGTATTCTCAGAACAAGGTACTGAAAATCTCAGTGCTTAGCACATAGAAAGATGCATATTAATTGTAGGCCGAGTGAACGAAAGAACAAGAGTGTGTTTCCCGACACTGATTTAGAGCAGCTCTGACCCTCTGCACAGAGCAACTTTGTGCTCAAGCTGGATTAGAAAGTTACCGAGAGAGTAGAGCCCCATAGACTGCCTAACCAGCTCCCAGGTGCAGACTTTTCATGTTTTCAATGTGCAAATTGACTGATGTCTCCAATGAGTTTGAGCGATTAAGTACAGATTTTTTTTAAGTTAAAAGATATTCTTCTTTTTATAGTAGCTTGCAATTTTCCTTAGAAACCTCTCTTATGAGATTTTCTAAAACTGCAAGAGAGATTTTTTTAAACTAGTGTTCTGCAAGAAGCTCTTGTCAGTTCTTTGGCCATCCAACATTCATCACTTCTTCCTGTTGGGGCAGTCCACATTATCAGTGGTCAATGTCCTGATTCCCGCTATGGAAGGTGAAAGGAGGAGAGCCTCTCTCCCCAACCCTGCAGCTGGGATCCTGCCCACGACCAGCTGGGCATTCCTGCAGGGGCTTGAAGCTGCAGTGTGAGACCTAAGAGGAAGGCATGTTTAGGACCCATTTGGGGCAGCAGTGTCCATCAGAGGCACTGGCCAGGGCAACATCTTGACCAGCTCATTTCTGCTATGCAGCCTGTGCAGTCTCCTGGGTTCGTGTCCATTTTCCAAGCCCTCTCTCAGGCTTCCTGACTTGATTTTACAATTCTCCTCTATAACTTTTCAATAAATTCTATTAAGATATCTAGAGGAAGCTCCCTTGCTTGCAAAAAATCCCTAATTGATACATCTCTTCAATTACTGATTAATAGCACAGCCAAGCCTATTCCTAGTAGTAATGAATAAAATAAAGAGAAAAGCGAAAAGTTATAAATTATATAAGAAATTTGAGCTACATTGAGACATTTGTGTTCTGCCAGTTGTGGCACAGTGAAAGTCTAGTCTTTGAATCAAGTACTGACCCTACCATTTATTGACTGCGTGACCTTGGGCAAGACAATCTCTGTGGCCTCCTTTTCCTCACCTATAGCAAAAGAATAAAAATATTACAGGTATGTTCAAGGGACAATATGAGATTATTTTTATCATGAAGGCACTTTTAAATCTTGAAGCTATTTTTATCATTCCAAGGCCAACAAAATCTATCTAATCTCATTTTACACATAATCCACATCTGTTCTATATTTCCTAGTTTCTTTGGATATAGCCTGGAAGGTGGCTTCAAATTCTGGTTTTAAAAACTACCTATTTCGATGTAAGCAGTAAAACTTAAACTGTATTGAAACGATGAGTAGATAACTTCCTTGTTTCTCCATTCTAAAGCTAAGTTTCTATTTGACCCAACTTATCTCATCTTTGTACAGACATAAGCACAATGAGCAGAGCTCAAACCACAGCTCATTTGCCTGTTGATCAGCAGATCCTTCAAGCTACCATCTGAACTTTGGCTTCTAACTAAAATTAGTGGTTAAAACATGCTTTCCTGGTTTACTGATGTCATTTAGTATAAAGTCCTACCCCTGGAGTCTCATAAGTGGACAGGAATGAAAGTTGTCTGGTCACATGACACAGGTACAGCTAAAGGAAGGCTGTAAAAACTGAGGCAGAGATGCAGAGAAAAGGAGGTGGTATGAGGCTGGCACAGTGAGGGTAACAGTCTGAAATCTGGTCCTTGGTCTTGGATGATGTGACAAATTGTTTCTTGGCAGTTGGTACAACACTTCCAGCAGAGGGCAGAAAGAAGAGGGGAAGTAAAGAGAGTCTTATTTGGGGGCTGGTCTCTCTTGTCATACCCTGGGAACACCCCCTTGAGGAAAGAGGAAGACCCTGGGGATCATGTTTGCATAGAGAAAGGTGGATCCTTTCTCGGTTTGTGGTTCTCAAACTTATCTATGCATCAGAATCACCTGAGGATATTTAATAAATTCTGGATCCCAGGCCACACCCCATACCACATAACATCAGAATCTGAGGACGGGACCCAGGCACTCTTAGTTTTTGAAGCTCTCGGTATGATCCCAATGGGCATGACAGGTTTGGGAACCACTGATCAGTGTTCTCATAGCCTATTCAATAAACCTTGTGAACTGAAACCATCAATATCAGTTTCTCTTTTCCCATTGCTCTACCTAGTCCTAGTTACCTTGAACCTTAAGCCTGACAATAAAAGTCAAGATACATTAATAATATCGTATGCATGTACTGTGCTGCTTTGAAAACATTTCTAAAGGCCTAATCACTTTTATAACAGAAAAATAGTTGCCTTAAACTCAGTCATTTCCTAGGGTAACTGCCTTTATCAGTGGCTAATCATTTCTCTAAGGCATTCTTTCTGAAATGAAATATTCTATTCTTGGTGTCAAACCATAGAGGGCTTGAACACTTGAAGTAATATTCTTTTTAGGACTAAAATGGTAAAAAAAAATAAATGAAAAAAAGATTATATTTCTAATCAAAATATAATCTTCCAAACTAATTTTATCATTCCCATGCCAAAGTGTTAAAGCTATAAATAAGCTTTACAATTCTTTTTCTGGGTTACTATGAAAATCTTATCAATAGTGCAGGGATTTTTGTTGTTGTTGTTAAGGAATACTGTATAATAAGGTGTAATAATAATAGTTGTATATATTTAACACTTATTTGTTTTATGTTTGCTGAGTGGTTTGCCTATATCACATAATTTAATTCTCATAGCAACCCAGTGAGGTTAACACTATTATTATCTTCACTTTTTTTAGGGGTGGAAACTGGGACTTGTGAGGATGAGAATGCTCTGAGGTTACTCATTTGGTAAGTAGATAAGTTATTCCTTTTGGAGTCACATGTGAATGAACAGAGAAATTTAGGGAGAAACTGTGTGCCTAAATGTGTGCTATGTCCTTTCACTGATGTTTCTCATTTCATCTTCATAACCATCAATACACCAGGCAAAAATATGACAGAATGACCTAAGGAAGAAAAACAGATCAAAAACCTTCTCTCCAGGCTCTCTGTCCTCCTGACTTTCTCACTCCTGTTCCCTCTCTAATTATTTTCTCCAATGAAATGGGGACAGCCCCACCAGGACCCAGAAGAAATACCACAGAAGAAATACTTTCTCTTATTTTGTTCTCTAGATTGCTAGTTCCAAATCAGGAAGATGAAAAAGTTTTAAGCTAGTACATTTTTGTAGGTAACCTAGAAGACAAGCAAAACGTTAGGATTTTGCAAATAGCTGCCTAAGAAATGTAAGAGCTAGAACTCTACATATAGAAGTAAAATTATTTTTGAGATTTTCTAGAACTGTATTCAAGATTGATATTCAAGGCTTGACGTGTGAGATTTTTTCCCCTTAATATTTAATACAGATTATTTAGTGGTACTGAGAATATAGAAAACAGACATGTAAAAATAAGAAAATGAAAGTCACTTTTCCAGAAAGGAAAAACTGTAAAGATTTGGCATATATCCTTGCAATTACATATAGCTATATAATTTTCATTTTGTTTAAAAAATGGGGTCATACTGTAAAACTGTTCTATAATCTGCTTTTTTTCACTTAATGTCATTTAAATGTGTGCATAGTATTCTAGCAACTGGGTATGTTATTTGTTTAATCTTCTATTGAATATTTAGATCACTCTCCATTTTTTTACTGTCGCAAGTGATGCTGTTACATACATACATATTTTTGCAGCTCAAAGGAAACTTAGAAGTGATATGAAAACTACGGTCCAGAGTAATCAAGGGAATTGATCAAAATGACTCAGTTGAAAGCTTGGTTGAAACTCTAAACTGATTACCAATCTGGGCTTTTTTCTTCCACATCAGTGGTTCTCAACCTTTATGTCAGGTTCTTAAGTCACCTGCAGAGATTTTTTTAAAACATCATGTCTGGGCCTCCTTACAGACATTTCGATTTAATTGATCTGGGGCGGAGCTGGGTGCAAGATTTTCAAAAGCTCCTGGCGGGGTTGAATATGCAGCAGGGTTAGGAACACTGCTCTACACCATGGGGCTTCTGGAATCAAGACCACACAGAGGGGTGTCCTGGGATCCTATCAGCATTCCCTCCTGCAAGTTAAAGCGGGAGCTTGGAACATCCTGCAACCATTCTTTCTTGAGCAAACAGCACCCAAGTATATTACTCTGGTGACTTCTTAGTCAATTTTCATGGGGTATTTTGTCTTGCAAGTTGAAAGAGAAGTGCTTATTCTCATAATTACTCAGGTTTGCAAGCTTTGAATGTTTGCTTTAGAGCTGGTACGGGGGAAGGGCTGGAGAAAGCATATGAAGAACTACAGCTTGAGAGAAATCTGTGTCTTGGGCTTTTCTCCACCTGTACTCACAGCTACACAGCTCTTTAGCATTGGCCCTCATCTCTCAGAGACTCTGAGCCCCACCTGATTGCTGGCAGCCACTTGCCCCAGCATCTCCAAGAACCCTGGGGTGGTATTTGTGCTAAATACCAGCAGGTGTCTAAACAGTCCCTTAGTTGCTCAATATACAGAGTAAGCTGGCCTGAGCCTCTGCAGCCTCAGGCCCCAACTATCCCACAGAGGTGCCAATCAGACTAGAACTTGACCATCACTGTCAGTGCCCCTTCCTGGCTTCAGTGGAGCTGGAAATTATACCCTGAGACTGCTGAAAGTGGAGCTTTCCCACCATCCTTCAGGTCAAAAACAGAGTTAGAAAAATACTGCTTGCTGTGTCTCCATTTACTTGGAGAAGCATCTGGAAGCAAAGTTAATTGGACTGCAAAGCTCTAGCACTTAGTGATTCAGCTTTCAGTTCATTCCCACAGCTTCCATCCTAGAGCCTGGGTGCCAGACTCCTTCTTATGGTGAATTTGCTCCTGGGAACTCCCTGCTGTCCCTCCTATGATCTGGATTCCTCAGATCTGTGTAATACATCCAACACCAACACGAAGGTAAATGAGGGAGTACAAATATGGAGGAGATGCATGTCCCTTTATAGGAGAGAAGAATCTTCATCACGTCAGCTCTGATTATCCGGAAATTCCTTAAAGACAAATAATGGGATGATGGAGAGCGGTACCTGTGGGGCAGCAGACAGGGCCATGGACTGGAAAGCAAGACACCTGGCTTCTCATTCCACCTGTGTCCCTCCCAGACTATGTTACCAAAGTCAAAACAGTTCACCTCTCAGAGCTTCAGTTTCTTCATATAGAGAAAAAATAATTCCCAGTGCAAAAAGGTGTAGAAGGATTAAGTGACATAATATTTGTGGAAGCACCTTGCATCCTATAAAGCACTATTTATCCATAGTGATTGTGAGTTCTATTTACTCAGCAAAGGGTAAGAGTGCCTCTCAGGTCCCTCTAAGGCACCAAGAAGTTAAGGAATAATATACAACACCCACTTTAGCTATGAAGTTATACGTCCAAAGAACCCCTACAATGGTAGGGAGCATGAAGCCACCCTGTATTATTTCACAGGAAGGACTATGAGCCCCAGTAGCTGTAGTCTCAATGTTTGAGGGAGGAGAAATCGATGATCCACTGGGCTGCATTAAAACTTCAGTCTGGAATAGGACCACATTGAGTATTGAGAAGAAATTTCTTAGGTTCAATTCCAGAAATTTGAACGTGTTCATAAGGCTAATTAAGTGGTTTGCGCTTAAAACTATTCGAGGGCAAAATATGTTTCCCCTTTTCTATTTTTGTGTTTTTTAAATGAAGTGATAGGTATTGATGAGTTTTAACAGTCCACTATGTGCCATTCTGAAAGCAACGAAGAAATTAAGGTAAAACACAAAATAAGACTTCATGGCATTTCTCTTATTGTTCACATCCAACAATCTGCAAATATTCAGAGCAAGCCCGCAGGTGATAACACAGGTAGCCACTAATAATGGCTGAGGGACACTTATGGTCAGCAAATTTTTCTATTTAAACTTTTTCTTTTTAAATATTTAAAAATCATATTTCACACACAAGCATGAATTTATAAATTCTCTTAAAAATAAGCCACAAATATGGCATATTTGGCCTACATTTCCACATGGGAATCAGCAATCAGTGAAGCCTGAGTGGCAGCCGCCAGGTTCAGATCCACAAGTGTATACTCTCCAGCTCCCCACCACCCCGCCTCATCTGCTTCACTTTTTCACATTGCCTCTCTGGGCCCCTGATGGGCCTGAACTTGAAGACCTTGAATCACACACTGCCGCCACCACTAACCCCTACGTTATGACTGCATATTCCCCTGTATTTTCCCTTCAATCTCATTCCTTTATCTTTTGGCAGTACCAACTCCTTAATCAGCACAGTTCCAAAATTAGTTTCTCCTTCCCCATTTTCCTTCTTTTCCAGCTGAATCATTCTACTTTCCTGCCTCTTTCCCCCTCACATCCCACAGAATTTCCTTCTCAGAAGTTGGAGAATGCCTTTATAATGCTGAAGCTCATTAAAGCAAGACTTTTCCAGAATGAATTGTGATGACATTTCTTTTGCAAAGATTACACCTAAACTGATATATGAACTCACTTTACATTTCACACCAGATCTATACTGGTGCCTGTACAATAACCTAATACTAAAATTTAGAGAATAATATAAAGCTACACCCAGTCTGAACAGACTTGGTAGCTTAAAACATATTTCATCCTCAGAAAACAAAAGATTGAATCTATGAATATAAAAGCAGTTGATAGGGCTTGTTTTATGGAAGGAACATTTGTTGAGTGATTTTTGCATGATGGTGCGTGCTGTGGCCTAAAATAATCTGAGCAGTCTCCTTCCTCATTATTCAGTGATGGTGTAGTACTCAAACAGATGCAGCCACTCGAGCTCAAACTTCAGACAGTTAGAAAACATGACTTCATGGGGTGAAAAATGTTCCTGGGAGCCACCCAGTTTGGAAGACATAGCCAGCTCCTTTAAATCCTGTTGTCCACCATGTAGTTACTCCCAGGGAAGGGTGAATGACATCCTGATTCCTAACTGCGAAATATTCCTGACCCCTGGCAGGGGGTCCCTCACCTCTCCCCTCTCTCTGTGCAGAAAGAAGAGGCTTCTCAAATGTCCACAGGTGACCGCCTGCCCCACGGTTACACTCTGAGAATTTTGAATTTTAAGGCTTTCAGCCATCTGCTGTGGTCAAGGGAATGGACCCAGTGTAATGGTTAATTTCATGTATCAATTTGACTGGGCCACAGGAACCCCAGGTATCTGGTTAAACATTTCTGGGTGAGTTTGTAAGAGATTAGCATTTGAACTGGCAGACTGAATAAAGTAGATGGCCCACCCCAGTGCAGGTGGGTGTCATCTAAATTGTCCCCCTCCCCCGCCATGGGATTTCCAGTTTTGTCCCTATGAGACATTCTCATCTTTTCACTCAGCCTCAATGTAACTTTCTTCAGGGTTCCCATCACCTGAGTGGGCAGCTGTCTCTCTTTTGAGCTCCATCACCACTTGGTACCATTCCTTACCCTACTTCCATCTCTCTTCTAACTCTTGTACTCATTGATGTCCTAGAGTGGTACCGGGTGGGCAATGTCACTATGGTAATTGGATGTCCCACTCCTCAAATGTCCTCTACTGGGAAGAGTGAGCTGGTTCATGAAACCCAGAATTCACCCTACTTGGACTTGGATCAAAGTCAGATCTGACATAAGTCATGTCTAGTACTTGCAAGGGTGGGCAAACAAGAAGGGAAGGTGACCAAGGATGGAGCAATTTGAGTAAACATAGTACAGAGGAAGAAAGTCTGAAAGATTTGGAACCCAGAGAGAAGTGCTCAGGCCTCAAGAATGCAGAGCCAAGATCAGTTCACATTGTACTGGCAGCTTCAGTCAGGCCATAATTTTATTTCTTCCTTCTCCCCTGTTTTCCTCTTATTAGCTGAGGAAACCTTGAAACCCCTCAAATAAGCTGTGTGCTGGCTGAAGAGGTACTTGTCCTGAAGTATGTCCAGGGGGAGGAGAGAGACTCTGAGTGGAGATAATAGTCTGTGGCCACAGAAGGAAAGGAGAGCAGGTAGGCTGATCCTGGGGGCTCTCCAAGCATGAAAAGGACTCTCTGAGAAAACAGTTCAGCGTAGTGTCAAGAGTAAAGACTCTGGCACCAGACAGGCCAGTGTTCAAACTCCAGCCTCACAAAATATTTGACTAAATACCTTGACTTTCTGAACTTAAATTTACTACAAAGTGGAGATTTTAAGAATATCTAGCATTCTGGGTGCTCTGGAAAGCTTCCAATCATGCTTCATCAAGAATTACAAGACAACCATGGCCCCACATTTGCTTTAGAGACCACCTTGGAGCCATAAGAAAAAAGTCAAAAGAATCACAAGAACAATAGTACTGACATGCTTAAACCAATGAAATAATCCCAGCTCCCACCTAACTACGTTGTTGGATCTGTGATTAGGTCACTACAGGCTAGTCTCTGTTACTTGCAGGTAAATGCATTTTTTAGCAAACATAAAACTTTAAAGCATTATCTCACTGAGTTCTAAGTAAATATTATTTCAGATAAACTTAGTTAATCATGAAGTAATATGTGCAAATGGTACAACATATAAATTGGTTCTCCACACATTTTAACTCTCATTTGTTTCCCCTTAATTCAAGACAAATAGTGTCCTCCAAGATTTGCTCATTGTAGGAGACCCAAGGCCACATGAATAGAAGAGAAAGGACATTGCTACATGTTCTTCAAATTTCAGTACAAGTGGCAGCATGACCTTTATGAAGTCGTCTTTCCTGGCTATACCCACTCAAGCAGAGCTAATTGTCACTTCCTTTATGTCTCTACAATATCATCTACATATTTCTGTCGCAGCATTGATCGCACTGTTTTGCAATGATTTAATGACATGTCTATCCCTACACAGATGCTATGTGATATGCTGCTCCTCAAGGGCAGGGGCTGTGTTTTATTTATCTTTATACTTCCAAGACCTAACACAGTGTCTGGGCCACAGTAGGTGTTCGATGTTTAATGAATAAATGAATGAAAAACAAACCAACAAGGAAGTGGGCAGGAAAAGAGGTAGATGCTGAGGGATCTCCTTGTACTTTTTTCTCCCCATTTCAGCACCCTTTTCCTCACTTCTCCAAGCTCCCTACCCTGGCTGTCTCTGGAGTCTTGCTAAGGATGCCTCAGGAAGCATCACTTTGGCTTACATATTGGGGGACATTTTTGTTTTCAATAGACAGCTAGTATGGAGAGATGTATGTAAATTAGATCACAAAATGTGTAGCCAGGAAAGCCACACGACATGGTCCTAGCCAACTAGATGTTCATGGAAGTTGCTGTGTAAGGCTTCAGAGAAAGCCCTTTGAAAAAGGGACACACTTAATTGGTTTGTCTTTGCCCTTTGCTCTCTCTTTCCTACTTGCCTGGAATATGGACATAATTTCTGGAGTTGAAGCAGCAATCTTGTGACCTTGAGAAAAGGGCCTCAAGCACTACAGAAATCTCAGTCTTGATACCTTCTAATCATGAACCGATGTTTGCTATCCCTACCCCTGGGATTTTAATTATGTGAGAAAAACCCTTATGTGTTTAATTAAATCACTGAAATCTGGCCTATGTTACTTGCAAATGAAGACAATTCCAAAGTGATAATCTAGTCTTTTCCTTAGACACGCCAAGGTCGATTCGCCTTAGGACCTTTTTCATTTGCTATTTCCTCTGCCTGAAATGCTTTCCTTGCAGATCATTACATAACTGGTCGCTTCTCAAAGTCAGATATCAAGTTAGAATGTCACCTTCTCAGAGGGCCCTTTCTGAATACCTTATCTGAAAATAACTACCCACACTATATCCATCATTCTTTAATATCATGCTATTTTATTTCATTCACTGCATTTATCACTATCTGAAACATTCTCTCTTTTGCTTGTTTCTTTTTGACTTAGTCCATTTGAGTGTTAAAACAAAATACCATGAACTGGGTGGCTTATAAACAGAAATGTACTGTTCATAGTTCTGGAGTCTAGGAAATCTAAGATCGAGGCACCAGCATGGTTGTGCTTGGTGAGGGCCCTCTTCGCTCTTCATAGCCGGAAGCTTCTCGCTTCATCCTCACATGGTAGAAGGGGCTAGGGACCTCTCAGGGGCCTCTTTCATAAGGCAGTAATCCTAGTCACAGGATTCCACCCTCAGGGTTTTAAGAACCTCCCAAACATCCCAGCTCCCAATACCATCTATCAGATGATTTTGTGGAATCACCATATGACTTTTAAATTGCCCATTCTAGGGCTGCTTTTCTGTGAGGGAAGAAACCTTGGTGTCTTTAAGCAACTACTGCTTTGACTTTTTGTTAAATGTAGCCAAATATAATCCGTTTTGATACAGATGCTCACTTGGGGAGCTTTAAAAAATATCCTAAGGCCCAGGCCACCTCCCAGATCATTTAGATCAGCAACTCTGGGGATGGAATTCAAGCATCAGTAATTTTTCTAAGCTTCCCAAGTGATTCCACTGTGCAGCCCAGGTTGAGAATCACTGCCTCAGGCTGACAGGCCTCAAATTTAGCATGTTCAAGAATCTCCTGGGGGTAGGGTGGTACTTATTAAAATTTTGGATTTCCAGGCCTCACTCCCTAGAGATTTTGGTTCCTTAGGGCTGAGGGTGATTCAGAAACAAGCAATCCAGGAATCACATTTGAAGAAACAATGCTTTAGATGATGGGGAATCTTTGGAAGTTTAAAGCAATGATAGGATCAGAGGAGAATTTTTGTATTAGGCTGGATCTAGTGAATAAATGAAAAAAGGTGAGACATTAACAGTAAAGAGATCAGCTGGGAGTCACTGTAGTAGTTGTTGGCCTGAGGAGACAGGATTCCAAACTGAGTGGCCAGAGAAATTGGGGAAAAGGAGAGAGACCATCAACACTGAAAAAGATAAAACACTACTGGACTTGGTAATTGACAGAGTCAGGGCTGAGGGAGACTTTAAGATACTTATTCTTAGTGTCTGAAGAATACACTGGGTATTTGACTTCTGGGTTACTATGTACTTCTCCCTTTAGATTATTAGTTTACTATATATATATATATACAGTTGCAAATGTTGATTTTTGCTAACCTGATGGTGTCTATAGTTTCCCATTAGATGGAAAACCTTTATTTGCTATATCAGCTCTTCTATTTAAAGGCTCAGACATTTTAGCCTAACACAAGTCTATTTCACAAATTTTAGTATTTGTTTACATATATAATATATGTATTTAGACAAGCAATTAAATGTTTTTTATAAGTTTTTAAATTTTATGTCATGTAGAGTAGAGGAAATAAATGACTGACAGTATAATTATTGCTCTGGAGTTGTGCTTTATGTATATATATATACATACATATATCTCTCTATATATATGTATGTATATATATATTTTAGTTAAGGTAAAAATAAACATTTAAGGGCTAAAAGTTTATAGAATGGTTTTAAAAAGGTAACCTCAATGGAAAACGGTTATTTAACTATTCAATATAAAGCCACCAAGAAGACTGATAATAGGGTGATATTTAATCAAGTAACCTCAGTTAAACATAACTACTTGATGAGTAAAATGCACACTGCCTCCCTGATTTGTTGTAATAGTGAAACTGTATGCCTCACAAATAGATCTTAGATGTGTTCAAGTCGTCCGTTTAAAAACCAACATAATGGCTTTATAGTTACAAACCAGAAAAAAATAACCATCAAATGTAATAAAATTTCATAAAATATAACCTAATTTCTCAATTCTTACTAAAGTCTGTGTCAAGACACAGTTTCTTTTAAGAATAGTTTTTAAAATACCAAGTAAACTTAACACACAAGATGCACATGTCCTCACTGAGTTTTCCACTCAGGGTGCAAACATGAATGAAACACAGCCTCACTCTCTTGTACTTCACAGCGTAAATAGTAAATTGATAAATTTTCCTAAAGTTTATTTTAGAATCTAATTTTCTCTCTAATTGGAAGATCTATTAAAAAAGCTCTAACAAGGTGAACATCATTAGATCCATTCAAAACATTTTTAGGCTGAAGTACAACAAGCAATAGGAGAGCACTTGTCCAGATTCCATTATGTTTAGTGTCGTTGCTAATGATGGCACTCTTCTTTAATCTGGTGTGGGTTAGTACTTTGTCACTTGCTCCAGATTATGCTTATGGTCCTAAGCAACAGTATTAATACTCTGAGGGACCATCACCTGCTCATTTCTCTCGTGCACACCTGATAAAGTGAAAGCCCTACACGTGGACTGTCAGGTACCTCTCACTCCCCCAATATTCTCTTCTGCAGTTGGATTTTTGTTCCACCTTCAAATACTAGTAATTAAATTGGTGAGAGCAAAGTGCTAACCATATTGGGTGCTCAGTACTTTTGTGAACACATCCGTTTCATATAGAAAGCATTCTATTCCATGGTCAAACCCCCAGCCCCCCCCCCCCCCCCAATATGAGCTACAGTTTTGCAAATGATAAAACACTGGGCACTGGGAAGTTTTCATGTGAAAGTGTTGAGACAGGATGTAGATTTGGGCAAAACTCCATCCCCATTGAGCAAAACAACCCAAACTGTGTTCTACTGCAGATGGGTAAATTTGCTATAGGTTGAATTATGTCTGCCCCTACTACCCACTTTTATATGTTGAAGTCCTATCCCCTAGTACCTAAGAATGTGACCTTATTTGGAAATAGGTTATCACAGATATAATTAAGTTAACATGAAGTCATACTCGAGTAGGGTAGGCCCCTAAATCCAATATATGACTGGTGTCCTTATAAAGGAAAATGCAGACACAGACATACATACACAGGGAGAGGGACATGTGAAGATGAAGGCAAAGGAGCTTCAACAAGTCAAGGATGGCTGGCAAACCACCAGAAGCTGGAGGAGAACAGATCCTCCCTCCTAGCCCCCAGAAGGAACAAACCCAGCCTACGCCTTGATCTTTGACTTCTAGCCTCCAACAAACTAGGTGGCTTAAACGAAATTTCTTTTGTTTAAGGCACCCAGTTTGTCATACTTTATTACTGTAGCCCTAGCAAACTAATACAGAATTGTTCTCCTGTTGTTATGTCTGATGGATAGCATATTATTTTGGTGCAGGTATGACTCACCTTTCACTATTTGACTAGTGAGAGTTAAAAATTTAAAAGCAAAAACACCGATAAAGGAAAGGAAAACAAAGGACAGAGCGGGTGGCTTGGCATGCTTGCCAGCCAGGCCTCTTTTAGTAACACTTAAGGCCTCTTCCAGCATGTGGATCAAAGAAAGCTGAAAGAGCTGCCTCCATGGTCACCAAGCACTTCTTCGGTACTCTGCCACCACACATAATTGCTGCTGTCTCAGCCAAAGTATTGAAAGGGAGCATTACTGACTAGGCTGCGGTTCTTTTCTCCCTCCCCCACATGTCAGCTTCCGAGTAAACAGAATAGGGAATGGACAAGAACCAGCCAGAATTGAGACTGGAAAAAAATAGAGCAGAAGAGTCAAACAGGAATAAAACAAAACTAAAACAGGCCCCTTTCCCCAAAAATAGATAGATAGAAGAAGGAATATGAGGAGAGATGGAAGGAGAAAAGGAGAGTAACAAGGCATGGCTGGTCAGGAAAATAATTTCTGGAAGGAAAAACCTGATATCTGCGGGTGTAGATCTCTAGGATATTCATTATACTATTCCAGAAAGATATTAGGAAATTAAGATTCTAATGATCATAGTTTGTTCACAGCTTGACAAATTATTTCTGGAATTCAATCTTCAAACTTCACAGCACTTGTGTGTTTCACAGCTCAGTTCTGTAAACAAAGTTTGTGATTCTACGTGAATTAACATAGAACACTGGAATTCAGATACAACCCTCTCATTGAGATGTACAGAAAATTTAACAGGCTTCGCCTATACCAGAACTAGGCCAAAAGATTTTATAAATATTATATGATTTATGATGAATCTAGGCTAATTTACACAAAGAAAATATTTCTAAACTTAACTATTTTTGAATTCTCACATCTTTATACTGTTATTAAGGCATTAAAGAAGAGAACTTTCAATAACCATCTGGAAAACTTCAACCTAGAAAACTCATCACAGCATAATGTAAGAAACTCAGGTAAGCAAAAATTTATTCCAGCCAAAAATACTTGAAAAGTATTCGATGGCTATATTTTTATATAAATGTATCTTGATCTCCTGAATTTTAATTTTATTAATAATTACATTAACACTAATTTGAACTTATCAGCATTTACTGTTTGCTAGGCAGTCTTTTAAATATTTGGTGGATGTTAACTTAGTCCTCATAATACCATATGATTTGGTCCTATTATTTACCATTTTGCTGATGAGAAAACTTACAATTTGTGAATAGTAAGGCTGAGATTTGAACACTGGCAGTTTAGCTCCAAAGTCTATGTGCTTAACCACTATACCATGTCACCCTGTGAAGCAATTTGTATATCAATATACATGTATCCCCAGTAAGCGGTAAAGCCAAGATCTTATCCAGGTCTAATCGATTAAGGGTCAATGCTCTTTCCCATCACAATATATACTGCCTCTTACATTATCATGTTTAAACTTCACTTTCACTCTTGTCAGCGGCCACTAACAAGGTAGTGGTGTAAAGAAGATCCAGTGCAACAGACACCACAGAGGCGGTATAGGAAAAGAACTCCTAGTTTACCAGCTGTAGCATAAACTCTCAGGGTTTGTTGGGGGATATTGGTTCCTCTGAGTCACCCATAGCTAGTTTGTGTGCTGTGCTCTCTCTTCATCAGGAGGTGGTGTGGTTGACAGAAGAGGCACTAGACCAGGAAGTGAGAGACCTGGGTCCTAGTCGTAGGGCAGCCTCGGACTGGCAGAATGCCAAAGGTAGACCGGACATCACATATGTGGCTACTTTAATCCTCTCAACTACAACATGAATGAACATGACACCTAGTTTATAGGTGAACAAACTGAGGTTTAGAGTTAAATATAATTCTATCAAGGTCACAAAAGACAGTATTCAATCCGGGCCTGACTGCAAAATGTTCACATAGACCTGCCCAAGTTGCCTCTAAAGTCACCTAAATCCTCTAAATCTCAGACTCCTCAAATACAAACAAGGTAATTGTACTAGATCAGTACTTTCTGTGCCATGGGGTCCTAGGGATTCTCCCAAGTTCTCAGAAGTCATTATGGGAAGGAAGTCCACGGAGACAGGGCCCAGAAAGCCACCTACCTTTGTGTGTGTGTGCGCGCACACACGCAGTACCAAGCAATGCCACTTTGTCCTTATAAATCTGGCTTTCTGCATTTATTGAAGGAGGGGATTCTGCTGCTAAAATAAGTTTGGGGACCACTCTACCAAATGATATTTAAAGCCCTCTTAGCTTTAATATCTAGGAGAGGATCAACATTGTAAAGGTACAATAACCGTGGTAAATCAAGCCAGTCAGAGGAGACTTCAGAGTCACCGGGCTGGCTCAGTCCAGAAAATATCAGATGCCTTTTTTAAGAAAAGGCTGTGTCTGAACTTCCATTGATCTAAACATAATTTGAGAAAGTGTTTTGATGGTGTGTATGAAGATGACCTTCTAACCTGTAGCCAGTCAGTGAAAAACACTGCGTTTTCCTCTTTTGTGGTCACCAGTCCTTGAGGGTTTCAATTGGTTAAGAACACAAGGGCTGGAGCCATCTGTAGTTTGTTAATTTGAAAGCATTGCTTTTTCTCTTCCTATTTATCCTGACTCATCCTCTTTTTACCCTCTCCACCTTCAACCCTGTCTCCTTCTGGCCCCAAAGCCAGATGTTAAATGAGAAATGAGTAGTGTGTGTTAGTAAGAAATTAGTGAATTCATTTACTCCTTTTCCCTACCTGTATTCCTACACGGAGCAAACACTGGTGCTTAGATGCTAGCTATCAGACAGGCATTTTGATGAATGCGTGGAGTGCTGAGTTTTATTTTTCCCTATCCCTTATAGCTCATATTGCTTTTAGTAAATGCTACATGTGTAGAAAAGAACAAATACTACAATGGGCAAGTGTTAATTATGGTGATAGTGATCATATCTTTTTAAGAAAACACTTATTGAGGTATACTGTACATACCATAAAATTCACACACTTTATTAGTACAATTCAATGATTTTTAGTAAATCTACAGTTGTACAACCATCACAATTTAATTTTGAACATTTCTATCACCCCAAAAAGATCCCTTGAGGTCATTTGCAATCATTCCCTGTTCCCACCCCCAGCCCTAGGCAACTACTAATCTACTTTCTGTTTCTTACAGATTTGCTTTCTCTGAGCATTTCATGTAAATGAAATCATATAACATGTGGTATTTTGTGACTGGCTTCTTACATATAGCATACTTTTTTTGAGGTTTATCCATATGTTAGCATGTCTCAGTACTTCATTCCTTTTTACATAATATCTTTCTGAATGGCAGTATTATATAGAAGAAAGAGCACGGATTTCAGAAGCAAGCAAATATAGGGCTAAAGCAAAGTTGCGTCACTTTTTAGGTATGTGACTTTGGGCAAGTTGCTTAACCTCTCTGAGACCTATTTGTAGGATAAAGATAATCTCTCCCTCAGAGGATTATTCTATGAATTAGATGGGTTGTGCTAGCAAATAACAGACTCTCAAGTAATCTAATCTTTCTCACTACACATTCCCCAAGAACCTTTGCTTTCCTTAATCCTGCTTCAAATTTTAAAATGAATCCTACAGTCTCCCTTCGAGCCTCCACATCAATGTGGAAGTGAGAGCCCACATAACTAGCAGAATTGGGAACAGAATTCCACCAAGGGGAATTACATCCTTCATTAATGGGGCCCAGATGGTGAGGAGCTAACGGGATTTCCTTCAATTATATTGCTGTCAGTTTTTAGAAAGAAGGTTAAACTGTATTCAATTATTACTTTAGGGAGAATAATGTTTGAAATTCTACCCTAGAACATTTTGTAGAGTTGGCCTTACCTTTGCAAGGCTCTAAGAACAACAGTTTCTCACTAATTCTAATAAAACTGCCTCCAATAACATCAACCCTCAAATAACATGTATACAGGAGGGAAGTGCTACAAACACCTGAGTATGTAAAAATCTTCGAATTCAAATCCTCATAACTCCACTTAGTTTCAGGCTCTTTGTTCCTAAACGTTTAGAAGAACCTGAATTTTACATGTGTAGCAAAATAGGCTAAATCAAACTCATTTATTTCTCCACACCACCTTCTCTGATTAGAACATGTCATCAATTTAAGTTCCAACTTATAGGGATCCTGGCTATAACCCCAAAGGATACTCTTGGACACAGTTTACAAAGATGCTACTCCTTAGCCCTGAGCATAAAATTATCTATTCTAAACATGTTTTTCCTTTTGAATCCTTGTTTCCTCTATCATTTTAAATCCATCACTATTCCCCTTTGTGTTTTTGATTGTTTTTCCTCCCTTCTTGTCAGGATTGTATCACAGCTGCCATTTCTTCTTCCAATTCCTGAATCATTTAATTCCTCTCTACTTCCTAGATTCACTTCCTGTTAAGTACAGTATAACCGTTAAAACAGAAAAGGATAAGGCTTCTCAGTATTTCTAATAATAAAATAGGTTTGTAATTTTTATTTTTCTCTCACTTCAAGGAGATTAGCACAGAACATCTATTTTCATGATCTAAAATGCCTATTGTCAAATGTAAAGTAGTTCTTAAGAGAGGCAACATATGGCTTTTAAATCTTTGTATCCCAATAGTAATCACTATATGTATTATTGGCATTAAAGATGGCAAAGACTGATTCTTTCAAATAGGTAAATTAGTTATAATTTCTGCAAGTGATCATTCTGCAGCAGCATTGAGTCTGACTAACTTGCACTTCTATTGTTATAAAGCCATTTTTACACAGATAAACAGATAAAGGCTATATCCAGACTGAATCGAACACTTAATGTATTTGTATAAAAATTCCTCTTTCCTTTCTGTATGTAATTATCTGAAAATAGGACCTATTATCAAAATCCATGACTAACTGTTCTCCCAATATTGAGAGATCAGGAAAAAGTGGAGTCCCAGGAGAGAAGTTTTCATTTACTATAATATCACCTAAAATAAGCTTGGGAATCCAAAAATGTAATAAAAATACTTGGGGGGAGGGGCATAAACAGCTTAGGTTTACTTAGATTTGTGAATTTTCCCAACCTTTATAAAGTTTTCTTATGCTAAAACTTCCCTTTCAGATGTAATGTACAGTATGGCAACCACAGTTAATAATATCAGATTACATATTTGAAAGTTGCTAAGCGTAAATATTAAAAGTTCTCATCACAAGAAAAAAAATTAACTTTGTACAGACATAGATGTTAAGTAGACTTACTGTGGTGATCATTTTGCAGTATATATAAATATCAAATCATTGTTATATACCTGAAACTAATATAATGTTATATACCAATTATATACCCCCATAAGGCACAAGAAATTTCAAACAACAAAAATACAACTTCCTTTTTATATACTACAGTGAAGAGAGTAATTTATATCCAAGACTTTATTTTAGGGATTTTATTTTAAATGGTATCATAGGAATTTATCTCATGGTATAAATAGTTTAGCAAATCTGGGATTTACCAAAGATTTCTCTCTACTACACAGGGCTTTTCTGCAGTAGATGTTTAGGAGCAGATGACAAAATAGGCATGATGATTTAAGTTCAGTCTGATGTCCAAACATTCTGCAAAAAAACTATTGAGCTTTAAATTCCAATATGCGGCCAGCATATTAAAAGTTAATTTTTTTTAGAAAAATCACTTAGTGACCTTAATCTTCAATATATAGACAAGAATTATACTACCCTTAATTCTGATTAGGCCTATAGTTTGTTTATAGCTCTCTAGAGAATCCTAACTTCAGGATGAATGGTTAAAACATCAGATATGCAGAGTTAGTCTTTGAGGCCTTGGCCATCATAAATACTGCCAGCATGCATGCATCCTGTATATAAATTACCAAATAATGCCAAAAGTCTCCTACCCTGAGATGGCAGCAAGTTTTTGGTGTGCCTGACGGGCCATTTCACAGCCTTTGGTTCTTGTCTTGTGCATTTCTGCACGGAGTGAGGGGCAGCTGACCGAGACGTCCCCAATAGAAATGACCAACTCTCGGTACAGGGCCACTTGTGTGTTGAACTCTTGGACAAGCTGGAAAAGAAAGGAGTTTCTTTCATAAAACACTTATCAGAAAATTTCCTATTTTGGTGTATATAAACAGGGGCTATCACTAACACCTGAGTGCCCACTCTCCTCCATCTCCAGCTTTTACAAATTATTTAAAAGATTATTAAGGCACAAAGATAGTAAATTCTTTGTCCAAGGCAAGTGTTTATTTTTCATCGGTAAGTCTGGTCATGCATGGAAGCTGTTTCCAGACCTACTCACCCCCACCCTTTCAGACACAGTTTCTGAAGAACAAGAAAGAGCATATTTGGAGCGTTATCATTGCCACTCTCAGGCCACTAGAAAGAGATGCTGGGAACTCTCCCATAGAACGCTCCCCTCTATTACAGCTAGGATATGGATTTGAAGTTGCGTGAGGATAAAGGCCAAAGGTAGGTTGTAATAGGCAAAACGTTCACCTCCGGTGGGGCCACAGAACAGCACAGTCTCTACGCTGGAACCTTCGTCCCCTCCGCAGCGCCCCGTGCGCTCTGTTTGGGTTTGTTTGCTACTGTCTCCCCACCGAGCAGCACCCCCACCTCCTCATCCCTTCTCTCCCGGTGAGCAAGCCAGTTCACCGTGTCTTTCGCATCCACCGTTCTCAGAGCGGGTAGAGGCATGACTTATAGCTGCCGATCCCAAGACCCTTGCCGTGGTACTTCTTTGTGGGGCCATTATGACCTGGGCATTACCCCGAATCTGGAGAACTGCAGATTTAAAAATAGTGCATGTGCACACGATCGGCATGGAGGAGCTGAGGGTAGGGGAGTGGCTGGCACTCAGGCCAACGATTAACATACACGATTCCCCCACCTCCTCTCCAGAAAAAAAAAAAAAGCGCAGTTTTCACCTACCATCTTGCAGTCGTCCAGGGCTCTTTGGGTTTTGTGGGCGCTCTCGGAGCCGCTGCCCCTGCGTTCCCACTCCCCGCTCTGCAGCTGGGACTTGCTGATCTGAAAGATCGAGGAGCGGGTGGACCGGCTGGGGCGCTTTTTGCGCCCATTCGGTGCAGAACTCATGCATACACATCCACCAAGCCGAAGCCGCTGGTGCAGTGCGCCCCGGCGCGGGCGGCCCGGTCGTTGCCCTGCGTGCCGCCGCCAAGCAGCCGGAGCGAGGACCCAAGGCGCGGCACTCACAGGGTTGGGGCTGGCTGTACGGGTGGGTAACCTTCAGCTTGAAGGAGAGCCGGAGAAGCTCTGGCTGTGCCGTGCAGCATCGCTTCAACTAGCAGTGAGGAAGGGGCTCGGCCAAGTTCTGCTCAGCAGCATTGCTGGCCCTGTCCCGGGAGCTGGGCGCTGGTGTGGGCTCGCACCACCTTCCCCTCGACATGGATTGCAAGGCTGGTCCAGAAGGAACGCGCCGCCCGGCGGTTCTGAGTTTCCATTCAGATGGGGGAGCAGCTTTCAAAACCTGTGCTGCAAGGTGGCGGGGCAGAAGGGGGGTGGGGGCGAGTGTCGCTCTTGCTTCAGTGTCTTCCCTCAGCCGTGCTGGGTTCGTCTTTCCCCTCCCTCCCGTTGCCAGGCCTGCAAGGGCTGACAGTCCCCGAAGCAAGCAATTGGTTCTAATCGATGCCTTGATCCCTCGTCTCTATGGGCTTGCTGTTTGAGGATCCCAAATGAATCTGTGGCGGGACTGGCAGACGCAGGGAATCGGTCCGGCTGACGTTGTTCACGTCTCAGCACATTGATAGGGCCGGAATACTAATGTGATCCATCCATACAACCCCCTTTCCCCTCCACAGTTTATGCACTTATCCAATCAAATCCCCGGGAACATCAATTGCAATATTACTTCATCTGCTCTATTATTAGAAACGAAAAGTGTCATCAGAGTGGAGCACATTGTCACATGCTGGGACCTAAACAGGGATTTCAAATCAACCAGTGTGGCCTTGAGGCCTTCACTATCGGAGACTGCCTGGAGCCACAGATTATCAAAGCCCAAACCTAGGAGGGAATGAGGTTTTTACTTCAAAGGATCTCTTGCTAACATAGGAGAAAAGCTTTGTTTCTCTGAGGTTTTGTTGTTGTTGTGCTTTTGTCTTTCTTCACTGTGTGTGAGGAGGGAAACTAGAAGCCAGTGTGGCAATATGCACAGAGGCCATCAGTCAAAATCTCATCCTATATTAGTAAAGTTCTTGGTCTTGCATTCCAGCATCTCCAGATCCCCAGCTTTGAGTTCCCAGTGGAGACTTAAACAAGAGCCAACAGGCCTCCCTGTTCACTCAAAATGACCCTCTTCTCCTTTATGGGACATCAATGACCCAGAGGCCAACGGAGCTGTCCCCCTCCCCCTGCCCCCAAAATGGAAAGGATGCCTGTGTGAAAGGGTGTGGGAGTGAGTTCCTGGACCATTTAAGTCCACCCTTACCACTTCTAGCCTAAGAGTCTTCTGGGAGGAAGAGAGGTAGAGTGGGTATTCAGTTCCAAGTGTCTGAGAATGCTTGTTCCTGTGAATAATTTATTTGGAGGTGACAGATAAAGAGGTCTGCCATAAAGGAACTAATTATGTGTTGAAAAGCCTAATGAAGAACAAATCAGAGGTTCCTGTTCAATCTCTTAAGGGATACGGAGAGTATACAGAGAGAGGGTACTAGCTGGAGCCAGAAAGGATAAAACCCTAAGGAGAGTGTCTAGAATTTTTTTTACAAGCTAGGTAAACATAATGGGGTGCTGGGGTATAATAAAGATATTTAGTCTATGTCCCCAGTTCCTGGCACATAGCTCCTAAAACTCTTGGAATTTCCTAAATGATAAGGCTGGGCTTCTTCTCACCAGAAAGAGCAAGCCTTGATTAGCGGTCTGGAGCTTTCAGGCCAACCCCCCAGCTTCTGGGGAGGGGAGAGGAGCTGGAGATTGATTTAGTCATGAAAAACCATAATGAAATCTCCACAAAACTCCCTAATCGATGAGGTTTGGGAGCTTCTGGGTTGAAGACATGGAGTAGCCGGGGAGGTGGCATGCCCAGAGAGGGCATGGAAGCTCTGTGTCCCCTTTCCCACACCTTGCCCTATGCATCTCTTTCATTTGGCTATTTTTGAGTTATATTCTTGGTAATAAACAGCTAAGGAAAGCGTTTTTCGTGTTCTGGAATCATTCTAGCGAATTACCGAATCTGGGGGGAGTTTATGGGAACCTCTCAATTTGTAGCCAAGTTGGATAGAACTGTGGGTAACCTGGGGACTTTACTTGTGATTGGTCTATGAAGAAAAGGCAGTCTTGTGGAACTGAGCCCTTAAACCTGTAGAGTCGTCAGATATTAGCTCTGGGGAGTTAATGTGAGAATTGAATTGTAGGCTAACTAGTTAATGTTGGAGAGTTGGAGATATTTAATGGAAGAGGGGAAAAACCTAATAGGCTGGATAGCAGCAGCTGTATTTGCATAGTACTTCATAAAAGATTTGAGAGTCAATTTTCCGTAACAAAGAGTCCAGAAGGGAGGCATCAGCCACCACCCCCCACGTTGGTGTGCTGCTATTTTCCAGGTGTTTCAGTGGCCCAGAGACTATCTGGGCTTTTCTGTTGGCTGAATCTCTCCATATACAGGAGGATAGAAGTGATTAACTCTTAGCCAGTTCTCCAACTGTTCCTCTTTCCCTCAGCCTCGATTTTCTCTCCATATCATGTGTATAGAAAGGAGAGGTTAAGAAACACATTGGGCAATTCGATGGACTTTAGTGAATGGGGGGGGGGATGCTGAGGAGAAGGGTATAGGGGTGCTAAGGGGCTTTAAGGAAGGGTGGGCAATACTCATTTGTAAATTGTCTAAGTCCTGTAATTGAAGCCCCTTTTGTTAGTACTGATGACTCCACCACCAGCACCCGACTAAAGAAAAGTCTGCTGTAGCCCAAGGTTACTGGTACTTTGGAGAATTAAAGGAAAAGGGTTTGCATTTTATGTGTGTGTGCACATAGGATAGAGAAAACAGGACACTGGAGGTCAGGCTTCTGGACATCTTTTGCCATTACTCTGTTATTTTATTTCTTTTCCTTATGGGGAAATAGTAACTGTCACCAGATTTGAGTATTTCAAATTCCTCAGTAGTAGGTTTCTACTCCAGCTACAACCATCTGGTTTCTACTCCCCCTTTCTTCTGCCTAGAGACAATTTCAACAAATTAAAAGATATATATATATAAAAAAAAGCAATACCATTGTGCTGCCCTGTTTCTATACCATATTTCTTTCAGAAGGTGGAGGGAGGGGATAAATAGGTCAGACCCAGTAAGCATCTGAAGGACTACAGATTTGGAAACCTGCTGGGGGATTAAGCAGAAACTGTCATTTGTAGATGCCCCTTGGCCTTCCCTGATAAGCAGCCCAAACCATTTTCCTGAAAGGGGAGAAAAATAGCATCCAACCCAGAGCTGTCTCTCCCAGGGAGAAATGCTGTAATCAGAATAGCAGCAGGCAGGCTGAGTTCCCTCACCTTCCTCCACATTCAAAACAGCATGAATTTACATTCCTGGGGCTGTCTGACTGCCAAATAGAAGGGTAAATGCTGTTGGAGAGCCCAACAAAGTCATGTTTTCTGGTTATCCAAACTCAGTTTTGGCATAACCCCTATAATGGGTCCTCTATAGGTATATGGCTTCAACCCAAGTCCTATCTTAGATTCACTACAATATAAGATCCACCTTATGATTCATGTTATCTCTGTGGTAATTTTAGAGAACTCATTTTGATTTGGAATTTTTAAAATATGAATATTAGTTTAGAGTGAATGTGAGCAACTTGGTAAATTTTCTCAAATTGATGCTATAAAGCAGGGTTCCCAAACCCTGGGCCACAGACCAGTACCAGGTACCAGTCCGTAGCCTGTTAGGAACCGGGCACCACAGCAGGAGGTGAGTGGCCAGCGAGGGAGCAGAGCTTCATCTGTGTTTGCAGCTGCTTCCCGGCTCTAGCACCACTGCCTCAACTCCACCTCAGATCAGCAGGCCTCAGATTCCCATAGGAGCACTGGTCCTTGGTGCCAAAAAGGTTGGGGACTGCTGCTATAAAGAACCACAGTGGGACAGAGATGCACGTCTCAAACTGGTTGGGCCTCTCATGAAAAGAGATAGTGGGAGACAGGTTTCATCTGGGAGTAAAGTTCAAGGAAGGGTAAAAAAAAAAAAAGGAGCTTATCTGTGTCAATCTGTGACAGAGGCAAAGAAAAATACATTAAGATGACGAGTTCTGAGCTGTTGGGGAAATCTGAAGAGAATGACAAGTTATTTTTCGTTAGTGTCAAAAGATATTATGTTATTGTGAAGAATTTAGTGAATAAACTAATAAGTGGTTTATTTTCACTAAAAACAAGAGGAAATACAATATATTGTGAACACTTATTCTACAAACAATTTTGAATTTTTTTATTAGGTGCAGGTTCAGGTTTTGTTGGTCCTAAAGCTTATATAACTTGGGGGCCCTTCTTTAAGAAAGAAAATGAATCCAAAAATGTGAATACAAAATTAAATATATGGTCTTAGAAGGAGTGTGTGCAAGTGAGCTTACTGGTAAATTTCCACATTTGGAGTCTATTATATGCACAGTGGGCACCTGGTGTTTTGCCTCCTCTGTTTCTATTTTCTTCATTTTTTCTGATGATAACACTTTAAATTTCCTTTGAGAAATCAGTCTTCTCTCACTTTTTGTCACATGACTAATGAGTGGGCATATGACTCAGACCTGGCCAATGAGGGCACTTACATTCTAGTGGCCATAATGATTAGTTAGCAATGGGTATATATTCTAAGCTGAACCAATAGACTTTGGGCCTTGGGGATTTTTCTGTACCTAGTAGGTTGAAACATATACAATTGCCATTATTCAATATTTTTTGACCTACATAAATGCAATTTTATATATTTCAACCTAATATTGAGAGTTTATTTCCATTGGGTTGCCAGGGTGATAAGATGAAAGCTTGAAGTTTCTGGTGGCTGCTTTTGTTACTCATGGTCAACAGATGGCTTGAGAGCCAACTCAAAGGAAATCAGAATGGAGGGAGAGAGAAAAATTGATTTTTTAAAAAAAAAATTTTATTTTTATTGAGGTACAACTGACATACAACATAATATTAGTGTCAGCTGTACAACATAGTGATTCAATATTTGTATATATTGAAAAATGACCACAGTCAGTCAAATTAATGTCATACATATTGAATTTTTTTTCTCATGATGAGAACTTTTAAGATTCTCTTAGCAATTTGCAAATATTCAATACAGTATTATTAGCTATGGTTGTCATCCTATATACTACATACCCATGACTTTTTTATTTTATAACTAAGTTTGTGCCTTTTGGTTTCCTTTACCCGTTTCAACCCCTGCCTCTGGCAACCACAAATCTTCTGTATCTATGAGCTTAGTTTTTCCTTTTTCCTTTTAGATTCCACATATATATGAGATTATACAGTATTTATCTTTCTCTATTTCACTTAGCATAATGCTCTTAAGTTCCATCCATGTTGTTGTAAGTAGCAAGATTTCATTCTTTTTGTGGCTGAATAATATTCCACTCTATGTATATATGTGTATGTGTGTGTTTGTGTATCTTTGAGTTAGTGTTTCTGTTTTCTTTAAACAAAAATGCAGAAGTGGACTGGCTAAATCATATGGTAGTCCTACTTTTCAACTTTTCAAAGACCTCCATACCGTTTTCTATTGTGGCTGCACCAATTTGCAATTCCACCAACAGTACACAAGCAATCTCTTCCTCTATGTCCTTGCCAGTACTTGTTATTTGTAGTCTTTTTGGTAATAGCCATTCTAACAGGTGTGAGGTGATCTGATTTTGTTTTGATCTGCATTTCCCTGAGGTTTAATAAAGTTAAGCACCTTTTCATGTACATATTGGCCATCTGAGTGTCTTCTTTGGATAAAATGTCTATTTAGATCCTATGCCTATTTATAATTGGATTTCTTGATTTTTTGCTATTGAGTTGTATGAGTTTTTATATATTTTGAATATTAGCCTCTTGTATATGATTTTCAAATATTTTTTCTCACTCCATAGGTTGCCTTTTCATTTTGTTGATGGTTTCTTTTGCTGTATAGAAGCTTTTTAGTTTGATATCATCCCATTTGCTTATTTTTGCTTTTGTTGCTTTTGTTTTGGTGTTAGATTAAAAAAATCATAGCCAAGACTGAAATCAAGGAGCTTACAACCTATGTTTTCTTCTAGAATTGTATGGTTTCAGGTCTTACATTCAAATCTTTAATCCATTGTGAATTAATTTTTGTTATGGTGTAGGATAATGGTCCAGTTTCGTTCTTTAGCATGTGGCTGTCCAGTTTTCCCAGCACCATTTTTAGAAGAGACTGTCCTATGGTATACTCTTGGCTGTTTTGTCATAAGTTAATTGACCATATTTGTGTGGGTCTATTTCTGGACTCTCTATTCTGTTCCACTGATCTGTGTGTTTGTTTTTATGCCAATATCTTACTGTTTTGATTACTAGCTTTATAATATAGTTTGAAATTGGGAAGCATGATGCCTTGCTTTGTTCTTCTTAAAATTGCTTTGACTCCTCCCTGTCTTTTGTGGTACCAAACAAATTTTAGGATTGTTTGTTCTATTTTTGTGAAAAATGCCATTAGAATTTTGAGTATAATTGCATTGAATCTGCAGATTGCTTTCGGGTAATATGGACATTTTTACAATATTGATTCTTTCAATACATGAGCACAGAATATCATTTATTTGTGTCTTTTTCAATTTGTTTCATTAATGTCTTGTAGTTGTCAGTGTACAGGTCTTTCACCTCCTTCATTAAATTTATTCTGAGGTATTTTATGCTTTTGATGCAATTGTAGAAAGATCGATTCTTAATGATATTATTTGAGCACATGGATCCAGCTTTGCCTTAAGTTAAACTATACTTACCATTTCGATTAGATGAACCAGATTCTTTTTAAATTGTCAATTGATTTGAATTACTACTATTTGCCACCAAAAAAAAATCCTGATTAATTTGTAAAGAATAATTGTGAACAATTATTACATCAGATCAATCCATCATCTAGTACTTATTCAGTGTTTATTATACAAAAGGTACTGTATTAAAGACTAGAGAGACTATAATAAAAATAAAGATATGATTCTTCTAAGGTATTTACACTGGGGAGATGAACACATATGCATGAAATTATGAAGAACAATAAAATATATATTAGTGTTATTTTCTGATGTATTCATACTGGAGGAATTTAGTGACAGGATCAACCTCCATAGACTGAAGTTATTAGAAAAGTCTATAAGATAGAAATACAACCTGAAGTAGGTATATGTAGAATCTGGAGAGAGAGAGTAGTGGGGAGAGCTTTTGTGGAGAATCAGTGATACAAGTTATAGGTAGACTGGGAGATAATGTTAGCTAAGAATGGCATGGTTCATATTAGAGCTTTCAGAGCAAAACAGGAGTTGGGATAGACCACAGTCAAAAGAGGACCACTGCCATTTCTTAAGTGAATTAATAAGAGGCCAGTGATGCTTTAAGAAAATTAATTTGGCAGTGATATGTAGGATGCATTGGAATGAAGAGATGGTGAAGCCATTTCACAGGCTATTGTAATATTTCAAGTGGAGAAGAAACCTGTCTATGCTGGTAAGAGTCAGGGAGAAATTTAAGAGAGTTTTAGGTAAAACCATTACCTCACAATAGGACTGACTGAAAAACAATCTAAACTATGCAAATTAAAAGTCAGGTGAAAAAGCAACATGTATTTCAATCTCCCATGGAAATAACCAAACTCATTGACTTATCTCTGAAATCTGCATCTAACTCTAGCTCTGTAGTGCAGTTCCTGCCTTCTGTGTACATAGGACATGTATGTACCTATCTACCAAACTCTAGCCTGTCTTGTCTATGGATTCTACTGAGACATTCTGCCCATTAATTAAACTTTCTAGCCAACCATGGCTTTGTTCTAAACCTATCTGTACCACACCATACCCAGACATGAGTCAGCTACTGCTTTGTTGGCCCTGTTTTCTTCTACTGGTCCCACCAACCATGTCTGCAGTGGCCACTCCTTCCAATACAACATGGTTCCTTTAAAAACACTTGTGGACCTGCCAAGTATGCTGAAAGACATGTTGGAGGAACATTGCAATGGACGGGCTCTGTCTGCAGAACCAGTTTCTTAACTGTTGTTTGATCCTTCTGTGCCCTGGCTCATTTCTGGCCATTCCATTTCCTACCTTTGCTTCATTCTCTGGTTTCTCTTGGTGCTCTTCCTCACTCTTGCTCTCTCTCACTCTCTTTCTCTCATTTATTTTCTTGCTCTCTCATTCACCCTCTCTTTTTTCTCCTTTACTCCCTCTCTTTCTCCCCCTCTGTCTTCTAATAATAACACAATTAGTACAAACATAACTTTTCCTTATTCTAAAAATACTGTGTTGCAGATAAGGATAAAATCCTCTTTGACCACCATCCCAGCCTCAATCTTCTCCCGCTTCCCCAGAAATAATTCTTCTTGTCTGTTTGCTGTGTAGATATTCTATTACACAATTGTAGTATTTCAGTGTTGTTTATATATGTGAATGTATTTATAGAAATGATATGTATGTCAATCTGCAATATGCCTTCTTTCTCCTCAACACTATGTCTTTGGAGAAGCTTCTGTATTAGTGCACATCTACTACAATCTTGTACTTCTGCGTAGTATTCTAGAATAATAGATAAATCACAGTTTACTAAACCATTCCCTAGTCATAACATTTGGATTATTTCCAATATTTTAATAATATTAATGCTGCCATAAATTCTTAACCATGCTCTCTTCATATGAGAGCATATATTTCATAAGTATACATGAAGAAGTAAAATTGCTGGATCATAGAGTATATGCACTTACATTTGTAAGAAACATTCTGAAATTTCCAAAGTGACTATATCAAATTACATCCATGCGGGATACTTATGAAAGTACCTGTTTCTCCACATACTGGCCAGTTTGATATCATTGAACTTTTAAATTTGTGCCTATTTGACTTTCTCTCTTGATGATCTTACCTCTCAGGCTTCTACTGATTCAGTTTTAGCAAAGACTCTCTTTAGACTGATACTCTACAGACTGGTAACGAACCCTTCCACACACACGCTATGATCCCAGAACTCCTGCTTATATGTGTAGCCCTCAGTGGGTGTGGACCATCTCTGAAAGACTGGGCTTCCATATTGCTTACCGTTAGGAAAAATATAAGCAGCGTAGGAATGAGAAATAAGAGTAAAAGATGAATTTGAATTTCCTAGTCTGAGAAATTATAAAATGGAGCTTTTCCTAGTAGAATTGGACAATTAAAAATATTAGACTAGGTAACAGGTTAGGGCTGGAGATGTAAATTTAAAAGTCAGAAACAAAAAAGTAGTCAATGAAGTCTTGAGAAAGGATGTGTTTCTAGGAAGGAGTAGGTATAGAAAGGAAAAATGGCAGAGGGGTGAAAATTTAGTTCTGAGAAATGTCTATAGGTAAGAGGTGGGATGATACAGAATCAGCAGAGGGATGAAGAAGGGAGACAGCCCCCCCCCCCCAAAAAAAAAGAATCAACTGCAATGTCACAGAGCAAAAGGCAGAGTCACATTCAAGGAGTGAGATATATGTTGTCTCAGAGATATGAAGGACGAACAGGACTTAGGAAAATACCTTTTAGCAAGAAGAAGTCATTGTTCTTTGTATATCTAATGAATGGAAGGAGTAAACCCTAAACTGTAGCTGAGCAATAAGGTTAAGAAATGGAAGAAGCAGGCAGGACAAGGACAGAGATAGAATAGTTGTTACAGAATAGCAGGTTCCGGTGTGTGCCTTTTAAGGATATGTTTGAAAAAGAAAGGAAGAACCAGTGGATAAGAAAAAGACAGATGTTGCTTTAATAAAAAGGCATAATTATAGAAAAAAAGGCCTCAGGATAGAATGTGGTCCAAGATGCAAACGAATGGAAATCTACTGATTTTTTTTGCAAATGAGAAGAGTCTAGATAATCTTTCTAAGAGTCTTTAATAGAATTCAGGGTTGTTGATCTCAACTTAATACTGAAAATCAAATCCAGGTTTAAAGTATCTAGGACCTTATATAATAATATAATATAATGTTATAAATAAAATCTTAAATAAATAAAGAGCTGAAAAATAACACCATTAGCTGGCTTTTGGGACTGAGGCATTTAAACTCTTGAGTTTCCAGCCTAATTACTGAAATTCTGATGCATTCGAGGGTGGTAAGGGACATTCAGAGTCTCCCACTGGGCCAGCTCAGGACCTGGCTTGTCCCTTTTCCTCAAGGCTGGTTCTGGAAAAAGATTCTATAATTTCTTTCAATAACCTGTTCTAGCACCCAACAGACTTTGAAGTCAAGACATTGTTCTTTATGTATATTCTAGATTTCTCCCTGGAGCAATTTAATTCCATTTTCTTAGTATAGGAAATAAATAGCATTTGTTGCCAGACTTACAGTAAGATAGATGAGTTAAAATAAAAACTGCCTTTTCAATATGATGGTGTAGCTAAGTCTTTTAAACTTTGACAAAAATGGAGAGAGAATTAGGTTGGCAGAGTGTATCTTAATTCCAAGGCATAGAAGATTTAGAGTTATTTTCCTCCCTGGGCAGGGTGAGAGGGGTTTGGGGGAATAAGACAGTCCTTCCAGGGGACTGCGAGATGAAGGTTTCAACATCAGACTAGGATGGATTCCAGCCCCTTCTGTCTGGCTCATTCTGTCCTCTCTCCATTTCTGTGGAAGTTGGAAGGACTTATCTGATGTCTCTTCTGGTAGTCTGGCAGAGGGAGAATGTGTCTGACTTCCAGTTTGGCAACAAACACAGCTGCAGTACCTCTGGCTTTTTCAAAACTGCCAGCGCTGAGTCCATCACCAGCTCTACTGATTTGTTGCATGACCATAGGTAAAATGAGGCCACTGTTCTTTTTACATCTGTGAAAAGTCACATCAAGTCATCTTTCAAGTTTTTTTCCATCCAGGTAAAAATAATTTAGTCCCTTCATCCTTCCCTCAGAAATGTACATAATAATTTTTCTTATTTCAAGATAATTGAAACTAACCTCTAATAATAACCTGATTAAAGTAAAAGCAACTTTATTATACCTTCTTATTATATCTAAATAATTCATTGAGGCTCTAGCTACTACTTTTACAATTAAATGACGGCTTTAGTAATCTGTTGATTTTGTGGTCCAAATGGCAGATATAAGATAATTCTTACCTTATATGATAATATTAGTAAGAGAAAAGGTATAACAATAGGTTTTTAGACCAGATCCAAAAGAGACATAAAATAGATAATACAGAAATAAAGATTGATTTATCTAGAAATTTCAAAAGGAAAGGTCTTTGTTTTATTATTACTTGACTATTTTTTACACACCAAAAGCAGTTAACAACTCCTTTTTATAAATCTATCTTTTTTTGCTACTCTATAGTTATAATTGCAATGAAAAGTTCTTAGATAAGTAGACTGGGAAGTACTCCACATCTGGAGGAAACTTCTGAATCGGGCACACTCCAGGGATATACTGAGGAATAAGAAACTCATATTGAATGACTGATAATTTTTTATTGTAAGACTAAAAGACAATGGAGCATTTCACTTTTATACAATAAACTTGGATCATCATCAACAAAACGTTATTGAACGGTGTTTTTAGGGCACTAGGCTTTGTAATACGGAGTCCAAGATATTAGGTGACACAGTTTCCATTCTCAGGGTCATCCAAACAGATATCAATCTAAGACAGCAAATGCTAAATGTCATAACTTATGCCTGACAGGCATTCTGGGAAGTTAGTAGAAGCTGATAAGGAAGAAGAGAGTCTGGACAGAATTGGAATGAGGCGAACTAAGCCTTGATGGGAAACTGACTGTCTGTAACTAACTGTCCATTATGTCCAGTAAGACAGGACGAAATTGGTGTGATTTATATTAGCCCAAATATTCACAAAGGTCTAATTGAGTTAGCAAAGATTTTTTTGTTGTTGTTCAAAAAACTCACAACTCATACCTACTATGTGCTAGTTGCTGAGGACACAAAGTCAAATAAGGTAAATCCCTGCCTAACAGGAACTCAGGGAAACAGAAATAGAAATGGTTAAGTTATGTACAGGTTGACAGTATCACCTATGAGCAAAGTCTGCTGAGAGCGAGTCTCCCAGCAGACAGAGAAACAAGAAAGCAGACTGATGAGAATGAAACAAAATTCTGGCATCACAGAGAATTGGGCTGAGATACAGAGCTGGGCTCCATTTTCCAGAAAGAGCTGAAGAGCTGAACTTCAGTAACATGGACCATGCCAACACTCTTGGGAGAAGAGAAGAGCTGCAGTTCAATGACCACTTTGGTACACAGACTTACCCTCACCAGCATCTGGCCTGTGGCGACAAGACTGATTTTGGATCTGGAGATTTTTAGTTTTCTATCTGCCTTAGGACAGTCTCGGAAGCCAGGAGTAGAGCTGAGCTGGCTTGTGGCACACAGTGACTTATTTGACTACAAAAGGGAGGGGCTCACATTTTGTTACTAAACGAGTAGTGGCCAGAGTGCCCACGGAGGAGGAGCCAGCACTTTGCTGAAGCTATAAAGACAGATTTCAAGGAGAAATGAAATTTGAGGTGCATTGTAAAGAAAAGAGATGGGACTTAGAAAAGGAGAAAAGTGTTGGGAAAGCATTCACAGCAGGGGAATCAGTATGAACAGAAGCACAAGAGGAAGATTCAGGTGGACATAGTATTTATGGGGAATGGTAAGTACATTAATTTGGCTAAATCAGAGGGTTTGTATAAGCAAATAATAAAGTAGATTGGAAAAGTGGGTTGGAGCCAGATTATAACAAATATTGAAATAACAGGCTGAGTATTGGACTGTATTTTATGAACAATAGAAAAATTTGATTTTATTTTTAATTTTGGAAGTGAAAGTCTAGCAATATTTTGAGATTAATCTGGTATCACTGTATAGAATGGATTATGTAGAGGTTAGAACAAGGAGATTTGCTATAAGAAGTAATCAGAAGTACCAGTAGGAAAGGAAATGGCAAGTAGTAGAAGATATTACAAAAGACTCAATAGGAGGTGTTAAGAGTGTCTCCAGAATTTTAAATTTAGAGGCTGAAGAATAATGGGGCCGCTGCCTGAAATATCAAAATTCAGAGGAGAAGCTAGTTTGGTGGGAAAATAATTAGCTTGGATTTAAATGTGTTAAATTGAGGTGATAATGAGAATTTTTAGGGAAGAAACCGTTCAGGTACTGATAAACGCCAGGTCTGAAATTCAGTAGAGATTAGGGTTCAAGATATATGTCTGAGAATCCTCCTGGTAGAAATGAAAGTTTAAGCCCTGAGAACAGATGATTCTTCAGGAGAATGTTTAGAACAGTGATTCTCAACCTAGTATATGTATCAAAATCACTGATGCAGTGGCAAATCCTGTTTCTACCTGCCCCTTTTCTGGTGACGAAGACCTCTTTTAGGAACTCCTCTCCATATGGTTCTGGTAGAGAGGGATAGGGGCCTACAGTTATGGGGTCCTACTTTCTATACCATAAAGGTGGGCCTGCAACCCAGTCTGGGAAATCAAAGCATCCATCCCCTAGATATAGTGACTGGTCTGATATAGGGACATGACTCAGTGTCCTTTTAGTATTTAGCCTGGAGACCAAGGCAAAGAAACCCTAACTCTTTTCTTTATAATTACTAACTGTAAATAATGGGAACCAGGAGCTTCCTCTAGTCCTTTTTTCTGACACATAAAGAAAGCCTGCCTGACAGGCTTTCTAGGAAGCCACCACAGAAGGAAGCAGAGACAGGGCTCTACTGATATTTGCTTCCCTAGATCCAGACATTCCTGAATGTAGTCCTAGGACATATCTGCCAACATGGCCACTTTATTTCTATGCCATCATGCCACCCTGAGGGGAGAGCATGGACAAAGGCTACCTATCATTTGGCTAAGTCATTTTGTACATTTGGCTGTTTAGCTCTTCGTGGTGATAAATAGTTCTATATCTTGATGGCAGTGGTATTACACAAAACTACACATATAATAAAATGACATAAATCTATACACACACATTGTATCAATGTCAGTTTTCTGGTTTTGATATTGTGCTGTGGTTATGTGAAATGTAGCTATTGGTGAAACTGGGTGAGGGTACACAGAACCTCTCTGTAATATCTTCTCAACTTCCTATAAATCTGTAATTATTTTAAAATTAAAAGCTTAAAAATGCTATTTATGAGACATTTAGATATAAAGATACAAAAAGTGAAAAGTAAAAGATGAGAAAATATATTCTGTGCAAATGACCAAAATTAACTTAATAAATTTATTAGTATCAGAAAAAATAGACTTTAAAGTAAGAGGCATTAATATGAAATGAGAATCACTTTATGGTGGTAAAAACTTTAATTTACTAGGAAGCTAGCTGGCATAACCTCAAAATATATAAGCAAAAATTGACTTAAAAGAAGAAACAATCATAATAGATTTTAACATACCTTTCTCAGTAATTAAGAGATCAAACTGCTTAAAAAATTCAGTAATAATGTAGATCAGTATAGAACAATAAATTGACATATATACCCTGTATTCTACAACTACAGAATGTATATACATTTAGGAAAATCAACTCCATACTGGGTTATAAAGCAATTTTCAACAATTTTCAAAGGACTGGAAGCATTCAAACTTTATTATTTGACTACCATACCGTTAGGTTAAAAGTCAAAAACAATAGATAACTAAAAAATTCCATGTTTGGAAATTGATAAAAAGGATACTGCTAATAGCTAATATGTCAAATCATTCATAATAGAAGTTTAAAAATATTTTGATTGAATGATATGAAGGCACTCTATCAGAAGGTGTTTTGTGCATCTAAAGTAGTATCTAGAGGATGATTTAGAGCCTTAATTGTTTATATAGGAGTAGACAGGCTAAATAAATGAGCTACATGTCCAACCAAGTCAAGATTTAGAAAAAGAGTAGCAGAGAAAAAAACCTCTAAGAAAATATTAAGAAGAAAATAAAGATAAGAATAGTAATTAATGAAATGGTAAACTGACAATAGAAAGGATCGATAAGACTAAAGTTAATTTTTTTCAAGATTAATACATTTCACACACCTGGCAAACTTGAATAAAAGAGAAGGCATATATAAACAATATTAGTGATTTAAAAAAGAGATCATTACTACAGATGTTGCAGACATAAGACAGAGTCTATAAGAAACAAGTTTATACCGACACACTCCAAAATTAGATGACGTAAAAAATTTTTAGAAAACTTTATGTAAAGAAATTAAGATACATTTCTTTTCACAGAGAAAAAGTACAAACCCCAGGTGGTTTTAGAAGCAAGTTTTACCAAACATTTAAGCAAAAATGATTCTAATTTTAAACTATTCTAGAATATAGATAAGGAGGGAATATTTCTGATTTAACTTATGACACTAGTATAATTTTGACAAGGATAGCACAGAAAAGAAAAATTACAAGTCAATCTCATTCATTAACCCTAAACAAAACATTAGCAATCAAAATTTACAAAAAAGTTATTATATCCTTACCAAGTTGGGTTTATTCCTTCTATGAGAGGTTGATTTAATATAAGAAAACCAGTCCATGTAATTTTTCATATCTGCTTAAAGGAAAAAAATTATGTGATGATTTTAATAGATAAAACTATCTGATAAAATTTGACACCTATTCAACATAAATAGTCTACACATCATCTAGGAAATAAAAAATACTGAAACCGTAAAAACATTCCCTTTAAGATTAGAAAAACTACAAGGATGCCGGCCATCACTACTTGCACTCAACATTGAATTAGAGTTCCTAATCAGCATGGTAATATAAGAAATAAAAAGAATAAAGATTGGAAAGGAATTATTCTATCTATATAGAAAACCTAAAATAATCTACAATTAAATTGTTAAAAAAAGTACAACCCACTCATAATTTAAAAATTAGATGAAATTAGATGAAATAAAAGAAAAGGAATATCCTTATCTATAATCTTAACACTCAGTAAAAAAAAAAAACTGGTAACATGTTGGTGTATTTTCCTTTCATCTCTCTTTTATGTTTTTTAAAATTTTTTTAATAAATTTTTAAACATAACATTGTATTGTATGAATGCAGTTTTGTAGCATTGCTTTTCTTTTTAGCCTTGCATTTTTCCTTGTTTTTAAAAATTATTTTATTGACTTATTGTATTCTTTTATATGGATAACACCAATTACTTATTCATTTTCCAAATGTTTAGGGAGTTTCCCAATGTTTCTATTGTAAATAACCTTGTGGTAAAGGTCTTTGTCTTCATTTTACAGTTGTCCTTACCAGGCAACCTTAAAATGAGGCCTACCTTTATGACTATAATGTCCTAATGACCTTTAGTAAATATTACCAAATTGCTCTCCAAACTGTGTCAAATTAAACTGCAACCATCAGATAAGATGTTTTCAATTTATGAAACCCAGCAATTATTTAACATTATCCTTATAATAGAATTTGAATATCTTTTATCTTTACTACTTTTTTAATTAATTAATTTTTTGATGGTGACATTGGTTAACGAAATCCAATAAATTTCAGCTGTACATTTTAACAGTAAGGCATGTATATATATATTTACACTGTGTGTTCACCTCCCATAATTAGATTTCTTTCTGTCGCCACATATTTGACTGCTCTTTACCCCGTATACCTCCCTCCTCCCCTCTGGTAACAACTAGTCTATTGTTCATGTTTATGAGTCTCTGTTTGTCCTGTTCGTTTGTTACTTTTAGGTTTATATCCCCCATTTAAGTGATATCATGTGATTTTCAAATTTTTCTGTCTGGCTTATTTTGCTTAGCATGTTTATATCAGGATCCATCCATATTACAATATCTTTGCTATTTTTACAAGAGGAATTTCTTAATGGGCTTCATTTTTTAGGGCAGTTTTAGATATGGAGCAAAACTGAGAGGAAGATTCAGAGATTTCCCATATTCCCCCAGTCCCCACACATTCATAGCCTCCCCCATTATCAAGTATACCCCACCAGAATGGTACATTTGTTTAAACTGATGAACTAAACAATGGGAATTTGAGTTACATTTTATTTGGTATTTCCTGGATTACTACTAGTGAGGTTGAATATTTTTCATGTTTTTGATCCACTTGTATTTTATTGTATATTCTTTCTCCTTTTCTAATTTATCTATGGTAGTTCAAGTATCTTTATAATTTAAAAAGTTGGTTCAGATTATAGTAAGAATATTGTCGTTTATCTGTATTTGTTGTAAATTGTTTTCAGTTTTGATTTTTCCTTTCTATTCATAGATAATTTTATTTTCTTATTACATAAGATATATAGTAAGAAAATTGATTATTATATTTAATCTGCATTTCTGTGTAGGAAATTCCTATCTATAACTTTGAATGGTTGCTTTTTTCAGTTTTTACTACTGTTTGTTCCTATTAGGGTTGTCCTCTGAAACTTCTAAAATTATAAAAACCAATACAATAACTAAATAATTTGAGACTTCTTTAAACACTAGTCCAAGAATTTTCAATTTTATTTTCTATCTCAACTTACGATCAGTAATGTCTAATTGAGCTATATAGAACAAGGATATCACCAGGTAACAATATTGTATAAATAATATAAAATTAGCAATATAAATTTTCTGAAATTTAAAATTTAAAAATATGAATTCCTCTTTTATCAGAGTCCCTTGGGGAAACTTAATCTCCTCCTCCAAAGAAATTCCTCTTTCTAGTTCTTATTTTGCCACTGAAATTTTAGTAGCTTCTAATTAGCAGCCTCCTTAAACCAATCCCAAATCTCTCACCTATTGTAGACAGATTGAAAAAGCTCACTGAGTTCCAGGAAAAATAAATGAAAAGAGACCTATACCCACATACATGCTTGCAAGTATTTCAGACATTAGGATTAAAAAAATCCTACAAGAGCAAATGTAGGAAATAGGTTAATTACAAAGTAACACAAATCAAGCTAACCTCAGGTTTCATTTACATATTAAATACCAGAGAACAATGAGTAAGCTCTATAGAGTCATAAATGAGAAAAGATTGTAATTTCCAAATTTTATACCCAACTAACCTATTTTTATATATAAGAATAAAAGAAAAATATTTTCTGATATGTAATGACATTTTTCTTGATAAAATTTTTGATAGATATAGCAGAATTAAGCCCAAGATTCAGAAAGTATAAAAAACAAGCTAAATGTGATGAATTGTTGCAATTAATCTGGTTATACAACTAATCTTGATAAAGGCAGGATGTGGTATAAATGTAACACAATAGCAATAATCTAGACCTTAAGCCTCAGACTTTGTTAATTGACACTGAGAACTATGAATCTAAAAATAATGGAGGTGAGCACTGAAACCAACCCAAACAAAGCTAGATGTAAGTACTCGAGGTACATCTGGTTATTAACATATCATGAAAAAGAAGTTATAAAAGTATAAATATAATAACAAAATATCTAGACCTCAAATCTCAGACATTGTGATGAAAAACTGAGAATTAGTATGGAGGAGGATGTGGAGTTAAAATGTGCTACAACAATGGCATATTAAGAGAGAGAGAGTGTGCTATTTAATCAATGATATCATTTAGAATCGCTGATGTATAGTGATAACAAAAAGCAGACCAACTGTGAGATGGTTTTATTCTTGTTTTCAAATTCTCTAAACCATTTAAATTTCTTGAACCTATTCAGAAAATAGCAACAAGTTAAATAATGCCTTTAAAGGCGATCACTAATAGAGTTTAAAAGAACTTCTGAAACATTGGAAAATTTAAAGTAAAGAGGAGGAGGGGAAACTTAGTAAATGACCATGGAGTGATATAATTATGTCACTTACACCACAGATAATAATTATAACTGGATAAACTATTTTAAAACGCAATGAATTAAAGTTACTAGGAAGTATCTGAAGTAGACACCAGAACAAAGTTGTCTTTTGAAAAACTGCAACTGGAAGGGTTAAGAATTGCAAGGTTGTACTTTGGCCTGAGAAGGGCTCGACCTGAGGTTCTTCTTAACCGCCAAGTCTATAGAGAAAACTACTGATGTAAACCAAAGCTTTACCAGCTCAAGGTGCCAGATTAGACTTCAGGGTTGAAAAGCAGCCGGAAATATAAAGAGAAATTCTAAGTCACAATAACAAAGAATAAGACCTAAAACCTAAGTATAAACTCTGCCTAAATTCCTGGCTGACAGCTACACTACCCATGTGTGGAAGAGACGCTGCAGCAGTCCCCAACCTTTCTGGTACCAGGGACTGGTGCTCCTACGAGAATTTAAGGCCTGATGATCTGAGGTGGAGCTGAGGTGGTGACGCTAGCACTGGGGAGTGGTTGCAAATATACAAATGAAGCTTTGCTGGCTCAATGCCACTAGCCACTCAGCTGGCCACGTTCCTAACAGGCCACTGGACTGCAGTGTAGGGGATTGAGGATCCCTGCTCCAGGGGATACTGCAAAAAAAGACAAGAGACTTGAAAGATAGAGCTTAAGATAAGAGCTATGCATTTGCTGCCTTTTTATTTTATTTTATTTTTTTCGTAAACTAAGTGCATTTTCCAATTGTGTACTGTTTGGGCAGGATAAAGCTGAAAATTTAGGGCGTGAAATTTAGAGCCTGAGGATGCCAGATTATCTTGAAATTGGGGTGTGGTAGGTTCCCTAGAAGCAAGGAAATTTTAGGGCAAGCCCTGAAATATGAGTATACTGACTATCCAAATGCTTGAATAACTGTGAAATTACATAGGTATAGTGTGTGATCCAAGCTAACACATCAGTAATCAGAAACCATAAGATTAGAACAGATATATCAGGAGTTGTGTAATACAGGGAAGACTAAGTTTGAAATTTGAAATCTGGCAAGTGAATTACTCAGTAGAACAAAAAGATAACAATATGCAGATGAACACAAAAGAATTCTAAGTGACTACAAGATATTATATAATGTCTAGTTTCCAACCAAATATTACTAGACATGCAAAGAAACAAAGTATGACATACTTAGGGAAAATGGGAGTCAATAGACAATGACTCCAAATGAGACCAGATTTCATTTAGCAGATCAGCTTGTCGATTTCTACAAAGAGCCTGCGGGGATTTTGAATCTACAGATCAATTTGGAGAGAACTGATAATAATATTAAATCTTCAAATCTGTGAACATGGAATGTCTCCCTCCATTCATTTAGAACTTTTCTAATTTTTCTCATTGTTTTGTAATTTTAGTGTACAAGTCTCTCACTACCTTTGTTAAATTTCTTCCTAAGTTTTGATGCTATTTATGAATGGCATTGTTTTCTTTCATTTTCAGATTAATTCTGTGGTATGTAGAAATAGGATTGACTTTTGTAAATTGATCTTGTATCTTGTGATTTTGCTGAACTCCTTTATTAGTACAAATAATTTTTATATGTGGATTCTTTAGCATTTTCTACAAATAGGATCATATTCTAGACAGATAAGGAGAATTTTACTTCTTTCTTTATAATCTGGATGTCTTTTATTTCTTTCTCTTGCCTGATTGCACTGGCTAGAACATCCAGTTTTATGATGGATGAAGTGGTGAGATTGGACATCCTTGCTTTATTTCTCTTAGGGGAAAGCATTCAGATTCTTACCATTAAGTATCATATTAACTGTAAGTTTTACAAAGGTTCCCTTTATCAAGTTGAGGAAGTTCATTTCTTTTCCTTATTTTTATTTCTTAATGAGCGTCAGATTTTTGTCAAATGCTTTTTCTATGATTTTTGAGGTTATCATATGGGTTTTGACATTTAGTCTCATAATCTGCTATATTTCATTAATTATTTTCTCCCTTGTACTCTTTTTTCCCTTGCTCCCTTTATCCTTTTTTCAATAATGTTTTCCAGGACCTCCAATAATCTGTCAATCAGTGGTGGTAATAGGGAGCAACCTTGTCATATTTTTTATATTATAGGGAACATGTTTAAATTTAGTCTACTGTATAAAATTATATTGTTGGTTCACCAAGCTGAGAATATCCTTTTATTCATTAAATTTTTATTTTTTATAGATACTACTTTATTGAATACTTTTTTGCATTTGCATCAGTTTTACATATCAATATATTAATTTGGTGAATTACATTAATTTTTTTGATGCTAAACAATATTTACATTCTTGAGATAAACTTTAAACAATGTAATTTTGAGATGTAATATTTTTTAGAAGTTTTATACCCAAATTTATAAATAAAATGAGCATATACTTTTTTTCTTTCTCTACTGTTATTACTTGGTTTTGGAATCATGATTATTCTAGCCCCATGCAATAAGCTGAGCATAGTACAACTCATCTCTTAAACATTTTAGGTCTGCAGCTTTTTGGAAGGAGAGATATTTGGCCATCATTTTAATGTTAACTTGTTCAAGTTTTGTTTTTCTTATTTTATCAAATTTGTCACTTTGTATTCTCTTAGATGTATTCATTTAATCTAGGACCAGTTGAGCAAATGATCAACTGGATATATTCCAAGAGGTTGCAGTACTCTGGGATACTTTCTTAACTGAGATTCCATCATTCATAATAACTAGTGTAAAATGTATTTCAATATAAGCATTAGCTTCTCCCTTACTCTATTCTCACAAACAGTATCAGAGCACCTACCACAAGAGAAGACAGCATTTCAGTGTGCCAACCTTAACAATAAAACAATCAGTTATTTTACTGGCAACAATGGGTTTATTCCAGAACAGCAAAGAATTATAATTAGGGACAAGTAAGCTAGGCAAAAATCTTAGGCAAGTCCAATAAACAAAGGAGAAAAACAGTAGTTATATGGAGAAAAAGGAGGAAGTTGGCAGTGGTTGTTTTGAATGAAATTCCACTGGTGAAAATCGAGTTCAGGGGGATGATGGTTTCTCATTGGTTGAGTTGCTGGGGTAGCCGATTTTTTGTAGGACCTGTTCCTGTTGACAATTCTGTTGGAATCTGTAATTGACAATTCTTCCTATAATTGACATGGAGTGGTACTGTGTGAGAGCTCCCCCTTCTGGCCTTCGGAGTCCATTTAGTGAGGTTTCCTTTCATTTTCACGTGTCATTAATTGATATGATAGAAAACTACAGCTGAAGATTCATGTGGTAAATCAGAAAAAAAAATGTTAAGTACCTAGATTCTAAAGAAAAGTAAAAGGAAAGGCACGTTAGGATTATGATAGAGAAAGAAAAGGACCTCCGAGATCCTGACAAAGACTGGAAAGAATGCGAGTGGGATGGGGGTGACAGCAGCGGGTAATCTCCTTGAGGGCAAGGGCTGGGTTATTCTGTTCTTTTCATCCACAGCTCCATGTATAAGTACCAGGGAAAAGAGTCTTTGCCTTGATTAATGGGTAAATTGAAGAATCTTTCAGAGGATGGGGCAGGGGAGAAAGAACCACAGAGGTGAGTGCAGAAGGTTTTATTTAAAGAGTTCTTGACTAATAGCCTATTTCTCTGCAAAGAGGACAAAAACCTTGGAAGAGGTGTGAAGTTCATAGACAAAAATGTTTGCCCTGCAAGATTTTAAAGCAAAGCGCTTTGTCCACACTCCCAGAACCATTAGCTCTGCTAGTTTGAGATCTGCTTCTTGCATCCTAGGAAGTTTAGAGATGAGGGGCGCCAGGGTTTCCTTTAGTCTCTCAATGGCCAGAAGCCACTTGGCCCGACTCTCCAGCCCCAGGCGGCTTCTGGAGGCCAAGGGCCGGTGGCGCAGGGAAAGCCTGTTGCGGGCTCGGGCGTCACCACCAGCGGTGCCCGCTCCGCAGGTGCCCAGGCTTCCCGCGCGCTGGGCCACCAAGGCTGAGCAACTTGTCCAGGCCACTGCCAGTGCTTCCTAGGGAAGTGGAGGCCCGGGAGGAGACACCAGCAAGGACACCACCTCAGCCCTCAGAGCTGGAGGCGGAGCCCTCTGCGATGACCTGCGGGGACAGGTTAAAAGACACTGGGCCCTACGACTGGACCACCTTTCATTTCAACGATGTTTATAACATGGACCCCAGGCCTGACCCCATGGATGTTTATAACATGGACCCCAGGCCTGACCCCTGACGCCCGTGGGAGGCGACGCTAGGTGTGGGCCACCACTTTTCTCACACAGTCCCAGAGGAGGATGGGGAGCGGTGATTCTGGAAACCTGCAGAGGAGAGCATGGAAACTGTGAGGGCTTCTCCCACACAGCCCTTGGGCCACTGTTTCACCTCCCTCCTGGTCCTAGTTAGTAAGTCGCCTGGTTTTCTAGGCCAGGTGTGAGAGGCAGAGCTTACTAACGGGGTAAACCTGGAACTAGTGTCTGCACATGTTAAAAAAGAAATGGAAACTTTTAATTTAAACATGAGCTATGGGAAATATCCTTAATATGTTTCATCCAAACCTAGGGTCAAAGCTTTTGTGTGATTTTGGACATGGACTTTTTGCACCTATTTCATCATTTGTAAAAGAATTGTGGTTTTACTCATCAGGATTAAGATAATTTATACAAAGCATCTATCAAGATGCTTAGTTTGTGTAAGCACTTAATGACTGTCAGTTTTTAATTTTTTTTTCCTTTTCTGTATTTTAAAATTGCCAGAAGTCAGTGAGGCTTCTGTAACTACTAGTAGTCAAGAACCTAAATTTTTTTAGCACATCTTTTCTTTCTTCTTTGCAAAGTCTCTTACAAACTAGTAACCCTGGAGTGATCAAGGAAAGGATCTGACTGAAGTTTTAAAAAAGGATAGGGTATGGATAGGTGGAGACAGGAAAGAACATGTAAGGATTGGTATTTAGGGCACCTAGGTTTATCTAGGTTTGGATTTTTTGTTTGATTTTGCTATTTGTATGTTATGAGGCAAGTCACTTTAACCTTCTCTCTGGGCCTTATTTACTTTTTTAAGTTAGGAGGTTGGACTCCATGCAAATGACATTGTTCTCACTGATTCGAAGATGGTAAATACTAGGAAGGGAATAGGGAAGTATGGTGGGTGCTAAGGTAAGGCGTGTGGTGCCCATGTAAAGAGTAGTGGAATATAAAGCTTGGGACTATAGAAAATTTGGAGAATTAGTCAATATTTTTGAGAATGACCAAAAAGGTGTTTGTGACATGACCTAAGAGATATTTTAGAAATATTAAGGGGGGTTTTGAATGGAAAAGATTAGAATGGGGCAAAATCTGTTAAGGGGAGAAATCCAGGAGACTGTTTGTGCTAGTATAGTTATAAGTCTAAGGTAGACAGTAAGAATGGAAAGAAACAGATGGCTTTGAGAGACACAGCAGATAGAATGAACAAGACATGATTACTGAGTGATTGTGTGTGTGTGTGTGTGTGTGTGTGTGTGTGTGTGTGTGTGTGTACAGACACAGAAACGGGGATCTACAGTTATCCTGTTGTTTAATACTAGGTAGCAAGAGCATTGAATTATTTCTGGAGAAGTAGCGAGTGTGAAGGGAACTGGTGTTGGAAGGGGAATTAAATCAGTTGAATTTGAGATACTGACTTGGCAGGTAGAAGTAAAGGGCAAATAGTTGAGCAAATTGCATCTCCCAACTATCCTTTTTTTTTTTTTTTTTTTCTGTATTTTAATTCCTCTCCAGCCCTCACTTTAAGCTCTTTTCTACACGGAAAGCTCTCCTGTATCTTGAGAAGAAAATCCTATTAAATTCTGTGGATTCTGTATGGAAAAGTCCATTTGTTGTGGTACTAGCCATTCTGGGGGCCACTAAGTACCCTTTGTAGGAGCAGGCTAATCTGCCCAAATGTTGGGTGAAGATTGTCTAGTCCTGGATATGGTAGGTTGCGTACTTGGAACCGTATGTTGAGGATCAGTTAGTAACTTGCATATACCTTTGATTGTCTTTAAGAACTACAGTTTGCATTCACACTGGCATGTAAACAAGTCAGAGCAAGAATTTTATTTTTGTTATCACTTTATTCTTAGCACCCATAATAGCATCTGGTATGTAGTGAGTACTGAATACTTTTTGAGTGGATGAGTATGAGAAGTGCTGGTATAATCCGAACCACAGAGAATGGCTCCTGAATGATGCCTTTGTAACTTAATATGACTATAGTGTTGGTAGTGGTAAACTGAATCCTGTTGATTCATGGCCATTGTTTTATTTTATTTTTAGGAAACTTTTTAAAATTTATTTTATTTCTCTAGACTTTCCTTGTTTTTGATGACTGACATTTTTCTGGAGTACTGGAAAGGTATTTTGTAGAACATCCTTGGGATTTGTCTGGTGTTTTCTTCATGATTAGACCAGGGTTATGAGTTTTTGGAAGGAAGACTATAGAGGTCAAGTGCCATTTTCATCACATCATCTCATGGATGCATGTTGTCAACATGACTTATCACTGCTGATATTGACCTTTTTGATCTTCTCTACCTTAAGGTTACTCTCCTCCCACACCCTTTCCAGTCACTGTGTGCAGCCCACACTTAAGGAATGGGGAGTTAGGTTCCACTTCCTTGAGGGCTAAGTCCCTACATAAATTACTTGAAGTACTACATGGGAGATTTGTGTCTTCTTTTTTTTATTCAAGTATTTATTTCTATCAATATTACATTAGTTTCTTAGACTACTATAGCAAGGTATCATAAAATGGATTTAAAACAATAGAAATTATTTTATCATAGTTTTGGAGGCTAGAAGTCTGAAATCAAAGTCTTGGCAGTGTTGACTCCTTCCCAGGATTCTGAGGAAGAACCTGCTCCACAGCTCTTTCCTAGCTTCTGCCGATGGCTGGCAATCCTTGCTGTTCTTTGGCTTATAGATATATCATTTCAATCTCTGGCACTCTCTTCACATGGCATTGTCCCCTTCGTGTGACCCTGTGCCCACATTGCCCTTGTCTTATGACGTTTGAATTTGATAGGGATTGTGTTAAATCTATAGATTGCTTTAGGAAGTTTTGGAAATTTAGAAAATACTAATTCTTCCAATCCATGAGCACAAAGTATATTTCTATTTATTTGTGTCATTTTCATTTTCTTCCATCAATGTCTTCCAGATTTTACTGTACAGGTCTTTTAACCCAAGAGAGGTCTTTTTGACAACTAAGATCACAGATTTCTCTATTTCCCCTTTTGTCTCTGTCAGTTTTGCTTTATGTTTCTTGAGGCAATATACAGAAAAATGTTGGATTTTTATATATTTCTGTTTATACTTTAATCATTAAAAAGTATACTTCTTTATCTGTAGTAATACTTCTGGCCTTAAAGTCTTTTTCTCATATTAATATAGCTGTATGAACTTTGGTTAGTGTTTGTGTATTTTCTTTACCATTCCTTTCAACTTTTAGTATTCTTGTATTTAAAATGAGTCTCTTGTAAGCAGATTATAGTAGGGGTGGATTTTTTGTTTTAATCCACCCCTTCTATTACTTTACGAACAATGTAAGAGCCTTACAGTACTTTAACTCTAATTACCCTGCTCATGTCTTTTGTGTTATTATTGTCATGTGTTTTCCTGGTACACGTGTTACAGATTGTGCATATTATCAATATTTTTATTTAAACAATTAAAAGTTATTAGTCACATATTTACCTTTTCCAGTGTTCTTAATTTTTACCTACAGTTCAATGCATCCATCTGGAATCATTCTTCCAGCCTGACTGATTTTCTGTAATATTTCTGATAATGCAGATTTAATGGCAATGGATTTTCTCAGTTTTTGTCTATAAATGTTCTTATTTTACTTTCATTTTTGAATATTTTTTTGTTGACAATATATAAAGTTCTAGGTTGGTAGATTTTTTTTTTCCTTTCAGGACTCTAAAAATGCCCTTCTACTGTTTCCTGGCTTCCAAAGTTTATGTTGCAATGTCAGCATCTAATAATGTTTCCTTTCCACCACCACCACTCCTGCCCCACTTTAAATTTTTGTCTTTGGTTTTTAGCAGGTCGACTATGATATGACGTGTGTGTGTGTGTGTGTGTGTGTGTGTGTGTGTGTGTGTGTGTGTGTTATGGTTCACTGAGATTCTTGAATATGTAGGTAGATATTTTTAATCAGATTTAGGAAATTATTAGTCATATGTCTTCATATCTTTCTGATCCATTCTCTTTCTCCTCCCTTTCTGGGATTCCAATTATTTGTATGTTAGACTTTTTCTTTAAAAATTTTTCCATCATGTTCTTGGTTAAAGGAATTGACTGTTGATAAATGGGTAATGGGTATTTAGGGAAAAAGAATGATAAAAAACATAAGGTGGGGCATGGATACAAAACTAGTAAATTCTACTTAATTTTTATTTTTTCCACAGGGAAGGTCATCTGAGAATGAAAAATAAAGATCATGGGGCTTGGAGAACAGTAAATTTATTGATCTGTGAAATATTTCTCAATGGCCAGATACTATTCTAAAAGCTGAGATAGAAAAATGAGTACAAAAGTCACTTCAAGGGGTTCACACAGGGTTGAGGGAGAAGGACATCAAATCTGGAACTCAAATCTTTGCCTGAAGTGATGGTAGAGTTACTGCTTTGGAAGAAGTGAAGCTTTAGCTAAATTTCAGTAGAAGAGTAGGAGTTAGGGAAGAAGTAGAAATGGGATGTTCAGCAGATGGCCCTTGCAAGAGTAAACACTTGGAACCATGAAACAACATAATGCTGAGGAATACTAAGAAAAGAAAGAAAAGGTTAGAGAAATAAGTGCCTAGGAATATATTGTCAGTTTAACTAAACAGACATTTTAGTTGATGTGGCTATTTTCCAATCTGATGAAAGTCTCATTTCCTCAAGGACCAAAAGCAAACAGTTCATAGACCAGCTTTGGTTCATGAATCATTCTTTGAATAGCACTGATCTGGGGAGTATATTGTATTAAGGAAGACTAGGAGGAGAGATATTGGAGTGTGTCTAGGCTTTGAGGAGGATTTGCTGTACATATACACACAGGAAAATTGCAGGAAAGAGGGGTTAAATGATGGAACAACGTTCAGAAAAGGCTGGTGAGGAATACGGTTGGGAGCCGGTTGTGGGGTTCAAGAACATTTGGAATCGCTGCTGTGGAGAGTGAGAGGGTAGAGGACCTAGAGTCCCAGGATCAGAAATGTCATCTATTTAAATTTACTCAAGAATTGTGGTTTGAGGCTGAATGTAGTTGACAGATACAAGTAGACCAAGAGCATGAGAAATTTCAGGATATTGACAAGAAAGTAGTTGAAGAGATGGGTTCTGGTATCTGGTATAGAAGTGAAGCCAATGAAAGAACTGAAGGCAAGTGAGAAACAAGGGACATATTAATGATGTCTGAGAGCTTACATAGCAGCAGTAGAGGAACGATAAAGCTGAAACAAATGGAGATTTTGGTCTCATAGTGAGAAATTAGAATTGAAGATGAACCTGAGAAGTAGAGTTATTCTAGGTGATGGTAAATGTGGTCACAAAGTGAGTTGCTAAAGACTGGAGATGGTCTTTGAAGTTGAGGAGCCAACTAATGCTTCTATGTATGTGTTAAAGTCACCAAAATGATGGAATAAAAGGAAAGATGTAAGCCAGGAGAGAGAGTGAGGGAGGGAGGGAGGGAGAGAGGGAGAGAGAAGGGGGGGAGGGGGGAGGGGGGGAGAGAAGAGGGTGTGTGTTTCGGGAGAGGGGTAAACTGATTTTCATTGGGTAAAATGGCAAATCAGAATCACCTGGGTAGATTTTTTTTTTTTTTTTTTAACTACACAGTTCGGTTCCCAAAGCTAAAGCTGCTCTTAGATATACCAGAGCCCACTGGCATGGAAAGTGGTGGATTCAGCTACTCTGAACCTTAAAAAGGAGGAGAGCTTTTTCTCCAGTCTGAAATTAGCATTAGGGAATGCCTGTCTCTCTTCTCCCCATTTCCACCACTCCCTATTTTGTGCATAATGAGGAATCAGGGAGTGGATAGTGGCCTCTGGAGAGGGCTAGCATGGTAATACCTTTCTTATGAGAAGTTCAGATCCCAATGAAAAGAATGGGGAGGTGATAGGGGAAGGAAGTATTCAGTAATAAAGTTGAGGAGACCTGTGTACAATTGGAACATTAGGTTACAAAGCAGCAGAGAGGCATTATTTTATATCAGACTTGATGCAATAAAGTTAAAGAAACTAGAAAGATGTCAGGCAAATCTCCTTTCTTCTTGCTCCCAGGGGACATAATTTATATTTAAGGATTTGTATTTTGTAGCATAGCTGGAGTTTTCACATATGTTTTAAATCATTTTTAAAAGAGATTCCAAATGATAATTTAAGTACATCTATGGTAAACATTTCATAGTTAAGCAGAAAATATGATTGATTTAAGAAATTTGTTTATAGCTTATCCTTTCAGAATGCAAATAGGTTAAAAGGTGAGGTTTGCTATTTAAGGACATGATCTCATTTAAAACATTTTTTTCATACTTTCATTTTTATTCTAATTAAAATATTGCTATTTAGAATATGTTCTTTTTGATAAAGGCATAAAATAAGACATAAAATTATTTTTTAGATTTGCAACAGCTGTGAAAAAAGTTCAGTTTCTTGAATCTACTTTTGATTTTTAGTGGCAACTGCTTGCATCTTTCAGTTTTAAGTACAGTAATGAAAGAAAAGCATATAATTCCTATTTTAAGTGAACTGGGAGTACATTTTGCAGTTTTTGGTAAGAATTTACAAGCTAGCCTTTTTATTCTTAGTTGAGATCTATAAAGTAATTTATATGCTACTTTTAGATTTTTTTCGTGTAAGAGGAGTTGAATAATCCTGTTTCTCAGTTTATAGGCACTGAGATAGCATTTGGGAGCTGACAGGATCCACTGCTCAATGCATCTGAAAATTTTTAATCAAACCTAGATTTCATTTTATGTGGCAAGATTTTTATGTATGCCTGTACAAAAGTGAGAAATTATCAGAAGTAGTTAAGATCACAGGCTTTGGAGTTTAACCTGAATCCTGGTTCAATCATCTTCACGGTAAGTGATCTTGAAAAACATGATTAATCTGCCAAAGCCTCAGTTTTATCAGATAGAAGATAAGGAAAATAATGGTGCCTACTTCACAATGTACTTATAAGAATTAAACAGGATAAACATATAAAGTGAGTGGTATAATAGTAATTACATTTTAGCTGTTTTTATTAAGATGAACAAATAACAGGTAAAGAAAGGATATTTATTGGTGAAATGTATGGGATTTTGATGAGGAGATAATGGTCTGGACATTATTTGACTATACTGAAGAGATTATTAGGGAATATTATTAGGGATTGTTAGGGATTATTTAGGTGGAGGGTGACATTAATAGGGATCTATATCCATCCATCCATTTTAGGGCTCTGTACAGTGGTTAACAGTAGTTATAGCTTGATGATATGGGAGGCTTTTATTTTTTTCCATGAGCCTTTCTAAATGTTATACAGTGAACCAATGGGATCGTTGATTTTCATCGTTTAATGATCGGTTCCCATTGGTTTATCATACTATAATATTTGCACTTATGAAATAATCTTTTTTATTATGGTAAAATATATGTAACATAAAATTTACCATTTTAACCATTTTAAAATGTACAGTTTGATAGCATTAAGAACATTCACACTGTAGTGCACAAAATAATCTTTCATAACACTACTTTGCATAGTATGGTTGCATAGTGTTCCATTCCATGGATGATTTTTTTTATTATTTAATCTATTAAATATTTAAGTTTTCTCGGATTTTCTTGTTGTTATGATAACACTGGACATTAAAAGGTGGTTGGAGATGCTGATCTGGGAAACAAAAGGGTGTGGATATATTTGAGCTAGATACTAGGGAATGTCTATTATAAGAGTAGGCAGATGGCAAGCTGAAATAGTTAAAGAAGGAAATGATTATATATAATCCTATCATTTGTTCCATCCTTCCCAACTCCAAATGCTGACAGAAAATAATGAGGATTATTTGACTGCCCTGGGATTTAACTGCCTTTTTTTCACTTTTACCTACTTGCTGTGTTCTTTGTTTTATCTGTCACACATAATGTTCTGAACTCATTACCATGGATTTAGAATTTAGAATATAAAAATGTTCCACATTTAAGTTCAGTATATATTTGGTTATTGTTTTTAGTCTACCTATTGAATTGGACCATATATACTGACTTTGTTCTACTTACCTATATTGCAAAAGTAATGAACTGTTTATGTTGGAAACTCTGTGCTAGCAGCATAGTCCGAACTCTTTAACGTTTGACTCCTCTTTCTGAGGAATGTATAGGTTTGCTGTAAGTGGTGTTATTTTCAGTTTATTTGACATTCTGTTTATACCATAAATCTACATTTGATTTATTTCATTTTTTATAGGCCTTTTTGGGATGGGTTCTATTGTAAGAAGGTGAAAACAAGTAGTCCTTGTTTATATTCAGCCTATAAATTTTGCTAAGAATTGTTAGATTTTTGTTCTGACATTTTAATTTTTTTATAAATTTAATGAAACTCGAAGAGTATGTAAAAGTACCAAGAAACAGAAAATAATCATTTATATTTCCATAATTTTAGGTTAACATTTTGTGATATTTCCTTGAACTTTTTTTATGTGCATTATTCATATAGTTGAGATTGTACTGCTTTTTCTTGAACATTATATCAGGCATTTCCCTCATGTACATCAGTTTCATCCTGGCAGAAAATAAGCAACACACCTCCATGGGTAACTTGAGACTTTAATAGGAAGACTATTCGCAAGTGCATGGGGAGAGGTAGGAAAACTATAAGGAAGGGATAATATAGTATTGAGCACTTGAAATTGGCCTAATCCAAATTCAGGTATGCTGTAGGTTTAATACATACACTGGATTTCTAAGACTTAGTACAAAAATAGAAGAATGTAAAATATCTCATTAATCATTTTTATATTGATTACATGTGAAACAGTATTTGGGATATATTGTTAAATGAAATGTATTAAAATTGGATCTTTCTTTAAAAAATGTGGTTGCTAGAAAAATTAAAATTATATACATTACTGGCATTCTATTTTTGTTAGGCAATACTAGAATGGTATAGTATAAAGAGGCATCTCTAAATTTGAAAAGGGAAGGGAGGATTACATAGAAAGATCAGCTGATAGAAACCATAACCTTCAGTAGAGGGTTCAAACATTCTACACTGACTCAGAAAAAAAAGAAGAGAGTCTGGGGAATGAAAAGAAAGTCTGGGGAAAAAAGAAGAGAATCTGTTCTCTTCTCTAACTCTTTCCTCTTAATTCCTGCCTATGTCTACCACTGGTTTAATCCAACAGAAAGCCAGTAGGTAAGGGAGTCAGTTGATGCAGTTTATAGAGGTTGGTCTACCTGAGCCCAAAGAAAGGTATAAAAAGAGAGGACATTTGAAGGAGCCTACTGAAGATATCCAGCATACCACTTCATTAAAATGCATTGCAAATATAATTTTAAGGACTACACATTCCACTTCACGTATTATATTTTACTGTGAAAGTGTTGGGAAAGTGGTAATGTAATCACATTATGAGAATTATTTAGGATATAGTTTCATTTAATGTAAATGAAAGATAAATCAAACTGTTTGGTTGAACAACAATCAAGCCGTTCACTGATAAAGTGTACTCCAAAATTAGAAAATTTATAGAATTTCGACATTACCTCATACTTAAAAATGACATTTCTTTAAGATTAAAATTTTTTTCTATCTATAAATCAATAGTGGGGCACACAACTTTGGTTTGTTGGGTTGAATTTCTTTAATTTGTTTCCATTTATTTTAATTTTGAGATATTAATTGACAACTTAATTCATTTTAATGGAACCTGATGTTCCCAAGATGATGAAATTCAGTAGTATTTCATTTTGAAATGATAATTTAAAAATCTAATTTATTAAAAGCACACATAATAAAAAGTACTTGTGAGTAAAATTTTCATAAATAGAAGATTTACAAGGCTGTCTAGGACCTTTCACTTATCTAAACAAGAATTGAGTGTCTCTTAAATACAATATGAAACATGATTTGTGACCTCAAGGAGAATACATGATGAAAATCCTTAAAGTTTGTTCTCAAGTAGTTTGAGTTGTGCCCCTATAATATATTGTTCACTTTGTACTCATAGATATTCAAATATAAACATCTGTTTAGTTCTAAAATTTAATACACATCCAGAATTAGTGAAATTAACACTACTTTTGTAGTGATGCATTTGAGAATTAAACTTGTAGCATATGAAGTTTCAGGAGATGATTATTCTGATCATTATATGAACAGAGAGACAAAATCCAATTGTAGCTCCTTTTAGGTTTAGTGATTACAGCCTAGTTCTGAAAGTGTTTTGAGAATAGGTAATGATAATCCATGTTCTATGGAACAAACTGTTCCCTTGGAAATCTGAATTAGCATTTTCATAAGGTGCTACTAATTAATGTATTTTTTTAGTGTTTTCACATAGGTAATATAATTGCATATATTAATATTGTGAACCAAAACATTCAAGAACCAAAAATATTATTATAGAGTAAAACGATCTCCTATGTATGGCCCCTTCTACTCAGTTCCTACTCCTTTCAGGTAAACTTTCTTCTTAGTTTCCTTTCCAGAGTTTCTTTATGTGTACATATATATAAACCAGTATAAATAGAGGTGCTTATTTTTTCCCATTTTTTTCATAAAGGGAACATATTATACATAATGTTGCTATTTCTTGTTGTTTTTTTTTTTTGCCATTTCTTTCCTACATTAAAATAATTCCTGCTTTGTGACCTTCCTTAATTTTATTTATTTTTTAATTCTTGGAGAAATATTTTGTCAAATTTTAATCTCTGCTATGAGAAGATTTTTCTGATTATTGTTCCTTGTCTGTTAAGTTTTGCTGCTTATCTTTTTTCTTTTACAGTGTTATGCTAAGTAGAATTCAGGGAAAGCTATTAGGGGGAATTGTAGTTGGAGTTGTCCCTATTGCCTTTGGGTTCCCCGGGAACTGAGTCTCTCATCCTGTTTGTGAACATAAAAGCATTTACCTTGGCAAGTGTCAATGGGCGAAGATAGTGACATGATGCATTCTATATGCTCTTGAATTAGGTTGTTCCAAAGAGTTGGTCATTGGTCTCTACTTTTTTCAGTCTAGCTGGGTATAGTTATGGCTTTTAAGGAAAGTGAATAGGCATTAAGGGATGAGTTCCTCAGGTACATCGAAAGTGATCAGGCGTTTAGGAGAACTGGCTAACCAGGCAAAGTAACCTACCCATTTTTTAAAAACATGCTATAGCTAAAAATCATACTCTTAGATTTCAAACTTAGCATTAATATCTAAAAGCAAATTTGTGATACTTAAACTTCATATCTAAAGTGAACTATAGTTTTCAACTACTTTAGAAAAAAGCCTGATGTTCAACTAAAACATAAATCTTGTTACAAAATGGCATTTTCTTCAGGGCATGAGAATCCTGAAAGAGAATTGTATTTAATGGACTTGGCACATTGTTAGGGTAGTGTAAATTTTAGTATTGAAAGAATCCAGAATTTAATTTATATAGAATAGATTAAACATTAATAGAATTTTGCTTTTCTTTTTCCTTTTCATGCAAGTAATAGAATTAACATTTCTCAAAGTATTTTTTACAAAACATTATTACCACAAAGTGTTTTGCATAAAGATTTCATCTTCAAATGATTTTGCAAAACCCTGCTTATTAGTATATTCCTTGTTTGGAGATTCGAACTCTATATTATAGTATGTTAAAGATGCAAGAAGTTGATGAATACATAAAGCACTTTGTCATTGGCTTAAGCCAATGTTTCCCAAACTTGAGTAAAGAATTATGGAAGCCCTATTAATATCCAAAAGAACTGTGATTTCACAGAATACAGTTTAGTAAATACTGGCCCAGAAGATAGTCAGATGTCCTTTCGTTCTGCTTCTATCTACTTAGAAATTTTCTTTATTCGGGCATGTATACCTTTCTTGGTGTAAGGGCCCTGAGGTATGAGATCAAGAAAAAACTACACATTTGAATTGAGGTGAAGTTTTGGTATGTACTTTTCAAAGTCATCAATGACCTCCATGATGCTAAAACCAATGGTCACTTCTCAGCCTTCATCTCTTTTGATTTATCAGCAGCATTTGACAAAGGTGATCACTCCTTCCTCCCTGAAACACTGTCTTCACTCGGTTTCCAGAATACCACATTCTGGTTTTCTTCCGATGAGACTGGCTGCTGCTTCCTCTCTTTTGCTGGTTGCTCCTCATCTCCTGACCTCTTATTTTTGGACCATCTCAGGAATCAGTTCTTGTTCTTTTTCTCTGTGTATATATTTACTCCCTTAGTGATCTCATCTAAATTTCTGGCTTCACATCCTATTTGTCTGCAGACTCCAAAATCATACATTCAACCTAGATTTTCCCCTCAGATACAGACCTGATAAACTAACTTTTTAACTGACATCTGGGCTTCGATATTTAATGGCTCTAAAATTAACTCTCTACTCCCGAGCAAAATGTTCTTGGCTGTCATTTTGCCTTTCTTAAAACTCCATCTCCTTCATCATTCAAGTTGCTCAGGCCAAATATCTTAGGAGTCATTCTTAGATTTCTTTCTATTATACCCCCCAAACAGTCTTCCAGCATATCTGTATTGGCTGTGGCATTAAAAATATCCAGAACCTATCCACTCTCTGTCACCTCCACTCTGTGACCCTGCTCCAAGCACCTCATCTCTTTTCTGGTTTATTGCAATACCCTCTTAAATAGTTCCCCTGCTCTGCTTCTCTTGCCCTCCTACAGTCCATTCTCACCAAGGAAATCTTTCAAAATGTTAATGTCATTTTTTCTATTCAAAAGCTCCAGTGTCTCTTGAACTTATTTATAGTAAAAACCAGTCTTCGGTGGCCAACCAGACCCTGTGTGATCTAGTTTCCCATTACTTTTGGGGTTTCATCATCTGCCTTGCCATGCACTTACTCTGCTGAAGCTATTTGCTAATCTTTTCTGTTCTTCAATCATTCCAAGTATATTTTTGACTTGAGGTCTATGCTTTTGCTATTTTCTCTGCCTGGGAAGTTCTTCTCCCAGATATTCACATGGATGGCTCTCCTTGCTTAAAAGTCACCTCAGAATGGCCTCCTCTGAGGACTTTATTTGAAATTATACCCTCTGTCTTGGTAGTCTATCTGCCTTTTTTGTTTTACTTTTTCTATAGTATTTATTAGCTTCTAGTAGAGGATATGTTTTACCTAATTACTTTGTTTATTGTCTTCCTCTCCTCATTACATGAGGGGTAGATACTTCTTTCTGTGTTATAGAGCCATATATCTAATACCCAAGTATAGTGCCTGTCATGTAGGACTTTCTCAATAGTATTTGTTGAGTGAATGAAGGTATTCATTTGCATGGTCTTCATTGTTTTAAGGTCATTGAATTACCCTGTTTTTCATAAGTCATGTGGTATTACTATGCAGGTTAGATAATTATGCCATAGTAATAAAGGGAAAAATTGCATATCAATGATGTGATGTTTATGGCAAATTAACAGTCTCTTATGCATCTTTATTGTTATATATTTTTATTTTGTTTTTTAATAGACTATTTTTTGAGCAATTTTAGGTTCACAGCAAAATTGAGAGGAAGGAACAGAGATTTCCCATCCACACATGCACATCCCCCACCAGAGTGATACATTTGTTAACAATTGATGAACCGACATTGATACACCATTATCACCCAAAGCCTATACTTTATATTAGGATTTTGTGGGTTTGAGCAAATGTTTAATGACATATATTCACCATTATAGTATTATACAAAGTACTTTCTGTCCTAAAATTTGTGTTCCACCTATTCATCCCTCCCCAACACCCAACCCCTGGCAACCGCTAATCTTTTACTATCTTCATAGTTTTGCTTTGTCCAGAATTTCATATAGTTGTAATCATACAGTATGTAGCCTTTTAGATTTGCTTCTTTCACTTAGTAATATGCATTTGTGTTCCCTCTACTTTCTGTTTAGCACTGCATAATAGTCCATTGCCAGAATGTACCACAGTTTATTTATCCATTCACATACGGAAAGACATCTCGTTTACTTCCAAGTTTTGGCAATTATTAATAAAGCTGCTACAGATAACCATGTGTAGGTTTTTGTGTAGACATAAGTTTTCATCTAATTTGGGTAAATACCACGGAGTGCAATTGCTGGATCCTAGGGTAAGAGTATGTTTAGTTTTGTAAAAGCAGCAAAATAGTCTTTCAAAGTGGCTTTACCATTTTGTATTTCCACCAACAATGAGAATTCCTGTTGCTCCACATCCTGGACAGCTTTTGATGTTGTCAGTGTTCTGGATTTTGACCATTCTAATAGGTATGTAGTGGTATCTTCTTGTTCAATTTGTATTTTCATGATGGCACATTATGTGGAGATTTTTCCCATCTGCTTATTTGCCATCTGTATACCTTCTTTGGTGAGGTGTGTGTCTGTTAAAATTTTTGACCTATTTTTAAATCAGGTTGTTTGTTTTCTTGTTAAGTTTTAAGAGTTTTTTGTATGTTTTGGATAACAGTCCTGTATTAGATGTGTTTTTTGCAAATGTTTTCTCCCAGTCTGTGGCTTATCTTCTTATTCTCTTGACATTATTTTTTGTGGAACATAAATTTTTAATTTTAATGAAGTCTAGCTTATCAATTCTTTCTTTCATGAATCATACCTTTGGTGTCATATCTAAAAAAGTCATCACCAAACCCAAGGTTATAAAGATTTTCTCTCATGTTATCTTCTCCAAATTTTATAGCTTAGCATTTCACATTTAGGTATGTGATCAATTTTGAGTTAATTTTTGTGAAGGGTGTAAGGTCTGTGTTTAGATTTATTTTTATTTTCTTTTGCATATGGATGTCCAGTTTTTGTAGCACCATTTGTTGAAAAAGCTATCTCTATTGTATTGCCTTTGTGTCTTTGTCAGAATCAGTTGACTGTATTTATGTAGGTTTATCTCTGGATTCTTTATTCTGTTCCATTGATCTATTTGTCTTTTGTTCCACCAATACCATACTGTCTTGATTGTTGTAGTTAATAGTCTTGAAGTTGGATAGTGTCATACTTCCAACTTTGTCCTTCTTCAATATTGTGTTTGGTATTATGGGTCTTTTGCCTCTTCATATAAACTTTGGAATAAGTTTTTTATATCCACAAAATACCTTGCTGGGTTATTGATTGGGATTGCATTGAATCTGTAGGTCAAGTTGGGAAGAACTGACATCTTGACAATATTGAGTCTTCCTATCCATGAACATGGAATATTCTTTCTTTCATTTAATTCTTTTTTGATTGTGTTTATTAGAGTTTTGTAGTTTTCCTCATATAGATCTCATACATATTTTGTTAGGTTTATACCTAAGTATTTCATTTCATGTAAATGATATTATTTTTAATTTCAAATTCCACTTGTTCATTGACAATATATAGGAAGGCAATTGACTTTGTATAGTAAACTCATATCTTACAATCACTTATTAGTTCCACTGTTTATATCTTAAGATTTGTAAACATTAAAAGTGTTGTTGTAGGGCGTTGTAAATAGTTCTTCGCCTACTACTTCACTGCCACTAATGGTCCCACCAAATAATTTTCCCAAGAAATGCTGTAGAGAAGAGGGGGAGGTGGCAGAAGTATCAGTGACAAGTTTTCAGCTCATTTAACAATTATAGGATTTCCTCAGAGTATAAAAAGGCAAATATAATTCACAAAGATCTGCCATTAAAAAAAGTACAGAAGGGTCAACACTATTTGCTAACACATTTTCAGAAGGAATGAAAATAGTTTTCACCTGATTTTTCTCTAGATGGCTGGTTTCATATATTATGCTGATCAGTTTTAAAACACACATAAATTTTATTACTATATTGTTTAAACATTCTGCTTTATATAAACTGATGCTTTAAAAGATTAAATGATAAATTAGTAAAAATTAATATTACTGGAGTATTTTTTCATCTATGAAAGGATCTATCACAGATTACTTCCAGCAGTAATTTATATCAATGATTTCAAAAAAGCACTGATTTTGATTTTCAAAATTACTACTTCTGTAAATTAAAAAGGAGCACAACTATTTCAGAAAATGTTGCAGAACTACATCAGGATTTCTCTTAGTCCTTCGCAGTATGAATGCATTTTTAAAACCAGTGAATTTAGTTGGGAGAAAAGACATTATTTTTATTCTTAACTACACTAGCACAGGCTAGTGTACCTATACTGACTAAAAATAATTTTTAAGTTAACATGTTATTAACCTAGGATTAATCACATCATTGTGTTTTTCTCATGCTGTGAGACATCTTTTCCATCCTACTTCATAGTTTCTTTGAGACTGAAGTACTACCTGAATTGCAAAGAGACTTTCTGTAGAATAAAGGCTTCTGCAAGTTTTATCATTTGTAATCAAAGCTGGGATAATTAAATACAGTGTGTAATAAAATCCATGCTCCTAAAATATAGCTTTCAAGTATAGAAAACTCTACTATTTGGAGAACTGCATTATTTAAATATGAAAAAGGAAAAACATTCTCATGAATTAATTTTCAAACTTTTAATTTTATTTTTAGGAAACCACAAGTTTGATTTTGGTGTGGATATTTTGAAAGAATACATGAAACAAATGCTCTTTACTTGGTTGTTCAATAATGTCTATGTCAGATTTATTTCTGAACTCTTAGACATGGTGCAGTAAAAAAAAAATGTTTATTGGAACAATATAAAATTGGTTTAATGGAATTAGTGAAAAAAGAGTGGCTAGATACTTTGCCTACAGTTAGTCAAATGTAAACTATAAAGACTGCATTGAAGTTGTTAACCAAATAGCTGTAGAACTTGAGGAAGGAGCAGATCTTATCATTGTAATAACTCATATGAAGTGGGGGAAATGATAACATGGCTTGCTCAAAAAGCACCATTAGAATGTGACATCATTTAACATCCTAACCACAAACCTCTTATAATGACATTTCACTGAAAATACAAGTGGTCTTAATATTTCCCATGAATAATTTAGGTTCATGGGAACATTTCCTAAGAGTGAGATTTGTTAAACCTTAGAATTGTTTCCTTAGGGATTCTTTGGAGTTGCTCCCTGTGGAGAGCTTTAAAATAGATGATCTGTGCTTTGGGATGCCTTAGGCATGATCTTGTCAGAAAACAGGGGAAAGCTAGTAGCTTTTCAGTTCTAATATTCTGTAATTAAAGAGAAAGTGGTGGCTAACATGAAAGCAAGTCTTCCCATAATGAATATGCTAAATATAACTACATAATTAAGAGGGAAAGGAATAGAAACATGGGTTAGGGGATAGGAAAAATATGGGAAAGGGAGCTTTTGGCAATGTGGTGCCTAATTATGAAGTTTCGAATGTACTACTGAGTCATAAAGGTGACAATTTATGAGTAAAAAAATCAACATTGTTTTTTCCCCCTTAAATTTATAGGCACCCTCTGATCTGATCAAATACATCCAGCAGAGAATTTCACTTATGCATGATCTTTTGGCTCTCCTTCCTATGGTGGACCCAGTTTTAGTTGTCAGAGTAACAGGTGCACAGCTGCTTGAAGCACTTGAAAATGAAGTTAACAAATAACCAGTTCTAGTTGGGCGGTATATAGATATGTTTCCACTGATTGATGTGTTCACTACTTGTTTTTTTGTATAACGGAACTGAAAGAAAACTCTGAATTTAAATATACTTTAACATTTTTAAAATTTAAATTAATCTTTAAAATGTCTGTGCATAAGGATGGTATTTAGAAATAGCTCAAATTATTTTTAAATAAATAGTCTGAGATTGGCAAAGTATTGGTTTGTAAAATTTATTAAAAAATTAGGATTATTTTTAGTTGCATATGAGTATACTTGAGTGGGTCCTTAATTTCAGTATCTAAGTACCTAAAATCCTTTATTTTCTTCTTTCACTTATTAAGAATTACTACTTTATTCACTGGAATTTTACCAAATCCCAGTGTGGAATACTTAGGTAAATGAGGAAACATTAGGCTTAAGGGATTGGGGTGCTTCTCTCTCTTACTCTAACCCTTAAACCGAAATATATGACAAGGCATTAGCTCAGTACTGAAATCTATAGTGGCATTATACTGTACATGTTATAGGATACCATGGTGGCAGGAATTAACTGTACATGTTATAGGATACCATGTTGGCAGGGATTAATAAGAAGTTGAAAAAAGAATGAAACCAACCATCTGGAGAGAAACCTTATAGAAAAATCTTTTGCTTTTATAAAATGTTACATCAGTTAAGTTTTGTTTAAAAAGCTTTATTGAGATATAGTTTTACTGAGCTATATTGAGTGTACAATTCAGTGTTTTTTAGTATGTTCACAGATTTGTGCACCTATCAATCACTACAATCAATTTTAAAATATTTTCATTAACCCGAAAAGAAACTGTCACCATTAGCAGTCACTCTTCATTTCCTCCTCAACCTCCTAACCCCAGGCAACTGCTAATCCACTTTCTTGTTTTTATGGATTTTCCTATTCTGTGCATTTCATATAAATGGAATTATACAATATGTGGCCTTTTTACTAGCTTCTTTTGCTTAGCATGCTTTCAAGTGTCACCCATGTTGCAGCATGTATCAGTACCTTATTTCTTTTTATTGCTGATTAATATACCATTGTATGGTTAATAATATATTTATTCATTCATAAGTTGATGGATATTTGGGTCGTTTCAACTTTTTGGCTATTAGAAATAATGCTGCTATGAAAATTTTTGTGTACAAGTGTTCGGACATATTTTTCATCTCTCTTGGGTATGTATATACTAGGCAAAGGATTGCTGGGTCATTTGATAATTCTACTTTAACCTTTTGAGAAACTGCCAGACTTTGCTAAAGTGACTGTACCATTTTACATTCCCACCTGCAGTGTTTGAGAGTTTCAATTTCTCCATTTCCTTGCAACACTTATTTTTTCATAATAGCCATCCTAGTGGGTATGAAGTGGTATCTCATTGTAGTTTTAATTCGCATTTCCTTGATGGCTATTCATGTTGAACCTTTTTTCATGTACTTATTGGCCATTTATATATCTCCTTTGGAGAAGTGTCTATGCATATCCTTTGCCCTGTTAAAATTTGGGTTGTCTTTTTATTATTGAGTTAGAGGAGTCCTTTGTATCCTTTAGATATAAACCTCTTATCTAGATTTATATATACATGAACATTTTCTCACATTTTGTGGTTTGTCCTTTCACTCTATGGTGTTTGAAGCACAGAAGGTTTTTTTTATTTTTTGGAAGTCCAATTTTTTTTATGTTTTATATTTTGTTGATTGTGTTTTTGTTGTCGTATCTAAGAAACCATTGCTGAATGCAAGATTATAGAGTTATGCCTATTCTTCTTTCAAGAGTTTTTTTTTTTTTTTGGAATAGTTTTGGGCCTTTGATTTATGTTGAGTTAATTTTGTATGTGGTGTAATAAAGGGGTCCAACTTTATCTTTTGCGTGTTCCAGTTGTTCCAGAACCATTTGAAAAGACTATCCCCAGCCGCTCCCTACCCCCCCCCCTTAAATTGTCTTGGCACCCTTGGCTGAAATCAGTTTACTATAAATATGAGTTTATTTGTAGACTCTCAGTTGGCAACACCACGCTGTCTGTCTTGATTATTGTAGCTTTGCAGTAAGCTTAGAAATCGGGAAATGTGAGTCTTCCAACTTCGGTCGTTTCAAGTTCCTTTTGGCTATTCTGGGTACCCTGTATTTCCATATGAAATTTAGAATCAGCTTGTCAATCTTTTCAAAAAAGGCAGCTGGTATTTTGATATGGATTGTATAAAATCTGTAGACCAATGTGAAGAGTACTGCCACCTAATATTATGTCTTTCAGTCTATCAACACAGGATGTCTTACTATTTATTTATTTCTTCATACAGTTTTTTGTAGTTTTACATTATAAATATACTTCTTTTGTTACATTTATTTCTAAGTATTTTCTTCATTTGGATATTATTGAATCGTTTACTTAATTTCATACTGTTCATTGATAGTGTATAGAAATACAATTTTTTTTTATATTGAGTAAATTATGCTTTAACATCATACCAATTTGATGGTAATGTAAAGAACAAACTCAAGGAGAAACTTATAGTAGTATAACTGGCTTCTATGTATACAGTTTAGGGTGAAGTGCTTAGAAGCTCTACAAGTACCTTCTTTTTCAAAGGTAGAAATGCTCATTTCCCACAATAAGTACACTCAAAAAAGTCTAAGCTATAGTTAGTAGCATTGTTTTTTATAAGTAGTTTTCTCTTATTAAATATAAATATGTATCCATCAAGGGATTTCAAACATGATTTTAATTGAGCCTAGATTTTAGGTGAACTTTATTTAGATTGTTGGTTTTTCTTCAACCTGTAGTTACGTTACTTGACCTTAGACTTTATCATATGTCTTTCTTCCCAGTGTTGGTTACTTGCCTCAGGTAAATTATAGAGATAGGTTGAAAGATTTTATGAGGCTCCCATATTTTCTGACCCTTGAGGCAATTTTCCTCTTGGAATTACCTGATGTAAAGTCATTCTTTGTCATTTCACTTTTTGAATATATATACCCAAAACAGAGTCTTGTGCACGACATTTCATAAATTCTTAATTGGTTTTATAGGATAGTATAGAATTACAAGTAGGCAAGAATTAATAACATTTTCACTTAATTTGCTGGAATAAAGCCTGAGGGGGGAGGCATAGCAAGAGGAAGATAAATTTGTAGAGTCAAAACTAAAAATTTTTTAAAAATTATTTTATAGCATTTCAGAATTTACTTTGGTTGACAGGGTTTTAGCCAAATGCTAATGTTAGTTCGGTAGGGTTAAGGTGATATTAGGGAGGACGCAGCAGTGAAAAAGAGATAATGACAAATATATAGAAATGCTATTTCCTTCTTAGCAGTATGGCTAGTGGGTGTTCTAGGAAGAAAACCAATCTGAAATAGTTCACAGTTGTTTGCCAGGAGGAGGGCTCACTTAAACAGACATTCTGTCAGCATTAATTGGGCTGAGAAGGGGAGATTGAGTCAAATGCCAAAATCACCCCAGTCTCGGGCATATGGCACTACTTCATCAGCTTTTCTCTGTGAACAGTTATTGGACAAACATTTTCATGTGCCATGTTTCAGGTAATCAAGAAATTGTCAATGTTAATTATTAATGTTTTCAGGAAAATCCTCAGTTATTTGGGCGCCGTGTCTGTCATTAGGAAAAGCCAGATTTTTCCAGCTAAGGGTTAACTCTGTAATACCAGAACTTAAATTTTTATCATTTTGGATAAAAACTAAAATGCACTATGTTATTTTCTTCCTTCAATTGTATTAAAGTTGACCCAGTTTAATCACTCAAGGTCATCATCGTTAACCTTGAAGTTATTCAAGTATCAGTGATGTGAGCCCTCACAGAAAGAATTCACGAGTTAAAGAGTAGCCACATGGATTTTTTAAAAAAAGTTCTAAATATCAGTTTTTAAAAGTTTTAATAGCTTCATTAAAAGATAGAATTCATATATCATAAAATCCATTCACTTCAAGTGTACAACTGAATGGCTTTGTGTGATCATCACCATAGTCAATTTTAAAACATTTTCATCAACCAAAGAAGAAACCCTATACCCACTAGCAGTCACTCCTGTTTCCCCACAAAACCCCCAGTCTACTTTATTTCTCTATAGATTTGTCTGTTCTGGATACTTCATATAAATGGAATCATATATGTGGCATTTAATGATTGGCTTCTTTCACTCAGGAAATATTTTCAGGATTCATGCATGTTGTGGTATGCATCAGTCTGTCATTACTTTTTATTGATAAATAATGGTACACACTAATGGTGTATACACTGCATTTTATCCATCAGTTGATAGACATTTGATTGTTTCTGCTTTTTATCTGTTTTAAATATATAATAAATATATGGAAATTTTGTGTGGATCTATTTTTTAATTTCGTATAGGTATATATCTCTTGGGTATATATTTCTCTTGGGAGTAGGTAAGTTGTTTTGTTTGTTTGTTTGTTTTGGGTAATTTGCTTTTTTCTCACAAAAGTGGAGTGAGGCACATACAATTGTAGAATATCTTAAGCAGTATTGCATTGCCGCTTTTCTGTAAAATTAATGAGATCAAAGGCTGAAGCTTTTCATAAGTGGCTTTCCCTCCAGAAATTTACCATGTTTTTTACTGTTGTGTTTTTTCCTTCGTCAGCACCATTTCAGAACATCATCTAAATATTACAATAAGATTGAAAGTCCTGGATAGTACCTGCATGATGGATCGCTTCTCGTTAATTATCTTCATATTTTGAATAACACCATTTCCCACAGGTTCAATTAGTGTGGTAACACTGAGGAGCAGGAAAGTGGTAAAAATATTCCTTGTAACTAATAATACTTTGGGGTAAATTCTAGAATTGTGTGTTAAAAAAGAATAGCTTTGTCATCCTTTGATAAGCCTATGATTCTGAAAGATTAGTTATAAAAAAGATAAAATTAATGATAAAATATCACTTAGGTTACCACTTACTCTTTTATTTATCAAAACCTTATTAACTGCCTGTTGTGTACTGTACACTATAATTGGGATTAAACATGAATAGGGCCTGGTTTGTGCCCTTGAGGAGCTTACAGTGTAGTAGAGCTCGTATGTTAGGAGTTATAATGCAGTGGTTCTTAATAAACGGAATAGCGGGAATATACAGTGCATGTGAGAAAGTGGTATGAGTTTGAAAAGGTAAGATAGGGCTCATTTGGGAATAGTCTCCTAAATATTTGGGACCTTTAACTAGGAGTTAAGGGGAACTGTCATTTAATTTTCAGCAGGAAAATGACATGATCTTATTTATATTTTAGAAAAATAACTGGTGGCAGTGATAGTGGAGAGAATAACTTGTGGAGGGACTGCAAGGGATATGTGTGAGATATATTTCAAAGGTATAACCACCAGTTGAAATTTGGTTAGATTTTTATGGAGAAGTGTTGTCACAAATTTGACTAGGTTTGAAGCAGAGATATCATCAGATAACTTTAAATTGCTTTGGGACAAGAAATATTCGGGAGCCTATTCTCTTAGTTATGAATTCAGTTCAGCAGAATGTGTTATCACTTTTGAATGCATTTTACACTTCTACCTCTTAACATCCATTGGATCTCCTGGATCTGATACTGTGCTCCTTCTTTGTTCATCTGCTTATTTCCTTTAAAAATCTTTTTCCCATCTCCAATTCTATTTGTAAGTAGACTAAAAATTATTTATCCAGTGACTGGGTTTGCACACGCCCAGACAGGTCTGTGTCATGCCAGTTGCAAGAGGAATGGTTCAGTTGAAACAAATGTCTTTATGTCTGGGTAAATCACATTGCCTCTAATTGAGACAAGAAACACTGAAAGACAAGCAGGTTAAGAGAACAAAAAAATAATAAACAACAGACAATTGTTTAAATTCCATATGGTGAAATGTTCTCAACTTTAAGGGTTTTGTTTTATAAATAGTACATCAAGAAAATAAGGAGTATTTATGTAATTCTGACATTGCTTCACCTCTCCTGAAAAAAATCAGAATAATCTAATAGTCTAATCTAATCTAATCTAATCCACCTAACAAGGCAGGGCCTAAGAGGGAAGGAAACAAAAGATGAGGAATGAAATCTTAGTAGATACGCAAAAATTTATGGAATGTTTAATGGTGAGCTGAACATTAGGGACATTACTTGAGATAGGAACCAACAAGAATTTTACTTTTTGGAAGTAGATATAATAAAATATAGATAAAAACAAAGAGGTTAGGAAGTTAAGAGGGAAAGAGAGGGACTTATTTTTCCTTTTGTTCCCCTCTCACATGCAGGTGTGAGATGGTGCTGGAGATATTGCGTACTGGTGACAACTGAGTACTAGAGCACATTTATCAATATTATATTACTAAATATAATTAAGACACTGGTATAAATTAAAAACTCAGGCCTTGGGAGTTGCAAAGAACTAAAACCAGAAATGTTCTTTGAAACAAGAATAGATATGAATAGAGGGCTATTTCCTTTTGGGCTCCCATGGAAAGTATGAGACAGCCAGGACCCTGTTCTTGCTCATGTAAAGAGGAGGTGCCATTTTAGCGCTCTGGCATTGTGACAGCACCAGAGATGGATTGGAAGGGAAGCGATGAGAATCTGACCCTAAATGTGCATGCACACAGCCCTCTCTGAAGCAGTCTTTAGTGTGAGGCATTGCAGAGCTGCTGAAGAAAAATGGAAAAATGGAATGGACTCATTTCCTTCTGTCCATCAGCTGTCCTTATTCTTCTTACTTCCCATTGAAAATGTGGAACTAGAAGCTCTGAGTTTTCCACCTGGCCTAACTAAGCAGGACTTTGTCTTTGCTTATAGTGGGGTGACTAAAAAACTACTTTGTGGCCCTCAAATGACAGGGGAAGCTATGTATTCTCTGTGGTTTAGGCTTTTATTGATATTGACCAAGCAGCTCAGTCACACATTGTACTAATCTGCTTTTTAAAAATACTGGTAACTAATAATAATATAGTTTACTGAGTTTTTATACTAAGATTGTGCACAGTCCTTTTGTACATATTGTGTATATTATTTCAGTTGGTCCTTATAAGTATATAAGGTAGGTTATATTATCTTTATTCTATAAATGAGAAGAGTGAAAATTGGGGGATTTATGTAACTTGTCTAAGACCTCACTGTTAGCGGCAGTGGGGACTTTTACTCAAGCCTATCTCCAAGGCCAGCCTATTTAAGTACTGTTTTATATTGTCCAAAGGGAATAGTAGGAGCTTCTACAAACCTTTTCAGATTTATTAATATGGGGATTTGTGAGCATTTAGGATCTAGTTTTCGAATGTTAAAGGTTTGTTGCAAGCTTCTCAAGCCATTTGTACATTGACAGGCTTATTATAAATCTTTAGAGTTAAAAGCAGATCTCTACTAACTGAGGCCTTTACTTAATGTTTCCTCTAATTATCTTGAGTTGATAAGGTTTGTGGTGATTTCTAATATTCAGGGCCTTGCAATTTGCCCCTCTATTTACTTGAAGTTTTCTGTTTCATCATTTTTTCCCAAACAACCTACTTTTTCATTAGTTTCTATCAGCTCTCAATTCAACATCCAACTTTATTTTACTGACATATGATATCCATTGCGGGCAGGCTTCCTATTGGAAGCAGGGATGAGTTGATGAAAGCATCTATTTTTGGTCGTCATTCTTTAATTAGATTGTCAGTTTTGTGTTGAAGTGAAAAAGAGAGATCCATATTAATTCAGTCATTCACATATATTGAAAAAGGTTTAATGACCCAAAAGGTGCAAGTGGGCAGAAATAGGAGGGGACATAGATCATTAGTTCTCATATTTTACCACCTATTAGATTTAACCTAGGAAACTTTTAACAAACCTATTTCTATGCCAATTAAATCAGAGTATTTGGTGGTAGGACCTAGGTATCATATTCTTAAGACCTCCCCAAGTGATTCCACTATGCTGACAAATTTGAAAACAAGTGATATGTATCTAGGGCCAGAAAGTTGGTTTTATTTATTATTTATTTATATGTATGTATGTATGTATGTATGTATTAATATGTGACAGATACTGTATGTGGCTTACAGAGCCTAAAATATTTACTATATAGCACTGTACAGAAAAAATTTGTTGACTTGTAATATATATTATTGGGTTTCCTCAGATCAGTAGCATTGGTATCATACGAGAGCTTGTTACAAATGCAGACCTTTGGGCCCTACCCCAGACCTGCATTTTAACAAGATCCCTAGATGATTCACATGGACATTAAAGTGTGAGAAGTACCGATACACATCATACTGCTGCTGATGATATGAAGTATTAAGCTCCCTGGTATTTTTCTTTGCTGACATAGGTAATCAAGACTGATTACACAGTTGACACATTTTTCAATTTTATAATCCTCTTACCAACGATTATTTTCATATTTCTTAAACTCCACACAGTGACTTCTTAATACTTGTTTCATTGAGAATCTAATTCTCCTTTCCTTCAATCTGGACTAGCCATAGTGACTTTCTTGATCAATAAAAAGCAGCAGAAATATCATTGCAGGACTTTCTGAGGCTGGTGATAAGCAACTTTGAGCTGCTGCTTGGGTTTCGTGAACACTCCCTCTGGGAGTCCTGAGTCACCATGTAAGCTATCCGACTTCCTGATACTGCCATGTTAGAGAGGCCACATGTAGATGCTCCATTTGACTATTTCCACTGAGCCCAGCTTTTCAGCCATCCTTCCTAAGATGCCAGCCATGAGTGACGCTATCTTGGATCCTCCAGAACAGTCTACTGCCAGCTGAATATTACCAGGTGATGTCTATTAATGTCATATGGAACAGAAGAATCATCCAGCCTAGCCCTGTCTGAATCCCTGATCCATAAAATGGTGAGATATAATAAAATTATTCTTTTCTTAATGTAAGTATATAAGCAGACCACCTACATAGAACATTCTAAAACTTATGGTACTGGAGAAGAATTATCACAAGTTGTTATAAACTTTTGAGTTTATCTTCATTTTAAAATTGATTATTTTATATACATAGCCTAGGGATGAAATTCAGTGAAAGAGTAGTTGAGCAGACTGACTATATGTGATGACTTTGTGATATGTCAACTTGGCTAGACTAAACTACATTCACCAGAATCCCTTTTTCAGTATGTTTCTGAATAAGTGGGCTAAAAGAGTTATTCTCTCACAAGAGTTGGAGGATGGAAGGCAAGCATTAGCTAGTTTTTAGCATATACACACCTTCTCTTAATTATTCAAGAAAACACAGCTGCTGTTGTGAAGATTTTTTTTTTTAGATATAAAGTCCCTAATTAGGGAGATTATTCTGGGTGGGTCTGACTCAATCAGTTGAAAGCTCTTAGCTTAGACCTTCCTTGGAGAAAGAAAGGTTACCTGTGGACAATAGCTTTGGGCAGTGTCTTTAGGATGTCAGCCTTCTTGTGATCTTTCATTTCTGCCTGCCTTCCCTTTGGACTCTGGATTTGCTTAACTAGCTCTCAAAACTGTAAGATATTGTAATTCCTTGTTGTATGACAGCCTTCAAATTGGGATGTCAGCTCTTTCTGTTCTAGCACAGCGTGCCCGCCTTTGGACTCAGTCTGGGCATTGGCTCTTCCTGGTTCTACAGCAGCTTCTGGACTTTGGACTTGAGCTGGGACAATGGCTCTAGATTTGGGACTTGCCAGCCTCCATAATCACGTGAGTCAATTTCTTATATTTGCTTTAATTTCTTATATTTGCTTTAATGTCTCAGTAAAATGCTTTTCATGGTGTGGCTATGTGCCAGTAGTCATGTGCCACAATGCTACTAAATCTATGGTTCTAAGTGAGACCTATGAAAGAATATCAGCAGCCCTTCATCCTATCGACTAGAAAACTTGATGGATAATCCAATTTTGCCTAATGGCCCAGTTAATGACTCAATTCTTTGCTATATTATAGCTGTCAGCTTAAGGGAATGTAAGATTTTGTTTGTGGTAATTAAGGATTCTAGTTGTGCATGAACAATAATGAGGTATTTGTACCGAGCCCTGCCAGGCTGAAATCCTGCCAAACCTCAACTTGAGTTGCCCACTTCATGGCCTGACATCTTCCTTTGACCTCTATGCTGACTTCCTGGAGCATTTTGAGGCCATCTCTTTTGGGACCACTTCTTTGGGGTTCTGATTCTCCTTCCCCTGCAGCATTGATTCAGGGGATCTCTTTTAATCCACAATACTATATTTTCCTTTTAATAAATAAAAAATAGAAAATTAGAGGCATAAATAACTTTACATCAAATGACATAATTGGTAAATATTGCCTCGTCTTTGCACAAACTATTGCTTGAAGAACTTTTAGATCTGTTCCTTAATTTTCTGGTGAACTGATTTTTATCCCAGCAGAATCCTTTGAAGGTCTGTTTCATAATGCATAATTTTATAGCTGAGGAAAATGAGGAAAGAAAGGTTAAGTAAATTTTAGTCAGGAAAATAATGAGGTCTTTTGATTTTTGTAATTATAAATAATGCATAGTAAGAATTAGAGGTGAGTAGAAATGCCATAATATATTTTATATCTCTAGGTGTGATATTATTACTGATAAATATATCACATTTGTTCTATTGAAATAGATTCTAGAGAGAGATATGAAGGCCAAAGGGTGGGTAATCGGAGAAAATAGAGAAGAGAGAGGAAATAAATTTTTTTTCCAAAAAAAGAAAAACATTTGACTTGTGGCTTTTAAATAAGCTGCTCGTGTATTGCTATCTAGACTTAAAACTTCACCAAAAAATTTCAGAATCTTATTCTATAGGATTAGGTAAAATTATAGCATAATTCCCTATAATTCCTATATGTTGGATAACTAGTATAGCACAACTCTCAAATGCCAAAACAATGAGAAATTTGTCTTGTTGAGACACTGTTATGTTAATGACAAGAAAATAAGATTCATTGCTTTCTTTTCACATGAACTTCTTTTAGTTCCTTGGGCCAGCAAATCAATACTACCTGGTAGCTTATTAGCAATGTAGAATATCAGGTCTATTCAACACACCTGAAAAATATGCATTTTAACAAGATTTCATGTAGGCATATGAAGGTTTAAGAAGCATTGCTGTAGTTGACTTTTGATCTAGGTTGACTGCTATACTATACTATCTGCCTGATTTACCTCCAAATATTAAGACCATAATAAATATTATCAGTAACATTCATTTTGTCTTGTAGAACTTGCAAATCAGGAATAGGTACTATTTTTTTTAATGACAGGGGTTTAAATTTTTCTGAAATGAGAAAATTATATTTTAGCTACACCATTATGTTTTTAAATTCTTATATGTAATTCACAACTTTATTTTTATTAACCTGTTTTCAAGCAAAATGAGAAGTGTAGGACAGGAAAGTAGTTTACTCTTAATTATAGCTCATAACTAAATTAGTATAAGTCAAGTATTATTAATTATAGTCACTAAGCTACATTTTTCTTTTACCCCCAACAAATGGCAAGACCTGCTTCTAAAACAGGAATGCCTTTCTTCACCCTTAGCCAAGGATGGCAAATATTTGACATGGATTGATTTTCCCTTACCATTCTCCTTTCCCCATATCTGAGGGGCATTGATTGCCAGTGGATCAGAGCTCTTTTTCCCCCATGGAGCCAAGATGTTACCTCAGAATCCTTCTCAAAGCACTCCAGGTAACCACCACCAATCAAAGCTGGCATTGAGAATGAAAGTTATTATCAAATGTAGTATAGCATATTAAAAAGTGTACTGCAGATGTTAAGGTATTTTTCATTGGTATAATGAAAATTATATCAACAATGAAAGTTATTTTAAACACAATAATAACAGTATTAGAATGAAAACCTGTACCATTCTTCCATATTTCTTAGAACATCAGATGCTGTCAGGTTACATGCTTTTATTCAAATGCAATCAGTAGTAATTAGGCCCAATTTAGACTTTTCATAGACTGGGCTGTTGACTCTTGATCAGTCCCAATTTGTTTGGATGGTGGTAGTATTTTTAGTGCCGTGAGAAGTTCACCTATTATGTAAAAGTATGCTTATTGCATTATTAGATATATGACATAGTGTAGGAGTGATGAATTAGCAGTTAATAAAAACTTTTGTCCTAGATTACACAAAGACAACCCGAGTGACTGAAATAAGCTTACCTCTCTGCTTTAGTTTTCTCACTTTTAAAATTGGTATACCTGCCCAATTCTTTCTCACAGTGGGATAAATTATATCTATTTTTTTAGTAAGGGAAAAACTAATTTCAAGGGTTACTATAATAATAAATAAAAATAAAAGTCAGGTTTTCTTTCTATATATCCATAAGCCAATTTCCAACAATTCTTTATTCCAGACATTAAATCACATAATAACAATAAAAAAATTTAAATGCCACTCTTTATTGCACATTTACAATATATCGGACAATCTTCTAGATAAATAAATCACTAAATTACATTTTGGACATGCACTGCTATTTTAGACTACTGAAAATCAGTCAGCACATTTCTACAGATGAGAAATTCTGCAATTCTAAAAGTGTTAATATATTTCTCTAAATTTTTATTGCTGGGGGTTAATCTGTTTTTTTTTTTAATATTCTGTTCTTGTAATAATTAAAAATGTTGCACTAAAGCATTATTAGGTCAGTAAAAAAAGGACAGTCAGCTTTGTTGATACTAGAAAAGGACATAAGTAGGGGTGACTGGAAACCAAAACTGAATAAATCTTGCTAGATTAGTTCTAGAGAATATGGTTTACCTTGAATATATGTAATCTGACTGAGAATATGTGGTGACTGACTAAATATTTTTTCTGATATCTACCCAGGTTACCATTTTATTTTTAAGTGGAGGGAGAACCTCAGCCTTTACAACCAAGTAGAAAGAGACATTGTAAAATTAGAGCTCACAAATCCTAAACCAAGAACTAAGAAACTAATAGTTCATTGTTGCTAAGAGCTAGATAGATATTAGCTCTTGAATAAAGTTTAGTTCATTATATGAAACACATTAATAAGTTAGACTTTCTATTAACACCCACATTTTATATAATGCAACATTATAAAAATTTCAAAGCACATTTAAAAAATGTTTAATCGTTATCTACATCATTTGTGACTGTTCAACTGTATGTAGTAAGGTATGAAAATTCCTAAAACGGAAAGAAAAAATAGCAAAGAAAGCAGAAAACAATGAATCCAATGACCCAGTTTACTGAATAAATATAGATGATCACCATATCCATGTCAAACCACCAACCACGGCTATCATCCTCAAAGTGTAGATAATCCATCCTATGCGCACCATGTGGGAACTGTCTTCTTGTAACCGGAGCTGCACGTCTGTGGAAACCTGAAAGTGTATGGGCACATTATTTTAAAACTCATTAAATTCAGATATGTGCTCAGAAAGGAAGCTGCATTATGAACATAAATACTATGAACAGAGCATATCTTGATTTCACAGAATGGTATGCTCGTATTCTTGACAGTTTTTTTCAATGATAAGCAACTATCAGAAGTCTCTTTCAAGGATTTTCAGGACAGGGACAGTAAAATTAGCAAAGAGCATGGGATATGGACTTAGGAGACTACTTGTTTTGTCATTTACTTGGGGCAAGTTATTTGAGCTCTTTGGGTAGTGTATTTCTCATCTATACCTTCTGATCACTTAATTCAAAATGTGAGGATCAAATGTAATTATTTTCATAAGTACATTTTCTAAATTTAAACTTTATTCATGTTTTTATTTTATTTTTTTTACACTTACAGCACCAGGTCTAACTAGGTAGTCTCCCATCTAAGTACTAACCAGGCCCGACCCTGCTTAGCTTCTGAGATTGGGTATGTTCAGGCTGGCATGGCTGTAGACTCATGTTTTATTTTTATAATTACCATTACAACTATTGTTTCTATGTTCTGATCACCAATTTAACCTTATATCTTATACCTTGAGAATTTCATTCAGTTATTTGAGCAAAATTGTATGAGAAAAATGTCTCTTATTTTGTTTTAGCATTGAATAAACTGGACAGGCCAAATGGTACTCCTTTTAAGAAATTTAGCCTTAATTTTTATGACTGCAAGTTATGTGTCTACTTAAATGCTTGGTTGGTACACAAAAAGCAAATCTCAAAAGTAAGCAGTAGTCTACATAGTATAACTAAATGAAATCACACTTCTGAGATATAGTATATCTCATGGTGAAATTTCTCCGAAAGGAGAGAAATTAAATAGTAAAGAATGTGATCTTGTCAGGTAGCGTTGAGCTTATGAGGGCCACAAACCCCATACAATCTAAGCTTTTTGTTGCCTACTTGGGGGCCATATTGCCCCCATTTAAAATACAGGCCTAAGAGACAGTACAGTTAAAACCCTGATAATAATAGTCAATGTATATATTTTAATATACATTATTTAAAAAAAAGATTTGTATTAGAATTAATAAAGGGAGAAGTTTTTGTATTAGGCATTCACTTTTACACAGACTTAACCTACTATTGGTGATAAACTGGTAATAATCAGTTTGGTATTAAGTCATGGTTTAAAGAGTATCCAATATTATTAGTATATTTTAACTATGCTATTTTAAAGTAAAGAACAGAATAAAGACACATACTTCATACTCTTTTGCCACATATTAGAGTGGGAAAAAAAAATCATACTCTTCAGGCAATCAGAAAATTTGGATGCTTGTGCTAATATTAAACATACTCATTATTTGGTTAATTCAAAATAGTTTCTCTGTATCTATTGAAATGTTCACATAGTTTTCTTCTCTAATCTGTTAATAAATTCAAATAGTAGATTTAAAAACAACGTTAAATAAATTTTTTAAAGCTGTTAAAGTAATTGATAGATTTTCCAATGTTTTATCATTCCTTCATATCCAGGATAAATGCCATCTGTTCATGATATTGGTTTTCATGCACTGGTAAGTTCAGATTTATATATTTTCTATGACATTTTTGTGCCAATTTTTGTAAGAAAGATTGGTCTATAATTTTGTTTTATGCCACTTTGCCTGGTTTTGTATATCATGATTTTATTGACTTCATAATACATACTGGCAATTAGATGATAATTCCCCATGGTTTGTGTATCTTGAAAGCAGGGGTATGACTGCCTTTGTTCTGTACTATTTTTTGAGAGATATTTCGATAGTAAATAGTCTTGGAAAATGGTATGTGCACCTCTGAGGAAGTTTATTTTATAGCCTTAGAACACAGCATATTTAATGGCTGTTATAAAAGATTTGAGTTTTGTAAGCTTAAAGCTCTCCATGTAATACACCCCACCACATCCGTATATGTAATACGGCCCTATTTGTCATGCCCTATGAGAAATGGGGCTCAGGTATCCACCATAAATGTTGCTGCTCTGGTTACTGATGTTATAAACTATCCTTTGTCTCTGACCCAGGAGTGTCATATCTTCTGCAAGCATCCAGGAAATTGGAAGACTAAATTGTTCGCTTGCAAATAAAGTAAATCTCACACTTAGCAGTTCTTGATATTGGCGATTTTGTGCTCTATTTTTATACTCTGAAACAATTTGCATAAAATTAGAATCCTTAATGGTTTGGTAAATCTAGCCTATAAAACCATTTGGGCCTGAAGTCTTTTCAGGTGTGTGGATAGATTTTTAAACACCAATTTCTTTAATAGCTGTTGATCTATTCCTGTTTTTCAGTTCTTCTTAATTTTTGGTAATTTTTATAAAACATTATCCATACTAAGTTTTGAAATGAATTGGATGAAAATTTTCATAGTTGTGGTACATTTAGGGCTCTTCACAAATACTCTGGTCTCCTTCCAAGTACATGGTTTATTTGCACTTCCTGCCCCTTAAAAGCATAATGTACAATTATACTTGAAACTAATAATGCCAAGAAAAGAAAAGAAAAGAAAAGTTAAACATAGCCATGAGACTTGACAATGAAAACGACAGTCCAATGAAAATACTGTGTGTTGCTTCTAGGTCGAGCATCTATCAGTTTGAAATGGTGCATCAGTCTCTTTTCCTCCTCAATAACCTTTATACAACAAAGGGCAATGTACCAGACAGAGAAAGCCATTATCCTGGGTCATAAAAGTTTGGGGTGGTGTAAACAGGACACTCAGGGATTCTGTGAGGAAAAAACATTTCAATGTAACTGAATCTGACTGAAATAATAAAGTGGCTTATAAAACAATTAAAGAAAAGCAATAGAAAGTTGAATCTGGCTTATTTTCCTACTTGAAGGAAACAAAAAGCTCTTGGAGAAATTCACTGTGTAATATCAAAGAGTGAGAAAGAACAGCAAAGAAAGATCTCCAAGTCACTATCAAGTTTAGAAAGAATATAAAGAAGAACCAGCATTCCAGAATCTCAAACAGGTACTTCTGCCTCTAAAACAATTTACCTCATGATTTCTCTCAGATCCTGGAAAACAAGGCTATGAACTTTCCCCCCACAGAATATGGTTTAAATTTATACTCACTATCAAAGACCATAAGGCAGGCTCCATTATTTTGAAGAACTGTTCAGAGACAGACTCAACAATTATCTCATTCATTTTTGCAATTTCAGCAGCTTACACAGTGCTTGTTGTGAGTAGCCAATATGTTTGCTGAATGGATGGATGAGTGCCTGTATATAAGGACTGACTTAGAAGAGAATGAATATTCAGCATATTTTCTGATAATTTCCCAAAACAAGCCTCTCAAATCTATTTTCTTAGGAACTGAAGATTATTATGAATATATTTCAGATACAGTTTGCAGTTCTTATGAGAAAGTATTCTTTAGAGGTTAATTCAGAGCCCTAAAATCAGTTGAATAGGAAATGTGTCCTATCCTTCATTTGTGATGGGACAGACAAAAGGTGAAGCATAGTGTTTCACTGCTCTGTATTCTTCATATTACATAAGAATTTGGTAGTGTCAAAAGTTGATTTGTTATAAGTAGGCCTTAGCAGAGGTGGGGTGATATTTTTAAAGTCACGAGTTAGTATAGAGTTACCCTGTTAATATACTTGAAAACCTAATGCAAAATGGATCTTAAATTTCATCTTTATCTTCCATAGCTTTAGGATTACAGAGTCAAATGTATTAATCCTGAAAAATTAAATTTTTATATTGAATAAGTTAAAGTATCTTGTAGATTACTTATGACTCTAAACTTTAATTTTCAATATAGTTTATAAAGTTATCAGGCTAAATTATAAAATTTTTTAATGTTTCTGTAACCAGGTAAAAAGTGAGTACCATGTCTTTAGAAAATCTTTTCTAAAATATACATAATGAAATTTGCCACTTCAACCATTTTTAGTAGACAATTCAGTGGCATTAACTACACTCACAAAGTTGTGCAAACATCACCACTATTTCCAAAAAAAATTTTCATTACCACAAAGAGAAACTCTGCAGCTATTAAGCAGAAATGCTCCAATCCCCCACTCTCCCTGTGTCTGGAGACTTTTAATCAACTTCTGCCTTTATGAATTTGCCTATTCTAGATATCTGATATGAGTGGAATCATACAATATTCATCCTTTTGTGTCTGGCTTATTTAATGTGTTGCTTATTTAATGTATCAGAACTTCATTCCTTTTTATGGCTGAATAATATTCCATTATGTGTAGGTACCACATTTTGTTTATCCGTTAATTTGTTTATGGATACTTGGCTTGTTTCCATCTTTTGGCTATGGTGAATAATGCTGCAAAGAACATTAGCATAGAAACATCTGTTTGAGACTCAGTTTTCAGTTGTTTGGGGAAATATATCCAGAGGTAGAACTGTTGAATCATATGGCACTTGTACGTTTTGCTTTTTGAGGAAACTCCAAACTGTTTTCACAGTGGGATTCACCATTTTGCACCCCTAACAGCAACGTAAAAGAGTTCCAATTTCTCCACATCCTTGTTAACACTTATTTTTTTTAAATTTTAAATTATAGCCATTCTAATAAGTATGAATCTCACTGTGATTTTAATTTGCATTCATTCCCCTAATGAAGAATGATATTAGGCACCTCTTCATGTGTTTATTGACTATATCTTTGGAGCAATGTCTATTCAAGCCCATTGCCTTTTTTTTTTGTCTTCTTCAGTTCTTTATATATTCTGGGTATTGATTGGGCCCTTATCAGATATATGATTTGCAAATATTTTCTCTCATTATAAAGGCTGCCTTTTCACCTTCCTGATAATGTCCTTTAATGCACAAAATTTTTAATTTTGATGAAGTTCAATTTATTTTTAAATTTTGTTCATGCTTTTGGTATCATACCTAAGAAGGCACTGGTCATGAAGATTTACCCCTGTATTTTCTTCTGTTTTATGGTTTTAATTCTTATAGTTAGGTCATTGGTCCATTTTGAGTTACTTTTTCTATATGGTATGAAGTAGGGATCTAACTTTATTCTTTTGCATGTGGAAACCTAGTTGTCCTAGCACTATTTGTTGATGACACTATTCTTTCTCCATTGAATGGATTTAGCACCTTGTCAAAAATCAATTGGCCATAGACATATGATATGTGTTTATTTCTAGACTTTCTACTTCATTGATTTATATGTCTATCCTGTGCTAGTATCACAATGTTTGACTCAGGGGCTTTGCAATAAGTTTTGAAATTGGGAAGTGGGAGTCCTACAACATTAAAGTCCTTCTGCAAGATTTTGTTATTCAAGGCTTCCAGAAATTTCATGTGAATCTGAGGATCAGCTGTTCCATCTCAGCAAAAAAAGGCTATTTTAATTTTGATAGCGACTGTATTGAGTACTGATATCTTAATGATATTAAGTGTTATAATCCATGAACATGAGATGTCTTTTATTTAGGTCTTCTTTAATTTCAGTTTTTGGTATGTAAGTCTTTTACATCCTTGGTTAAAATTTTTCCTAGTACTTCTTTTAGATGATATTATAAATGAAGTACCTTTCTTAATATCCTTTTCACTGATTCTTGTGTGTTGATCTTATTGCCTGTGACTGCTGAATTTATTAGCTCTAATAGCTTTCTTTTAGATGCTTTGGGACTCTTTCTATATAGCATTATGCCATTTGTTAACAGAGTTAAGTTTACTTTTTCTTTTCCAATTTCAATGCCTTTTATTTCCTATCTAATTGCTCTGGCTAGATTTCTAGCACAACACTGAATAGCAATAGTGAAAGTGGGAATCCCAGTCTAAATCTTAGGGGAAAAGCTTTCAGTCTTGCATATTGGGTTTGATGTTAGCTGTGAGTTTTTCATAAATATCCTGATACCAAAGCCAGACAAGGATAGCACAAGAAAATTATGGGACAATATCCTTGATAAACATAAATGGAAAAGTCCTCAACAAAATATTAGCAAACCAAATTTAACAATACATTAAAAGGTTCATATACCATGACTAAGTGAGATTCCAGGAATGAAAGAATGGTTCAACATCTGTAAATCAGTGTGATACACCACATTAAAATAAAAGATAAAAATCATTTACCATCTCAATAAATGTAGAAAAAGCATTTTACAAAATTTGATATCCCTTCATGATAAAAACTCTTAGAAAACTGGGTATAAAGTGAATGTACCTCAACATAATAAAGACCATATATAACAAACCTGCAGTTCACATCATACTCAACAGTGAAAAGTTAAAAGCTCCTCCTCTAAGATTAGGAACAAGACAAAAATGTTCACTTTTGCCACTTTTATTTAATATAGTTTGGAAGTCCTAGCTAGAGCATTTAGGCAAGAAACAAAGGCATCAGAATTGGAAAGAAGTAAAATTGTGTCTATTTGCAGATGACACATTATATATAGAGAGAATCCTAAAGCCACCACCAAAAAAACTAAACAAAATTGTTAAACTGTAGGACACATAATCAATATACAAAATTCATTTGCATTTCTATACACCAGCAACAAACTATGTGAAAGAATTAACACAATCCCATTTACAATAGCATCAAAAAGAATACTTCGGGTTAAATTCACCAAGGAGGTGAAAGATCTGTATACCAAAAATTATAAGAAATTAATGGAAAAAACAAACAGAAACATAGTCAGTATTCAGGGTTAAGAAGAATTAATATTGTCCTACCCAAAGTGATTTACTGATTAAATGCAATCCCTACCAAAATTCTAATGGCATTTTTCACAAAAACAGAACGGGAATCCTAAAATTTGTACAGAACCACAAAAGACCCGCAAATAGCCAAAGCTATCTTGAGAAAGAAGAACACAGCTGGAGGTACCATACTCCCTGATTTCAAACTGTATTACAAAGCTATAGTAACCAAAACAGTATGGTACTGGCATAAAAACACATATAGATCAGTGGAACAGTATCAAGAGCCCAGTAATAAACTCATGTATATATGGTCAATTTTCAACAAAGAAGCCAAAAAGATACAGTGAGGAAAACATAGTGTATTCAATAAATGGTGCTGCAAAAACTGGAGTGCCACATGTAAAAGACTGAATCTGATACTCATCTTATATCATACACAAAAATCAACTCAAACGGGTTAATATTTGAAGGTAAGACCTGAACCCATAAAACACTAGGAGAAAATGATGGGGTAGGCTGCCTCACACTGCTCTTGGCAATATTTTGGATTTGAGACAACAAGCAAAGGCAACAACAGCAAAAAGAAATAAGTGACTAGATCATACTAAAAAGCTGCTGTTCATTAGTCTATGAATTGGAAGAAAATATTTGCAAACCACATACCTGAAAAGGGGTTAATACCCAAAACATACAAGGAACTCATACAACTCAATAGCAGAAACACAAATAACCCAACTAAAAAATGGGCAGAGGACCCAAAGAAAAAAATTTTCCAAAGAGGACATATAGATGGCCCACAGGTACATGAAAAGTTGCTGAGCACCAGGAAAATGCAAATCAAAACCACAATGATCTACCACTTCACACCTATTAGCATAGGTATTATTGCAAATACAAGAGATAAATGTTGGCAAGGATGTGAAGAAAACCTGTGTAAACTGGTACAGCCACTATGGAAAATAGTATAGAGGTTCCTCAAACTAAAAATATATTTACCTTATAACCCAGCAATCCTACTTCTGGGCATTTATCTAAAGAAAATGAAAACACTAATTGGAAAAGATATATGCCCCTATGTTCACTGTAACATTATTTACAGTAGCCGAGATATGGAAACAACCTAAATGCCTATCAATAGATGGATAATGAAGATGTGGCATAAATATACAATGGAATATTATTCAGCATTAAAAAAGAATGAAAATTTGTCATTTGCAATAACATGAGTGGACCTAGAGGGTATTATACTAAGTGAAGGAAGTCAGAGAAAGACAAATACCATATGATCTCACTTATGAGTAGAATCTAACAAAACAAAAATGAACAAAGCAGACACAGATACAGAAAACAAACTGATAATTGCCAGAGGGGAGGAGGAGAAGTGATGGGTGAAAAAGAGGTACAAACTTTCAGTTATAAAATGAAATCATAGGGATGTAATGTACAGCACAGGGATTTTATTAAATAATATAAGTGTGCAGTGACTAGACTAATCATGATCACATTGTAAAGTATATAATGTCACTATGCTGCACACTTGAAACTAATATAAAATAAAATGAAGATAGCATTTCTACCAACATCCAATTTCATATGGAATTAAAAAGCAACTTCTAACAAAAGGGTTGGAATTTGTGTGTGCGAGACGGGAGCAGGGGGAAGAAAATAGTAAAACTGCTGGTAATTTAAAAAAGTTATGAAATGGTGATATTTGAACAAAATGTACAATTGTATTCTAATTCATTTGGATAATGAACTTAATAAAAAGGAAAAAGTGTTTTGAGTCCATTGCCCAACTGAACTATTCTCAGAGACCATGGATTCAGTGAGCCAACACCAGAACACTGAGTCATGTGAAAAAAAATGAACATATTCTAGATAAATGTCAGCTAGCACTTTACGTCTCTGGCACTGCATCCTAAGTTTATTTTATCAGTATCCAAATGACATGGTTTCCAGCCCCATAGTATCTCTGAAACGGGCAACCAGGACCTAGGTAGAAACCAGGTTCTTTAAGGAAGAGTTGAAGTAATGTGGCTATTTTGTATGTGGAATAAAGACGCACAGGAAACATCAAATCATGGAGGAAGATTAAAACAGACTTGAACCAATAAAAAAACTAAGAGGACAGATTTCATTCAACATAAAAATATGTCTGATAGATTCGTTAAAATGGACAAGCTCACTTTTTCAAGTGGTGAGTTCCCTGTCATTTGCATGTGATAAGCAGAGTCCGGAAGTCTGTATCTGAATGTGACTGTTGAGGCTGTTCTTGTATTGATTGGGTGTAGAAGTTCCATTATATATTCCTTCTTACTTTTTAAAATTATTTATTTTTCAATTACAGTGGCAATAGTTTAGTTTCAGGTATACAGCATAGTGGTCAGAATTTATAACTTACACAGAGATCTCTCTGATAAGTCTAGTACCCACTTGGCTCTTTCTAACTCTTTAGAATCTATGATTTCACATTTTAGTGGAACTGCAGGTAACTCTTGTTTTTAAAGCAGTTTATGATAATGTAGGGCTTTTTACTGGGTCACTTTCTGAAATAAATTTTAAGCTCTTAAGTAAATCCTACAGCAGAAACAGGGCCTGATTGTGCCACTGGAAAATAGAAAGGAACAGACACTGTAATTCGTAGGTTCTTTCAAAAAATTACCTTGTGAACAAAATCATTCCAGTTTCAAAGGAAATGTAAAGGCTAATGCACTTTCTGCTAAAATGCACAACACCATGGTGTCTACAGCATTTTAAAATCTCTGACTTATCTCCAACTTTCAGGGAAGGCAGACTTCTGAGTTACATTCAAAGTCCTGCTGTTTGAGCATGTACTGTTTTCTTTTGTAATCTTTTCCATGTTATATTCCTTTACTTATACTGAACATGTTTAAACTTGCAGAATCAATCTAACACCTTCAGACAAACTAATGATCAAATTAAACAATTCCCCAGGCTTTTAAAAGAAACAGATGGCTCTGTCATAAATATATGTCAGACACCTGCATTTCAGCTGCATGTTTTGTTATAGCCAGAAAAACTGCATGGAATTTTAAATCATGACCTTTTTTTAACTTATTCAACTTGAGTATATTTAGGAAAAAAAAGTGAAACTTTTTTTTTTTGCAAGAAGATCTTAGTAAAACCTGTTAGCCAGTTTGCTCTCTCTATACTTAATATTCTAATATTATAATATTAGAATTAGAATATTCTAATATTCTAATATTATTCTAATATTTATGTTTATATTTGTGTAATAGTTTTTTTAGGGGGCCAACAAACATGACATGGCTGGAAATCACATCAATTCGATACTGATACCTGAGGATGCAGTACCTGGAAATGACAGATAACTTTCGGGGAAAGAACTAAGATTGACAGAGTCATCAGTGCAACCAGTAAGAGATGTAAAATGGTAGCTCATATTTATCTAGAATATTTCCATTCTTTTTCACATTACCCATTTCATGTATAAATATATAATGTATGTATTTTTAAGAAGAAAGAATTAAAAACATCTGCTTATTCATCAATATTTACAAGGCACTGTGGTAGGGTGAAAAGGAATGAGTCTATTCTATTTAAGTGTAAGCTAGCTTAATGAATTTGAGAAGAGTTTATATAAACAGAGTGATGAACTTTGAGAAAGAGAAATGAACAATCCCATTTATAATTGCATCAAAAACAATAAAATACCTGGGTATCAAATTAACCAAGGAGTTAAAAGACCTGTTCTCGGAAAATTATAAGACATTGAAAAGAGAAATTGAAGAAGATACAAATAAATAGAAGCATATACCGTGCTCATGGGTAGAAAGAATTAACATCATTAAAATGGCCACACTACCAAAAGCAATCTATATATTCAATGCAATCCCTACCAAAATACCAATGGAATTTTCCAGAGAGCTAGAACAGATAATCCTAAAATTTATATAGAACCAAGAAGACCCTGAATAGCCACAGCAATCTTGAGAACAAACTATTAGCAAACTAGGAAAAAGAACTTTCTTAAAACCTGATAAAGAGTATTTACCAAAACACAGAGCAACAATTCCACTCAATGGTAAATATTAAAAGCTTTCCTTTAAAAATCAGAGATGCTGCCATCCTTTTTTCTATTGAAAATCAAACAGAAAAGTCCAAGCTCAGAAAGTACAGCAAAAAAAAGGTAAAAGCATATGTATTAAAAGATATAAAACTGTGTTTACAGATAAGACAGATATGATTGTCTTTGTTGAAAGCCCCCTCAAATCTTATAATTAGACTTAGTTCATTTAGTAAAGTTGCTAAATATGAGCTTAATATCCCACAATTACATTACTACATAACAATTTAAAAACCCAGCATAATTGTACAATCACTATTCAGAAAAGTGGTCTATTTGAAAAAATACAGACATGAACCCTCTAACACAACATAAAAGGTGAATTCTAGATAAAGACCCAAATGAGAAAGGTAAAACTTATAAATATAAAAAAAAAGTCTAAGAGGAAAACTTTGTGACCTGGGAATGGAGAAGAACTTAAATAAAACTTCAAAATACAAAGATTAGACAAAAATAAGGTGGATTTAATTATATGAAAGTCAAATCAATTGTGATACACCACATAAACAAATTAAAAAATAAGAATCATATGCTCATATCAATAGATGCAGAAAAAGCCTTCAACAAGATATAGCACCCATTTATGATCAAAACACTTAACAAAATCAGTATAGAAGGAAAGTACCTTAACATAATAAGGCCATATATGACAAGCCCTCAGCCAACATTATACTTAATGGTGAAAAACTAAAAACCTTCCCTCTAAGATCAGGAACAAGGCAAGGCTGTCCATTATCACCACTGTTATTCAATATAACATTGGAGGTTCTAGCGAGTGCAATCAGACAAGGGAAAGATATAAAAGGCATCCAAATAGGAAATGAAGAAGTTAAACTGTCACTTTTTGCGGATGACATGATTCTCTATATAAAAAACCCTAAAGACTCCACAAGAGCACTACTAGAAACAATAAGCAAATACAGTAAAGTCTCTGGATACAAAATAAATGTTCAAAAATCCATAGTGTTCCTATACTCTAATAACAAAGTGTCAGAAAATGAAGCGGCAAAAATTCCTTTTGCAATTGCAACAAAAAAATAAAATACCTAGGAATAAATCTAACAAAACATGTGAAGGACCTATATAATAAAAACTATAAGACCCTATAAGAAACTGAAGAAGATACAAAGAAATGTAAAGATATTCCGTGTTTTTGGATTGGAAGAATCAACATAGTTAAAATGACCTTATTACCTAAAGCATTATACAGATTTAATGCAATCCCCATCAAAATCCCATCGGCATTTTTTAAAGAAATAGAACAAAAAATCATCAGATTTGTATAGAAGCACAAAAGACTCCGAATTGCCAAAGCCATCCTGAGAAAAAAGAATGAGGCTGGAGGCATCACTCTGCCCAACTTCAAATTATACTATAAAGTGGCAGTAATCAAAACGGCCTAGTATTGGTAGAAAAACAGACAAATGGACCAGTGAAAGAGAATCAAGAGTTCAGAAATAAACCCATATTTATATGGGCAAATAATTTTTGACAAAAATGCCAAAAATACACAGTGGAGAAAGGAAAGCCTTTTCAATTAGTGCTGGGAAAACTGGAAAGCCACCTGCAAAAGAATGAAACTAGACTGTTGTCTATCACTACACACCAAAATTAACTCAAAATGGATTAAGGACCTGAATAAAGACCTGAAACAATAAAATACATAAAAGAAGACATAAGAACTAAACTGAAAGACCTTGGGCTTAAAGAGGATTTTATGAATTTTACCTCACAACCCAGGGAAGTAAGAGCAAAAATAAATGAATGGGACTATATCAAACGAAAAAGCTTCTGCTCAGCAAAAGAAATCGTCAACAAGGTAAAGAGACAACCATCTGAATGGGAAAATATATTTGCAAGCAACACCTCTGATAAGGGCCTAATATCCAAAATATACAAAGAAGTCATACGACTCAATAACAACAAAAAAAACCCCACAAATGATCCAATCAAAAAATGGGCAGAGGACCTGAATAAACACTTCTCCCTAAAGGACATACAAATGACCAACAAATATATGAAAAGATGCTCAACATCGCTAGCTATTAGGGAAAAGCAAATCAAAACCACAATGAGATATCATCTCACACCTGTTAGAACGGCTAATCAACAGGCCATGTAATAACAAACGTTGGAGAGGATGTGGAGAAATAGGAGCCCTCATACATTGCTGGTGGGACTGCAAATTGGTACGGCCACTATGAAAAACAGTATGGAGGTTCCTCAAAAACTAATAATTGACCTACCATGTGAACCAGCAATTCCTCTACTGGGTATTTACCCCAAAGACTTGAAGACTCAAAAAGATATCTGCACACCGATGTTCATGCAGCATTATCCAGTGGCCAGGACATGCAAGCAACTGAAGCACCCTACGAAAAATGATTGGCTAAAGAAGCTGTGGTACATATATACAATGGAATATTACTCAGCCATAAGAAGAGATGAAATGCTGCCATTTGCAACAACATGGATGGACCTTGAAATAATCATACTAAGTGAAATAAGCCAAACAGAAAGGGTTGAAATCATGTCATATCACATATGTGGGCTATAAACCTAAAAGCAACAAATGATCAGGACAAACAGAGACTCATGGACTTGAACAATGGACTAGTGGTTACTAGAAGGTAGGGGAGAGAGGGAGGAAAAAAATTTTAAAAAATGTTAAAAAAATTATAGTAGGAAAAAAATAAACGGGCATTTAAAAAAATATCAAAGTTAAGAATTTCTTTAAGTGAAGGACACCATGGGCAAACTTAATATACAGACAACAAAATGTGATAAAAATTTGTAATGTCTAAAGCTAATGAGGGTGCAATATATAGAATATACAAGAAATTCTGGAGAATTATAAGGGCAAAAATATTCTTAGAAAAATGAGAAAAGCAATTACAAGAGAGGCATCCAGAAGGCTAAAAAATGTATTTGAAGGGATCTCAAACTAATAGAGAACAGATAAATGCAAATTAAAACAATTATGAAGGTTCCTAATTCCAATTCTTTGTCAACATTTGTCATTTTTTATAGTTATAATTTGTCCCAACCCTCACACACTGTCAGTAGGCATCAATACCGGTCATTTGAGAGAACTGCTGGCACTGTTTCGTTAAGTATATTCATATTCTATGACCCAGACATTCTGCTTCTTAGTCTCTACACTAAATATTCACATGGTCCACACTAGGATATCCATTAGTGTTATCTGTAGTGGCAGGGAGTTGGAGGTGTTCTGTATTCTTGTCAGTGAATAGGTGGAACAAAATATGGTAAGTTCACACCTTAGTAGAATATTAATTAGAGGTACCCACAGGTTAGAGGTACAGATAGCCACCTGGATGGATCTAAAAGCCTAGTACTAGGTGAAAAAGATAAGAAACTACAATATATAACAGTCCTATTTCCATAAATTAAAAATATATACACAGAAAACAGTAATACATATTACATACGAATACAAACAAAAAGAGAAATATTAAACCCAACCTAATGGAAAGTAGGATATGGGGATAAAAGGAAACAAGTATATAGACCAGTGATGATGGTATGCCATAAATTAAGAAGTATGACTGGCACAACTCTTTGCACTCAAGGTACAGAAAAAGAGGAAAGAAGACAACAACACAAAGTACATGGGCATAAATCTAACCAAAAGAAGTATAAGACATTTGTAAAGAAAATTATAAAAGTTTATTATAAAACAAAGATTTAGAAGATCTAAATAAAAGAGAAAACCAATTAGTAGACAGGGAAAGCTATACTTATAAGGCGTCAATATTCCCCAAATTGACTCATACATTGAGTAGGACTTCCCTTCCTCAATACAATGTAGTTTTTTATAGAACCTGACAAGATGATTCTAAAATCCGAAGAGAGAGAGAAAAGAAAAGAAAAAAAAAAAGCCAAGGCACTCTTACGGCAAAACAAGTTTTAAGGGTGATGTCAAGACTTATTATAAAGCTTTAGTAATTATGACAAAATAGTACTAAGACCTTAAAAATAGACTCACACACAATTTAAAATATGACATTAGTACTGGGATCAGTGGGGAAATGAATTATTTTCAATAAATAGTAGTTGGAAAAAAATAGGAAAAAAAACACCCAAGCATTTGGCTCCCTCTTACAACACAGCACCCCACCCCTCTAAACCTAGAAAATGCCACCATTACAAATCAATACCAAAGATTTTTAAATCTATTTGAAAAATGCATAGGAAAATATTTCTGTGACCCTGGGGAAATAGAGAAGAATTTATTAAGGCAGATAATATACAACAGAAAGATGAAGAAAAAGAACTATAATTAAGAGATTACAAAGTGAAAAGACCACAACTGGGAGAAGATAGCTGCTGTTCATATAAATAACAGATAAAGGAGTCACCAAAAATATTTTAAAACTCAAAAATCAACAAGAAAAATATAATCAATAGAAAAATGGACAAAATCCATAAAGGAATATCACATGTGAAGAAACTCAATGGCCAATACACATTAAAGCTACAGTCAATCCCCATTAGGAATTAGAAAAATTGAAATTAAAACCCCAATGAGATATCATTTTATACTTATCAGACTGGCTAAAATCTAAAGGACTGAAAATACCAAATGTGGTAGCTGGTGTTAAATCAGTACAGTCATTTAAGAAAACAGTTTGGTTTTGGTAATCAAGTTAAAAATGTACTTTTCTTATGACCCAGCAGTTTTCTACTAGAATTTATTCTAGAGGAACTCTTACACACCAGGAGATATTAAGGCATGTTTGCAGCAGCATTGTTTATAATAGCAAAAAGCTGGACAACTCAATTGTTCATCAATAGGAGAATGAATAAATTGTTCTATATTCACATAATAGACTACAGTATAGCAGTAAAAATAAATGAATGTGGTTACACTTACTGAAATGGAAGAATCCAAGAAACAATGTTGAGTGACAAGGCAAATATAGAATATACATGGTTACTATTGCAAATGTTCAAAAACAACCAAAATTAAATAATGTTGATTTAGTATATATATGCATACTTGTACAAAGAAATGATAAATACAAAATTCAGGGAAGCAGAAAGCAAACAAGAAGTATAGAGAAGGTGCTTCAGTAATTCTGGGCATCGAGGAGTTCAATTTGTGATTAAAATCCTATGTGTGGCTTTTCAGGCCTGATTATTGGCAATTACAAAGGCTTTACCTGGCAGGCCTCACAGGAGAAAGGTACCCCTCCCCACACCCAACTTCGTGTACAGCAGTGCATTTGTCTCTGAAGGAGGTGCAGTGAGATCTCAGGCCCCTCGGCCAGTGATGCTCTTGCACATATTTACAATCCCCAGTCCTGCATTCCCAGGTCCTTTATTCGAGGCCTTGGGCAAAGGGCTTCTTTAGGCACCTCTGCTGAGACCTCTTTGGAGGAGAAGGGGGAAACCTTGACATTTTCCTCTACTCTGAATTAATATCTAGGACTTTTCCATACCCAGCCCTTCCTATTTGCCCCCCACCTCCCCAAAACCTCTACATAAACTTCAGGGCCCATAAAACTGCTGGTGCCTTTTGTTCAGAAGACCTGCAGCAGTGAGATGACCCCCAGCTCTGTGCAGATCCACCTGGCCATGGACTAGTGTGAGGTTCCATGGGGGAAAATGGAACAGGGGTGATAGGGGGTGGGGAGATTGGCATATCCTTGGATTGTAGACTCATGCTTATCCCACTGCACCAAATGATTAAAGGTTTAACTCTCAGTTTTGGCTGGAACTAATAGCTTAGCTCTTGCTCAGCTCAGTTCCTGACAGTGATATGTTTCTCAATTTTGGTTGTGTAATAAACCTATTTTGAACCTCTTTCATAAAAACATAAAAAGTTCTGTGAAACCCCTATATGGAGGGCAAATAAAATGAAATCACAAAGGAGGTACTGTTTAAAGCTTCAGTACCCCAGAATACAAAAAAATGAAGGAAATTATGGAATTATCATAAAGGTGCTTCATTCTTTTTAAAATATGGATGTACAGTAGAAAGTAGGATATAAAAGAATCTTTTAAAGCACATAATTTATATTATAGAGTTTTTCTTCCTTGGTATGAAATCCTTTAAGTAAAACTGATTTTCTTATATTTGACTTCGTATTATATTTTGGACTAAATGTGATACATTTTAAATGTTTCTATACCAAACCTATGGATAATGAGTTTCTACAGTTACTAACCACTTTATAAAACAGTATGTACCTATATAATGTCCTTAAACTACTTTCTTCATTCAAACTACCATATAAAATTATATTTGTCCTTAAAAACTACTTTCTTTTAACCTCAGGGAGTTTGTAAATCAATTTTTTGCCTCAACTATGCGGGCTCTGATTTTCTCCTCTGGTCTATGACACTCCTGTACTGATCTTATCGGTTTTTCTTATATAGAAGTTCTTTCTGTTCCCTGAAGATCATAATTCCCCATATCTGAACCTTTCCAATCAGACCCTATAATATCACAAGGGGCAAATACTAAAATTGCACTGTAGTTCATGCTCTAACACACCATGGTTTTAAAAAGATTATATTTTGTCCATATTGTACGATCATCATCATACAGTAACAAATTCTCAAAGGTGAAAAAAGTATTAGAGACTACCTTGCCCTTATTTTGATAATTCCTTATATCTACACAGTACAATTAGTTATAATTTAGAATGTGCTTTCACATTAGCTCATTACTCACTTGATCCTTAGAACAACTCTATCAGGCAAAGCGGATATAATTATTCCCATTTTACAGATCAGAAGACAGAAACTAAAGAAGAGGCTTCTATTACATCCTTGAGGTCAAACAGCAGGTTAGACATGAACACAGAAACTGGTATTCCTAGTCCACCATATGCCTCTGAGACACTCTCTACGCCAAGACTCTGCCACTTTCTACTTGTCCTAATCTTGCGGGACAACTGTAAAACATTAAAACTAAATAAACTTAGCTTATAAAGAATTATTCAGAATCTTATAAAGAATACCAGTACTTTGTCAAATATAGATTTTGACAATCTGTTACTTTTGAGATGAATTACAGCATCTACACATTAAACATTACTGACAGCAAGGCCAAATAAATATAATCATGAATTTCTCTTAAATTTTGCTCTTATTTAAGTCTCCATTTTCTTCATATGTATACCTGTAGCTTTCAGCAAAATCCTTAAAAGTGATCAATAAAGAAATATGTTTCATTCATTTATTTTTGCTTTTACTTCCCTTGCCTTTGAGGAGAGTCATAAAATCCTATATCAAACTAAAAAGCTTCTGCACAGCAAAAGAAACCATCAACAAGGCAAAGAGGCAATCATCCAAATGAGAATGTATTTGCAAACAATGCCTCTTATAAGGGCCTAATATCTAAAACATATGAAGAACTCATACAACTGAATAATAAAAAAACAATCCAATTAAAAAATGAGGACATGTACCAGACACATCTTCCAAAAAGATGTACAAATGGTTAACAGACATGAAAAAATGTTCAACTTCACTAGCTAGTAGGGAAATGCAAATCGAAACCACAATGAGATACATCTCATTCTGTTAGATGTATCTAACATCTGCTAGAATGGCTATCATCAACAGGACAAGCAATCACAAGTGCTGGAGAGGTAGGGAAAGAGAAACCCTCGTATACTGCTAGTGGGACTGCAAATTGGTACAACCAGTATGAAAAACAGTATGGAGGTTCCTCGAAAAACTAAGAATTTATTTACTATATGATCCAGCAATCCCTCTACTGGGTATTTACCCCCAAAAACCCTGAAACATTTATCAGCAAAGATATATGCACCCTGATGTTCATCACAGCATTATTCATGGTGGCCAGGACATGGAAGCAACCGAAGTGTTCTACAATAGATGACTGAATAAAGAAGATGTGGTACATATATATAATGGAATATTACTCAGCTATAAGGAAAGATGACATTTGTGACAACATGATGGATCTTGAGGTCATGCTAAGGGAAATAAGTCAGAAAAAGTTGAAAACCATATAAGTCATGTGAGAACTAAATTTAAAAGTGATAAACATGACAGAAACTCATGGGCATGAACAGTGGCTTACTGGTTACCAGAGGGAAGGGGGAGGAGAGAGAGAGATGAGGGTAAAAAAGGGTCAAATATTTGGCAAAAGAAGGAAATTTTAACTATGGGTGGTAAGCACATGATGCAGTATATACAACTTACTGTTGAATTGAACACTTGAAACATTGGATTTTGTCGATCAATGTCACCCCTAATAATTTTTAATTAAAAAGAAATATGTTTCCACTAACATCTAAATCAGGAAGAAAACAGCTTTAAAAAGAGAGCTTGTACAAAGTTACCAGGCTTTTCTTTTTTTTTTGGGGGGGGGGGGCAGGGATTAGTTTCCTTACCTCCAAAAAGATGGAATGCTTTTCTGCAGCTTGGTAAGGGCCATTTTGCAGAGCTGGATTTCTGAAAGCTTTGTTTTATTTTCAAATATTCTTTAGTGAAGAATGTTTTTGTGGCATTATTCAGTTCTACAATAAAGCAAAAGGAAATAGTATTTTAAAACATTAATCTGAATAAAATGGCAAGAACATGAAAAATAATTGCAGTATTTTGATAATAAATTCAAATCTCTTTAGGACAGCTAAGACAAAAGCGAAGTCAATTTTATTTTTAACTCAAGCAAACATAATTCTCCCAAATTCACATTTGAGGCAACTTTGATATGCCTACACATAGAACATACATCTACTGAGTAGCTCCTCTGTCAGAGGCTATGCCAGATGTGGAAGACACAGTGATGAATAAGACATAGTTCCTGCCCTCAAGAAGACTGCAGATGAAAAGATGGAAATAAATAGGTAGACAAAAAAAAAAAAAAAGGAGGTGGGATAATGTGTTAGGTGTGTAGCAACAGAATAGCAAGAATACAATCACATGAGGCTCAGGAGTGATAATGGAAAGGAAAGACCCTTCTAGAATTTTTTACTTCATTATCTGTTTCATTCTATATGTGGTGGGTTGAGCACTGGCTGAGTCTAATGCTGCTGATCTGAGGATGTTTAAAAAATGTAGAATTAAATTCTCAACCTTTCAGAAGCTTGCTAATCTGTTAAATATTGAATAAATACAGACAAGGGAACACAAATTATATTCACTTTAAATATAGAATGTCTCTATATATGAGCCACAGAAAGCAAGGTATGATCTGAGTCAGTGTAATGGTGAAGTTCTTCTCAGAGAGACTAGTGCAGAGTTGGTTACTAACTTGAGAAGTAAACTATAGTCTTTCTATCAATGGCCCCCTTTACTTTCATCCCATAATTATATTACCTATAGCATTTCCTCAGTTTCCATCCTACTTCAGGCTTTGAGCTTCTGCTGAAACCAGTTACATTAAATTTTCTCTATTTTTCCTAATTATTCCCTTGGTTTGGTTCCTACCTAATTGACAGGAAAAACAGATTCATAAATTTTATATTTAACAAAAGAATGTAAAAAAAAATAGACTAGTCTAGGCAAATGAGGTTATGAATTAAATCTAAAACTCTTAATTTCCCTTCCCCATTCCATACTTGAGAACCAGTAATTCAAGTATACAAGTTAAAGTATTTTCATAGTTCGTATACTCATTTGTATGCTGGGGGTTGTTATGGCTAGTGAGTCTTTTATCCTTTATGGACTTAACTGTTAAATCATTTCAAGTTGGATATGCTCACAGCGTTGCAGCAATGCACTGCTACTTTATTAAATGTCACTTTGCCCAGTACCTGTGAACAACCCCTTAGTACAAGATGGTCAAAGAACTGCTTCAAAGAACTCATCAGTGTCATTCATACTGATGAAGAGAAAGGAAGAAGTTTTCAAATGACTCATTACACACAGTAACAACATCTTCTTATAGGACTTAAACAATGATGACTACAATACATGGCATTTTCTGAGAAATTAAAAATTCCATAAGTGGTATTAGGCAAATTGACTTGCAACTTTCTAAATGCCCTTAAAAATGAATGAGACCAGTGTGATGGGTAAATGAAGATTTCATGTGGGAGATAATATAAACCAAGAGAAGCTGGCAACTCAAGAATTCTTATTCCTCTCCTTTCTTTTTCTTCTTTCCATGGCTTCTTCTGTAGAGCTTCTACATGGGTCTAAAATGTTGATGTAACAACCAAAGAATACCCCTGCACACTCCCTCTCTTATACTGAGAACTTATCTGGAAGTGTAACTGAATTCGAGTACACTAGATCAAAAGGACATTCTTGTAAGAGTCATCCAATAACTGCAGTTTTGATAACCGGCCATGAACCAAATTTCTTTTTGAAGATAAATGAGAGAATTAAAGTAATAATGATGCTTGTGATATTTCCTAGCTTCAAGTAACTTATTCACTATGTACTTTTAACCTATATTTAACAAACGAACCATGTGATTAATGTACCAAAGCAGGAAAGGATCTGTAAATACATTTATAATATCTAAGAAAATTATGATCAGAGAAATTACTTTATTAAAACATGCAAAATGAAGTCTATGGCCATGCCACCCTGAACGAGCCTGATCTTGTCTGATCTTGGAAGCTAAGCAAGGTCGGGCCTGGTTAGTACTTATACCACCTAGGAAGATCAGGTGCTGTAGGCGTAAAAAATAAAAATAGAAATAATAAGGGATTGTAAGCTGACAAGATCCTTGTAATCTGTGAGGTCAGCCAAGGGTTGCCGTGCCTAAAAAAAAAAAATTATCTGTAAGAAGCACTAAGAAAAATCTAATAGCAAGGTGAAGGACTCGGAGTAAAAGGTGATGAAGATCATCTTTATCTTCTCTCCTCCAACCCTACCTATTAGGGAGTAGATGCTTCTTATTACAATAAATATTCTAAGGTATTGGATGTGTTCTGCATTTCATATTGTTAGAAAAAGACAAAATGAGTATCCTGATAAGATTCTAAAGTCTACTCAAATGATACATTTAGCTAAATGTGGTGACAGTAATCCTAGAAACAGCAGCATCTTTGTGTGACACTATCATAAAAATAGTATATAATTGTTAGGATAAAAGAATTCTAGTGTTTTTTGATTTGGCTGAGTGCAGGAGTCAATTACCAACTACATAAAAACATAATTCACATTATTATAGGATGTATTAACATGAGTTTCACTGTATTATATCAACAATAAAATTAGATAGCCATATACACAGAATAATTTTAGAACGACAGGCTGTGCCAATACGGTGGTGCAACTTTGATTTCAGCTTTATTCTTAAATGTTAATAATTTTAAACAATTATAATCAAGCGAATATTTGTTAATAATAGTTTAAAGCATTCTGCTAAGGTCAAGAGTTAAAACTGTGAAATAGGCATAGTATCTGCATTAAATCCTAGCTAGTAAAAATGTAATCATAAAGTTATGAGGTAAAGTGTTATAATGGGGTTAATTTAGGCCTTAGAGTCTTAGTAAGAAGGGGAATATGATAAGACTATTATTATAAATTTAGGTGGATTCAGCAGTATTATGTTCTACTTTAAAAGGCTAGGAAATATGTGTCCAGCCATCTCATTCAGATTATTAAAGGCCTTGTTTACCCATTTCAAATTACCCCTCATTCCTATGAAAGCTTTTCACCCCCATATATCCCTTCTGAATTCTATTTTGTTTAATGCGTATTTCATTTTTTAAAAAATGTAATTGCAAAAATGATCTGACAAAACTGTAGCATGTTATAATAAAAATTTTAAAAAGACCACTTCTCCAAGAGTTTTGAATTATAGTTGGCCTCTGAGCAATGTGGAGGTTAGGGGTGCTGACCCTTCTGTAGTTGAAAATCTGTATATAAGTTGATTCTCCCAAAATATAACCACAGTCATCCCTAGGTATCCATGGGGGATTGGTTCCAGGACCCTCCGCAGATACCAAAATCTGAGGTTGCTCAAATCCCTTGTATAAAATGGTGTAGAGCAATGCATACTATTGGCCCTCCACATTCACGGATTCCCAACCAAGGATTCAGAATACTGTTTTTGATCCATGGTTGGTCAAGTCTGCAAATGTGAAACCTGTGGATAAGGAGGGCTCACTGTATATTTATTGGAAAAAAACTTCAGGTATAAATGGGCCTACTTGGTTCAAACCTGTTTTGTTTAAGGATCAACTGTTTATACATGGGTCTTGATTTTGAGTGGAGATCCAACTCTTCCTCATTTCAATGGGTGCTATGAATGCTTGTTCACAGGTATTATTTGGTTTTAGGAGATTAATGTACAATAAAGGACATTTGCAAGGAATAGATAAGATTGGGAATCAGAGTCCCAGTTAGTGGGCACTTGTGTAAAAATGGAGACTTCTAACAAAATAATCTTTACCAGCTGATGCTAAACCCTCATTTCTTAAAATAGCTTTTTGTTTTGTAATCTCTTGTGAGGTGATCTTTAGAACTTCTAGATTAGTTTCATCTTACTCTCATCCTTTAATATGTTGATTTTACTATTTATTTTAAGTAAGTGAACTGTTCAAAGTTAAAATCTAGTTTGGTAAGTCCTATTCCCCAGCTAAATATGTAGCCTCATGACAGAGGCATACACGATAGGGATAAAACCAAACTGAAAACAAAAGTTCTATATATGACACTTTGTAAAAATGAAGTTATGAATTTTACAATATCTGAGTTATTATAGAATGTAATTTATGCTTCAATGATGTTATTATTTAGAGTTCCTATTTTATTAGCTAGATAAGCTATGGTTAAAGTTATAAGTTATCCATTTTAATACGTAATCTTTAATATAATAATGCCACTTAGTATTTGGTATTTAGTAACCTACTCAGAAGCCACCTGATCTATGTTGGGAGAGTTGATGACCTGAATAAAACTCAGGTTTATGTTAGGAAGGAAATAGGATGTAATGGATACTAATTAGCAATTAACAGTGTCTACTACAATTTTTCTGTTTTTCTATCAAGTTTTGACAGTATATCTTGACCTCTATTAAAAAATGGATATTAATGCATTCTACCCTCTCTTCTACATATCCCATCCCAATTTAACTTCTTAACTCTTAACAATGTTAAGTAATTTATCAAGATCACATCCAACAGTGTTAAGTAATTAAATCAAGATTACATAACTAGTGAATGTCATAGTTAGGGTTTAAAATCATTATTTTACTAATGTGCACCCTATGGGAAAATCTGGGAGGAATTTCATTCTCTATCCATGCACTACTATAACAAAATTATGTTACAACTAACCCCTTTTCAAATCCTCCAGAAAATGACAGCTTTCCCACTTAACCTTTAACAATAACTGCTCCCTGGTTTGTACACAAACGGAGTGATGACATTATATACTTGAAATAATTAACTCATTCACTTAATAAATAACTCTCAGGGTTCAGTAAGGTTAACAGAACAGTCTCAGATGGAAACTAGCAACTAACTTTCTCAAAATATCAACCAAAGCATCTGAAACCAAAAGAATTTGGAAATAATCTCAGCAACAACAACTATACACACACACACACACACACACACACACACACACACACACACATATGCATAAAGCTAATAAAAACTGTACAGAGACTTTAGAAGAGCAATTGCAGATATATCATAATAACAATTGCTCAATATTATAACTTCAATTAAAAATGTGAATTCTCCCCAGATAATTTATGTAAATTTAATTCACTTGTGAGTTATTAAAACATACAAGCTAGAATCGTAAGAATGAAATATGAATGAAACAGAATAGCTGCCAAGAAAGACACACATTTTAGTAATAATTACTTTCATTAATTATTATTTTTAAAAAGGCAATTCAATCAGCTAGAACAAGTGGACTGTTCAGCAAATGTTATTGGGATAAATGCCTAAAGAAATGTTAGAAAGGTACTCTATTTCTAACCAAACCATGTACCATAATAAATGGACTGGAGTTAAATGTGGAGAAATGAGGACAAAATAAAAATGTAAAATAAATATACTAAAGAGAATGTTTATATAATTCTGTGGTAGAAAAGACCTTTTAATACCTAACTTTAAAATTAGAACTAATAAAGGAAAAGACTGCTACATAAGACTACATAAACATATAGTTCGGCACATTCATAAAATACAATAAACACAATTAAAGTACAAATGACAAAATGGGAAAATGATTTGCAGACAGGACAAAAGCTTAAATTCTCTTGCTAATAAACAAGATAAAGAGACCCAAAGAAAAATCAGTAACGGGCATGTTAAGGGATTTAAAATGGAAAAAATGGTTAGCCCACAGTGCAGAAAAAATAAGGCCTTGTCCACTGCTACTTGCAATAATTTTGGAGCATAATTTGCTACCTATATATAGCCTTAAAACATATATAGGCTTTATCTACCAATTCTACTTCTGGAAATACATCTCAAGTAAATACTCAGATGTGTGCAAATATTTATTCATATATATCAGCAAATAAATGAATGATAACTAACCTTAATATCCCATAATAGTAGATAGCTTAAGTAGATCATGATAATAATCACAAGAATTTTAAGGAAAATGAAGGTTAAAAGCTTTATAAACAATATGATTGATCTATTTTTTGTAAGACAAGTGTATGTATATAAAATATTCTGAAGGACACTAAAAGTGATCTTTAAATAGTAGAACTATGGAGTGTTTTAAGCTTATAATTTTATTTGCATGTTTTGATTTGCTATAATGAAATATATTACTTACATAACTTTATTTTTATAAGGAAACAAGACCATATTTTTGGCCATCCTAGAAATGTTGCTTTCCCTAATTTACACTCTAATATTCCCTCAAGGTTTTATAAAAGAATACCATAAAACACAACGATAGAAAACCTGATACTGCATTTTCTCTAAGGATATTTTTGAGGACATTATCTAATCTATCTTTCATTATGCCCTAGAGAAGAAATCACATAAAATATCCTTTTAAGGCGCCAGCAAAACCTTTACTTACCCTTAGGAATTTCTGTTTCTTTTCTTAGATCATGAGAATCATTGAATTGTGTATTTACTTTTATTTTTCTTTAGGCAGCAAGAATATTTAAAACCAAATAATTTATCTAATTGTAGTTACTATGTAACGCTATATGGCTTATGTATCAGCCTATCCACCCTCACCTGGTCTTTATAGTCCATTTTAATTAATAAATTCCCCTGTCCTGCTATTTCATTGACTATATCTTTCAAAACACCTCAAATCTTTTTGAGTTAGGGTATAAATAATTAGGTACAATATTCCCATTATTATCAGCTTCTAAGTGACAGTACACAGCCAAATATAGTCTCCACTGGAATAAGTATTCCCAATATGATTTATTTCAGTAGGACCGATTTTGAAAATAAAGGTAAATATGGCATTGTTGTTTTGATAAATGGATCAAGAGACTTGACTCATTATTATTTTAAGACCTTAAGGAAGGCAATTTTAAAATACCTATCAGTATTAAATTTGATCATGGAAGGCAGGGACATCTGTCTAAAACACTACGTAAACTGTCTAGATCAGGGGTCCCCAGCCCCAGGGCAGTGGACCGGTCTGTAGCCTGTTGGAAACCAGGCTGCACAGCAGGTGAGTGGCAGGTGTGCAAGAGCTAGCATCACCGCCTCAGCTCCACCTCAGATCATCAGGCATTAGATTCTCATCGGAGCACCAGTCCCTGGTGCCAGAAAGGTTAGGAGCTGCTAGTAGATGCTTCCTATCAAAACAGCCTTCTAGTAAATGCTTTCTGGCATATGTGGTCAGATATAACATTAAGAAAGAGGTGTCAATGGTACCTCTATCTTTTTTCACTCCAAAGAACCCAGCAAAGGATCTGGTATTAGAAAAGAACCACCTTTCCCACTTCAATATAAGCCAGAAAAAGAGAAATTCCAGTAAGCTTCTACCCTCTTACAGAATTGATTCCTTCCTTCTCTCCATCCCTTACTTGCTCTTTGAATGAAACAAAGAGTAATCTGCCTGATGAGACTGATGACAGCTTCATGTCCCTGACCACATTACTATGCTTGACATGTTCTTTGTCTTTAGGACCAACTTCAGTGATTTTGTGCTCCAGTCTACCCGCACTAGGCAGATCATACAGGCATGTCTTTATTTTCTCGTCATTGTTTGATTACTGAGCCTGTAAACCAGCCTTGATGCAGCTGGTTGGGTTAGGGTATTTAAAGCTTATTTTCTTAATCTGATTCTCCCTTGCAGCTGGGTCCTTGGATTTTCTTTTAGGGAAGAAAATGTGCCATGTGTTTTCTTCAGTTTTACTATTAATGAAGTACATACTTTGAACCTCATTAAATCTTCTATGGTTGGGGAGATAATGTGAAGATAGATTTATTTTCTTTTAAAGTTTAGCACACACAGTAGCGTGCTCAATAAATATTAGCTCTGCTTACCTCTATCATTCTTCCCTTTTTTTCTTAGAAGTTCTCTATGCTCCACATTTTTTCCTCTTTCCATTAGCATGTTTTAAATACTATGTTTTATTCCATCTTTACATGATAATTAGATAACAAACCCTTGCTTTATTTACATTCTTCTTATTCAAGAAGAAAGGTTTTAAAAACAACATGAAGGTTGAAGAGATATGGAGTTTTGGGGAAAAGCATAATAGCTGTCTTCAGATATTTACAGATTTATTCTCTGAGACTCCAGAGGAAATATTAGGGCCAAAGAATGAGTAGTAGTAGAAGGCAGGCATGAGGAATAAACAAATCAATAGGGATGCTTCAAATTTTAATGGAATATCCTTGACACTGGATAAGCTGAAGACCGAACAATGTCTAGTGAGGATATTTTCGAAAAGATCTCAGCATAGAGTAGGGTTTTAGAGATGAGAGCCTATTTTTATCTATGCTTCTATGATTTCATGATTTTTAACACAGTTCTGTGAGTTGAACAAGCACTGTTTTATAAACTGTAGAGTGAAAAAGTACACTGTTTATGACTTTCAATAAATTTTTCATAATAATTTATAAAGTACTTTAGACCTGGAACAAAGAGGTAGTCAATAATCAGGCAATCATGTTAATGCAAGAGAACAGTTACCTGTCTGAAAAAAGACTCTGGAAATAATTGTCCGACACAATGGGCAAGGAGTGCTTGCAGGATTGTCTTTGGCAAGAGTCCGTAAGCAGGGCTCACAGAAGATGTGGTGGCAAGGGTAACACATGTATGGGTTGAAATAAACATCGAGACACACTGCACAGATGTAGCTTTCCTTTTCCTCTGCATATTCATTGTCGTCATCTGTACTCATCTCATTATTCAAAGTCTGCAAAACATAAGCAAAAACTATTTTTCTTAGTTTAGTATGAAATTGGTTTCCTTGAAAAAGAGCTTGACTGTATATTTTGTTAAACTGAATGAAAATATTTATGAAAAGCATATACTATCTGTTACTGTGACATATTCAAACTGACAGAAATGCTAACTTGCAAAGTGAGAAGCTGAAAACATATATGAAAAACTCAGAAGTCTTAATTTCTTTAAAGTATTTTTATATAATGCTAAATGTTAAAATATAGCTAAGCACATTAAGTATACCTGTATATCTATTTAACGAGCATTAGTTATGTGTTAGGTGTACCAGACCCAGGACTGCAGGCAGATTCCCCATCTATCCTACTCCCACCACAACAAATAAACTGACTGTCACAAGGTTATGAAGACTTGTATGGGCATCTACAAATGATTAAAGTGAGGACAAGAGGATATCATACTTCATATTATGCATGAAGCATTCTTTATACTTTGTACCTTCCTGGACCTCAAAGCCAAGAAAAGGCCAAACCCTGAGGTATGTTAGGAAGCAGACAAGGCAAAGAAACGTATAGTAATTCTGGGATCAGCCCTGCATCTGGGAAATATGATGAAACCCCATCCCCATCCCAGTGGGACAGCTTTAAAAGAGGCAATTAAGAGGTAGTTCCAAAGAGGCAGCTCAGAGGTTAACAGCACAAGGTCTGGTAGCAGAACTCCTGCTGTTACTTAACCTCACAATTTCCTCATCTGTGAGGATGTGCTGAGGATTAAGTGAGGTAAAGTGTTTAGCACAGTTCCTGGCACATAGTAAATATTCAATAAATGTTAGCCACAACCATCCACCTGCCTTCCCCCCCAAACCTTTCTCCCTGTCCATCTTCACAGACCCTGTAGGTTTTTCTAGAGCCTTGAGAAACACTTCCAACCAAGCCTGAACTCAGTCCACTGAGGCATAATGGGAATCTACATGATATAATTTTCTCCTCACTTTAATGTTTGTGAAAAATGGAGATCGAAGATTAATATTTGAGTGGGCCTTTAATAAATATTTGTAAGTTACATGAAATACAAAAGTTATGTAAATGAGGCCAACAAAGCCTTGAAAATACAGAAAAACCTTCCTATTGGACACGCTATCATTTAATTTTTCCAGATGGCTTTGCTTTCCTTCTGTCAGTCTCTTTCTGCCACTTGTTGGTAATTTTTCTTTTATAAATGACGTATTAGAGTCTTCAGCCCATTTATTTTTAATTGGGTTGTCTGAGTTTTCTTATAGGCTTGTAGGCATTTTTATTTAACCTAGTTATTTTTTGCTATGGGTTAGATGTGTTGCAAATATATATATTTTTTGTCTGGTTTGCCTTTTTTACTCCTTTCATGATGCCTTTTAATGAAATGAAATTATTTATTTTAAAGAACATTTTTCCTTTATGGTTAGTGCTTTTTGTGTCTTAAGAACTCTTACCCTTTCCTAAGGTCATAAAAATAGCATTATTTTGCATTTCATAGTATTTCATAAACCTATAATCTACCTGAAATGGATTTTCTGTATGGTGTGCATTAGAGGTACATTTCATTTTTATTCTTTATGTAATTCTTAATTGGAATGGCCCGTTTATTGCAAAGATTTTCCTTTCCTCCATTGCTCTGAAGTGCCATGTTGTTATTAAGAGGCCAAATACGTCTGGTTCAACTTTTAGGGCTTTATTTTGTTCCATTAATTTACTGTCTATTCCTATGCCATAATCAGAATCTGTTACTGCAGCTTTATAATAAAGCCTCAATATCTGGTAGAAGAAGTTCTTCATATTATTGTTCTTCCTCAAGAGTGTCTTTGCTATTCTTGGTCTTTCCATGACCATATAAAATTTGGGAGAAAATTTTGCAAATCATATATCTGATAAGGGGCTAATATCCAAAAAAATATGAAGAATTCATACAATTCAACAGCGAAAAAACAATCTGAATTTTTTAAAAAATGAGCAGAGGGTCTAAATAAGCATTTTTCTAAAGATGACATTAAAAGATGCTCGACATCACTAATCATTAGGGAAATGGAAATCAAAACTTCAATGAGATATGACCTTGTACCTTTTAAAATAGCTATTACTAATGATATAAAAAAAGAAGTGTTTGTGAGGATATGGAGAAAAGGGAACTCTTGTACACTGCTGGTGGGAATGTAAATTGGCACTGCCACTATGGAAAACAGTATGGAGGTTCCTCAAAAAATTAAAAGTAGAACAACCATATGATCCAGTGAGTCCACTTGTGGGTATTTAGCCAAAGAATACAAAAGCACTAACTCAAAAAGATATGTGTACTCCCATGTTCGCTGCAGCATTATTTCAAGAGCCAAGATATGGAAATAACCTGGGTCCACCAATAGGTAAATGGATAAAAAAGATATGGTATGTACATACAATGGAATTCGACCATAAAAAAAATGAAATCTTGCTATCTGAGACAACATGGATGGACCCTGAGGGCATTACGCTAAGTGAAATAAGTCAGAGAAAGACAGATATTGTATGATTTCACTTATAAGTGGAATTTAAGAAACAGTCATAACGACAAGAAGAAATAAAGTTCATAGATACAGAGAATAAATAGGTGGTTTCTATGAGGGGCTGGGAGAAATGGGTGAAGGGGATCAAAAGGTACAAATTTCCAGTTATAAATAATTAAGTCACAGGGATATAAAGTACAGCATGGTGACTATAGTTAATAATACTGTACTGCATATTTAGAAGCTGCTAAGAGAATATATTTTAAAAGTCCTCATTATAAGAAAAATGCATTTTTAAACTATGTACGGTGACAGATGTTAACTAGACTATTGTACTAATCTTGCAATATATACAAATATCAAATCATTATGTTGTATACATGAAACTAATATGACATATATCAATTACACTTCAATTTGTATACCTGAAACTTATTGGATTTCTTTAACTAATGTCACCATAATAAAAATAAACAAAACAAAAACAAAAAAAATTAAGATTATCCTCTCTCTTGGCATGTTCTTCCCTAAAGATACACATGTATAAATATCTCCTATTAAAAATAACAGAAGAACCTCTCCTTGGATGCTACATTTCCATAGCTACAATCACTTCTCTTCAGAATCAAGTTCCTGAAAAGAATATCATCTCTATTGTTTCCCACTACCCACTTAAAATAAAACTGCTCTAACCAAAAGTCATCTGTGACCTGAATGCCACATCCAATATAATATTTTTAGCTCTCACTGTACAGCATTTAATGTTGTTGGTCAATTTCTTCTCTTAAAATTGTCCTCTTCAAGAATGCCACTTGAATCAGAGTCTCCTTTTAATTTCTAACTCTGTTTCTTTTTCTCGCTTTTCTTCCTTTGGCCACCCACTAAAAGCTGGCATTCTGCAGGCAGTGCCCAGCCTTGGACCTTTTTCTTTTCTAACAGTACATCTTCTCTTTCAGCAATCTCATCTTTCATTCCTGCATAGTTTTAGCTACTACTTGTCATGCTGATGACTCAATAATCTCTTGTTTTAGCCCAGATCACTCTCCTGAATCCCAAAGCTATTAATCTACGAATATCCATTAATCTATTAGATATTCATTTCTCTGTGGATTTGCTACCCAGGGATAGGGAAACAGTGTGTTCAAAGTTAACTTTTCCCTTTAGCCTGTTCCTCATCTGAAACCTTAGTGACTGTTACCACAATCCAATTGTTATTCATCTAAGAAATTGAACAATCATTTTAGATTTTTCCTTTATCTTCACTTTTTACATCTTGTCAGCATTTGATTCATATATATTCATTCCACTTGCTTAACAGCTCTCCCTTTTACTCCCCTGCTTTCTTCCCACTGTCACTGCCTCAATTCAGCCCTCATCATCTCTTGTGTGCACTTAGCATCTCCTCTTTCACGATCCCTACAGTTCATGTTCTGTACTGCTGCCAGCCAGATCTTTCTGAATGGAATCTGGAATGCCCTGCTGTGTGTCTTTTAGAGGGAAAGGAATTTTTCACCCTTTTCAGTCCAGAGAAACCTCCACTCAGTCTCAGGTAAATGATATACAACTCAGGTGAATCAGTTTACAGGTATCTGAACAAACCATTTTACTAACTGGTAGATGAGTTAACTATGCTAAAAATGCAGGTTCTGCCACCATTTTCCTCTCCTCTCTTTTTTTTCACTCGATACTATAATGCTCAGAAATCTGACACTTCTAGGCTGAGAGGCCAGCTGGTTAGCTAGTAACAAATATGAATTTGGAGCTTTATTTTCTAATTAAAAAGTAACCCATGCTTATGGTAACAAATGAAACAATACAATAACTTACAAAGGAAAAGCAAATTGTGGCAGACACTATCTGTTGGATAACCCAATACTTTTCCCAAACCTTTTTTTTCCTTTATAAGAACAATTATCTATTATGTAACCCAGAAAGCCTACATAGTTATTTTCCTAGGCTTTCTTATAGCCTGAGTTAGCCCAACTTTGGCCAATGTGACATGAGGAAGGCATGCTGACAGCTTCCGGGAAAGCTTTGGATTTCCCTATAATAAGGGCAGAAATAGCTGACACTATCCCTTTCCTTGAACATAATGGTTCTGATATTTGGATCTGTTTCAGCCATCTTGCAACATGACACAACATGCATGAGAACAGAAGGAAAGCAGAGACAAAGTTAGAGTCTGCATCCTTGATTGCAGAAAACTGACTCTCTCTAGACTTATGAGAAAAATAAACACTTTCTGTCAGTCAAGTTTTTTTTATTTTTATTTACAGCTAAAATCACAATAATCATCTCCACTCCACCTGCCCACTCCCTAATTTCCACATGCAACATTGGTGAAGCCTTTCATATCTTCTCTTGGCTCATGTAAAATATAAAAGCACATGTGCACATAAATATTCTGCTGCCACTTTTTTCACTTACCAAAAAGTCATGAATATCTATGTAAGTTAGTACTGATTTCTTTTCCTCTTATTTTTTAACAAAGATACACATATTTTATAAAAATAAAATGATCTATATCTGCTTTTTATATTTCAGCTTTTCACCTTTCTTTTTTGCTTACCTTCCCCCTGCCTCTGCTCTCTGTGGACTTGATCCTTCCCCTAGTTTCCTGTCTCATTTCTTGTACTGTCCCATCTTGTACCTTACCATTTCCTGAGGCCTGATCACTCTCCTTTTATTACTCTACCCTCTGTAAAATGTTCTACCTCCCCCTTTATGCCCTTACTATTCTTTTTGTACCTTCCGCAATACCTAAATTGATTGTCTACATATGCTCCCCACCCACCCAGTACATTTATAAGTCCCTGGTGGGCATGAACTATATTTTTTTCTTAATTCCGGGACCTGAGGAGAATTAACAGAAATTTGAATCAAGGACAGCAATGGAGAGGAAATCTGAGTTAAGGGGACAACATGGGGAAATCATGGAGTATGTGGATGAGGCACCTGTCATTCTGACTGGACAACAGTTTTTCCAATAAGGAAGAGGAAACATTCCTTGGAGACCTAAAGTGGATCAGCTGCTATTGATTAGGAATGGGAAATCTATAGACTATGGGCCAGATGCAGCCTTTTGCCTGTTTTTGTAAATACAATTTTGTTGGAACACAGCCATGCTCATTTTTCTATGTACTATGTATAGCTAGCTCCATTTGTGCTACCACGGCGGAACTAAGTAGTTGTGACAGAGACTATATGATCAGCAAAGCCTACAGTATAGGCCATTACTTGTCAGCCTGACAAGTTTTATTATGTTGCTGAATGTAATATAGCACTAATAATTTCCACCATAATCAACAAATACTTATTGAGGGAGCTAATAAGCATTATTTCAGGCCTTAGGGATTTTCTTAATCTGCTCAGGATGCAATAACAAAATATCATAGACTTATTTTTCACAGTTCTGAAGACTAGAAATCCAAGATCGGGTGCCAAATATGGTTGGTTATTGATTAGGGCTCTCTTTCTGACATGCAGATGGCTGCCTTCTCTTTGTGTGATCACATGGACTTTCCTCTGTGTATGTGGAAAGAGATCTCTCTTTTCCTTTTCTTATAAGGCCAGCAAACCTATGGGATCAAACCCCAAATCATAAAAAAAACCCTCGCTCCAAATATAGTCACATTGGGGTTAGAGCTTCAACATACAAATTTGAGGCAGACACAGTTCAGTCCATAAGCAGGATACTTAAGGCACGAGGGATGCTGTAGTGAACATATTGAGCAAGTAAGACCTATAAACTAGTTCTTTAAAAAAGAAAAAATGTGAAAAGAAAATATTTTCAAGAATGTGAGTGTTAATTGGCAGAAAGAGGCAGTAATTAAGGAATGAAGTGCAAATGGCTTGACCCAGAGTGATTATGTTGGGCATTTAAGACATTTTGAAACCAAAATCAGCAGGAGCTAATTTTCATTTGAGTGGAGGACACATTGGTTTTTTAAATAAATAACTTTGATTTATTATACATAAATTTTTTGATATAATAAATAATTTTTAAGCCTTAAAATAATCACATATCTTGAGTTCACGTTATTTTGATTTGCATTTCCATATTACTTTGGAAGATTTTTAAAAAAGAAGTCACTTCTAGGCAGGTGAGAAGTCTCATTGGGCTACCACAGAAAGAGAACACAGGTCTATCTATAACAAAAGACATTTTGCATCCTCTAGTGACAATCCTTACAGTTGTCAATCAGTTCCAGATCCACTAAATCCAGCTACTCCTAAGCCACAGCATATCATAACAATTACTTTAGAGAATAAAGAAGTCTTAGTCTTCTCTCTTTAGTAAACATCTTACTCTTATCTTATGCCTTTCTTCTTTATTTTCTTTCTTTGTAGCAGAAAAACATTTCTATATTAACCAACGTGTTTTTGTTTCCAGTCTGGTTATCCATGACCCATTTTCTCCAATCAGGCAGAAACAGATAATGTTTTATTAACTCAAGGAATGGATAACCCAGCAGTACATGGGTAACAAAGAAATTATTAATTTTTTTGGCATCTGATTTTCAAAAGCCTAGGATTCTGAGTATAAACGATAGATTTGCAAGATCTTTTTCCTGCTACTCCTATCCCTGTGCCTTTAGATTCAACACATCCTAGATAAAGATTCTATGGGGCAGGAATCTGGTGGATCTCTGAGAAAGCACTCTGCAACATATTCGCCTCAGCTTAAAACCACTGGGAGGATGGACAGGATAGAATATTCCATCAGGTTTTGGGTTGTGACAGCAGGGGAGCCCAAATCTCCAGTCTCCAAAATATAGTCTAAAGAAGAAGCAAGGTCTCAGAATGCTCTCATGCTTAGCACAGTAAGGGAGCAGCAGAAGATAGCACTGATTTGGTACTGAGTGGACAGTAAAGAGTTTTCAATTAATATAAGGAGGAAGATAAAATAACCATGTAGATAGCTTAGTAGGTATCAACCAGGCCAAATATCCATCCCATCTACCAACATGCTGACACTTGGAAGGCCCAAGAAACTTAGGACACATACCTAGTGAGAAAGTAGAGGAGAAAGCCCTATATTGATTAGGTTCTAGCCTATAATAGAAAGAGGGCTAGAAATAGAAATTAAATTGAGTCAATTATTCATTCACTCATTCAACAAATATCCATTCTGTACTTATCATATACAAATAAAAATAATAAAAATTATATTGCCTGAATACCTGAATTTGTGGACTTTGATAAATCCCTAGAGCAAATTCTTCCTTCTTCCATCTTTTCACTATATCTTTTAACCTCTTCACATAAACTTGAAGTATGCCTAGCTTTCTTTGAATCTTATTTTATCACATTTTTCTTATGTCTCACACAAAGTTCATGCTAGTCATGGAAAAAATTTAGATATTAAGGTTATCAGAAAATAGCAGTGATTAAGGAACAGCATATGGAAGTTACTTTAAATATACAGACGTATATGTTACAGAATTCTTTTCATTTCTGGTTTTTAAAAAATGTAAATTTTTATAAATGTCATTGTTGTGTCATAAAAATCGGTATTTCCAGTCTCAGAATATGACTTCAAATTTGCATAAATGCATATTCCAAATTTGACAGTTTTGGATTTCTAACATATGCTAGCTTCCATATCAGTCATCAAAAATATATTTTAAGAAACAACTAGAAAATTTTTTTATACCTCCAAAAAAACTCTTTTGGTCAATATGGGGAACCAACTCAAAGCAGTAAGCCTCCCTCAAGTGTTAATTAAATAAAATGCTACATAAAGTGTTCAAAAACCTAATATATATATTGAGGATATAGTTTGAGAGTCAAAACTCTAGGTTCTATGTATAGCTGTAAGCTAGAAAGGCTGTTTGGTCTGAAGAACATGGTACAGAAGCCAGTTACTCTGGACAGTCAGCAGAAAGATACCAACACTGTAAACCTGCACTATTTGTGGGTATGAGGTCTGAATTAGCACTTACTAAGAAGCTTAGAAACCCTGAATAGAAAGAGTAACATTAAAATACGTCCAGTACTAGTGAAAGTCATAAGACCACAGCAAAGTCAAAAACAAAACCGGCCACTATTCCTCCACAATTCAGGGCACGTGAGATTCACACAGTAACAACTCCCACTGAAGATAAGCTCACAGTCAAAAATTACAAAGTATACCAGAAAATAAACTGCCAATAAAAAAAAATGTGTCAGCATATGAATGGAAGAATACACTTTTAAAGAACTACATATAACTAAAAAAAAAAAAAATAAGAAATTTTAAAGTGTGGTAAAAGATATTTTAAAATGGAAAGATAGTCAATAAGAACAGGATATAATAAAAATATAAAAACAAAAAGTGAATTTGAAAATGAACTCCAATGGTGACTGCAATATAAAAAACCAGGTTAAAGAAGACAGATTTAGTGAACCAGAAAATACTGCTAAAGTAAATATAGGGAACAATTCATCTTTAAGATTCTCAGTTTATCTTGGAGAGACATGATAGAGACTTCCTTGAACCTCTCTAAACATAAAATAGGGATCTCAGAAATTTTAGAAAACCATCTAATTCAGCACTAAAACCAAGGCTTCTCTAAAAACCTAAAAATCTTTCAAATAATACTCTATATGTTTCTCTAATAATTAAACTATATAATACTTTTTTAGATAGGCAGTTTCCAACTTCAGTGTCAAATCTGTGGAAACAATCTTTTTTTTTTTTTTCTACCTTATTAAGTCACTGACTCTCTGATATGACTCCACTAAAACCTTCCCCATTCACCATTCCTTTCTAATTCTTCCTGGATCTATATACCTTTTCTTTTTCCAATGGCTTCCACATTAAACACACAGACACAGACATAGACACACATAGGATTCCCTTAGTCTTTCCTTTTGTTCCAGCAACCGCCCTTCTTTTTTTCTTCCTGTCACAGGCAAACTTCTCAAATAAACTCTCTCTACTTGTTTTCTAATTTTTTTTTTCACTTCTGCAAATATTCTTCAATCCATTTCCAGCTGTTATTAGATCCAATAGATATTTTTAAGTTTTCAGCTTTCTTGATTGCTTGGTTGCATTTGACAATGTTGATCATTCCCTTATTAAACATTTTAAAATGTCTTTAAATATTTGCCACTTCTCTTGATTTTTATACTTTTTTAACCCTCCTGCTTGTTGCACAAGTGCATCTTCCTTTTACCTCCTTACAAAGTTGGAGTTTCTTAATGCTTACTCCTTAACTGCCTCCTTTTTTCTTCTCAATCTATACAATTTTCCTAGGCAATGGACCTACAGCTTCTTCTAATACCTGTAATAGATGACTTTCATATTTCTAATTCTATCCCCAGCTCCTCTTTTGAACTCTATATATCTAAGTGTCTATTTGATATTTCTGTTGTGATATCTTAAAGGTATCTCAACTCAGTATATCTCAGACTGAACTTGCACTCTTCTCTCCCTAACTGAGCCACTTCCAATTTTCTTTAACCTACTGAATTCATCCAGTTCCACAAGCTAGTACTATAGGTGTTTTTCCTTGATATTTCCTCCCAATCTATCAGTAAATCCTGTTTATTTTAGTCCCTGAATTTCTCTTGAATCCATCCTTAAATGTACTAGTCTCTTTCAGGGTATAGATTTTGGCACATGTTGGTTTGTTTATCCAGAACCTTAGGTACTTGTGCCTTTTTACCTAGTTAACTTCTACTTATTAATTAGATCTTGGCTAAAAAGACATGATTTTAGGAAAACCTTCTCTAACTCCTTAATCTAAAATACGTTCCCCACTTACATGCTCTCATAGCAACATGCACTTCTCATTTACAGCATTTATTATAGTTTGAATTTTACACAGTTGTGTATAAGAGCTTGATTAACATGTGCCACTCCCACTAGACTTTAAGCTTGGTGCCTGATACAGTGCCTACTATGTAGTAGTCACACCATATTGGTTGAATGAATGAGATAATACGTATTTAATAAATTACCAATGTTTGCAAATAATTTAGTTTTTAAATACTTTATTTATAATCTTTTCTATTTTTATTTAAATCTATTTGAATTCTGATTTTCTTTCTTGATTGGGGGAAAAGGATAAGAGTTATAGATGGAGAGTTGCGAAGTATGTGTAAAACTGAAAATGTAGCTAAGAATGTGTATGAAATTCTCCTCCACGTGTGTTACAGTAAGGGGGAAAAAAATCTGAGAATTGCTGTTCTAGATTGCCAAGTAATAGCTTACTATTATTTTTTAAATAAAACAAAGTTCTAAGAATGGAAATAATCTTTAGACGTTATGCCTCTTTAGACTAGTCAGCAACATGTGACTAAGGGAACTCACAGTTTATTCCCTCTATTGTATCCACTGTATGGTGTCCTAGTTTTTACCTCCCCTCTGAAAATAAGCAAGCTTTTTGTTAAGTAACTATAACAGGCAGAAAGTAGAACAATCTAGTTCTCCAAAATAGTGCTTCAAGTTTATAACCATCTTTATACTGATGGTTATAAAAAAAAGAAAAGAAAAAATATTAGGCACACACTTTATTCTAGTTCCACGGACATCAATAAAAATTCAGTTCACATATTCAATACATATTCTAGACTTTCAAGGATGATGCTGTATGTATAATGTTCTTTATTAAATTTTTAAATGTTGCCCTATCTGTGGAAATTATTGTATGTTATGGACTGAATGTTTCCCCCCACCAAATTCATGTGTGAAAATCCTTAGCTGAAATGTGATGGTATTTGCAGGTGGGGTCTTTGAGAGGTGCTTAAGCCAAGAGGATGGGGCCCTCATGAATGGAATTAGTGCACCTATAAAAGAGGCCCCAGCAAGGTCCTCTGCCCCTTCCAACATGTGAGGACACAGTGAGAATATGGCCATTTCTGAAACAGGAAGTTCTCGCCCGACACCGAATCTGCCAGTGCCTTGATCTTGGACTTCCTAGCCTCCAGAACTGTGAGAAACAAATCGTTTAATCCACCTGTCTATGATATTTTTGTTACAGAAGCCTAAGCAGACTAAAACATTGTATCTTCCATTTAAATGGCTGAATATTATACAGAGTACGTTTATTGTACTAATTAAAAAGCTAATAAATGTAAGAATAAAACACAGGAAATAAAACCCCAAATAATATTTTATCTTGATAACCAAAATAACCAGTGTTTATATTTTATTTGTATTTTTGGTGTGTGTGCATGATTTTTTTACAAAAATAAGATTACGGCATACATATTTTCCCATTGTGAACATTTTGCAAACCTGTATTTTTTTCATATCCTTCATAGTGGATGCAAAATATTCTAGAGCAGTGGTTCTTAACTGGAGTGATTTTGCCCAAAGGGAATACTGGGCAATGTCTGGAAACATTTTTTATTGTCATTACTGCATGACTGGGGATGTATGAGTAGTACTAGTGCCTGTGCATCTAGTGTGTAGAGGCTGGGAATGCTGCTAAACATCTCATATGCACAGGTAGCCACCCCCCGAACAAAATTATCCAGTTCAAAATGTTGAAAGTGACGAGGTTGAGAAACTTTGTTTCAGTACATAGTGTATTTTAAATGCTGAAATCAATGGGAGATGAAATCAAATCTTACACTGCACTGTCATTAATTTCTGAAGATATATTACTAAACCTCCACTGTACTTTTTCTAGGGGGATGCATAAGGTCCTCTGTAATATTCCTAAACTTCTTTGTGATATATTCCCATTGGGTAGCTTTTGAAAAGCAAAGAAGAATCCAGGCACCCATCCCTAAACATCCAGTTATGAAAATGTAATTCTTACAAAGCATTATACATTTCTCATAGCACTTTGAATCTCTTCTTCCTAGAATATATCACAATATAATTTTACATTCATTTATGTGTCTCTTCCACTAAATTATAACTTCCAAAAGGCAAGAACCATGTCTGTCTTTTCTCACCATTATATTATGTTCCCTACCACAAGGCCTTAAACATAGTAAGCACTTAAATATTTATTGAATGAATAACAGAAGTAACCAGTGCAATCAAGTAATTACTTTTTATAGTTTGGTCATTTAAAAAAAACAAATAAAATAAAATAAAAGTGATATGTATTAATTGCAATTAATATTCAAAAGCAACATATTTATTATAGCAAATATTTAACATTAAATGGTTTCAGAATAGTCAAAATTGCAGAAAATACCAACAGCATGTATTCATTCACCTTACATCTTGTGACTTTTGTAAATGAATGACTTAATCCAATAATCTGGTTCATAACCAGTAGCAATTTTTTTGTTTATTTAATTTCTATAGTCACCAATTCATTTATTTACTCTTCATTTCAGATCAATACACAGGTGTTAAAGATCAAGCACATGAAATAACTGATTCTTTCAAATAAAGTATTTTATTGTCCAGTACTGTTTTTCTCTTTCAACTCTAGTAGACCACAAATTATATTGAAAGAAGTCAGTTGAAGATATCTACAAAACTATTACTTGATTACTCAACGGTACAAGATGAACAAAAAATGTATTGGTTATATATAAGTGGTCACACATTAAGTTCTTCTTGTTTTTATCAAAATATCTGAATTTACCTTCAGATGATTTTTTAGTACAAGCAAGATTTTTACATGATTTGTAGCTCAAAATCCAATGGGGAGAAACAAAATAAAACAAATAGCTAAAAATTTTGATTACAGGTAAGATACAGAAATAAAATTTTCAAATCCTTAAAAATGCATGCTTCAAAGGGCATAAACTGAATTCCCAATTCTGCCAGTTAATATATTTTGTGATCTGAGACAAATTATTAAACTCTCTAAGTCTCAGTTTACTTGTATCTGCAATGTGGGAATAATACCATTTACCTCATAGTTTTATTGTAAGAATTAAATGAGATCATACACACAAGGTGCACAGTAAACAAGCCTGACACAGAGCATATTAAATAAACAACCTCTTTAAGGCCATGGAGATCTTCCACAAATATAATTCAGAATCTAACCTCAAATACCTAGGGAAGAAAGGTAGGAATATTTTACAGTAATTTGCTTACTGGTTAGATGGGTGTACAGGGAAATGAATAGTGTTTTTACTCAGTTATGTTCCTTTTCCTTGCTCAGTGATTTACTGTCAAGCTGAAAATGATATAGACTAATACTGCTTTGGTGGTATAAAACCTGGTACTACTAAAGCTTACCATTTAATTTCTCCTGTTAGGCATGCTGGTTATCAATAACAATACTTTTCTCTAAAATGTGGTACATACAGATTAGACAAATATACTGGTCTACCTATTTATTCCAAAGGCATCTTTTTATGTCTTTCTGTGAAATATAGTTCCTTAAAAATAATAAAACACTGAAGAAGTCTTTTGTTTTTGCGGCTGTGTTGGGAAGGAGAAAGGTTAGAGGAGGAAACTTATCAGCATGCCATTATGGTGGACAGGGTCTACCAGGCCCATGGATTTCAGCCAGGCAGTGAAGGCTTGCAATAACTGAAAATTGATGTGTACCTCTAAGTTCCAAGCTAAAGTTTTAAAAGTAGGTCATTACTTCACACATATGCTGAAATCATTTTTGCTCCACTGGAAAATCTGCTTTATTTCAAAAATAAACTTTGAAGTTAGAAAATAAAGTCAGAAGTGAACTGGCTCTTCCAACTTCCAAAGGTACATGTGATTTACTCTGATGTCCCACAGTTTAGCTGTATAGTGGCTTATTAAAAGAGCAATTTATCTCAGATGAACACATCAAGGCCTTCAGTAAGGTTTTAAAAAAATCATTTTCACTTCTACTTAGAAGGGAACAAACAAATAATTTTCAGGCTTTTACCTGGGCACACAGGAATACTGAAAAGAGACTGCTGTGTTCTATGAGGCACAAAAAAATAGAGAAGAGATAACTTGAATTTGCCACACATGGGCTGCTACTGGCAATGATAACCTATCACAGGGGAAATTTTAGGGAGAACAAAACCATCATGTATTTCCTCTTAAAAATTATGACAGAGAGGTGTGATAATTTTCAATGGAGAGAATATATAAAAGACAGCACAACAATAGTAAAGGCATGCCCGAAAAGTGACTAGAGTGAGATGTAGTTAATTTAACAATATGTATATGGATGGGTTGTCTCAAAGGAAGTGAAAGATATCAACTATTAAAGGAGAGAAAAGGCACATGAGATATAATAATGGTATGAGCAAGGCTATGAATATGGGAATTAGCAATGTGGATGTAGGTATGCAACAAACAGTAGCAATATTAGAGGAAGTAATGACATAAATGTGGGTTGGTGGTTCCCTGGTAGAGGCTTTGATGTTGGCCTGTGAATCAGCATAGGTTTCAGGAAACAGTTCTTGTGATAAAGCAGAGTATTTAAGGAAGAGCTGGCAGCTCTGCACATAACTGAAGGCAGTTAAGAGGGACTAGAGGTAGGACTCCTTCTCCTAGGTTGCTGTCACTGTCCTAACATATGATGACGAGGAACTGGACCAAGTTTTTGGATGTAGCATTGTAGAGAAATGGTCAATAGCAGATAATACATTTTTTCTGAGGAAGAAAATTAGAATATACTGGTTCTTTTGGAATTAATCAGATGGTTCCCTGAAGTTTGAAAAATTCAAAATCTTACTTTGAGATAGACACACACACACACACACACACACACACACACACACACACACACACACACACGATGTAGTTTGATTTTAAAAGTTAAAAATTCACTTAGATAATAGTGTCAAAAATCTCAATGTTGAAATATCAGCAGAGCATATACAAATAGTTTTTTTTCCCTCACGAATTCTCTCTACCTAAGACATTTGGAAATTTGTAATAGAGAAGGAAAGAAATTGGGAAAAAAAGAATGTCATGTGCACTAAAAAGGGGAGCAAACACTTGAATCCAAATATCTTGTTTCCTAATTTATAATGTGGCTGGAATTGGATAAACTCTAAAAACTAGTAAAATAGTTAGAATTCAACCATCAAATAAAAACACTCAGATGCTTTGTCTATTGCGGAATAAAACTCAAAATAAGGTAGGAACTGTCTAAAATAATGTAGCTGAAACTAAAGGTATGGTTTGAATTCCAGTTTCATCACTTTGTGAACCTAAAAGAATCAACATCAAAAACCAATAAGAAAGATAGATAAATTCATGGTGAATTTGTAACTAAGTTTCTTAAACTGTGATCCATGGATAAAATGCGAGGGAAAGGAGAGGGTGTTATGAAGTAGGATGAAAAATAAATTAAATATCTATTTTTCTCGAACCTCTATTTGAAATTTACCAGTTCCTTCAATGACGCATGAGGAGACAAACTTCAGCATTATTAACAGTACCTGTGACATTGTCACCAACAGAAATCAAAGATATTTTCATATGACATCACAGTTATTACAGATAACCCCAAATGTCATTCACACTCATCACTGGAATGATTTTACAGTAACAATTATACCAAATCCTAGGTCTTGTTATTTTATGCCTTAATAGAAAAATGTATATTATTATATCACATATTTTTATTATTTTAATAACTTTTCAGTATGATTATTTTGTTGCCCATGTGTTATCTTTTATGTATTTAAAAAAAATTTCTTTTAAATTGCCAAAGAGGTGTTTGGCACACAGAAAAAGTTAAGAACCCATGGTCTAGGTGTAAAATGAATGCAATTTGTTTCCTACAATTCACAATCTATTAATGGAACCCTTAGGATCAGAATTCAGATTTTAAAAATTTCAGATAGGTGGAGAAACTACATATAACATAATGTCCCAGCACAGTCTGGAATCAAACACAGTAATATTGCTTCAGTAAAACATATGAAAATATACAAGTGGAACAAATAAAAGCAATAGTTTCCCATTACTTCGATTCAGGTTTTACTGTCAAATGCACTTAGATGAGGACAGGTTTTGTGATCAAATTAATTATGAAAACAAAAACAAAAAGTCTTGTTTTTCCGAGGTTTCTGTATTTTGAATTGTGATAAAGGAATGTGGTCCTACTTTTGTACAGATAAATAAAATATCCACCTGCTCTGTCCTTTTCCCTGTTTACAGCCACTTTCCTCCCATAATTTTGAATTAATAACTTTTCTACTCTGCGTTATTTAAATTTTGTTAGTAGTAAGATTTTCTTAAAAGTTTGGATATAGCAGTTGAACTTGTAGCAGAAATAAATCTAATGTTGTTGTTACAATTCAGGGAAATCAGGTTATAAAATTTTGATAATCAGTCTCAGTGCACAACATTTCGTTTAGTGAGCACTCAATGCTTCCAGCTGCTAGTTGCCTATAATATTCTGGGCTCATTCTCTCAGCAAAAAATTATCCCTTCAATCACATACCACACATATGCATTATAATTATAATAATTTTTTAAAGGAGGGAAAGCCTGTATATTATAACTATCCTGGATATATCCTAGTTATAATATTCCTTAGACCAATCTGAAATTGAAGTGTGAACCTCGATACTCAATTTTGCTACTAAGAGCTTCTTTGGTAAACATGATAGAATCTTCCAGTATGTTTTTTTTTGTGTGGCACTGACACACATTAAGATGTTCCATTGATTTATGACCCATTTAGGGGAAAACACATTCATTTGTCAAAGAACACAAATATTGGAAAGAAAAAGCAAGAAGAGAACAGGGAAAATAGATATTGTAGAATCCATCAAATTTGAGGGGAAAAAGGCACGTAAAATAAATGAACAAACACAATATGGCTGCTCTGCTGGGAAATTACACTAGTATACCAAAACTGACATAAACCAAGCTGTGGCAAACACTGGGTAAAAGGCCTGTAGAATTATACTATAAAAATGAATAAGCTACACTCCAAAGAAACAATATAGGTGAATCCTAGTAATGTAAGTTTAAATCAAAATAGTAAGCTCAGAACATTAAGCCCTTTATGTAAAATTCAAAATAAATAAAATTAAATTATATATTGATTGCACATGTACGTGTTGGGGGGAGAGAGAGAACTAAAATAAAGCAAGATTCTATGTAACTGAGGATGTGAATATTCTAGTTCTTGTGTTGGGCAGTAGTTTGTGAGAATTCATCGAATCATTAACAACTAAAATCACAAATAAGTAAACAATGTGCATAAATCAATAGTGATATTTTGTCATGAACTGTGGATCATGTAAAATCCCATTTGGGGCAATTGAGGAAACAAGAAATGTTTTACATTTGGAAAAAAGTTAACAGGTCTTCATGAAGCCATTCTGTCAACTGTTTTTTCATTTTCATATTGGTTGCTTGAAATCAGCCACAGTGACAGTATTTATAACATGGAAACTGGCAAGTGCTTCAAGTCAGGACTCTCTTCCCTGGAGAAATATTTATCAGCATGGTATCGATTTTACTGAAGTATAACTTACAGAGAGAAAATTCACAAGTGCACGATGAAATTTCACAAACTGAAAACACCTGTGTAACCACTATCTGGTTGGGGGAAAAAAAAAACCCTTATTAATACCCGCTCATTCATCCTGCATCCCAGGAAACTGATTCTCAGACAGGTGACTTACTCAAAGTCATAAAGATAGTAAGTTTCAGAGCTGGGACTTACCCATAATGTTCTTATACAATGTCATATTCATTGCCATTGTCTTTATTTCCCAGTTTTATGTCTTGTTGGGACTCCCATAGCACAGGATATTTGAATTAGTAGGTTCTACAGAAGCACTTTTTGGTTGGGCAGAGATATCACTGTCAGTATACCACAAACATTTCTTTGGAGAACCTAGAGAAACAGGCTAGGCTGAGCTATGGTTTGTTAAGCTAGGTGTTTGAAATGCATTTTCAACATATATTTTCAACTTAGAAAGGGTTTATTGGATCACAACCCCAACGTAAGACAAAGAGCATTTCTATTAGTTTTCTCTTTTGTCATTCTATTTATTTGATTAAAATGGTTTGTATCCCTTTAGTAAGTTACCACTGTAAGTAAAGGATGATCACAGGGGGAATACCACTTGAGATGTTAGCCCACCTACAGCTTCTCATGACAACAGCTTCCAGTCAGGGTATACTTAAAACCTTTCTTTTTTTCCACTATAAAAATTTTTCCTTCATCTCTCTGCTTTTGAGTATCCGCCAAATGCAAGTGATGGTGGCTGACTCCCTTGCTATAGCAAGTTTGGAATAAATAGCCATTGCTTATTCTCACTTGGGTAGCCTTCTTTATTTCCCTATAGTTTTCATCTACAAGAGACCTAAATAGCCATTGCTATTTAAAGCAAATGTTTACAACATTTAATTGGATAGTGGCATTCTCAGAAACAGAACTGGGGGGAGTGGGAGACAATGAGTTATTGTATCTAATAAGACTTTCTTTTTTCAGGAAAAACTAAAAAAATCCTATAATCTCATAAAAATATTTATAATATTCTGAGATTCAATGAATAAAATATTAGTATTCGTGGTATGTAAAAGGACACAATTGATAAATGAAGTCATTTCTATCCAAGGTTGCTGTTGCAGGCAGAAGCATGAAATGCTAAGTGATTAGTGAAATGACTTAGGAGTTTACAACAGAACAACCAGAAAGCTAAAACTGTTAAATCTGCTATTTCTGCATGTGCTTAAATGAATATATATGACATCAATGAAACATATCTTCTTTATGTTCTTTCCTATTTGGGGCTTTAGAATACTTGTTTGCATTCAGGATGCATTCAGAATGAGCATGACTGCTGGATTAAATCCAACTGAACACAGGAAGGAGAGGAAGTTGAACAAATAATCTTGGTGATTTGATCATGAGGAAGGGAACATACATTAATACAAATAATAGTACTTAATACATGGAAAGGCACTGAGCTAGGAGAACTGCATAAATATCTTACCACAGCCTTGTAAGCAAGGTATTAATTCCTACTTTACATATGGGAAAACTGACTCTCAGTGATGAGATGTTAAATAAACCTGATCTAGTCATACAGCTAGTTAATTGGGGAACCGAGGCTGAATCCTATATTAATCTTATTCCAAAGCCTATTTTGTACCAGTATGTTCAACTACTCCCCTAGAAGTAGTTGTCAACAGAGGAAAACAGGTAAATCCATATAATAAAGTGTTAACGATAAAAGCAAACGATTTTTTATTCTAAACTGATAATTTTACAAATGATGAAACTAAAGCTGGAGAATTGATAGGAACTACTCAGATAACCCAAGACTTTTAACCAAACATTCTAGAAATTACTTTCTTTCTTAAATATGAAAATGTCTTATCTTACTTCAAAAGATACTTCTTTTATAAATAATTCTCTGAAATCAGTTATAATAAAACAATGAATAACAATAAAAATTCAATAATAGGGAAATGATTAAAGAAATTATGGCATAACCATACAATGGAATAATTTGTAGCTACTAAAAATGATGACGTAGGTCATAAATCTGGGGAAAACTGCCATGAAGTTACATTAAGCGAGGGTAAAAACAGTCTATAAGACTATGAATTATGCCTTTTTGGTAAAATGTCTATATACAAAATTCTTCCAATAACACTTGAAAATGGCTATATAAGCTTTTTCTCCTACCCACTGCTATCCCTTCTTCTGCCATCACTTAAAAATACCCTACTTCAAAAAGCCCCACTCTGACTCTCCAAACCTTAATGACGGTGTTCCTCAAGTTGTGTATACGACTCTTCACTCTTTACATCACTAACTCTCCTCCCAAGGAACTAGTCACCCATATCTAATCAGTTATTACCTAAAAGATGTTTTTCAAACCTTACTTTAGCCCAAAGAGATCTTCTAAACTCAAATATATATAACAATATATAAAACCAACTGTTGAATATATCTGCCTATATATCCCACAAACATGTCAGTCTCAACACGTTTACCCATTCCTTACCTCACTTCTCTTCCCTCCCAAACTTGTTCCTTAACCTGTATTGATGATTCAAGAGAATATTCTCAATTCATTGACCAAAAATTATTGATTCTTCCTCTTTCATCATCACGTCTAATTAGCTTCCAAATCTTGTTGGGACTCAGTCTCTCTCAAATTTGTCAGTCTCCAATATCATTTTAACCTCTCTTACCAGAATTTCTATAATAACCTCCTAACTAGTCTGTCTACCATTAAAATCTTATTTACCTCCCTTTTCCCATTTCCCCTCTACACTTTTGCTATACTGACTTAAAAAGAAAACACAACCATATCAGGTCACTCTTAATGATTGTTTTAAATTTCTTAGCAAGGCATAAAATGGTCTTTTAATTCTGGCCTCCACATACTTTTCCATCTTGACTTCCAGTCAGCAATGTCTCCATATTTACCCTTCTACCAATGTTACCATGTTCTTGTAATTAGTCCGTGAATAGGCCACGTGCTGTCCTAGTCAACTCCTGACTGACTCTCCCATGAGACTGCATGCAAAGATCCCCAGGAGGAAATCTACTCTGATCCTTTACCTTTCCAGTGCAGAGTCAGCTGTTCCTCCACCATCCTTTTATGGCACTTGCCAAAATTATAATGTCATCACTGCCTTTACATCTATCTCAACTATTAGAACGTAAGCTCCTAGGGGGCAAGCACTATGCCTTTTTCTTTAAATTTCCCTAGACCTGAGCAGAGTATTTTGCGCACAGAAAGTACTCAGTAAATGCTAAATAAATGAAATATAATAAGAATTTTGAAGCTTTATTCATTGTCAAACTTTTTTTTACTTTTTAGATAAATGGCTTAAGGATTAAAAAATAAGAATCTATAATTCACCTAATGGCTAATTTTTTGATAAATGTTTTTAAGAATTTAGTTCAAAGTAACTGTGATCTATCTTTAGAAATATGGAAAGCATGATTTATTTATGGGAAAGATGTAGTAAGGAACGACTGGAGCTGATTCCTGAGAGTAGGGGTTCTCCTTGGTCCAAGACCAAGACATCAGATATTATTTCAGATGGCTCAGATGTATTAATTTACGAAATGACTTTCTAAAGTCTCTTATGAACCTGTGAATCCATGAGAGGACATATATTAATAGCTGGAGAAAACATGAGAAATTAAAGATTTTTTCATGATTGTTCTGTTCATTTTCTTAGCCATTTTGTTTTATGCAATTTGCATGAAGCTTGCTATACTCTGCAATTAGCTAAGTCCCTTATGGTATACAGTATCCAAACAAAAAGAATATATAAAAAGAATGAAAATCTTGAGACTGTCCTGTACTTTTACTATGGTTTGCTTTACGACTGCATTATTATTACAAAACCCACTTTTATTTGATAAGTCCACTTATAAATTCATTTTCCTCTAGCTCAAATTCTCTTAAATGCTTTTTGTAAAGTAACACATTACAAAAAGCATGTTGCAAAATGCCAGAGGTTTTCTGATATCCCCAAGGCATAAGATATTTTATTGCTATTTAAACCAAAAAGGAATAAACAATTCCCGTTTGAAAAGCCGTGTGTTACCAGAAACAAGGCATAAGTATGGTCTGTCAGTCTCGGAGGAGAAAGAATCATTAGATGAAATACCACCTCTACAATATTCATCTTTATCTTGTCATTGGACCCTATTTATCACCATTCTGACATTGCTGCTTAAAAAGCATCTTCCTAGAATACAGTTAAAGGTAGACTTCGAAAAGTTTTAGCTCTCCAAAGGTTTTCGCTAGGATGTTAGGCTCTCTTTAAGCTTAAAGATGACTGCCCTTAATAATCCTTATTTGTTAAACTATTATATAACTAAACATCTTCCATTTATTAAAGGTAAAGAGGTGGCATTTTGGCCTAGTTTTCAGACTCAGAACACCTAAATATTCAATTTTACCTTTTAGGATAACATTAGTGTAAGCAATAAGAGTATGTGAAGGTCCAGGAAGAGAGAATGTCCCTAAAGGCAAATTTAATATAAAAAAAATTTTAACTTTAATAATAACTTTTTATCAAATATTTACTACATACAAGGTACTATTCTAAAATTAAAATATATTATCTCATTTAATCCCCACGATAACCTTAGGAGGTAGTACTATTAACTCCAATTTACAGACAGGGACTCAGAAGCCAGAGACTTGGAGTTACTTGGCAGCTAGTAACTGGAAGGAAGAGCTAGGACTCAATAGTACTGGTCTGATTCCAGGGCCCAGGTTTGAGGCTGGTACTATGGTAAGCTGCTCAACCTCTTATATTCCTATCCATGTGATGTCCGATCTAACAAAACAATGGGTGAAGGGAGTCAATAGGTATGAACTTCCAGTTGTAAAATAAGTTAAGTCCTGGGGATGTAGTGGATATACAACAGCACACGGCATGGTGACTACACTTAATACTACTTACTATACTGTATGTTTGAAAATTGCTAAAAGAGTAGATCTTTAAAGTTCTCATCATAAAAAAATGTAACTGTGTGGTGGTGATTATTTCACAATATGTACTAATATTGAATTATTATGTCATATATCTGAAACAATTCTAATGTTATATGCATATTATATTTAATTACAAAAATCAATTCCTGTACTCAATACCCTATAATAATTGTTTATGTCTTTGCCCTCTATGAACTCCTTGAGAGTAAAGATTCAGCCTTAATTATCTTTGTATTCCCAGTATTGAGTAGAGAGTATGGCATAAGTAAGTACTTAGTGTTTATTTGTTCGTTCGTTCATTCATTCATTCATTCATTCATCCAGCAGATGTTTATCCACCTAATAATATATGTCAGACAGGTGTCGGAGATATGACTGTGAACAAAACCAGACACAGCACTGCTCTCATGTAGGTTACAGCCTAGCGGGGAAGCAGGTATTAATCAAATAATCCCACTGATGAAGATTTAATTACAGATTGAGATAAATGCTCTGAAGGAAAAAAGGAATTCACTGAGGCAAATAACAAAGGAACCTGATCTAATTTGGTGGGTATAGGAAGATTTCTAAGGAAGAGCAGGCTTAAAAAAAGCAAAATAGAGAAGGAAAAGGGAAGGGGTCCAGGTGGAGGTTGCAAAAGTCCTGTGGAGGGAACAGAGAGCTAGGGGGAGAGTGCAGCAAGATGACTGTAAGAGGCAGATGGGTGTTGACCAAGCTGGGTTTCCCAGGTCATGTCAGAATTTTAACATTCATCTGAAGAGCAAGGAATGTATGGAAGAATTCTAAGAAGGGAGATGATGTCCACGTTTTGTAAAGACCACTCTGGCTAGAGTAAAGAGAAAAGATTGGCAGGCCAAGAGGGTTCCCAGGTGATCATTCTATGCTCGTTATGTGCTAGGCAAGTTAAAAGGAGGGAAGAAGGGAGGGAGAGTGGGAGAGAGAGTGTGCGTCTGTGTATGTGTGTGGGCGGTGGAGGGGAGGGGGGATTGGTTAATTTATAAAGCAGGTGAATAGCTTTTTAAATAACCAATAGATTTTTTTTGCTTAATGCTTTTCAAATGATTTGACTTATAAATAGTGATTCATATATTTTTTTGCTTTTTAGCCATATACCTACAACTTACTTTTTCAACTAATATTCATTAAGCCAGGCACAGTTCTAAATACTAGGGTTAGAGGAGTAAAAAAGGCAAAAACAAGACAAAACAAAACAAAAAACACCAACTTTCTCCTGTAGAGCTTACCTTCTAATGGAATTGAGAGGTAATATATAAGTAAAAAAAATTTAAAAATAAGATAATTGCAAGTAAAGATAAGTGCTATCAAGAAAATAAAATAGAAATAGATGAGAACTATGAGTGGCCAGAAAAGGCCTGAGAAGATAACACTTGTTTACAAAAAAGAACAGCAAGCCATACAGAGAGGAAGAGCAGAGGCAAAGGCCTGGAAGTTAGGACTACATTTGAATGTAACTAGGAAACAGAAGAAGACTAGTGTACTCTAAATGAAGTGAGCAAGGGCAAGAATGGTGCAGGAATGTTTAAGAACATAGGCTGGAATAGGGGGCAGATCATTAGCATATTGAGGGCATGGTAAGGAATTTGTATTTTATTAAATGGTATATTTGTTGCATGGCAATGGGAAGCCACAGGACATTTTGATACAGTAGAATAACATGACCTTATTCACCTGGCTGCTATGTGTGTGGGAGGGTGGACTGTGTGGGGAGGAGACAAGAAAAGTAGCAGGAAGATAAACTGAGCTGGTGCAATGGTCTAGGCAAGTGGCAATAGTGATTTATCAGTGGAAGATGAAGGAAAACAAATGGATTTAGGACATATATTTTCAACTATACTTGGTAGATAAAAATTGTTTATATTCATTAGATCACAGGAGTTTGCTATTTCAAGGAAATCTATGGCCAATATTATTGCAAAAGAATTTGTCTTTATTTCAGCCATAATATAAATTCAGACTTTTACATATCAGGTTTGTTTAAAAGTAGAATATGTCTGTATTATTTTAATTCAGGGTTTTTCCATACTTGTATGTAAACACAGGGGTTGTAAGTGAACTTCACTTACTAAAAGCATTTCCAGAATAAAGATTTGAGAGAGTCTCAAACTACTAAAAACTACTCTCAAACTATGTCTTTTACTCTAATTTCTCACAGATCTTCAGTCCATAAAACTCCTAGGACTCCACTGCATTTACCAGGTTTGAATAAATAAAACACATTAGAATCCTCAATCACAGATCATTTTTACAGACTAAAAAATTGCAACCTGAATAATATTTTGGTAACAAAATATTAAATACCAGGGGATCAAATTTTAATGTTATTTCTTCAAAACTAGAAGAGTTACCTGTGAAAATTTTAGATTTTTAATTGTTTTCTTTGAAGAAAAAGAAATTTAGTTTTCCACTAATTTCCAGAGCATACTACTTCAGTTTTGACAGTTAAGTGACAAGAATGATATAAATAATGGGAAAAATATATAGAAATTAAAAGCTCAACTGATAACTTTCTCATAAAATATTCTACGGGAGACATATACTCCACTGACATACCTTAAACTTTTGGCTTGTAGAATGGAAGAAAGAACAGCTTGCAGAATGGAAGTCTATAGTTTCATAAATGTTTATAGTTTAACAGGTATAAATTTCAAGGTTGCAAACGCTGATGTGCAAAAACATAATGGTTCCAAAGAAAGTGAATCTAATCTATCCATTTAGTTATCATTTCTGTGTAGACCAGGACAACAATCTTCAGAGCAAATCATTCATTTTCAGTTTAATGCTCAATTTCTTTGTGGTAAATAGTCAGGATTCTCCCCTTGTACATTCTCCTTCCCATCTCCCATCCTGGATCCCTCAGAGGACTTGGGCAGGCACAGAGGTTACATGATTTGGGGCACCTGAAGTAGGAAGGAGGAAAGTAAATAGTCTAAGGGTGTCCTCTGTCAGTACTGGCTCACAGTTGGGGAGAGGATTTAATAAAATGCTTGTCATTCACTCATTCATTCTTATTGAACTCCTATGTGTATAGCAGTAAACAGTAAACACAACCTAAAAAGACCTTTCTTTTTGTGGAGCTTATAGTCCAGTGGGGATATACAAACAATAAAATAAATATATATTAGGTGGCATTAAGTACCACTAAGAAAAATAAAACTGCAAGGAAATAGAGAATGAATGTGTAGAGCAGACAGGTCATTTAGACAAGACAGTCAAATAAGGTCTCTCTAAGGAAATAACATTTGATTTAAAGATGTGAATGAAGTGAGAGACTCATGTGGAAACCTGAGGGCAGATCCTTCTAGGCAGAAGGAACAATAAGTACTTGGTGTGTGCAAGAGACGGTGAGGAGACTACTGTGGCTGTAGCAGAATGAATGAGGGGATAGGTGATCAGTGATGCCATCAGAAAGAGGGCAAAGTATCAGGGCAGGATGTTATAGTAAATCCCACTTTTAGTGAATAATTGCTGGTTAAAAGTTCTGAAGTAGCCCTGTCACCAAGTTTCCATTGGGGAAGTAACACCAATGACTGTACCAGGTACTCCGGAGCACGTCAGCATATTTACTCTAAAATCCAGTTTACAAATGAGGGATCTGGAGCTCACACTGGTTAAGTTTCTCATAAATCTCTATGATAAACACAGTATGTCCTCATCATTTTGGCGTATGACCTGCTGGTCCTTGTCATATAGTTGTGATAGAAATGCTGGATTAAGCAAGAATTAACGGATATCATAGATGATTCATCCAGAGCCTTTATTGTTCTGATATATATTTCAAATCTTCAAAAAGAGAACATAGTTTACAGAGGATTTCCACATTTAATATACTATGGAAACACAGGTTAATGTTTTGTGGAAAGTTAATTGTGACATGCTATTATGTATTATAGTCCTTTGTGTCTTTACTATGGTAGAAGAATATAAGCATTGTTTGCTATTTGAATCTATTTGGTTCCTACATTCAGAGAGTGTGGAGCTCATAATATGCAGAGAAAATGTGTATCTCCAAAAATGTGTTCAAACCTGTTTGGTTCCTGAGTTTAAAGAGTGAGGGATACCTATATATTTTGATGAGCAGCACTTTAGCAGTTTCGCCTAATGTTTGAAAAGGTAACACCTAAAATATTTATTTTGTTATATTCAGCAAACAACTTCAATTTCAAGTAGCACTTTTATCATATTTCTCATTTTAAACACAATTTTCTCTCTTTGAAACAATAAATTTGCAAAGTAAGCATTTTCGGATGAATATAATACTTGTTTTTAGGTTGATAGTTACTTATTTATATCCAGGCAGCTACATTATAAAATATTCATTAGCACTAGCATATCTTTAAGACAAAGCTAACAACTTCATGACAGAGGGCACCATGTTTCGTAAGATCTCTGATTTTAAAATGTTTCTATCTGCAAAATGAAGCCAAATTAATAATTCAGCTTGCTCTAAAATGCCACAATCAATACAATAGCTTCTAAGTCAACTATGGGCCAATACTTTAAAAGATAATCACCTTATAAAACAGATTCCATTCTTGTTTTGAGCCAGACACATTAAAAATAGCGAGCTTTTTCAAAGAACAGTGTTTACTATGAGACAGGAAAATGCAACACATAGCAAAAGCAATTACTACTAGGAGCAAAGTGTGCTGTCTGTAAATGACAAATGAGAGCTGGGAACAAAACAGCCTGAAGCAATGATTTTCAAACACTAAAGAGCACATGAATCACCTGGGGGGAACTTATTAAAATGCAGATTCTGATTAGGTAGACAGAGTGGGCAGGGCCTAGGATGGTATATGTCTTAAATTCTCGGGTGATTCTGATGGTACTTGTCCATAGACCTAACTTTGGGTAGCAAGCCCTAAAGTATACTATTCATAAGGTTCCTGCACTTGGGATGTTGGGAGACATACACTAGATGAGTCAAAATAATACTCAAATCCTTCCTTTAAAAAATATCATTATGTTTAACTGGCAGGAGAAGTTCTCCAAAACCAAAATCAAACAAACAAAACACCCAGAAGGCACCAATTACCATTACAATCTTCAAAATCATAAAAATCTCAAATGATATTTGAGACTGAGAAAAGAGACTGATTTGAACATTAGGAACTTTGACATCTCTTGTTGAGGAGATGCCAATCTCCCTGGATAAAAACTGGAGATTTTCCACATAAAAGACCTCGTAATCTTTGAGAGGATAATGACAGGGTAACAACTGGACAGGAGCAAGGATGTAAAGTTAAACAACACATACCCACCAACTGCTACTTCTAGGAATTTACCCCGAGGAAATGACAAAACTAGAGGTGTATGTACAGAATATGTTCTATCAGCCAAAAAGTGTGTGTTTGTTATCAAAGAAAGGGCCCAAATAAGCCTAGTTAAAGAAATTATATTCACAAAATATGCTAATCCATTTTATTTCATCCATCAAATAAAATACTAGGTGGCCAGCAAAACATTGATATAGATCTATAGTTAATGACACGGGAAATTGTTTACAGAATTGTAAGAAAAAAATGCTAGAGAAAAGTATGCAAGAAATCAATCTACTTAAATATATGCAAACATAGAAATAGTAGATTATGAGTAATTTCTGAGGCTTTTTTGCTTATCTGAATGTTCTATTTTGCCTAAAATAAAGACTACTTTGTTTAATGAAAGCAAATGGATAAATTAATATGCTTTTCCTGAGCACAAAACAATGGTTTTAGGGTTGTATCCCCCAAATTCACTTCTTGAGTGAGCTACTTAACCTTTCTGTGAATCAGTTTCCTCACCTATAAAGAGGGCGTAATAACAGTACAACCTTTACAAGGGTGGAGGCAAGGATTAGTGTGTACTAACAGATGTAAAGTACTTAACAGAACCTGCCATATAGTAAGTACTATGTAAGAGCTGGCTGTTTCTATGTTTTTTGTTTTTTGTTTTTTAATTATTAAACCGGTTTCTTGCTGATGCCTGTCTGAGATGAAGTTATCATATAATTTTGCTTTGGCTCCTGAGTCTGCATATTAGCTCTAAGACCTTTGGGATAACTAGCACATAGAAGAGTCTAAATCAGAGCAACAGTACACTGAAGTGGTCAAACAGCAGGCAAGGTGGAACTTGGTACACAGCTTTTCAGGATTTTTAAACATGCAGAAGAATGACTATTCATAAATTGCTAGGAAGAAGATAAACTGGCTCAATATTTCTAGGATATAATTTGGTAATATGTATTTAACCAATATCTGAACATTTCTGCTCTTGAGAATTTAGCTTAAGAAAAGTAGCTGTGATATTCAAAACACAAAGATTCAGATTTAAAGATGCCGGTTTATAATAACCAAAATTTGCTAAGTTTTCAACAATAGAATATGGCTGAAGAACATTTAATATATTCATATATTACAATTTTTTTATATTTAATGTTCTAGAAAGTTCAATTTTTAAAAGTTGAATACAGAACTGGAAACAAAATGGGAACTCAATGTTCTTTTAAAAGATTTTGAATGTAAGATGCATAGGAAAGTTTATAGGAAGTGAATCTTTAAAATAAAAATTAAAAATTAGCATCTAAAAGAAAATTCTCGTTCACATATATTTCTTGTATCTGGGATTCAGGAGACACAATTTATACCCCAAAAGAAAGAATATGATTGGACTTCTGGTCAAGATGGCATACTAGGTAAATGCTGTGTTCTCCTCCCATGACCGTATCAAAATTATAACCAAATTATAGAACAACCATCATTGAGAACCACCTGAAGATCAGCTGAACAGAAGTCCTATAACTAAAGATATAAAGAAGAAGTCATGAGGAGACTGGTAGGAGGGACAGAGATGTGGAATGGGTAGATCCCACACCTACCATGTGGCACTTGAGAACTGGAAGGGTTATCTCAGTTGCATAAGTCATCCCTGAGGAGCGAGGAGTCTCAGCTCCATACCCGACTCCCTCAACCTGGACACCAGTGCCAGGAAGAAGAGTGCCCATACATTCTGGCAGAAAAAATCAGGGGGATTGCTTCCAAGTGAGACAAAGGACTGCTGGAGTCCCAGGTGTTCCTCTTGAGGGGTCATGCATGGACTCACTCACTGGAGACTCTGGGCTCTAGTGCCAGGGCAGCAGGTCCAAGAGTGCCAAAGACATATGGGGAGGAACTAAATTGACTGACTTCAGGGCAAGGGCTGGAGTGGGAGAGATCAGGGAGATTCTCAATTGGTAGGTGCCATTGCTCCTCTGTTGAGCCCTTGCCCCACTCAGCAGGGGCAGGCAGGCACCAGATCTGAGCTCTCCATTATAGTGACTCACACTGTTTGCCTCAATCTGGTGATTCCTTCAGAACTGCCCCACTCAGGCCATGTGCCTGGTCAGAGCCACTTTCTGTACTTTTCCCACATAAGTGATCTGCTTTGGCTTGTGCTATGGACTTTACAAAAATCTCTCAAAGATCCACAAACTCCTAACAAGCAGCAGCTGGCCTTGGGGTGCCTTGTACCTCTTGATAAGTGGCCCCAAGCCCGGCACAAATAAGTACCAGTCTCAATTTGTTTCATAACTCCCATCAGGTGACTGAAGCTTGCCATAAGCTGCAGCCAGATTTCACCTGGAACATTACTTCAACTAAGAAATTTATCCGGCAGAGACTAGCCTCAGCTCACACTGTGGTGCCCTCAAAAGAGTACCAACCATGGCACTACTGGCAGCTAGCCTTGGTTCACAGCATAGCCTCTCCCAAACATTTTCAAACCCAGCACAAGTGGCAATCAACAGCAGGTCACTTTGTATCTCCTACTAGATGGCCCCAAGCCAGGTACTAACAGTGGCTGACATTGGCCTGCAACATGGCCCCTCACAAAAGACTCCAGAACCAACATACCTAGTACTAGCTTCAGACCATTAGAGTAAATGGGAAACAAAACACTCAACTCTTACAACAGGATAGCTTCAATTTTCCCATCTATAAAATAAAGACCACATTCCGAGAAAAAAAATTAAGACTTAAAAGAATCTTAAGAGATGAGATTAATCAAAGATTACCATTATTATTTATCATGTTTTAAACTAATCTAAATTAATTATTGTACTGGGGTCCTACCTCCAGCTTGGTTGACTGTTAAAGCCCAAAGACTTGTTGTCCTTAATTGGTGACCAGAATATCAACAAGAGAGTATAACCTTGAACTCCCTGCCATACTCTGATTGGAATATTTTTTCCTCTACTGGTTAACCCTGCATCCTTCAATACAATATCACTTCCTGAGGGATTATGTTGGGGACCGCTATACTCCATTGCTGAATGTATTCAGGTACCCCATGCCTTATTATAATTCTTTACACTATATAGTATTTACCTGTTTAATATGTTCTCTAATAGACTGAGCTCTATCAAGGGCAGGGGACATGCCTATTTTGCTCTCTGTGTATTCCCAGTGTTTAGCACACATGACATAACATAACACTCCCAGGATGAGTGGATGAGAGCTATACACCTTGATGACACTTTGATTCCTTGCAGATCTGGCATGAGACTATGAGCTTATATTAAGGCTCATTATAAAAACAGCTCTCCAAAATTTATTTTTCTGTTTTCTTTAGGAATATGGTTCACCACTTCAAATATCCTTTCTGTGAGGGGCTTAAGGGAGATGACTTCTCAGCAGTACTAAAAGCAATAGTTTTCAAAGCAACTAGTTTTTACTTCATGAATTGTGTATCTAACTCATTTCCCTTATTGTACTAGCTGTGTAAATTTTGTGTACTAACTTTACCCATAGCTTCATTTTACTTTAGCTATTCTTGCTTATCCATCTCCAGATTCCCTTACTTGAAAATATAATCTTATATTCCTCAAATCTTTCTAAGAACAAATCAGGAGATATGAATATATTAATAACATCAGTCAAAATTATAATAATCTGTGGCTGAGATAATTCTCATAGTAATATGGTGCTTAAATGGACTGCTAAGGATGATCAATTTGCAGTTGCTACTATAGTCAATTAGTATATCTTTGGATAATTCAGGTTTGAATTAAGTATCTTCAGTAAGATATTTCTTAAATTGTATATTGGTTTAGTTCCCCTGCCATTTCTCTGTTTCACTCCATTCCTATAGATACTGTCTTATTTAAAGCCCTTATCAGATTACTTGATATTCTACTTTCTGATCTCCTGGTTTCCAGACAACTTATCTCAGTCTCCACATGTGCCCAGAAGAGTAATCCCTCTAAAATGTTGTCAGAGCCTAGCTGTTGCCAAAAGGTGTCCTCAGCATGGACTATGAGTCTGTCATTGAGTTTTCTCCCCACCCCAGCCTACCAGTCTTTTGTCTAGCCATACTGAACTCTGTGAAGTTCAAAGAAAGAACCAGGCTAATTCATGCCTCTGTACTTTTCACATTGCTCTAATCGATTAGACTGCTCTTCACCACCTTGTCTAAACCAAGAACCTTTCATCTTCCAACATCTACTCACTTTAACAGACTCAGCTCAAGCATCATGTTTCCTATGAAACATTTTTAGTTTTTCTGAGGTAGAACTGATTACTTCCTCTTTTGTACCCCTACTGTACCTCATAAGATGCCCATCATTACACTTTATTTTTATTTTTCTCCCTTCGGTAACCTAGGTTCTCCAAGAAAAAGGTCATGCTCAATTCATTCCCATAACCTCAGTGCCTGATACAAGGCAGGGGCTTGCTCAACAAATCTGTATTGAATTAAATTAAATTCCTCACTTGAACTACTTGTTTATTTTTCTCTGCCTAGTCCTTTGTGATGATTCTACTGAGAAGTATTGTTGAATGATGTTGAGGAAAAAGCAGAAACAGCAGCAGGCAAATCAGTGGCTTTTAACACTTGCAACTGACTTTTTTTGAGCAGCAGCAGGAGATGCAGGCTCCTAGGTAAAGAAGCATAGTCACAATCCATCAACTGCCTTCAAAGCAGTGTTTTTCAAACTGCAGGTTTCAACTCACTAGCAAGTCAAGAAATAAATTTATAGCAATTTAGTCAAGAAATCAACCTTTCAGGTTAAAAGAGTTTAAGAACTCTGAAAAAAAGTCTGACAATAACCATGTATCCTCAAGGTATGAAAAAATATCTTTTATTTATTTATTTTTTTAGCTATTCTTATACATGTGAGATGTAAGAATACCTTCAAGCTCTAGAGTCAAAGCAATACTGATTCATGACCGCAGTAAAAAAAAAAATCAATTAAATTAACAGGCTCAGTTAAATTAATCTCCTCTTACATGTAGTACAACTGTAACTGGGGCCATGATCTATTCCCCTCCCACTGCCACCTGGCCAGGTTCCCCACTGTGCTCCTTGGGCTTATTAGATACTACCTTTTCTCCCCAATCTTCTTGAGAAAAGGAATCCTAGAGCAGAAACTGAGCTCCTCTTGTGGGTCTTTGGTTCTTTCCCTGACTCTAACCTACTGACCCCTGAGCCACCAGGCTTTTGCCACCCTGCCCCCATCTCTACCCCCATCCCTAGTAACTATTTCCTTCTTTTCTTTCTGGATGTTTTTCATACAGACCACATGCCAGCTTGGCCTACTGCTGGCCTTTGACCCAGTCTCACATGTTGAAGAGACTGTCTCTATAGCCTGGCACTCATGTGGATTCTGCCATGCCCTGGTAATAGTGGTATGATTTCCAGATACGCCAACCTACTCCTTGGGTATACTTTTCTTCAGATATACTTTAACCCTATTTTATTAAATTCCAGAAATGTAAAGGATAAAGGTGTTTTATTAATTTTGGTCCCCTAGGAACTATCAAAGGATCTGCAACTGTTTCAAATATTGTAAATAATTTGGCTACAGTATAGAATAAAGCTCTACTTTAAAACCCAATGACCTTGACTTTCTTTATAAAACTGAGTGGTTGATAGCAGTTTGAGTTTTATGCTATAGTCATAGTAGTTAGGAAACAACTCAAAGGAAATGCTATTGGTTACTTGCATTAAAAAGTATGTCTACATATACATGCATATATGCACATATATATTTGTATGCCTTTAATTTTGCAAAGAGTAATTTCCCCTTAATAGTACTTCCAAGCTTTTATTTCTGACAATTTTAATATAAATTTCATTTTCCTGAGTCTTAATTTTATATATCGCTGAATATATTTAATGAGAAGCACTGATTGTCAGTTTAACCAACTAACATCATTTGGTTATCCAATTATTACCTTTCAAATCAAAAGTTACCTTAGTTTTTCAATACATTTCTTAGCTAATGTTCAGAAAAAAATAAATTCATTCTTGAGAAAACTATAAAATATGAAAACAGGCTTAATAAAACACATCGTAATGTTAGAAATATGATAAAACAAGTTTTATTTGAAAGTAAAATTTTAAAGGGTACTTGTTCTTAATATGCTTTGCTTCTTTAGCAGTAATAAACATGCTTAATGAAAAATGAACAAAGTAAATTATTATTTACACAATACGCAAATAACCTAAAAAGCAAATATTTTATAGAATTCAAATATCAGAAACATGTGAGCAGTCAGGAACTCTTACATATACATGCTGATACATAAATTAAAAAATGAAGATGTAGGAAAGTAGCCTTAAAAAGAAAAACTTATAGCAACAATACATAAGGATCCTCATTGAGTCCAAATATGAGCAACTCAAAGGAAGACACATACCAGCAGTCAGTAGATGAAAGATGATCCCTGCTAAATGAAACTGGCACCAACTTAAGCAGAGTTACACTGCTAAGTGCCTATCTGTGTATGGGGGTGGGGGGGCGGGGCAGAGGCAGTGAGAGGATGTAGTGGCTGGATTAAAAGAAACTGATAAATCTATAGATAAAAATCTTTCTTTATAGACTATTATTTAGAAATTATTTTGATGGTTCCTTTGTAGAGTATGTCAATAACAATAACAATCTTTTTAATATGTCAGTTAAAATCTTATGCAATTGCAACATATTGTTAAATTATATACTTCCTTTTTATGATTATTTTAAAACATTAACAAGTTTTCTTGCCAATGCTACCATATACTTGCTAAATGACTTGGATAAAAATACTTCACCCCTCTGAGCCCTAGTTTCCTTGTCTATAAAATAAGCATACCTGCATGGTAAGGTTATTGTGAAAATTAGAAATAATGTATATAAAGTGCCTAGCACTCTTCTCTTTTTAATCATACAACTAATAAACAGCAGTTTCAAAACTTAGAGTTTTGAATGTAGTAAAAAACAAAATTACTATCATTGGTACAAGTACTATTCTAAGTCTTAATATTGGCATTGAAATAAGAAACTTTATTTATGGAAAAATTTTTTTATAATAAAACTGAAGTAAATATTTCCTTTGAGAAGGCTTTCTCCTACTTCAAATGCATATATTCAACTATACTTGTTCTCAGTTGTGATTTTATTTTTCATTATTTCAGCATTTAAGATTTGTGAGTGATCTTTAACAAACTACTACAATTTAATCACAAAAGAAAAGGAGGGAATTAGAAGCCACTTTATATCATATTCAACAAAAAATTATTAACTGTCTGTTTTATAGCTAGACCTGTGAATATTAAGGTGAAGACACACAGACCCTGACCTTTATAGAGGCCCACAGTCTAGCTGGAGCAAGCACACAGATCTTACAAAGTGTTACATGTATAACCAGGGTGCTTATGAAAAGCCTAAAAGAAAGGAAAGCAGCTAAACTTGCCTGAGTAAGTTGATCAACGATTAATATCTGAACTGAGTCTTGAAGGATAAATAACTTCCTAAACGAGAACATACAGGAATCAAAACAGAGGGACCAGTTACAGTTGCATGAAAGTACATATCATTTTTAAGGAACTGAGAGAGAAGCTGGACCAAAGGGAGGTGACAGGGAGCGATGAGGGAGATGAAATTGAGGAAGATGAAAACAAATATGTAAGGTGGCAATAAACTGTAAATAAGTTTGGATATTATCCTTCATAAATGCGGACTCACAGATTTTTAGGTAAGAGACTAGGTATATTTCAGTGGTAATTTAATATTAAAGGCTTGAGATAGGGCCTTGGATGGTGCGAATAGACGAAGAAAAATAGAAGGTAGAAAGAATTAAATTTAATAACCAATTTTATAAAGATATGATAACCATAGTATGTGGGTAATACAGGAAATGGAGTAATGAAAGATTCCTATATTTCTAGCTTTGAAAACTGGTAAAATGGTGCTATAAATTTTGATTTAAAAATTCAGAAATATTCAACACTGAGGATGGCTATGTTAGAAAACTTTAAAATTGTATGTAGATTTGGTGTCACTACAGAAATAGCTATATTTCACAAAATGAGTGTATAAACCTATTTCTGAGTGTGGCTACCTTCGGCAAATGTATATACTGACCTTAAAGGTGAAAATACATTGTTTATTTCTTGTTAGAGTAGCAATTCATGTTTGTTTTAAATATTTGGAAGAAAAAGAAATCTTGTAAATCCTTGTGAAATTTTGATGTTTTCCTCCATTTTTTTTTATGGTTGTTTGTGATCGAATTATCTGTAAACATGCTTGTACAGCCTGCTTTTTCACCTAACATTATAACACAGCATTTTAAAGAAATATCTTAAACACATATTCTCTTACAATTAAGGTAAAATGAGAAAGGGTAACTCATTTAGAAAGCCCAGCTACATAAGACCCATGAGTTAGAAAGCCTAAGGTCAGAGTATTGCTACTAACCATGCTATTAATCTTTGAGAAAAAAAAAATCCTTATGAATGAAATAACAAATGGGGAGGAGAGATATGTCACTAGCATCTATCCATCTAATTCTTACCTTTTGTGGACAAAACACTAAACATATAGAAGAAACCAAGGCTGAGGTGAATTAAGTAACTTGCATAAGATCATACAACTAAGTAGTCAGTGAGCCAGATTCAAATCTCAGTCTGTTGGGACTTCTGATTCTCCTTCCAGTAGAATCTGACTTAAATTTGTTATGCTGCTTCCCTTCGATTACAAGCCATGCAGAATGACAAGTTTTCTGAAACGGTCCAGGGCATTCATTTGGAATGCAAGGAGATTATTTAGGGCAGTGGGTCTCAATTTTAGTGGTAGTGAAGCAGGACTAGGCAGAGTGGTAGACTAGATAATTTTTGTGTGACTTTTCAGTTCTAATACTCTGCAACTCTGCACTCTTCAGCAGGGTTGCTGAACTCTTGTTTTCGTTCAGCTCCCAATGCAATTAGTTTTCCTTCACAGATTTTGGTACATATTACCCCATACACATTGGTTTAAAGTCTATTCTCAGAGGCCTGCACATAATTCCCATATTAATTAGTGAAGAGTGTGTGTAAGAACTCAGACAAAACTTGGCCCACTGTGTCATTTATAACTAATATGCTTCTTATTGGTAACTTACTAATTTCACATTGTATTTTTTGTTTCATATCTGTTCCCTTAAAATATTATTTGCAGTGCTGTTTTATTTCCTATTTTTAGTACTTCATTTTTCTTTAAATTGGGGGCATAATTTGAAAATCAACAAGGCAACGAAATGCTCTTTATCAATTGTTTCACCTAATTTCTGATCTACTATATGCACTGCCTACTGTTTAAAAATCAGATAATGGGCAGTATAAAGAGAGTACTGTCTAATACAGTAGTTCAAAACCCTGGCTGCACATTATTAGAATAACACAGAATGGTTTTTTAAAATGCTAATGACTAGCCCACTACAGATGAATTGAATAAGACTCAAAAGGGCAGGGGTGGGGGGAAGGAGGGCTAAACATAGTTTAAAAATCTCCCTAGCAAATCTAAGTCAAAGGGCAGTGTAATCATCAGACAGCAAAATACTTTGGATGCAACCAGTTTCCTATGGAATTTTCTAAAGGAGACAAAATACAACTGAGGGTTAACTCCTGACATTCTGAAGTTCACAATATTTATGCTATAAATGGTCTACAAAAATGGTCCTAATAACTCCCCCCATGCCTGTATGCATGTCCCTTTCTCAATGTGACTTTGCTGTTCCTCTCATCAAGATGAAGACTTTATTTTCTAACCTCATGATCTGTTTTGACCAAAAGTATGTAGAAGTGATGTTTTGTGACTTCCAAGACTAGGTTTCAAGTAGTCTTCAGCTTCCCCTCTAACTGCCCTGGAAGGCGATGCTGTCACGTGAAGATTTTCAATGATAAAGGTCACATGGGGAGAGAGGACAACTGAGAACAGCATCAATCTTCTGACCTGTGAGTGAGGCCACCCTGGACTTCGAGGCTCAGCTTAGGGCCCTCTGCTGTGGGCAAGATCAGTAGAAGAACTGATCGGCTGATCCAAGCCCAAATTGCTAACCAACAGAATTAGGAACAAATAAGAGATATTGTTTTAAGCCTATAAGTTTTGAGGCAGCATTAAAGCAAGAGATAAGCAAGAGATAAAGCAGAGAGATAATACAGTAGTCTTAATGGATGTGGTAAACGTTAAAGACCAAAGACATTCTTCTCTACTTTTCCAGAAGTAATACCTATGTGCTCTCAACACTTGTTCATGTTTTTTCCCTTTCCCTTAAAAAGACAAGGGGAAAAAACCCACAAGTGTAAGTTAGCAAGCCTAGTCTTTGTTTCCTCTGTTAATAATTCAGTAACATATATTTAGGCTAAAACTTGAAATGTAGAATCAAAATATAAGACTTTTATACAACAAGCTATTATAAAAATTTTACATCATTATTTCATGCACATTTAAAAATGTGTGGATTTCTCGCTTCCTATAAGAAAAAGCTCATAAGTTAAGTCTCAAAACTTAAAAGTCAGACTAACACAAAGGTATATACTTTTGGGTGAAATAATGAAGTTACTCAAAATTATGTAAAATTTTCCATATATGGCTTTTTCACAAAAATTTAGAAATGGCTCTTACTTTAATCCATTAGCAACTATATATTGAGTGTCTGCATAAAAAGCACTATGCTAGATATTCTCCAAGGAAGAACCAAATATGTCCTGTTTAGTAATTTTTCACTGACTTTTAGTAACATAGAGGAAATTAGACACATTTTATTAGGAGCATAGCTAAAGGAATAATCATTTCTGCCTAAATAACTATGGAAAATTCTAAGAAAAAGATGTTCTTTTAATTGTGCCTTAAGTGATAATCACCATTTCAAAAAGATGCTCTGGGTCCAGAAGGACAATCCAGGTAAGTAAAACCACAAAATAAAGCTTAGAGGTAAAAAAGGTTCAGAGTATAGTAAGGAGTCCAGTTAGCGTCAAGGCCTAGGTTTGAATCCTAACTCCAGCACTTACTAGCTGGGTGGCCCTGGACAAGATATCTAACTTCTATGGACTGAAATAGACCCTAGTAATCTGAAGTCTTGGTATAGCCTTCTACAACTTGGGAGTTTTTTATGTACCAAGAAGATGTGGTCTACTGTCTACTGTTCTTTCATTTAGGGCCCTGGTTCCAGGCAATTCTATAAGGTAGGTCAATATTATCTTCAGTACCATACCTTTTATTCAAGCTGCATTTCTATCCGGGGGCCACTAAATCTTTTCAAACAATGCCTTGTGCCTCTTTCCTTTCCTGATCCAGCTTTCCCATCCAAACTTAATTGTCTTTTAACCTCACTTAGGGAAGACATGATATATCAATATCATGTAATATCTGACATGATAATATCTGACAGAATTAATGAATTATGGCTCCTAGAATACACATTCATTTTCAGAATCCAAGAAAAACTAGAGAAGTGAGTAATGTAGAACTCCAAGGAAGGTCAGAGAAAACACTCGTTTTTTTTCCTAAACTATCAAGATCTATAAGTAGCTACCTTCCCTCCCTCAAGGCTGGCCAAAATCATAAGATTCCACTAAAACCATATTTGGTGGGCAGAATAATTCCCTCTTCCCCCCAAAATGCCCACATCTTAATCCCTGGAAACTGTGAATATGTTATGTTAAATACAAGGAAAACAATGAAGTTGGAATTATGCCTGCTAATAAGCTGATTTTGAGAAGAGTATCTAGGATTAACTGGGTGGACCAATGCAATTACAAGGTCCTTTACATGGAGAAAAGGGATAGTGAAGAATCAGAACCAGAGAGATAGCATCATAAGACTTGACTAGCCATTGCTGGCTTTGAAAATAGAAGGTGGGCATTAGCCAAGAAAAGTGGACAGACTCTAGAAGCTAGAAAACAGATTTTACCCTAAAACCACCAGAAAGGAATGCAACCTTGCTAACACAGATTTTAGCCCACTGAGATCTTTTTCCAACTTAAATCCCCATAACTATAATAAATTTGTGGTGTTTGGTCTACAGCCATGCTACCCTGAACAAGCCTGATCTCATCTGAGCTTGGAAGCTAAGCAGGGTGGGGCCTGGTTAGGACTTGGATGGGAGACCACCTAGGAAGATCAGGGGCTGTAGGCATAATAAATAAAAAATAAGGGAGTGTAAACTGACAAGGTCCTTGCAATCTGTGAGGTCAACCTAGGGTTGCCTCACCTAAAATAAATAAACAAACAAACAGATAGATAGATAAATAAATAAATTTGTGTTATTTTTAAGCAACCAAATATGTGGTAATTTGTTAGAGCAGCAACAGGAAACTAATATACCAACTGAGTACCTAGAGGAAGCTAGGATCTTAATTTCCTTACAATACATGGTTGGTATTTTCCTACTGGATTATGCTGCTGCTTTATAGAAGTTGCCTCATTTGCATTTGGGCAAACTAGTGGTTAAACAAACTAGTGGTTGAACAAACTAAATATTCTACCCCTGTATATCAAATTCTTTGATGGAACAAAATGATTTTGACTGTTTTGCTGCAAGAGAAAATTTGGTGCCCTCTGGTGTTGGAAAACAATATGATTCATATCACTTTTACAAACCAGCATTCTAGAGGGGTTCATAAAAGCATAGAATTTTAGAGCTGAATAGCACATCCCAGTGTATCACTGATATGCATTTTTTACTGGAAAGTTTTGCTCATGGATCATTAGATATTCAACTTTATTCTGACAGAGTATTAGAAAAACATTATTAAGAAAGTGAAGCCTCTTGAGTAATAGAATACTTGCCTATAATATCTGTTGGAGCCTACAGCTTTATAACCAGGAGAACAAAAGTGAATGATCTAAGATTTTATAGCGAAAATAATGAATAAAAAAGCATGACATTGTTAGGGTAGTATGATTTATAACTGATTCTTCAGTGTATTTTAAAATATTGGAGACATACAAAAAGGAATAAAAAAAGATAACTCTTGTGATAATACTACCCAGCTTAAGAAGTAAAACATAACCAATACAGTTGGAGCTCCCTACACAGTACTCCAGATCATAATCCCCCACCCCTCCTAGGTAACCACTCAGTTAATTTGTAAATGTATTTTTCAATTTTCTATACCTTAACACTGTTATGTTGCTTCTAAAATTAAAAATTAACTTTAAAATATTACTTTGTAAAACAAAGCCAATATGATAGTAATTTCAATTGATCATATAGAGCCAGGGAGAAAATTCCAGCTATGCATCCCCAGTTTAGGGGTACGTGGAAGCTGATATTGTCAGGTTCCCAGTGTGAGAAGAGGAGGTGAGACTGACATCTCAGCACCAGACAAGTTTTAAGAAGGTTTCAACAGGAGAAGGAGGCAGCAAGTAACTATGATTTTCAAAACGTGTAAGGATAGAAATGGGGCAATGAGGGAGACAACAGGTGGGCAATGAATATCTTGGTTGATGTGGTGTAAATGAAGCCAAATGTGGAGGTTTGGAATGTAAACCAGACACAGTCTTCCTAGTGCACACAAAGCCAAAAAAGCTGAAGGCATAGCCTAGTGCTATTCATCAAACACAGCTAACACTAAGCTTGGTCCTACGTGATAAGGTCCAATTTTCTGTAAGCGTCTCCCTGGGACTAGTTTAGAGATGATTCTGTTCTCTCCCTTCCCCAAACAAGTTGGCCTTACACAAAATTTGGTAATGCATAACATGCATCTTGGCTGTTCTCCTACTTCCCAATTGCCTTTTTCCCCCAGAGCCTTCACACTTCTCTCTAGCTGCCCAAAGCCTGTCGGCTTCAGATCTTTTCCATGCTCCAGCAAGCAAATAGCATATTAGGTGATAGAAATAAAACACCCTGGACTGTACCCAGCATACAGTAAAGCTCAATAAAAGTTAACTGCTGTTATCTCACTTTCACCGCCAACCATAACCTCTCTATTCCATTAATACCCACCCTGCTTCTCCTAGTCAAACTTTCATTCTCTTAATACCAGGCTAAGAAAAGCTATCTGAATATACTAAATGTTACTTGGATATGGATATTTATACTATCTTTTACTACATGCAAGCAAATAAGTATTGGAAAATATAAGATCAAAATCTCTTCTCTTCTCCAGTATGATTCTTTCCTAATTCCTTCTCAGCCTGCCTCCTTGTTACACCTCTCTTTCCTCTGTAATGATCATCAGAATTAACTCTCTTTGCTCTTGTTAATAAATCATTTTTCAAGACTCTAACAACTCAGTTCTCAACCATTCTAAATTCCTTTTTGTTGATCTCTTCTTTCCAATAGTTCTCAACCCTGCCAACAGTGGAATCACTTAGAAAAAAGTGTGCGTGTACACGTACATACGTACGTACACACACACACACACACACACACACATCTACATATACATATCTATCTATATATGTATATATATAATTTTTTTAAATATACACAAACATACATGGTGATACGCAGTCTAGATTAACCAAAGCATAATCTGATAGAGCCCAGGAATGGTAGTTTTAAAAACTCTTGAGAGAATTCCACCTTGCAGCCAAGGTTAAGAACCACTGTTAGACTCTACCCTTAAATCATTTATCATGCCTGAAGTACTGGATACATCATTTATTTGTTCAACTCATCCACTCAGCAACCATTTACTGAGCTCCCACTGTAGGCCCAGCCTAGAGCTACTCAGAACTTTCCAGCAGCTACATAGCATCCTCAGAATCAAGCGTAAGTTCTGATCACTGTATCATCATCCTTTATCAGCAAACCATTTCTCCTCTCTTCTCTGTCATCAGTTTCTGCACAATCTTCCTACTCGCTATTAAGTCTGCTTTTTTTGTGATTTCTCTGAGATTTTTCAATTGCATATCAAGGTCTTGGCCAAAGCAATCCTGGACTGATTAAGTAAATCGTTGGCCAAAATCCACTATGATATGGCATTTATGCAAATTCATAAAAGGATAACTGATGTTCATATCTGTTTTCCTCATTCACTCAAAGGTCCCTGAGGAGAGGAATCATATTCTATTCATAGTTGTATCCTCAATATTTAGAGCACAGTTTCTGACAAAGAATGAAAGCACCCAATGGGCATCATTAAATGAAAAGGCTGAATGAAGAAAAAAGGTAAATGATACTAAACTGTTTTCTGAATCAGAGAATGATAAAATATGAAAGAAAAAAAAAACAAAACAAAACTTTCTTGAGAGGCTGTGATTAAATAATGGTTAAGAACATGAACTTTGGGATCTAGACCTGCCACATACGAGGTTTGTGGGCCTAGGCAAGTTTTTTAACCTCTCTGATCTTCAGTTTCTCCTTCCATAAAATGGTGATAATAGAAATTATCTCATAAAATGGTGTAAGAATAAATGAAGTTAAGAACTCAGAAAAATACCCAGCATGTAGTAAGATGTGGTAGGCAAAATAATGGCTCCTCAAAGATATTCACTTCCCAATACTTAGAATTTATGAATATGTTGCCTTACATGGCAAAAGGGACTTCTCAGCTACTGTGATTAAGAACCTTAAAATGGGAAGATTACTTTGGATTATCTAGGTGAGCCTAATATAATCACAAAGGCCCTTAAATAGGTCAAAAGGAAGATATGACAAAAGAAGCAGAGATTGGAGTGATGCCATAGTTAAAAGGAGGCCACAAGCCAAAGAATGCAAACACACCCTAGAAAATGGAAAAAGCAAGGAACAAGTTCTACCCTAGAGTCTCTCAAGAAGGAGTGCTGGCAGCCCTGTTAACACCCCGATTTGAGCCCCATAACACCATATCAAACAGTTACCTCCATAACTGTATGATGATAAAACTGTGTTGTTTAAGTTACTGTTTGTGTCACAGTAGAAATAGGAAAATAATATATAGAAGTGTGATAATTACTATTATTCTCCTGTTTTAAAACATTCCTGAGTTAATGTCAATAGTGATGTTATCTTGACAGTGCATATGCTTGGTGTGATGTGTAATGTGATGAAAATGGCATTTTATTTCTGTGATCTTCCTCCCCAAAACCCATGTATAGAAAAGAGTTCATCTAGTAGGCCTGTCTGCATTTATAAGGTTGGCCCAAGGCTGGCATCTGAGAACTTGAATTTCTGGAGGGCTCTCATCATCCTAATAAGAGTGGCTCATTGTGACTAAAATGTTGGCATAAACAATGTTGTTTACATTAAACATTGGCTTTTCTTCTGGAGTCCAGAATTTTGGTATGTGCCAGGCAGAAGGTGTCTACATGACCCACTCCCAATACAAAACCTGGGCACTGAGTCTAAAATGAACTTCCCTGGTGCAAAAATTGCACATGTCACAACATACTACAGGAGGAGTCAAGTTCATTTAGCATAAGTCAATAACTCATTGGGGAGAGGACTCTTGCAAGCTTGCACCTGGTTTCTTCCACACTTTGCCCTATGCACTTTTTCCCTTTGTAGATGTTTGTTTGTATCTTTAAACTGTTAATAAATCATATTTGTGAGTATGACTATAGGCTAAGTCCTGTGAGTCCTCTTAGTAAATTGTCAAAAGTGGGGGTGGTCTTGGGGATCTGTGAAACAACCCATAACCCCAGTGTAATTATGAAAAAACTATCAGAACAATCTCAGTTCAGGGACAGTCTACAAAATATGTAATCAGTATTACTCAAAACTGTCAAGGTCATCAAAAACAGAGAAAGTCAGAGAAACTGTTAAAACCAAGAGGAGCCTAATGAGACATGACAACTAAATGTTATGTAACATGGTACCCTAGATGGGATTCTGGAACAGAAAAAGAACATTAGGTAAAAACTAAGAAAATTTAAATACAGTATGAACTTTAATTAATAATAATGTATCAATATTGGTTTTTAATTGTGACAAATGTATCATACTAATGTAAGATATTAATAAGGAAAATTGACTGTTGGGCATGTGCAAACTTTCTGTACAGCTTCATAACTTTTCTATAAATCTAAAACTATTCTAAAATTTAAAAAAAACTTTAAGAAATTTCTGATTACCCACATATTGTGAAGAGTGTTTTGATAATCATTAGAAAATGTAGATATATAATTACTTAAGGTAAAGGCATTACTAATTCTACATAATTTTGCTCCATATGTACTCATTTATCTGTATTTTAAAATCAATTTGAAATGGCAGGAAATCAAAGTTAAGACATTTAGTTTATTAAAATTGGCTGAATATTTATATATTATTATCTTATTGAATAGTGACTTCCTGGAAGGTAGAAGCAGATTAGAAGTATCAACCTATTGAGCTAGACCTAAACATTTTTGCATTAATAAAATGAAGAAATTGATAACCTTAAACTGAAAAAAAAATTGGCACAAAGTAGAGTGAGAAATTTATAGTATTAAATGGCCTAGATGAGAAAAATTCCAAGTAGCAAATAAGTTTCCACCATAAAATAGTTTTATAAGAGAAAGAAAAATAAAGTCACGGCAAGTAGAAGGAAGTAAATAATAAAGACCAGAGCAGAAATCAATGACTTTGAAAATAAAAAACAGCAGGAAAAATAACTTAAATCCAAAGCTGTTTCTTTGGAATGATCAATAAAATTTATACATTTCCAGCGAAGTTAAGAAACCAGAGAGAGAGAAGATACTAGCTGCCATTATCAGTACTGAAAAGGGGATATCATTACAGACCCAACAGACATTAACAGTATAATAAAGTAACATTATGAACAACTCTAACACATAATTTCAAAAATTTAGATAATTTATTGAAAACAACAAACTACCAAAACTCACCTAATATGAAACAGATTATCTGAATTATCCTATAAATATTAAATAAATAAAATCCATAGTTAAAAATCTTTCAAAAAAGAAATCTTTTAGGACTAAATTATTTCATTACCAAATATTTAAGAGAAATTAATTCTCCATAATACCGCTCATTCTTTTATGAGAGGAAGAGGAAAGAACATTCCTAACTCACTGCATAAGGCCAGCACTACCGACATTAACACTAAAGACAATACAAAAGTAGGGAAAACTTCAGACCAATATCCTTCATGTAAAGGCAAAAAGAAAAAAAGAAACTTTTAAAAAATATTGGCAAATAGTATTCAGCAATATATAGAAAGAAACATACAACATAATAAAGTGGTGTTTATTGTGGAAATGAAAGACTGACTTGATATTTGATAAACAATATTAACACTGAAAACACATGACATATCAATTGATGTAGAAAAAGCATTTGACAAAATTCAACATCCATTCATAAAACTGTCAGCAAACTAGGAATAGAAGGAAACATCCTCAACCTGATAAAGGACATCTACAAAAAACTTACAACTAACATAACTAATGGTGAAAGACTGAATGCTTTCCTCGAAAGACGAAGATGTCTGTTCTCACTATTTCTACTCGACACTGTACTGGATGCTATAGCTAACTCAATAACACAAAAAAGAAAAAAAATACAATGAAATATACTAAAAAACTACTATTCCTAATAAGTGAGATTAGAAAGGTTGTAGGCTATGGGATTAACATACAACATTCAACTGTATTTCTATATACTATCAATGAACAATTGGAAATTAAAATTTAACAAAACAATACCATTTACCAACATTAAAAATAGGAATACTTAAGGATAAATCTGACAAAAAATGTCGAACATCTGTACTCCCCCAAAATCACAGGATACAAAGTCAAAATAAAAATCAACTGTGTTTCTGTACAATAGCAATATATAATAGTAAACCAAAAAAAATGTAATTAAAAATATTATCAAATAGTAAATACTTAGGTATAAATCTAACAAAATATGCAGTTCTCGAATGCTGAAAACTGTGAAATATTCATAAAAGAAATCAAAGACCTAAATGAAAAAGGAGACATATGTTATGGATTGGAAAAATCAACAGAGTAAAGATTTCAGATCTCCCCAAATTGTTCTATGCAGATTAAACATAATTACAATAAAAATCCCAAAAGGATTTTTTTTATAAACAGGCTGATTCTAAACTTTACACAAGAAGGCAAAGGAACTAGAATAAATCATTTTTGAAAAAGAACAATAAAGCTGGAGGAATCACAGTACCTTATTTTATGTAGCTTACTATGAAGCTACAATAACCAAGAAAAAGGACTATTGGCAAAAGAGGAGACACAAAAATGAAGAGAACAGAGTCCCAAAATAGACCCACACATACATACCCTACTGATCTTTGACAAAACTGCAAAAGCATTTCAATAGAGATATAATAGTAATTTCAACATATACTGCTGGAACAATCTCTATAAAAAACAATGGAACTTGACCTAAACTTCACATCTTATTTAAAAAATTAACTCAAAATGAATTATAATTCTCAATGTAAAAATTAAAGCTATACAACATATAGAAGAAACCAGAGGATGAATTCTTCATAACCAAGGGCTAGGCAAAGAGTTCTTAGATTTGACACCAAAAGCATGATCCATAAAAAGAAAAAAACCTGAGAATTTAGACTTCATCAAAATTAAACATGTTTACTCTATAGAAAAATTGTTACGAGAATAAAAAGACAAGCTACAGAATGACAGAAAATATTTATAAATCAAATACACAATGAAGGATTTATAACCAAAATATATAAAGAACTTTTACAACTCAGCACGAAGAACACAATCCAATTAAAAAGTGACCAATAGATTTGACCATTTAACTAAAGAATATATACAAATGGAAAAATAAGCACATAAAAATTTTCAACGTTATTAGGGAAATGAAAATTAAAATTACAATATGATAACACTACATTATTCATTGACCCTCTTTATGTAAAAAATATTGAGACTACCAAGTGTTTGCAAAGATGCACAGCAAATGAAACTCACACATTGCTGCTTGGAATGCAAAATAGTATAGCCATTATGGAAAACAATTTGACAGTTTCTTATAAAGTTAAATGTACACTTACCATATGATCCAGCAATCCCACTCCTTGGTATTTACCCTAGAGAAATGAAAACAGGTTTACATAAAAACCTGTACATGAATGTTTTTAATAGCTCTTTTCTTAATTGCCAAAACCTGAAACAACCCACCTATCGCTCAATAGGTGAATGGATAAATTGTGGTTCTTTCATCTAATGGAATACTATTGAGCAATAAAAAGAAAAACTACACATATATGCAATGACTTGGACAAATCTCATAGGCTATTGTGCAGAGTAAAAGAAGCCAGTCTCAAAAGTGATTCCAATTATGTAATATTTTGCTATTATTTTATAATATTAGAAAGACAAAACTAAAGCAATGGAGAATGGATCAGTGGTTTTCAGGGATCATGAATGGGATGGGAGTGTGATTGTTTAAAGATATAATCAAGGCACAATTATAAAGGCACAAGGGAAATTTGAGGGTGATAGAACTGTCTATATCCCCATTGTGGTGGTGGTTATATCAATCTACACATGTGTAAATCATAGAGTTATACTCCAAGGATAAATCAATTTTATTGAATAATTAAAAAAATAAAAACAAAACCTAAAAGACTATGCTGAATAATAATAATAATAAAGACCTGCTGGCTGAATGTAGCTTAACACTGTATTTCCTCAAAGGAGTGCTCAATTAACATTTGCTGAATAAAAACACTGAAAACTGGCTGTATTCTCTGCTTCAATATCAATCTCATTTATATTCTGAAGCTTAGAAAATTTAAATAAATTTTTGTAGTGTCATTGATATTTTCTATGATGGTATCTGCCACAGAAATATACAGTTTGCACACACACAAAAAATCATTAAAAATGTCAAATGAAAGACAGAATTCTAGATTTCCCAACCAATTATTTTAAACGTTAAAAAAATTAATATCAATAACTTTTTCTTGTGTGCTTACTTTCCAATTAAAAAAAAAACAAGATCTGTACTGAAATTATACAAAGGCATGCTATACCAAATAGATATTTGATGAATGTTTACAGAATTATCTAATCTTTATTAAACATGGAATGAGCTGAATAGCTAAGCCATTAATTTATCTCAAATATTAACTCTTCCTAAGATTATTTTGCTTGAATTAGCAAGACTATTAAAAACTATTTTTCTTCTTTCTGGCTCAAGCCATGATATGCACTCATATCCCTAACTCATGTCATTTCTATGGTGCTACACGCTTTTAAATTTCTTTGATATAGAGATATTGGGCATTTATTTGCCTGTAGCTCCTGTGCAACCAACTAAACCTATTAGGATCCTGCCCTACACTGACCTGTCACAGGTCTAAGACTCATTTATTCTGATCAATTGCTAAGCAGATTGGTTAAATCACATGTATATGTGTGAATGAATAAAAGTAACTTCATTTAAAAAAAAAAGCAATATTAACTTGGTCTTGCTTTGTTCTAAATTGTATAAAACAGAATGTTTCCTATGCTGGAAAATGATTAACAACATAGCTGAGGTTTTCAGAAGTACCTAGCCCAAGAATTAAACACATTTTTTAAATTGCAAAGATGTTATCTGCATATACTTACAGTACAGAGCAAGCATAATTCTCATACTTCTTTTAAATTTCTACTTGTTAGAGATTTTTAGAGCCCTCCACATTGTTTTAAGGGCATTCTTTCTGGACTATAATTTAACATAACATATTATCACCTCCAATTTAACTAGGTTTAGGTTAAATTTTCAATAAAATTTTGAATTTTACAGCTTCAATAAATTAAACTATAAAATATAACGGTGCTAAAATACATTCACTTATACATTCTACAATATCTGCTTTGATTCCACATTACACCATCACTTGCAAACAAACCAAACTGGAATGTTCTTGTCAGCAACCAATCAAAAATATAATAAACAATTATCTATTATAATTATACTATTTAACTGAAAAATGAAAAACACCTAATCATATTGAAGCACTCAATGCAGTAATTTTTTATTCAGTCTAGGACTAGCATCAAAAGCAATAATGAGTTTGCTTAATTGTTTTTAAAGGCATGAACTATTATGAAAAGTTGCTGCTTTCTGTATCTTGGCTGTGAGGACACTGATTAATAAGGATGACTATTATTATGAACAAATAAATAATAAAGGCAATTTGCAAAAATAAAGTTTATATAAAAATATACTAGTCCTAAAACTTCCAAATTTGCATGAAGACCTCATCTATTGGCTTTAATTGGCTTCCTCAGCACGTAACATTTATTGTTCAGTCCTTGCACACACCTCACCCTTGATCATATCATTATGAGTTGAGGAGTTTAAACCATAGAGAAGTACACTCCCTTACAAAATTACAGTAAAGGTCAACTGTCCTTTAAATAATTTTCACAATTTAACACAGTTAACCATATCTGGATCATGTGGATACATAATTAAATAAGGCTTCTTGAAATGATCTCTTTAAGCTAAATGTGATGAAAGTGAATGAATATGTCACTAGATTAGATTTAGGTAGAGAAATTTTTTTTGCTTCAGCTTAACATGAAATAAAATTCTAACTTGAATAAATCTAAAATATATATGACAATCTAGTCTAAATATCATGAGATTACTATTCCTCTGAAATATTAACAGAATTGGGAAAAATTTCACAAAAGCTACTCTCCCCAAACCCCAACATTTACAATATAGAATTTTTAGTAAACTCTTAAAAAATTACCTGCTTCTGCAGCCATCTTTCATGCCTTCGTTGTTTCCTTCTCAGATTCTTCAATTTGCTCCTTTCTCTCTTACTGAGCCTCTGATTAATGGCACCCAATGAAAAACTGCCCGAGCGCAAGAAGTCCAGAGGAGAGAGGTGTTCTTCCTGGTCCGAGGCCTCCGGCATGCTCCTGCCAGCTGAGGGCAGGTCCATCAGGAAAGTCAGGCTGTTAGAACTAGCATGGTCTGAGTACACTGCAGAAGCTTCTAGACCACAATGAAACTCTCCTCCTCTTTGTGTCTGAGCCTCACGGGGAGCCACTGAAAATCTTTGCAGCAGCATATTAGGATCAAAACTTGATGAAATCTGAAAAGAACAGCTATTTTTACTAGATTCAAAAGGCAAGTCTGGAAGGTCAATATGCTGTGTTTCATTTAGCCTGGGATAGGCAGTAGTCTTATCATGTATTTCATATAAAGTGGGTAATAAAGTCAGTTTCTCACTGATGTTCAGATCCAAACTATGTGATTTTCTATGAAAAGCTCTTGTGGTGCAACTGCCAGTCACAAGCTGGGGAACAAAAAGCTGGTATTTTGGATTGGAAGCTTTGAAGAGCAGTTTTTCATTCTTTATCCCAAAATACGTAGACCGTACCTCCAGGCAGAGTGCTTCTGTTAATCTTCCAGGGCCATTATTATTTTGAGCCATATTTAAGAGCCTGTGATTTCTGTTTTTGGAGGCGCCACCTGTCAGCAGAGTGTCCATGTCACAACCTGACTGAACTCTAGGATGTGACAAGTATTTCAGTGATGGTCTCATTAGTTGGCCTGCCTGTGCTGGCTGATAATCAGTCCGGCTCTTGGAGAGATGTACAGCTGTAAGCTGGCCACAGGAACATTTTGGAGTGCTGACAAAATTAAAGCCCCCTAAACGGGCCCCACAAAAAGGGCAATTGAGTTTTCCAACTGTCCACTGGGCCTACAGGTAATAAAGGAAAATAAAGACAATGCTTTCATTGTAAAGTAATCAAAAAGAATGTGATTTTTTTTAAGCCAACCACATGAAAGTTTTCTATGCCATAGAAAAGGCTAGCTAGCTTTCTGTTTTCTGATTAGTAGACAGAACAGTAAATGGAAACAAGCTTTCTAATAGAGATAAGCAGCTCCAAAGTTCTAGAATGATAACATATTGTACATCGTGCCCATCTAAGCAATACCTCTAAGAATTCTGAGAGTGTCTTAAACAATAGGTTGAATATGAATACAGTGTGAACTAATGAAAGAAAAATACACTATGGAACCAGGAAGCAAATCAGTCTACAGAGCTAATTTGCAAGTAAAATCTCACAGAAAAGTGTCTGTTTTGATACACTTCTTGCATACCAAGCACTGTGGGAGGGAACTGTACCCAACCAGTAGAATAAAGCTCTTCCTGTCTTTTACATATATACAATCAAAAGATAATGGTTGCATACAAACAGTGCATTTTCTATACTGAGATTGGAAATTAATAATGAACTTGCTTTCAAATGATGTTTTCAACAGAGATAGTGGAATACCTGCAGTGTCCCGATACATTTTGTGAAGTTCTGGACACTGGCAAGTAGCACACTGGCATCTTCCCAGAAAATCATTACAATGTGATAATGGATGCAAAGAATAGCTATCAAGTGTTATTGTTAACAAAAAAAGTTAGTCAGTGAAGAAAGACAACTATATTTTTCTGAAGATCATATTACTTATAGTTTTCTAGGACTTAAGTGTTTTTGATTGTGAGAAATACTATACTGTTAACAAGGCAATTTTTTGCTCTTGTAACATTTCATTAAGGATCCTTAAAAGTGTAGTGTTTTGATTTTTATTGTGCCAATAGGAGTCATTAATTATCCAGTTTATTTTCTATGTGTGCGCATACATGAGTAATACTTATAGGGTATTTCATTTACTCAATAGACACTGTTCTAGGTGCAGGGAATACAGTAATAAATAAAATATAAAAACCTGAGTCCATGGAATTCATATTCTAGTAGGGAAGCTAGGCAATTAACAAGACCAGTAAGCCATAAGTATGTGTGGGTGAGTATGTATATATGTATATGTGTGTGTATATATGTATAATAATGCATATATTTACATATACTTTTGCATATTTACAAATACTAAATGTTACCTACAGTTTATGTATGTATCTGTAAAATATACATAGGTATACAATGCAGAGAAGGAAGAAAGGAAATGGGAAGAATGGTGATAGTGGGGAGGGGTAGTTGATAGGTTGGCAAAGCAACATCTCATTGAGAGTAAAGGCTCATGGAAATGTGGGAACAGGTGAATATCTGTGGAAAGAGCTTTCAAGCAAGAGGAAATACCAAGCATGAAGTCCAGGGTAGAAAAGTACCTGAAGCATTCCAGTAATAATGAAAAAGCCAGTAAGTATAATCAAGAGTTACACATCCTTTCATGTCTCTTGAAACAATGCATCCAAGAAAAAATAGCTCTAAAATGAGGGCAAAAACATTCTGAGGATAGTATATTCCTAATTTTACCCTGAAATTAGAAACTTACTTTTTGTATTAGGCAGTTTATCCATTCTGGAAGGGCTTCTATATTCATGTGCCACACATGACAAATACTTTGATCATCAGCTGAATCATGTCCATCCTGTTGTAGCAAAATGCAGGATATTAGTTATTACTAGTTCAGAATTTATTTCACAAATTTCATATTTAAGTTACAATATAAATTCAATTTTAGCTAGGAAGGAAATACTGCCCTTCTCTCCTCACTCCTATCTCCAAAAACAAACCCACAAAGACAAAAAAAAAATATATTTTTAGGAAATTTCCACCTGTGAATGAAAAAAAAAACACACCATCTCCATTTCATTGATTTCATAAGTTAAATTTAAAATTTAGCAGTAAGTTACTTACTGGGTAAATCCAGAACCCTACTTTTTTGTATGTGTGAGAAAAAAACAGTGCCATTCACGACAACTTTTCCCTGCCTTCGATCTCTGATTCTATCTGGATTCCATTAATGACAAAATAAAAGAGTTGCTATATTCCCTGTCAAGATTCTGAAAAGTGTAAGAGGATGGCAGAGAGGGGCAATTGAGTAGGCATCTGGTAAAGTCCCAACTAAATTTCAGCTGTGGAAGAACAAAATTTTCAAAGAGACAATTTTGGCTTTTTGAAGTAGATTTATAGAAATAAATGTGATTATAATTGAAACAATATGGCTTCTCGGCATGTCAGAAAAATCAGGGCAGGCCAGAGTGTAGATATGTGGCTGCTTACTACCTGTGTGACCTTATGCCAATTGCTTTACTTCTCTGGGTCTCAGTTTCTTCACCTGTAAAACACTGCTAGGTAATTGCTAAGGTCTCTTCTGGATCTACAAAATTTAGTTCTATGATATGACAGTAAAGTGTTGACTGAGAAGAACAGTGAAAGGGGTAAGGCTCCTGCCCACATCCCACATACCCTTCCCTTCAGAGTTTACAAGTAGCTATGCAAGTTGCCAAAGCACAATTCTTTTTTAGATTTCTTAAGCAGTTTGACTACTAGTTACTATAATCAGGTTAAAATAATAAACAACAAACATATTACTAAACATATCTTATGAGTTTGTATTCACAGTGATATAAATGAAATAGGATTGGACTAATAGTGATATAAATGAAATAGGATTGGAATATTCAGTAAGAACCTTTCACTGAATATTCTATATTTGATCATGACCTAGAACCAGGATCATCCAGAATTTCTAGGTTTAATTTCCCAAGTTGGTCCCTCTGGACCTTATATCACTTTTCTCTTCCACTAGTAGATCTTAAAATACTAAATAGTGGGCCAGTATAAACAAAAAGTTTTGTTGTGATTTATTTACATACTAGAAAGATCTATAAAGTAGTCTCTTAATCTAACTTCCAAAAATCACAATGTAAATTAAAATAGGAAAATGATTTCAGCTATTGTTATATGTTAAATCACATTTCATTATTTTCCATACCGTACATAACGGTATTTTATATACCATAAAAAACATTCAATTTTAAGCCAAATTCAATATTATAATGGTGAAAGAAAATTTTGTTAAAAGGTTTGAAATTCTTCCAATTCTAAGATTTTAAAAATCTATAATACTGGTTGAAAATATTCCAATGACAAATAGAAAGTCTGTTGGGAAGTGTTTACAGTTGGCCAAAGAGAAACATTATAGTTTTATTTGTGATGCCTAAACTCCAATTAACAAAATGCAACTTTCTATGTCAACACTGAGACTAAATAGAGAGGGCCAGGCAAGAGCATGGCAATATGAAGAGGATATTACTGAATGGAAACAAAGTTAGGAAGAGAAGAGACAATTATAGGAATAGTTTTCTAGCTTACTGCTTCCTAAAACGTATATCCTCACTAAAGTGTCAGGCAAACATACAAAGGTTTATTATTGATTCTCATAAAATGATACAGGGAAAATTCAGGCAGAGAGGGACCTAACCATCAGTTTCAAGATGGCAAAGTGAGTACACAGTCTAATCTATCCTATTAAACCACAGCACCTAAGAAAGGTGTTAAAAAAAAAATAGCTAAACTAGAAAATATAGATGTGGAGATTTCAATGAACCAGGAATCAAGAGGAATCTCTGAATGATTAATGAGAGAAGCAACATCATACTGTATCTAAATACATAATAGATGAGAACCACACAAAGAATAGTCCATGCCAAAGTAGTGAAAACTAGAAGAAAAAAGGGCTCTGGGAAACTGTTGGAGGTGGAGTTGAAGTCTGATCATCTTCAGGCAAGAGTACTACTTGAGGCAAAGAGAAACAGGGCAATATCCCAGGGTGGTTGGAAAGGCCTGGACAAAAGTGGAAAGCACTTGCAGCAAGTTTGGAAGATGAGCAACTGAGGAGCAACCTCTATTCTTGCTGAAAATAATACTATGCCATATAAAGAGTACAGTGTAGATTTGTTTATACTAATAAAATACATCTCTAATACATATTATTTTTCTTAAAAAAGCAAGTAATAAAAATAAATACACTGAATTATGGTATTAAAATCATATACAACCTAAAAAAACCAGTACTATACATTTCTATGGAAACATATGTAAATGGATAGAAAAAGGACCTAAAAGGCTTAGGTTCGAAGATTAGGAGAGTTACCAAAAGGAAACTTTAATGTTTCCATATTGTTTTCATGGGGGAATATATTAAATTATACTTGTAAAATTAAAAATGTATTTAAAATTGATTCCAATAAAAATAATTTTGCAATGCTGAAGTAAGTAGTATTAGACATGCTCTCACCATTACAACTTATAAAACTGGCAAGATTAAAAAGGTAACAAGAGACAAAGATGGGCATTTTATTATAATAAAGGGGGCAATTCATCAAGAAGATATAACACTGATCAATATATATGCACCCAACCTGATAATACCAAAGTATATACAGCAACTACTAACAGACCTAAAGAGAAAAGCTAGCAAAAATACAATTATAGTAGGGGAATATCCCACTGACAGCAATGGATAGAATATCCAAAGAGAAAGTCAATAAGAAAATATCAGTCTTAAATGATACATTAGACAAAATGAATTTAATCAATATTTTTAAATTTTCCCATCCTCAAGTGAAAGCATTCTTCTCAAGTGCATATGGAACATTCTCAAGGATCGACCATATGTTGGGGCACAAAATTAGTCTCAATAAATTTGAGAAGACTGAAATCACACCCAGCATATTTTCCGACCACAGCATCATACAAGATATCAAAAGAAGAAAACTAGAAAACTACAAATAGCAAATAAACAACATGCTACTGAACAACTATTAGGTCAAAGAAGAAATAAGAAAGATCAAAAGATACATAGAGACAAATGAAAATGAAAATATGACATATCAAAATTTTTCAGATGCAGCAAAGTGGTACTAAGAAGGAGGTTTACGTCATCACAGGCCTACCTCAAGAAACAAGAAAAATCTCAAACAATCTAACATTATACCTTAAAGAACTAGAAAAAGCAGAACAAAATAAAGCCTAAAGTCACTAGAAGGAAGGAAATAATAAAAATTAGAGCAGAAATAAATTTAAAAAAAGAACAAAGTGACAATAAAAATATTAACGAAACAAAGAGCTGGTTCTTTGTAAAAATAAATAAAATGGACATACCTCTGGGAAGACTCACTAAGGAAAAAAAGACTCGAATTAATAAAATCAGAAATGAAAGAGGAGCCATTACAATGGACACCAAAGGGAAAAAAAATGATTATATAAGAACACTAATAAAGGCTATTTGCCACCAAATTTCATAACCTAAAAAAATGGACAAATTCTTAAAAGCATATAACCTTCCTAGACTGAACCATGAAGAACTGGAAAAGTTAAATACACTGATTACTAGTAATCCAAAACCTTCCCGAAAACAAAAGTCCAGGACCAGATGGCTTCACTGCTGAATTCTACGAAACTTTCAAAGATTTAATACCTATTCTCTTCAAGCTCTTCTGAAACACTGAAGAGGAGGAAATACTTCCTAACTCATTTTATTAGGCCAATATTACCCTGACACCAAAATCAGGCAAATGCAACACAAAAAAAGATAATCATAGGCCAGTATCTCTGATGAACATACATGTAAAAATCCTAAACAAAATACTAGCAAATCAAATACAATAATTTTTTAAAGACAGACATTACAAGAAAAGACATTCACAGACCAGGATCTCTCATAAACATAGTAACAAACATTCTTCATTAAATATTAGTGAGTAAAATTTAGCAACATATTATCACATATGTAGAAAATACTAAGGAATCCACAAAAAAGTAACTAAGTAGTCAGTTTAACATGGCAGGATATAAGGTCAACATTCAATTTCAATTCTATTTCTTTAAACTAGCCACAAAAGATTGGAAAGGATAACTTGTAAAATACCAAGTATAACGTCAAAAACCATAAACAATTTAGGAATAAGTTAACACAATATGTATAAGACCTCTCCATTGAAAACTATAAAACATTGATTAAAGAATTGTGGTTACCAGAGGGAAAGTAGGGAGAGGGAGAGGTAGATAAGAGTAAAGGGGGTCAAATATATGGTAATGGAAAGAGATTTGACTCTGGGTGGTGAACATGCAATGAAATATACAGATAATGTATTACTGAATTGTATACTTGAAACTTATATAATTTTATTAACCAATGTCACCTCAACAAATTTAGTTTAAAATAAACAATGAAAGAACACATACATAGTGGTGTGTATCTCAGGCATGAAAAATCGTTTTACCATTCGAAAGTCATTCAATGTAATTCAACATGTTAATAGAATACAGAAAAAACGTGAAGATTTTGATGCATGTGGAAAAATGATTTGATAAAATTCAACACACATTCATAATAAAAAAAAATCTCAGAAAACTAAGAGCAGAAGAGAACTTTCTCAGCTGTTAAAGGGCTACTATGAAAAACCTATAGCTAAAATCATACTCAATGGTGAAAGACAATTCTTTTACTCTAAGATGAGGAACAGGATTGTCTTCATTCTCACTGTCTCTATTTTACATTGTATTGATAGTCAAAGTCAGAAGATGGCAAGAAAAAGAAATAAAAGACATACAGATTAAAAAATAATAATAAAAACATTGAGATATAACTTTAGGGTAGCTATAATAAAAAAATAATAAAGAAAACAGAAAATAAGTGTTGGTGAGGATATGGAGAAACTAGAATCCTTATAAATTTGTGGTGGGAATGTAAAATGATGCAGTCAGTGTGGAAAATAGTTTTGTGGTTTCTCAATTAAGTTAAACATAGAATTACCAACTGGCCTTACAATTCTACTCCTGGGTGTATACCCAAAATAACTGAAAACAGGTGTCCAAGGAAAAACCTGTATACAAATATTCACAGCAGCATTAGAAACAAAAGGTAAAAACAACCCAAATGTCCATCACCTGATGAATATATGAACAAAACATATCTATACAATAAAATACTGTTCAGCCATAAGAAGGAATGAAATACTGATACACAATGAAAGAAACCAAATACGAAAGGCTCCATATTGTATGATTCAATTTTTATGAAACATTGGAGTTAGCAAATCCATAATTACAAAAAGTAGATTAGTAGTGGCCAAAGTTTGGAAGAAAAGGAAATGGGGAGTGACTGCTTAATAAATATGGGCTTTCCTTGTGGTTTGTTGAAAATGCTCTGGAACTAGATGTGATAATGTTTGCATGACATTGTAAATTACTAAATATCACTACTGGTAAATTTTATGTTATGCATATTTCAGCACAATTTTTAAAAATAACAAAGTAACTTTTTATTTACAGATAACATAATATGAAGAAAATACTAGGAAGTTACCAGAAAAGCTGCTAAATTAAGAAATTAGCATGATTTCAGTATATAATGCCATTATACAAATTCCTGTATATCTCATTTCTGTATATTAACAACAGGAGAAAAAAATTAAATATCACTATAATAGTATTAAAAAACATGTATCGCTCAGGTATAAATTTGACACTACACATATATAAGACCTATCCACTGAAAACTACAAAACACCATAGATGCCAGAGATGCCAGACTTAATTAAATCAGGAAATATACCATGCTCATGGATTGGAAGGTCAATATTATTACAATGTCAGCTCTTCCTACATTAACCTATAGATTCAATATAACCCCAGTTGAAACCCCAGCAGGCTTATTTATATAAATTGATAAATTTCTAAATTTATGTAAATATGCAAAATGACCTAAAACACCCTGAAAAGTTTTGCAACAGAAGGAAAAACATAGAGGACATATACTATATGATTTAGACATTTATAAATGTGTTCAATGGAATAAAGTCCAAAAATATGATTTCTTGGTAAATAAGCCAAGGCAATAAAAAAATAAACTTTTCAATAATTGGTGCTAGAACATTTGGGTAGCCATATGAAGTAAAAACAAAACAAACAAAAAACCTAATGCTTATCACACACCATGTATAATAACAACTCAAAACTGATCAAAATCCAAAAGTAAAAGCTATAACTACAAAATGCTGAGAAGAAAACATAGAAAATCTTTGAAACCTTGGTATAGGCAAAGTATTCTCTGGACAGAAAAACACTAACCACAAAGGAAAAAAAATGATAAAATGAATTTCATCAAGATTAAAACCATCTACTCTTTAAAAGGCATAAGTAAGAAATGAAAACACAAGCCACAGACTGGAAGAAAATTTCTGCAAACTCTGTATCTGACAAGAACTTTTTAGCCAGAAAATAAATAACTTTTACAGCTAAATGAGAACACAACTGTAAAAGTTTAAGTACAAGATTTTAACAGACACTTCGCAAAAAGATATATTAAGGTTCAATACCACATGAAAAAAGGTATACCATCATTAGTCACTAAAGAAATGCAAATTCAAACCACAATGAGATAGCATTGAACATTTATTACAATAGCCAGAAGAATAAGGAGGAGGAGGAAGAGATGCAGGAAGAAAAAGAAAAAAGAACTGGCAGTATTAGCACTGACAAAGATATGGAACTGAAACTCATATATTCCTAGTAGGCATGCAAAATGGTGTAGTCATTTTAGAAAACAGTCAGTTTCTTAAAAAGTTATGACTACGATTACCATGAGATATAGCAGTCCCTAGAAAGAGCCAAGAAAAATAAAAATATGCGTCTACATAACGATTTATAAATAAATGTCCATAGAAACTTTATTATAGCTCATAATTGCAAACACCTTAATGTCCATCAACAACTATAGCATCCACACATGGATAAACAACTATGGGATCCATACAGTAGAGTAATACTGAGTAATAAAAAGGAATGAACTACTGATATATGCAACAACACAAGTCATTCTCAAAACCTTTATGCTGAGCATAAAAAGTCATACATAAAAAAATATATACTATATGATTATATTTATAAGAAACTAGAAAAGACTGAATGTTGTACATATTGATAATAGTGGTAGGTACATAAGTATGTACATGTTTGTCAAAACTCATTAAAATGTGCATTTTATTACATGTAAATTGTACCATAATAAAACTGATTTTCAAAGTAATAAAAATATCCTTAAAGAAGAGTGATCAACAACTGAAAATCATAAGTTTTTTTAGTTGGTAAGTTCCATGAAGCATGCACTGTAATTTTAGTCCTCTTTGTACTCACAGATCACAAGAAAATGAGTTCCTGAAATAAAATCCGTACTTTATAAATGCCTGGTGAATTAAAAAATGCCTATATTAGATCAAAATTTTATATATATATATTTTTTACTGTAATCATTACTCTTTACCTCTCCTAGGCCCTATGGTTTTTATTTCCTTCAAACTACTGAAGACTGCCAAAAATGTGCATCGAACAGTGTGCTTGTTTTATTTTCAGTATTCTTAGAAAAAATTATTTAAAAATCTGAATTCTTAACAATTTAGTTGTATATATGAGCCAAGGTACATTATGACAAATTTAAATAAACTGTACACATCTATTTTTTTTAAAGAACCTTGGGAAACTGATTGGAAGTGACTCAAAAATAAGCGGTGTAGCTTTATCAAAATATTTTGCCTCAGAAACAAAATAGATATAACTTTTGAAGAACAGGATAGTCACTATACACCAAACACATTAGCCCTTTCCATTAGAAGCTGACAGTTATGCAGATTAATATAACTCTAATAAATTCTGAAAAAGGCTCTCAGAGAACACAGACTAAAATCAACAAATACAGTAATCTTTACTTCATTATTATATTCAAATTTTTTTCTGACTTTTCCAGGTTCTACCTATATATGAGCTAAATAAATATTTCCACATTGTTACAAAGAATAGAATATTAATGTGAGACTAAGCTAATGGTAATCAACCTATATACTGGGTGATTACTAGACAGTGTTGACCATATAAAGAGAGTAAAGAAACATATATATATGCCAGGGACTGTATTGGGTACCTTATTACACATATTATTTCATTTTACTGTTTCATTGTACAAATTCCATTATTTCAATTAATATAAAGTGTTCATAATATTTAATCACATAAGACTGATCATGATACTAAGGAAAAACTATCTACTATAAATTCTAGAGATGCTTTACGAACTTTCCTACGAGAATATTGGAGTCATAGTTCTAGGCAGGTGAAGGAAATTTGATAACATACTTAATTTTTACTATGTAATGAACATTTGTAGTGTAATTACTATGCCCAGGCACTGTTTAAGTGTTTTACTATTTTACAGATAAGAAAATTGAAACAAGAGAAATTAAACAACTCTTATGTAACTTGTCAAAGGTCACATAGTAAGCAGCAAAGCAAGGACTTTCATCTGGGCAGTCTGGCTTCAGAACTCATGCCCTCAGTCACTGAGCTTCTTATATCAAATAAATACTATTGTTTTTAGGGCAATCAACTTTCTTACATCTTTAGCCCAAGAATGTTTTAAGGTATGATACTACTATTCTTCCCTAAGCTTACAAAACAAAATAAAAACTTGGGGTGTAATTTATTTTTAAGTTAACCAAAAACAATATACTAACTTATACAGAAAATAGGTTTAGAAAAAACCACACAGTTGATTCTGATAGGTGACCCCCAACCCAATCTCTTTCATTTGAGAACTATTAATATAAAGCAAGCACACATTTTCTTCTAAATTGTTAAAAGTTAAAGCATACTTTCTTGCCAACAAGAAAAACAGGAAAATCTGTTAACAGCAATTGGTAGAGGTGAGAGGAGCATAAAAGACTGGGTTAAGAGTGTATAGCATTTTGTTTTCTTTTCTGAAAACTTAGATATGGTAAACAAAGACAACCAAGGTAAACACAGGTGCCTCAGTTATAAATGAGGCTGCCAACTACTTCACCTTATTTACAAATACAAAGCCTTAGAAAAAATACCTATGATATTCATGACATTTACTTCCAAAATAATTTTACAGATAAAATAGTAAATTAAGTATATAAGTGTACAAGCACTTAAAAAATCGAACAAATATATGTGGTAAAAAAAGTTCTAATGGATGTCTTTTTAGATGAATGATTCATTTGGAAGCAACCTGATTTAAAGAATTTAAAGCTTTTATAGTGGCACAATAGGTATCTCCTCGGAAAAAATATTAAACTAAAAATTAGAAAAACTGTATTATTAGGATTTAAAAAATCCTTACTAGACAGATTTTCATGTCTCAAATTTATCACGTGGGTGGAAGAGGAAGGGCAGAGAAAGTAACTCATAATTTCATTTAATGGTGTTAGGAAAATGTTGACAAAATATTTTGTAAATGAAATAATTTGTTCAAGCAGCAGGTGGAGCTAATGCATTATTTTGTTTTTTTATTTAAGGGTTGAAAATGTTTTTGGTTGCTGTATACAAGAACTTTTTAATTTTAAAATTACAAATTTTATGCATTATCTTTTTATCATTTAATAACATTTAAGATTTTTAATTAAGCAGAACAGGTCAAATGTAAAAAGTTGACATAAACAATTTAATATTATTACATAACTTTTTCAGACTGAATGCAGTAGTGCAGTTTGTATTTTTATTTTTTGGGGTGACATTGGTTAATAAAATTATACAAGTGTACAGTTCAATAATATGCCATAAGTATATTGCATCGTGTGTTCACCAAAGTTATTTCCTTCCATCACCTTATATTTGACCCCACCCTTATCTACCTCCCCTCTACCCACTTTTCCTCTGGTAACCACTGAACTATTTGAATCTGTTTGTCTTGTTCGTTCATTGCTTTCATTTTATATCCCGCATATAAGTGAAATCACATGGTTCTCAACTTTTTCTGTCTGGCTTATTTTGCTTATCATAATAATCTCAAGATTTATCCATGTTGTCACAAATGGCAGTATTTCATCTCTCCTTACAGCTGAGTAATATTCTACTGTTTATATGCACCGCATCGTCTTTATCCAGTCATCTATTGCAGGAATGTTTTGAAAGATGTTTAACATTTAACATTTTCAATGTTAGCAATAACATGCCCTTAGCTGGTTCGTTAAAAGTGAGTCAACTATATTATTTAACTATTGCAGCTATAAACACTACAGGAAAAAAAGATCAAGTAACAAAAATGTCATTTGGAATAGCATTATTAATTAAATGTTTAAAGTGTTACAAATGTAGAGGAATCAAATTCTATTAGAGTGCCTAGTTTTTCTATCTGTACTTTGAGAAAGTACTTCAAGGGTGAAAACTTTTTACCCCAAATGTCAGAATGAATAAAAAAAATTGAGAGCCTCACTTAAGGACAGAGTGTTTCCCTGCATCCATGATTGCTACCTTTCTAATTCACTCTTCATACAATAACCAGAATTTCAATGATCATGTTATTCCTTTTCAGTGATTCCCAGCTCTTAGGATAAAGATTGAAGCCCTCAATTTGGCTCAGAAGACCATAAATGATCTAACCAATATCCATCTTTCTAGCCTCAAATGTTCCCAAACTTCCTTTTGATCTCTCGATTCCAATCACAAAAATCTTCTAGTTCCATGGATATGTCACATTCTCTCCACCACAGGACCTTTGAACATGCTGATTCCAAAGCTTGGAATCTTATCCCCCCTGTACCACCCTTGCTACTCATCCACCTTATCACCCTATTTCTACACAAGTCATTTCCTCAGAAAAGCCTCCCCCTCACAACTAGGCCCAATCTTCTGACTATATCCTATTCTTATGGCTCCCTATACATTTTGCTTTTGCTGCTTACACAGCTAAAATTTAATATTTATGATTGATCACTATCTTGAAAGCTTCACAAGGATAAAACATCTTTCTTCTGCTGTTCTTTGAATTTCTAATGCCTAATATAGGGCCTGTTTGTCTTAATTTGGTCTGCCATAACAAAATACCATAGGCTGGGTGGCTTAAACTACAGACACATATTCCTCACAATTCTGGTGATCAAAGTGCCAGAATGTTTAGGTACTGGTAAGAGCTTTCTTCTTAGCTGGCAGATAGCCGCCTCCTGGCTGTGTGTCCTCACATGCTGGGGCCACAGCCACTTATCATATTAAGGTCCCATCTTTATGACCTTTTTAACCTTAATTACCTCCTAAAGACCTATCTCCAAATATAGTCATATAGGGGGTTAGGACTTCAACATATGCTTTAGCAGGGAGGGAGACACAATGCAGTCCCTAGCATGTGGTAAGACTAATATGGAATATAGGTTGACAAGAAAAGAGAACATAAAAAATGTTTAAAATGTAATAATAAAAATATAATTTATTTCAATATTATAGCCATTGTAGGAAAGATACTGCAAAGATAATAAAGCCAGAAAGATAATGAGCAAAATATCTAGCCAAAAGGTGAAGGAGGAAGTATTAATTTATAATCAATTCAACATTTATCGATTAAATTGTGGCCACCACTGTATTGTCAATGGTGTTACAAAGAGAAAACACTCCATAACCTGATAATGGAAAGAGTTATAACTGAATAATTACAATGCTTTACAGTAAGTGTTGGACCATTCTTCAGTTTCCATTTTCCTTGACTCACTGGAATCTGGTATCTGTCCTACAACTCTCACACTACAATGAGTGTTGACCAGTAATCTCCTCTTTGCTAAAATTAATGTGCACTTTTAGGTCTCATTCAGGTTCTCCACATATGGTCATAGTTTGTATGCCAACTCTGTACAAATCTGGGGGGCACCTTTCACAGGCTAGCACCCTCTAGAATTGTGCACATTGAAGGATGTGCCTAGTTTTCTACATTCCCCACAACGTTTACTATTACTAACCAATCTTGCCTTCTGGAAGATGTTTGTTCCTTGATTTTCATAATATGGTGCCTTACTTTTTAGTCTTATCTTTCTTGCTACCTGCTCCCCCAATTTGTGAGCTTCTTTTTTCTGTCCATCCTTTAAATGTTCCTAGGCTCTCTTCTTTCTCACTTTATTCATACTCTGGTGATCTATCTACTCTCAGTTTCACTCACCACTTATACAGGATAATTACCATATAGTTCAGATCTCTGTTTTGAATTCCATATCCACAGAACCAGCAGCCTCCACCAAATCTGTTTGCATGTTCTCTAGGCCACATAAACTTGACATGTCCAAAAGTATCAAAACTGACTAAAAAACTAAAATTGAGGCCACATTCCCCTACCACGCCTGATTTCACAAATGGAGACCATTTCTGTTATTTTATTTTTATGATTTTAGGGTTTTTGTTATTTTGCTTTTGATTTTGGTGTTTGCCCACATTTCATGTTTCTCAGGCTTGAAGATGGGGTAGACATTGTAGATTGTTTAAAATTCCATTCCAAATTCCCTGTCATATGCTTTAGTACATGACAGTAGCTGGAAAACTAAAGCTCAAACGTCCTAGATTTCCTACAGCTCCAGTTCCACACCATGACATAGCTTCTAGCAAACTGATATACCTGCTCAATATTATAAAAGCAGACATGATAACTGGATTTGTGCTGTTTCTTCTAGCAAGCTTGGTTTTGGAGTACTTGGTTATTCTGAAGCCAAAATTACAGTGATTCCGGTGTCCAGTTTCTAGTTTTGTGAAGGGTGACATGCATTTCCTAGCACTGGACAGGGATAAAAAAAAAGTGTGGTCCTGAAGTCAGCAGCTATAAATGCTGCTTCCTCAGTTTCCTAATAGCCTATGTTGTTCTGAGATCTGTTTTCTGTCTGAATGGGGTGCGGAAGACAAGAAAAAGAACAGGGTTTGCTCAGGGTGGGAAAATCCCAAGGGGGAACCCCTACATAAAGCTGGATTGTAATCTCAGCATAAGAGTGAATGAAAAATAAACCTGCTGCTCAGGACACAGAAGGAAACTTGTATCTCAACTCTGGTATTTAGTAGGAAGAAAGGAAAAAATCTTCCCCTCAGGGTGCAGAAGAATTTCTTGAACAAAAAGTATAAAACACAAAGGAGATGATTAATAAATTCATCTATATTATGTTATCAACTTTTCTTCATTAAAAGATACCATAGTGAATTACAAGTCACATAAACTGGCAAAAGGTATTTGCAATACAATAACCAAGAATGAATTAGTATTTAGAATAAAGAACTCCCCTCAAGCCAAAACAAAACTAATGGAAAAACATGCAAAAAAAAAAAAAGACATTTCACAGAAAACATAAATGCCTCAGAGAATAAGATGAGAGAGAGGAAATAACCGTGATCAAATGTAGCTGAGGCAAAACAAAACAACAACAAACTGAGTGTCTCTGTGGAAGGGGAAGAAAACAATAAGTGATTACAGCCACCCTGTTGCACTGAGTATTCCCTGCAAAATTCATGGATTACTATCTAGTTTGCACCTCCTTGATACTACCTCTTTCATATTGCTCTTAGAGAAGTTCAGGGATTTTATTTTTGTTAAATAAAAAAAGTACTTTATTGAATGTTTTTGAATATTATTCAGGTGTTCCTACTGACTTTTAACTTAGACATGAACTTTGTTTTCTAGGCTCATATTGAATACTAAAAATTACTATATAACAGGTTTTCTATTTCTTGATAGAATCTTGAATTTAACTGTGTGGTGATGACTAAAGTTCACCCAAGATGGAGATAAAAAAATGATTCTATTTTACTTATCTTTATGATACTGCACTTAAACCTTAAAGGTCATGTTAATATTAGCAGCTAAAAGTAAAATTAACTTTAACTGTGGAAGGTGGGATGCCTTCTGAATACCACTTTGAAATGTTTACAGTAGGTCCAGTAAAATTAGGTAAAAGCTAAGCCACATATGGAAGAATATCTGGTCATATGTGGATGTGCCCACAGCATTTCTACACCTGGAAACTGTGAAGATTAGAGTTAGCAGTACTTACCTTAATCACTTGATTCTCAAGAGATTTCATGAAACAACCAGAACTTGCTATGCATTTTCTACATTTCCAACAACGAAGAATATATATTTCTTCTTGATTATGGTTTTTAGTTATCACTTCTTTACTTCTTTTCATCTGTGGGAAAATTAATTCAATTTTAGAATGTTAAGCTGTATCATATTAAACTTGATTTTCTAAGCCCTCTGTACAGCATTAGCTACATGTGGAGCAGAGGTTCTACTAGTTACCAGCTCTTAAGTCAGGAGCACCCTATAAACTGTCTGGAACTGAAAATTTCATTTAACTATTATGATGATGCATTATGTTAGTGACTACCACCTTATTTTAGTTCTGCAGAACATTTTATGTCTATTTTTTCCATTACTCACTAAAAATGGTAAAAGGCAACTGCTACAGAGTCAAATAAGTTATCACAGCAGCTTTAAAAGAGTCATAATAAAGAACTATAAATAGTTCTGTAAATAGGGTGTTTTGAATAGCCACAGCATTAAATTTTAATAGAACTTATTGAGTTGTAGTTAATTTTGTGAACGCTGAAACTTACTTTAAATTGATGGTGAAAATCCCTTGAATGCAATAATTTCTCTTATATGTTGTATTCATTGTAACAGTTAACTGTATCTTGTGGTATGTGTAGTCAAACAAAAAGACTTAGAGAACAGCCCTATCAATTTTGTGGTCTATTTTTATACCTGAGGTTTTTTATCAATACTGTGATTTGGCCCAACTTAGGAAACCAGTTTTACACTAATAAGGATTCAAAAATAGGTGCAGTGCATTTAGTAATTTGTCTGGTAAACTATTCATTATAAAGAAAGGAAATGTTCATTTATTAAGCTACCCACAAGAGTCTTCTGTCTTGTTCCCTAGCCACATTTCCTCATTTGTTAGCTCTTTCATTTTTTATTCATTCGACAAACATTTACTGAGAGCTAACCATCTGTTACACAGTGAGTCAAACTCTGGGGATAAAAAGATAAATAAAACTTATTTTCTGTCATAGTAATGTTCACTATAATATACATCCACAGTTTTCTACCATAGCTCATTAGAATCACTTGGGAAGCTTTAAAAAAAGAATAATGCGAAAGCCCTACTCCTAGAAATTTTGACTTATTCTGAGATGGGGAGGGAGTTAGGAATGAGTACTTTAAAAAGTTCCCCGGTGATTCTATAGTGTGGTCATGGTGAGGAGTGAGATGTACTATACAATTAAGTAAAATTCAACAGCTATAAGGACTATAAAAGAGGACCATAACCAGATTTAAAGCACAGCATGCCCTTTTGCAGCCAATCTAGCTGACCTTCAGGTAGCTAGGCATAGTTGTTTCTACTGACATCTTCAGAACCCATTTTAGCTCCACTGACTACTCTATTGAAACCTGTCCTCAATGATTATCAGTAATACCTTAATTTGCAAATGTCTTGACTTCCTCCAGCTTGATGTATCATTCTTCATTGTTGAAGCCCCCTCCTTTACTTAACTTCTGTAGCACTCCCTTCACATTTCTATATTTTTAGTGTCTTCTATCCTCATCTCCCTTTTAACCACCAAGGGTTCTCAGCCAGGAGTAGGAACTTCAGGGAGGAGTCATATCAGAATCAACAATGGAGAAACTCCTTATCTGCCCACGTTCTCCTTCTCCCAGAGAACTATATACACCTCCCCATTCCAACCCACCCCCAAGATTTTTCCATGTCTTCTTGGAGTGCAAGCAAGTAGTTAGAAAAAGCCCAGTAGGTGATTCTAATAAGTTCACTGTAAATCACTAAAAATTATACTCTGTGTGACAACTCATTTATATAAATGCTTTTTAAATCTGTATATCTAGTTTTGATCTTATTCTAAAGCTCTAGACCAGTATTTTCAACTTCTAGATGTTAAATACACATCTCTATATGAATCTCCTTCAGGGCTTTTGCTCTGGCTGTTCACTCTGTCTAGATTTGTGCCACCCTTCATGGCAGCCACTCATCAAATGTGTTACTGAATACCTGAAATGTAGCTAATCTGAACTGAGATGCACAGTAAGTGTAAAGTATACACTGAATTTTGAATACTTAGTAGAAAAAAAGAATGCTAATATTTCAATAGTTTTTATATTAATTTCAAGTTGAAGTAACATTTTAATTTACAGAATTAAGTAAAATTACTGTAAGGATTAATTTCTCTTGTTTCTTTTTACATTTTTAATGTGACTACTAGAATTTCTAAAATTACGTGTATGACTTATATCATACCCCTATTGGACAGCACTTGTCTACACCCCCTTGCTGTAGGTCTTTGCACGGTGGGCTTCCTTCTCATCATTCAAGTGTCAGCCCAAAGTCATTTCCTCATAGGTATGGTATAAGAGGCACCTGAGGAGTTTATTTAAATGTAGGTCACAGGACTGCATACACAGAGATTCTAACTCCATGTTTCTAGGGTAGGAATCTGCATATTTAACACTAGGTGATTCTGTTACAGGTCATCTGAAGACCACACTTGGAGAGACACCAATCAATAGAATACAGTCTAAGCTCCTATGTCAAAAAACATCCTTTAGGTAGCACAAGGGATTGTTGTGATGAAATTTTCATGTACCTGATTGTGGTGATGCTCACACAGACCTCCACGTGTGATAAAAGTACACAGAACTATATACACACATGCAAACACACACACATACACTAATTAGTGCATGTAACAGGTTGACGGTATAAAGGGGTACACAGGATCTTTCTGAGAATACATAATTCACAATTTGCTATTAAATCTATATCTCAAAGGAAAGTTTTACAAAAAATTTTACTATGTACATTAAAAACTCAACATTTTAGAGTCACACTATCTTTATCAATTAACTGTCCTGACTACATGTATAATCCTCTACGCCGTTTCTCTGTATTTTTGTTTACATACTTTCGCCTCTTCCTATCACAACAATTTTGCAATACTTTCTATAAAGAGAATAAAAAGATTGTTTACTCTTCCCTTTTAAAAAAAAGTGATCCTTTACACCCTTTAAAACCTGCCTTCAAACTGGTTCAAAAGTCCTGGTATCCCCTCCAAAGGCAAACCACACCACACCAACACTATGCAGATCTTTGTGCAGTTCCCTAAAAAACATCTTTTTCTGTTTTCTCTCTTTCAAATTTGCTGCTCACTCTCCCTGTATTATTTTCCTTTCTCTTGACTTTATGTTAAGAAATACTTTTCATCCTTTAAGCCTGAAATCAATTTTTTCTTTTACAGATGTTTCCCAGAAAAATACAATCACTCCCTTTTCTGTGTTCCCACAGTACTTTGAACACACTTGTACAGTAGCACTGCTCATGTTGTATTTCATTCTTGCGTGTCTTTTGAGTCTTACTGATTGAACAGTGAGCTCCTAAAAAGCACCATATTCTATTAAACTCTGTATTCTTACAATCAAACTTGACACCTAGCACCGAAAAGGCACTCGACAATGTTTTCTGAAATCAAATGAACAAGATCTGGCAGAGAGCCTTTTTCCAATACCAAGTGATAAGTATATCTAGTTAACTAGTGGGACAAAACAAATAGAAGTCCTTTTGTAAGGGACGTGAGGAACCTGAGGAAAGAAATAAATCTAGGTGTATACATATCTGAGCTTGAAAGGACTGGAGGTTACCCAACAGTGATAAATTTATAGTACAGCTGAGGTAGCTTCTAAGAGAATTTATGTCAAAAGAAGGGGTCAAACACAGTAAAGGAACCTATTAACCAAAGAGTAGTTGGTTGAAATACAGTATGGTTGTTGGCTGCTAACTCAAATCCATCCCCAACTCAGTACTCAAATGGGTTCTAGGAAGAGAGGTTAACAATATAAGTAAACAACGGAAAACTTTCCTGACGGGGTCAACACAATTATGGGCAGCATATACCACATGGCTTTAACACTCTGAAAACTTAGGGGCAGCAACTAGAGTACTGAAGCAGAGCGAAGGAGGAGAAACAAGGTGATCTTGGAAAACAATATAAGACGAAAATGAACTTATTGCTTAATGTATATGGATGCCTTATATGCCCAGAAATACTTCGAGGGACTCTGCAGGGGAGCTGTGTTCTGAGTCAATAGATGTGAATAACAAACTGTAAAATTCTGATATTCCTGTTCACATGACTGCAGTGGAACTTACAAGCTGATAGGCCTAACAATGCAGGTATAGTATTGCTTTTCTCTTAAATCCTGTTCTGATCGGACCAGATATATGCATTTTTCTAAGACTGAGTGCTCTCCATGGACCCTAGTTCTTCTCACCAAGGTCACAGTCTTTGTCAGGGTAACTTTCTTATCTCCTGTCCCATGCTTGGTATCTCCTGGACCATACTAGCTGCTACTATTGGCTTGATATAGTCCATATTGCCTGATCGTAGATTTCCTCTTGCTGTACTTCACCACCTATTCTGACATTCCTGCCACTTTCTGGTATCTCCTCAAAACACTGGGCATTTGAAAAATGTTTTGCTGAGTTATGTGTATCTCCCAAGTAGTGACACATTTCACGTTTCACTGCAGAATATCAAAGAAGCCACATTTGTTAATATCACCAACCTCAGCAAAAAGTTCTTTAATTACTGGACAATAATAGTTAAGCTCATAGTGGTGGATACAAGTTTTCTAAAGTGCTAATTTTTGTTTAAAGCTCAAATTTCATCACTTATAACAAATACTGACAAATATCCATGTCTGAATAACTAGTCTGTCAATAATTCAAGTAAAAATAGTATATCATGATAAAATAGGCAGTTCAGCTCTAAACTAAAACAACTGAATGAAGGCTTTGCCTCAAGACTACCATCAGCCTTCAGTGTTCTGCAGAAGTGTTTTATTCATTCTTCTCATTTTTTCACACAGAATATTAAAAATATATGTAACTAACAGTAAAGATTTGATAAAATTAATATTTGCTATTTCAATAAAGAGTTTTTTTAACTGCATGTATATAGCAGTGAAGAATAATTACTAGTACAGTTTGTCACCACTGCTTTGATTCTGCTAAGGGACCAGCAGTTTTACTCACTGTTGCTTTTGCATTATTAATGAAAATGTTAACATAGTATAAAAAAGGCAAATAACATCTTAGTATTACCAAAAAAATAGTTTGAACTGATTCTCTGAAAGGTTTGAGAGACACCAGGGGCTGGGGATCACATTTTGAGAACCCTTACTTTATGCAAAACAGTCCCCAAAGTGTTGAAAACTTTATTTCCTATCAATATCCTTTAAAATATTTAAGGATAGATACGAGTCTATCCTTAAATATGGTGTCCTAGAAATAGAAAAAAATTTCCTTAATCTGATTAAAAAGGAGTTACTGAAAATTTTAACAACTGTAATACTCGATGGTGAAATGTTAAAAGCATTCCACGAAAATCAGGAAAAAGACAAAAATAAGACAATTATGCACACTATTTTCTGTATTATTTAACTGTGTACCAGTACTACTAGCTAACGCAATAGAAAAAAATAAATTAAGAGATAAGAGATATAACAACTGAAAAGAGTTAATAAGTGAATAAGAAATCAAGGGCCTATTAAAATACAAGACATCATTTTTCTTTTTTCTTAGAACTATATAAATCACAATGGGTAGTAAGTTTGTTCCCTGATCCTGAGTAGAAAACACATATGGATAAAGAATATTTACATCATTACAACACACACACACCCCTAACACCTTTGATGTGATATTTCTTCGTTCTCTTACCACATGGCTCACTGTTGATTGTCATCTCAACTGTTATCACTTTCATTTACCTGGTATATAAAACTTTCATATGTTGGTATGTGTGTTTGATTTAAAATATTTAAATTCAACTTTTAGGCTTACATTCAACATTTCTGGTATCACTAATGAGCAAAGACACCTCAATATGTACATATCTCACTAGTTTACATAGTAAAAACAAAATTATATACACTATTTTTCCACATTGTTATCCTATTGAAGAATATTGTGTTGCTCAAAGAAATCCACTGGGACATAATGTTAAATTAAAAAATAAACTAATGGATGTGGTTCCATAGTGTAGCGGTTAGCACATCTGCTTTACATGCAGAAGGTCCTGGGTTTGTGCCCCAGTGGAGCCACAGTCCATGGTCTATGGCCATACCACCCTGAACAAGCCCAGTGTTTGATCCTGGAAGCTAAGCAGGGTCGGGCCTGGTTAGTACTTGGATGGGAGACCACCTAGGAAGACCAGGTGCTGTAGGCATAAATAATAATAAAAATAATAAAATAAACTAATGTGGTATCTAGTAAGTTTGAGGTACTAGTAATATACTAATTTCTGGGTACTCATGGATGTGCTCACTTTGTGAAAAATCATCACGCTGTACACTTGTGATCAGTTTGTTTTCTATATATTATTTCCATTTAAAAATTACTTTAAAATCTTGCAGTTACTTCAAAGTTTGTGTGTGTCTGTGTCTCCTGCCACATCAATATAACCACATGCTTGTCTCTGTTTAAAAATAGTAGATAAAGAATACTAAACATGGAGCAATGTCTACAGTCACAACTTCCATCATCTGGTCCCAGATACAAGGTATTTTGTGACAGGTGGAAGTCAAGGAATTCCAATGAGACGAGGAATCAAATATGTATTTTCCTACCTCTACCTATAGGGGGATTACTTATCCATCACCAAGGAAAAATTAGAGAATGGAGTAGATGTAGGAATGTGTCCCTGCTGCTCTCCCATTATAAAAGTGACATTTGTCAAAGGTGAATTTATATGTGGATTAATAGTCCCAGACCCTTTCACCATCAAAGGACTGGTTAAATTTTAAAGAAGACTTTTGGAATCCAAATCTGGAACAGTTGAGAATGGAAAAATCTAACATAAAGACCTTTCACATAGGGACAACAGATTTGTATATTTGTATTTTATGCTCATAACTTTAAAAGTGTTTTCCAGCTATTTCACCATCTTTATATGTTAATACCTAATTATTTGGGAAACGAGAGAGAGGGATGAATAGGTTGAACATAGAATTTTAGGGCAGTAAAACCATAGTTTATCATACTATAATGGTGAATTAATGACATCATACGTTTGTTTAAATGTATAAAACTATACAACAAAGAGAGTGAACCCTAATATAAACTAAGGACTTAATTAAAAGTAATACATCAGTATTTATTCATCATTTTTAACAAGTGCATCACAGTAACACAAAATGTTTAACAGGAGAAACTGTGCAAGGGGAGAGAGAATATATGGAAGTTTTCTATAGTTTCTGCTCAATTTCTTTAAAGCTAAAATTGCTCCAAAAATAAATTCTGTTGATGAAAAAAAAATTATTATTTTGCTATCTAGCAACAGCATTATCTATTCAAAGTTACTAACATTTATTAATAAAAAAGGGGAAGTTTGCATTTTCTTGGCTATTTAAAAATAGCTCTGCCTTTGAAATTTAGCAACATTGGTTTTCTAAATGTAGGAAAAATTTCTACCTTGTCAATATGATACCTGTGTTAGTTTACTTGGCCTGCCATAACAGAATATCATAGTCTAGGTGGCTGAAATGCCAGGAATTTATTTTCTCAGAGCTCTGGAGGATGAAATTCCAAGATCAGAGTACCAAAAATTTTGAGTTTTAGCGAGGGCTCTCTTCCTAGCTTGCAGATAGCTGCCTTCTCACTGTGTCCTTACAGGGTCTTTCCTCTGTGCATGTGCACTTCTGGTCTCTTCCTCTTCTAATAAGGACAATTGTCCTATTGGATTAGTGTCCCACTCTTCTGACCTCATTTTAACTTAATTACCTCCTTTAAATCCCTATCTCCAAATACTATCATATTGGGGACAGGGATTCAACACATGAATTTTTGAGGGAACTTAATACAGTCCATAACATTTCTCCTTCTGGCCCCCAAAATGCATGTACTTCTCATATGCAAAATACATTTACCCCAAAAATGTCAACCAATTCTGGAATCAACTCCAAGTCCAAAGTATCATCTAAACCAAGTATGGGTGAGACTTGAGGTATGACTCATCTTGAGGCAAAATTCCTCAACAGCTGTGAACCCGTGAAACCAGAAAAATTATATGCTTGCAAAATAAAATGTTGGGAAAGGCATAGGATGAACATTCCCATGCCAAAAGAGAGAAAGCAGAAAGAACAGGTCCTATCCCCGAATACAGTTATGTTGGGGGTTATTTTTTTTTTGGGGGGGGGGGCACAATTCAGTCCGTAACAGTACCTAAAGACCTCAAGCCAGTCATTTCAATTTTGACATTAGAATGCTGTTTATATTGTATTTTTCCTGTTGTAGAATACATAGAATAAAAGCCCTGGCATAAGAGAGAAAAATATTGAGTTCAGAATTTCTCAAAAGGCAAGAGTCATCCATTAGTGGATAAGAAAGAAAAATCAAAAAATAAAATGGCCAAAAAACTCGGAGTTCCCTTATTAATTATCTATACATTTCTTAGAAATTTGAACAAGATAAAGATAAAAAGCCAAGGGAGGTAAAATTAGTAAAAGTATGAAAGAAGAAATGCATACCTAACTTGAATATAAAATACTAAACTGATTTTGTCGGTTTGGACCATCTCAGAGCAAATAGTATTTTTAAATTTTGTCTTTTTTATTTCTTTTTAAGAAAAAGCTAATGAAACTGCACTACAGATAAGGAGTAATATCAAACTGGTTACTGCAAACCATGTTACTACAAACCATGTTACTACACCTAAGTAATGCAGCATCTATCTCTCTTATGTCTGCTGAACACTGGCCTGCAAGCAGGAACTCTATAGATAAACATGTGAATGAGAGCACATTTAATGCTAATGACATGGGATTCCTTTTTAACGTACATCCAAAACAGACATTAGTTCTCATAAAGGAATGATGCTGGGGAGAAAAACAAAGACGGACTATTAGTCTTACTCTGTTGCAATGATGATAGTAGTAAAAAAAAAAAAAATTAGGACTACTTAAGAAAATTTGAATATTTCTTTTATACGTACACCTTCTCAGTATATATAAGGTTAACAAACGCATACTGGTTTCTGACAGAAATTTTGGGGGAATCACTACTAAAATCAGAGAGAAAATGACCTACAGGATAGGGATAGTCTACTACTGGTTGAGAAATCCTGCCCATAGCCTCTGGAGGCTTAAATTTAAAATGTGTGTGTGTGTGTACATACATACATATATATATGTGTATACATATATATACACATATACATACACACACACACACATACATACATACAGCTTAAAAGCACCACTCTGTATTTGTAGCCATCAAACTGAGGCATAGTCAACCAAAGGTTATGTACTGCAAGTGCCTGCGTCTCTTTGGAATGAAAAGTACTCCTTTTATAACATAAAGAAATAGCATATTGTTAATGTGAGAGAAATCTCACTGCTATGCAGGACACAGTAACTGCAGGAATAATCCACAACTGTTCTGCAGAAGTGGCCTTTGGAACCAGTAACTGTTCACACGTTCAGAACATCCTATGTAATAACTCCACTGGGAATAAGTTGCACAGATATTATGTTGTAAAACTGATACCATGTCAGCTCTCCCTGCTGACATGTGTGTTATGAACACAGAACTGGAATAAAACATGTCCAAATCCAAGCAGGTCACAGAAAAGAAATATTCTTAACATTGAAATCAGTGGTCTGTGAAAAACTGCAAAAATATAAATAACTGAATTTTCAAAGCAACAGTCACAACATTTGTTTGTATTCTACATAAGAACATACCAGGACCCAAAAAGTAATCTTACATTAAGCAGAAATTAAACCAGGGTTTTACAGATATGATTGGATTACTGTGGAATTTACATGGCTGACGTATTTCAGGATTCCTCTCACATTAGCTTTCAATCTTTGTCGAGGGATTCGGATAATTTATATGTACACACAGACTGGATGAAGTGATTTCTACACTGTCAACTCTGTAATTCTAGACTTAGTAGCTGCAGTAACTAAAATGGCAACTGAAGCCTCCAATTTATTAACTCTAAAACTGTCTAAATCATGACAGTTTTGTCTAAAACAAACAATTGAGGTTATACACTTTGGGGTTTGAATATGTTGAAGTCAACTTCGACAACTTTTTTAGTTTAAATGATTCTGCATACACTTTAGTATTAACACCCAAAAACATTTTCTTGGAAAGCATTCAACTTTTGTAGTTAAAAAAAGTATGCAGTAGCTCAAACTACCTTATTACCACCTAGTCAGCTGTCACCTACCTTCCCTCTACTTTTCTATCTTCTCTGGGCTTGCTGACCTCTTAGGTAAGAAACAATGCATATTTAACCTTAAGGAGAGAAGGTAATATGAATTTGATGCTACTATAGCTGCCAGGTACTTTACACCCTCTCCCACAGCTTCTTAAGCTACACAATCAAAGCAGAACACCACCTCTTTATTCTTTTAAATTTCTCCTTTTCTCTTTCCTTTCTCTCACTAACATACTTCACTCAGTCTTGAATGCTCACTTCAGCCTTTCAATCCAAGTGACACCTTTAATAATTGTTAAAAAAAAAAAATCACTAAAGTAATGCAGACATTTTGCAACTTCTTTATTTTGACTAATTTTGTCCATTTTAACAGCTACCATTCTTTGGGAAAACAAGGAATGAATTCTAAAAATGAATGAAGGTAATCATTTGTAGGATCCATTCTCACACACTACTTCTCATACACTCCTTTCTGAGGGAGAAAATATAAGGTATTACATATGGAATTAATATATTTGTGAGCAAAGTTAGAATACTTTTCAAAAAGGTGTGTGTATATTTATATTCATATGTACATCTTAGAAATTACCATATGATGAGTGCAAGTTTTTGTTTCAAAGAATAGATTTAGGCATTTTTAGAGATTTTTGAGCAATCTAGGATATAGCTAAATGTATCTTAAATAGAAGTGGCAATAATATTTCTTATTAGACCACGAAGACACAGTAGCAAGAAGAAAACAAAATCAGGTGATCTTTTAAAATTAATCTTAAGTAATATTTTGAGGCTATTCTTTCATTTGATAAGTATGTGCTGAGCACCTACTCTTTTATCAGGAAATACAAAGAATAACAAATACCTGTACTGTGAAAGTACATGAGAGGGTGAGAGGGGTTCTAAGCCAGGTGCGGGGGAGAAAGGCAAAATTTTCAGGGTTCTCAGAGGGAAACATCTAAGCAAAAAACTGATCTAAATGGAGCCTTCCTTTCCCCAAAGCTTCTTAGGCTAACTTCTTAGGAGGGTATATAAGGTCTAAAATATATTTATCTTATGGGAAATATATTAACATGATATAAAGCTTGGTCTTAACTGAAAGTGAATAATAAGTTGTCTAACTTGCCATTTTTATTGGATAGCTACATTCTGATAGGTCAAATATCAATCAAGAAAGGATTCAATGAGAAAGTGGCAGCAAAGGTAAGCATACTAACCTGGCTTCAAACTCTTTTCTCTTCTGTGCAAAATAGTTACACAGAGAGGCTTTTTGTGGGATGTAGAAGCAGCTCTACTAGGTTACTGCAAAAGACTTCTAGATAATGGAGCCAAAAAAGTAGGTATCTCCTAGTTCATAAAGCACCAACCTGGAAGCTGAGAGATTTGGGCTTATTTTACTTAAATAAATGTAAGTAAAATCATGTCACCCACCCACAAAAGGGTTTAAAGCTCCTGGCACTGTCTTCCCCAAACAGTCTTTACCTTTGAATAGTTCATCTGTTACCTAAGCCTCTGTTTAGTACTCATGTCACTGTACCACCAGGTATTATACTAATGTGTACATTTGTTTCTACCTCTAAATTGTAAATTCCCAGAGAAAGGGCATAAGCAGTGTTTCAAGTCTTCACAGTCCTTCACAATACTACCCAATAACTTGGATATGATTATGTATGACGCTGAACTGAATTAAAGGCAACTAGAGCTACTGTTCTCTTACTTTGGGCATTGAAAGGAAATTCTAACATATCAGGTATTCATTTCATTTAAATTCACCTGCAAGCCAAACCTCTAAGCGCATCATACTGCATTACACGGGGAAAAATTCCAATTCAGAGACTAAATTATGATTTAAATTCTCATATAATTCTGGTTGGAATAGAATGCTTGTCCTAGTATACCATGTACTTCCACAAAGTTCTGTGAATCCAAATTTCCTCTACTATTAAGGATACCAGTTAGATTGGATTAGGACCCATCCTAACAGCCTCATTCTAACTTAATCACCTCTCTAAAGGCCCTATTTCCAAAAACAGTCATATTCTGAAGAACTGGGAATTAGCATTTCAACATATAAATTTGAGGGGACACAACTGAGCCTATAACAACCAGCAAACACCATGTGCCCCCCCCACCCCCGGTGTAATGCAAATGGAAGGTACTCAGCACCATCTACAAAGCAGTTTTTGAAAAAAAATTAACCTGACTGAAGTAAGCATTAAATCTAAGAAGTACTTTGTGAAGACTAGAGGAACATGTCAAATGAAACCATGAGAATACAACTAGTCAAAAATATAGGATGTGGGAAATTCTACAGGACGAATGACTTGGCTTTTTCAACAAATAAATGAATTTTAAAGAGGGAGGAAAAATATAAGAGATTTAAAATAGCAATCAAATGCAATATGTACATCTTATTTAAATCTCTATTCCAATAAATCAACTCAAAAAATATTTTTGAGACCATTAGGGAAAATTACACACGAATCACGCGTTGGATGATAATAAAGAATTGTTGATTTTGTGGATGTAATATATGATAATGTTGCTATGTTTTCTAAAGGTATTTAGGTTAGAGACATTATAATTTTGGGTACTTACAGGAAAAATTTTATAATGTAGAAAAAAGAAACAAGAATGGAAGAATAATAACAATTAAAGCACGCTGGTATATATATGAGGATTCATTATACCATTCTCTTATTTTTTTGTATGTTTAAAATTTTTAAAGTTTTTTAAAAAATAAATAAATGAAATAAATACGACAGTTTATCACTGGATCATACATGAAATTATTAATCCTTAACAATTTATTGAAAAGTTTCCCAGTCAAAATGGCATCTAAATAGCAGCCTCCAGTGTAGCTTTTTCTCATTTTTTATTAATTTCCTATGAAGTTGTAGAATCACCCCAAAACCAAAAAAACTCCTAAAAGTGACCTTAATTAAGCAGATTGCCCTCTGTTG
>CM053501.1:70330634-70357742 GCA_028627145.1 Eidolon dupreanum
CAACAGAGGGCAATCTGCTTAATTAAGGTCACTTTTAGGAGTTTTTTTGGTTTTGGGGTGATTCTACAACTTCATAGGAAATTAATAAAAAATGAGAAAAAGCTACACTGGAGGCTGCTATTTAGATGCCATTTTGACTGGGAAACTTTTCAATAAATTGTTAAGGATTAATAATTTCATGTATGATCCAGTGATAAACATGTATCATGTTTATTTCATTTACTTACTTTACCTTATCTAGAAAGAATTTATGAAAGTAAGGTAGAAAGCTGCAAACCTTAGGAAGACCAAGGTTGTGACTACATGCTTTATAAAGCTGTTCCAAAAAACAGTCAAAAATACTGACAAAATTAAGAGACATCCCACAGTGAGAAGAAACCTGCAAATACAATGAGGAATTGTTAATATCTACAATTAATTCTACAATGTGAAGTTTTACACAAACAAATATCCAACAGAAGCATGAACAAAGAACATGAAAGCACAATTCCCAGGAGAGGAAACCTAAATGGTCAACGATCATACAAAAGTGTTCAAATTCACCAGAAATCAGGAAAATTAAAACAAGATACCTTTTAACACAAAGCCTACAAGGAAAAATTTAAAAGTCTAACAATACCAAATGTAAAAACAATATGGAGTAACAAGAATCTCATAACCACTCCAGGGAGGTATAACTAGACATCATCGTTCCGGAAAGCAATCTGGCAAGATTTGGTAAAATTGAAATGTGTATCTATGGATTTATAGTGCTGCTCCTAGGTTTACATGTGCATAATATGTCACATAGAAATGTTGATTTTAGCAACACTTTATGGTTGTAGCAAAAAATTATATACAACCCAAGTTGTTTTCAATAGAACGGACAAACACATTTTGTTAACTGATACAATGGAATACTACTCAGCAATGCAAATTAATAAACTAAAGTTACACAAAGAAAAAAAAAATTCCAAAGTATGTTAAACCAGGAAAAGCCTGCAGAAATATACTGCAGTAAAGAATGATACAGCATGGTAACAGTTACAGAATTGTTTAAAGCACGTGCAACAATGTTATATTTTATTTACACACATATGTAGCAAATGTATAAAAACATGAATGGGAATGATAGACATCAAGTTTAGGACAATGGTAACCTCCATTCCAGCTGTGATTTAAAGGACAGAGGGGATTCAGATAGCAAGTAAAGTGGAGAGGAATGGGCATCTTGAGCAAAGAAAATAATATAAACCAAAACACCAAGTTGGAAAAGGGTACAGTCATTTGATGAGACAGAGATATAATGTTTGACTAAAGCAGAAAAAGCTTCATTTAGGACTCTACAGCCTTAGCTAGTTCTAAGTCAAATAGGTACAACTATATAGATATTATGCAATTTATATATTCTCAAGAAGACAAATGATCCAGGAAAGAATAGATTCTACTCAAAACCAACAAATTGAGCAGAACGTGGCTAGAAAAAAATATACTTTAGTTTTAATTTCTATTCTGTGGAAAAAAACTTCAAGTAGACAGTCCTCAATTTACTCATTATATCATTGGCCACATATCTATACTATTCATTCCAGGCTGACTAAATTAGTACCCATAATTCAATCTGGCCCTTTGGATAAATTTTTTTCAACAGATTTCTAAATAGGCCAGGTAATTCTCATTCAGAGTAAGTCTAACACTTATCTCAGCAATTTTATGAAGGACGTTTTGAAGCTGCTTTAAAAATATGTGCTAACGATCTATGGTTGTTTCTAAGGTTTTCCAGCTATCAAGCAAGCCATCAGTGAACTAATTAGGTAAAAAGATTACAAACTTGAGGACAGTTCTATTATTAGAATAATCTCTAATATTTCTTCATGTTACAGAGAAAATTAACAAGATTAAAAAAATGTGACCCTTCCAGTTTTCTCAGCCACCTTTTGTAAGAGACTTACCATTCAAGTAATTTCTTCAAATATTTTCTAAAACCTAAGAAAGCAACACCTTGTTAACTAAGTGTACCAAGACTACTCAGTTTTCATCAAAACAATTCTATTTTTGTACAATTTATTGTATACTAGGGCCAGAACAAGATGTTTAATGTGGGCATTTTTTATGTCTAATTTTATTGGGCACTACCTACTTATTGGAGCTGTTTTGATGAGGGAAAATTTTGACTAGTCCTTTAAAAACTAAACAAAGTTCCCAAATCGAAAGGAAAAAAAGTTGATGTTATACATAAAACATATATCCTCATCCTTTCCTGAGCCAACTACCTTCTGCCCAAAGATGGCAATCAAAGGTGAAGATAAGAGATTAGAGTAGGGGGTCAGAGGCAAGGTACAATTCATAGATGGGATGAAATGGGTATGAACCATTATTTAAGACAAACCATGTGTATAATGAGAGCATCTTCACCGCCATACTTACCTTAAAGACGCCCATTCTAAGGGAAACTTCTGCTTGTCTCCTTATAATTTACTTGCCACTTAAGAGTCTGCATGTCAAACTGATTTGTCTCAAAGTTATCGTTCACTCTCAGTTAAAAAGAGTGATCTGGCTGTCAAATAATGGAATTTTTTTCCATTTGGATATCAAAAAGATAGTACCCCTTTTTTATATGCTCCAGATTATGCATTTATTATGCAGTGGAATGGAGTATATCTGTAGTCACAGTATTATCCCCATTCTCAAGCTACTGACTGCACAGAAAATTCCCTAACCATTCCCTCAGAAAATGATTTCATACATGTTTATCACAAAACTCCTTAATTATTTTAGGGGACCAGGCCAATTTCTTCTTAACTGCTAATATATTTATAACAGACTTCTGGCACTTATTATATGTTATACAACATATAATAGTTATAAAAACATTTAAACCCAGAAATGAATAAAATGAATATATCTGGTAATAATTGGTAATAATTTTTTTTGAAAATAGCAATTTTACATTATTTTTATGAGGCCATTTTGACCCAGCTGTATTACACTCAAAACATATAATGTGGAGGCAACTTTTATGATTTTAAATTATTATAAAGATTTACATTTGCATTTATGTAAACTTCAAACTTTTATATTAAGTATACCCTCAACTTATTATCATTCCAGTATTACACATGAACTACTTACTGTATTCTACTAAGTGACAGGTTGTGAGAAAAATTATTTCAAAATGTTTAATAACATGCAAATGCACACATATAGAATTTCAGCCTACCAGTAAGCACTATCCCCTTCAGAGTAGTCACTTTGGGAAGGTTGCAAACTTATTCTAACAACGTTGTCATTATTTACAACTATTTTTAAATAGCCCTTTTGATACTGCTTTCATAGCCTTCAGGATAACCTTTTAAATATCCTTTAATAGTGGTAATATTTTGAAAGTAGAACTGAGTTTCACCACATTGCAGAAATCTTTCTGCCAAGTTCAGCAAATAGGTATTCAAACCCAGTTATATAGTTTTTGATTTAAAAATTCAAACAAGTGCTTATAAAAGTAATAAAAAACAAGTGCTTATAAAAGTAATTCTGAAAACGTTTTTAAGTTTTAAAGTGACTAGAAACTTCAAAAGATTCGAAAGAATTGTGATTAGATGCAGCACTTCTGGAAGAAGAGTTTAGCCTCCTGACGTCACCACCTGGGAGACCTCTCTCTTTAAGAACATCCATGACGGCATGTTTGGGGGAGGCAACAGTGTTTCATGACTCTAGAGTCACACTTTGAAGTCACAAAGTAGTTTCCCTCCATGAAGTTCAAAATATTTTCCATATATTACTTCATTAATTCTCCAAATATCCCTTATGAGAGGAAGAACAGATTATCATTCTTTTTCCAGATAGCTAAGTGAAGGTGGTGTAACAGAAAGAATTGCAAGTGTTCCATTTAGTCAGTAATTAAGTCTATACTGACTATGCCCTAAAATTCATACTATGTACTTAACAAAATTTAAGTGAAATCTTTTAGCTTTATGCTGCTTGATAAAAAGGCATTATATGAGGTAGATGTGTCAAAAAATATTTCAGAGGCCTATTAAAATGATTAATTCATTGCATACCTGCCTGAAAGAATTATTGATGTGTGAGAGTTGCTCATCTAACCTCATATACACTACACAAGTAATACATAAGTCTCTTTCACCAAGAAAAATGCTTGTTTAACACTTCTCCCTGAATTTTAAAAGAAAATCTTTATTTTGAAAAAGCAAAAATATAAATGAAAGAGAGGACGCAAAATGGGACAAGATCTATTGGCAAAATCATTTAAGACCAAACCCTGGGGAAACTCATAAATTGTTGATGGCTCCAAAGATATAAGAAAACACAACAACGTAATAGGCACATGATTATAAGTTAATTTACATTAAAATTATTGAGTGTTCTCCTAAATGTTTAATTCTTCTGTATGAGAAAAGAAAACCTTCTGCTAAATATTTAAGGATACATAGGAACTCCCAGCCTCTTCCATTCTACCTATTTGTTAAGTAAACATTTAAGGTCTCTGCTATTTTCATCACTAAGTATCTCTGGGTACTAGTGGCAAACATGTTTACATAGGCAATTAAAGATCTGACCCATGACAGACAGGAAATTTAGTCCTTACTATGACTCTAGTGATCTTATTCAACAACTGAAATGATTCTGGTCTTTAAAGTATCACTTTTAAGGGGTACAACTCCAGGAGTCTGAAAGACTATTTTAAAGAAAGGTTTCAGTAATAAGTAAAAATATAATGAGCATCAGATGGGCATTCTGAGCACTAAATTTTGTTTCAGGTTGAGTTGTAAAAGTGTAAAAGTATACATTTCAGTAACATCTTCCTTATTCACATGCCCCCCCACCCTCGGCTGTGACTACTTTGGAAAATATGTTGTTATGGGTTAATGGTTGTTATGGGTTAATAATATCAATTCCTCAGTAAGCTAGTCCCAAGGACAGGACAGAGAGTGATATCTTCAGGCACCAGCTGCTTGGGAGAAAATAGCTTCCAAGGCTCCCAAGAAGACAAACAAAATCAATGTTGCCGCCGCAGTACAGATAACCAAACAGTCCAATTAGACGCTAACAGCCAACCTCTGCTTCTGTAATCTGCTTGCTTGCGTAATCAAAGCCCACCAAGGCATAGTTTGAGGCTACATAAACTGACCCCTATAGAGGCTCGGGGCTGATTCTCTAGTGGGGAGAGTGAGTCCCCGGCTGGCTAATAAAGGCTCATAATTAATCTCAATTGGCTCTGTGGGTCTTAGATTTGATCGCGCCACAACATTTGGAGGCCCCAGCGAGATCTCGCCAGGGGAGAGAGGTCTCCTAAGACCCACAGCCCCGGCCTCTTTGGGCGAGGACCAGCCCTGTCCAGGGGATGGCCGCTGAGAGACGTTCCTCAGCCCCGGACGCCAGGCAGTCTCGCCCAGGAGGGCAGGTGGACAAAAGGTTCAATTCTGTAACAATTGGGCACGAGCCACCTGGGGCAGCTTCACCGGTGAGTAAGACTGCACTCCAGATATTCAGGTTGCTGGATATCTGGTCGGTTGGTTGGGCCCTAAAGAACTAGTGGAAGGCTGGACGTGGCATAACTTCCCTAGTCTGGTCAGGACTGAGCTGTTAGATCCTGACCCTGGTTGGTTGGTTAGTTTTGCCGGCACCTGTCTCATGTTGGTCCATCACCTTTGTCTCCGTGGTGTTTGTTTTTGAGTTTGTGGTCTCTTTAAATGTTAGATGTTTTTCTTCTTCTTCTTTTCTTTATAGGTTTATTAATACTTCTTTTCTCCCTAGGCTGGCGCTGCCCCGGGGGAATGCGTGGCTCTTGCTTTAACTTTTTTTTAACTTTTACAGGTATCATATTTTCTTTCTCTGCTATTCCGACCGCCATGAGTCAGGCTTCTTCCAGACCCACTCCTCTACAGTGCCTCCTCAGTAATTTCAGAGACTTCAGGTGGCGAGCTCAAGGTTATGGGTCTCGCGTCACTCCCTTTGATCTCCAGAGATTCTGCCAGCTGGACTGGCCTACTTTTGGTGTGGAGTGGCCATCTGAGGGTTCTCTCAATTTACAGGTTGCCTTTCAGGTTCGCAGTGTTGTCTATAACATTCCAGGACACACTCATCAGGCTCCCTACATCGATGTGTGGATTGACATTGTCTGATGCCCCAAAATATTTGAAAGCCTGTCAATGCAAATCTGACCAAAAGCACTCTCCCCAGCCTATCCTCTTGGTTGGACTCAAGGATCTGAAAGAAAAAAACCCCGAACCACCTCCCTCGGTCTCTTTATCCTATTTTACAGGCTCCCTCTGAAGACCCCAAGATTTTGAACCCCCCTCCCTGTTATGCTCCAGGGAACCCGTTCCGGCCCCCTGTCCATGGTGAGGCAGAACCTCTCCAGAGTCCACCACACATCCAGACAGGGACTGTTTACCGGCCTCCACAAGACCCAGACCCAGCCACAGACTTGACACCGCTCCGGCAGGTGGCCCCTCCTGAAGGAGACCCCCAGAATGCCTTCATGGTTTATGTTCCCTTCACTACTAGTGATCTGTATAATTAGAAATTTCAGACTCCTTTTTGAGAAAAGCCACAGGGCTTAATCTCTCTGTTAGAAACTATCTTCTTTACTCATCAGCCCACCTGGGATGACTGCCAACAGCTCTTACAGGTTCTATTCACTTCAGAGGAAAGGGAGTGAATCAATCCTGCAAGAGGGCACCAAGGCTGTGTTGGAGCCAAACGGGAAGCCCACTACAGACCCAGCTCGTATTCAACATGTGTTCCCAAATACCCGTCCATCCTGGGACCCCAACACGGACCAAGGTGAGGAGGCTCTCCAAAGGTATCACCAGATCCTACTCCAGGGCCTCCGGTCCGCGGCTCGTCGACCGATTAACCTAAGGTAAGCGAGGTCATTCGGGCCAAGGATGAGCCGCCAGCTGTATTTTCAGAGAGATTATTGGAGTCATATAGGCTCCCATTGATCCGGAGGACCTCAACAAAGGGCTATTAATTTAGCCTTCGTTAGCCAGTTGGCCTCAGACATAAGAAGAAAGTTACAGAAAGTGGAAGAGTTTGAGGGAGATAATTTGTCCAAGCTATTAGAGGTGGCGCAGCATGTGTTTAACAATTGGGAAGACGTCATGAAAGTCATGTTAGCAGAACCCCATGGACCAAGGCCCCAGGACCCATTAGGCCAGGGCTGAGATAGAGAACAAGGCCGTAGACCAGATGTTAAAGCTAAGACTAGAGAAGGATTTAGACTTGGAAGGGATCAGTGCGCCCTTTGTAAAAGAAAAGGACATTAGGAAAATGAATGTCCCGAGAAGGGAAAAGCACAGGAGGAAAGAGCCCCTCTTGTGCTACTTGAAGATGCAGAATGAGGTAGTCAGCGCTCCTACATTATGAGCCCCCGGGAGCCCAGGGTAACATTGCAAGTCGGAGGCCAACCTGTTAACTTTTTAGTAGATACGGGGGCTACTTACTCAGTTTTGCAGAATGCCCAAGGCCCACTATCTGAAAAGACTTTAATACAAGGAGCCAAAGGCCGAGGGGAATCTTACCCTTAGATCCAAGCCAGAATTACCGACCTAGGAAAAGAGACCATCACTCATTCGTTCCTGGTTACGCTTGAGTGCCCATCCCCCTTGCTGGCAAGAGACTTACTACAAAAATTATGGACCACCATCTCTTTTAAGGAAGGACACACTGAACTGACTCTGGGGGCCACTCCATCTGCAATAATTCTCACTTGGCCCCTCTCTGAAGAATACCTTAGTTAACAACTCTCCTGACATCCATTACAGATCCCCTTATTCGAGTCTTCCTGGGTCTTCTGTTTAGGCCCTGTGTAATTAATTAGATAACTGCCTATGTCAAAAAGCAGGTACAGGCAGTAAAACTCATGATTCTCAGGGCAAACTACGGGCCACTCCAGGTTGAAGATTCAATGATTTGAATTCCCTTAGAAAACCAGTGGGGAATGTAAAAGTATCTTTCAGTAACATCTTCCTTATTCACATGCTCCCCCAACCCTTCTCCAGCCATGACTACTTTGGAAAATATGTTGTTATGGGTTAATGGTTGTTATGGGTTAATAATATCAATTCCTCAGTAAGCTAGTCCCAAGGACAGGACAGAGAGTGATATCTTAAGGCACCAGCTGCTTGGAAGAAAATAGCTTTCAAGGCTCCCAAGAAGACAAACAAAAACAATGTGGCCGCCACAGTACAGATAACCAAACTGTCCAATTAGACGCTAACAGCCAACCTCTGCTTCTGTAATCTGCTTGCTTGCGTAATCAAAGCCCACCAAGGCATAGTTTGAGGCTACACAAACTGACCCCTATAGAGGCTTGGGGCTGATTCTCTAGTGGCGAGAGTGAGTCGCCGTCCAGCTAATAAGGGCTCATAATTAATCTCAATTGGCTCTGTGAGTCTTAGATTTGATTGTGCCACAACAGAGTGACTGGACCAAGGACAACTCTCAGTCAGACAAGTTCTAATCACATCTCCCAGAAGTGCTGACTGCTTAGTTTTGCTATAACCATTTTTCCTCCTAGGTGCCTCAGCTGTCTAGTCTATAAAATGGGGTAATTTAATACTAACCTGCTTACACAATACTCCTTTGAAGTTAACTAATGAATGCTCTCCTAGGTGCACTTAAAACTATTAGATGTTACAAAAACATTCCGTACGATCTCTCAAAGACCACGAGAAGACAAACACGTTAGTGCTAATTAAGGCATTAATTATAATCCACCCCCCACTCACCCACCCTCCAGGACCCTCTCCCAACCTGCGCACCGCTGCATTTCAGAGCTTACTTATGACCTCTCTCGGTACACTCCGGACCCAAAGCTGCAACAAAAGCAGCTGCAACGCCGATACCGAAATGGACCAGACAAAAGAAAGTGGATCTGTGCAGAGGGACCGGGCCGTGGAAGGGGATGTGCGCGACTCTTCCAACAAGCGCCCCCAGATGAAACAGGACGCAGTTCCTCAAGTCCGCCCTGGAAGACGTCCCGCGCCCGACCCCGGCCCCCCGCCCCGGCTCGCTGCCCTGCCCGGGCACCCTGGCTCCCTCGCCGCACTCCTGGCGCCTCGCCTCCCGGGCTCACGTTTCCAGACCCCGTGTAATTCCACTCGCTCCCCGGGTCGCGCCCTGAGGCCGCCGCGGTCAGCCTCAGGTGCGAAAGTCCAACCGCGTCCACACCACCTGCGGCTGCGACGGGAGGCGGGAGGCAGGAGGCGGCCGGGCCAGCGCAGCCCCCGCGCGTCCCCTCCCGGGCGAGCGCGCGGCCCCGCAAGGGCCGAAGCCGGACCCTCGGCGCGCCTCGCCGCGCTCCGCTGGGCCCCGAGCCGCCAGCCCTCACCTGCACCGGCGTACGGGAGCCGCTGGCTCCGCGCCCCGTCCCGGCGCGCTCGGCCGGCCACAGCCCGGCTCGGAGGACCCGGGGCGGCTCAGGCGGCGGTGATGCCGGTCCGGCGAGACGGGAAGCGACAGGAGCCAAACCCCGCGGAAAGCGCTCGAGCAGCCCGAGCCTCGGTCTCGGCGCCGCCGCCCGCCCCGCTCGCTCGCCTCGGCGGGTTCCAGCCCGCGCCGCGCGTGGGCGGCGCTCCGCCCCGCCCCCGCGCAGACTTGCCTGCCGCGCGGCCGGGCGGGCCCGCGCGGGCCCGTGCGAAAGTTGTGCTCTCTTGGTATCCCATCACCTGAGCAACGGAAGTTGCCCTGCCATCTCGCGTGGCCTCTGGAAGTTCTGATCTCTGAGCCCACCTGCCTGGGGCTATTCCCTGCTAAAATCGACAGCTGTCCACAGGCTCTGGCTCTGTGCCTGGGACTTCTTTCCTGAGGCAGCACCACTATCTGGTTTTAGTTTTCCCTTCTGACATCACTACCTTTGTTGCTTACCTTCTTGTGCCTAAGGTTCCATCTATGTGCAACCGAAATTAAGCACTAAAGTGTTCCTGACTCCATTCTTGACAAATTACAGTGGGTAGTGAGTTGATGACCGGACAGAAATGAAAGCGCTTATTCAGGAAGCCAGGGGGCCGCTTGGAGTAAATGTTGACTTGTCAGCAGTCATAAAGTCTGGATTCAGAGCAATAAAAATAGATGATCAAAAGACTATAAATAAGTTTTAGAATATAAAAAGCAAGTTTTAGTAGTCAGCTTGAGGAAGGGGAAGTAGGCTGAGGTGAACCACCAAAAAACTAGTAGCTTTTTTTTTCTGCTATACAGACATTTCAATTTGCTTGAAGTGGCTTATTTGGAGTCTTCTCCCAAGACTAGGGCTGTATGCAATTTCCCACCTGCTAATCAATAACAAAACCAAAGACATTTCAGGAAAAGAAAACTACAGACCAATATACCTTATGAATATAACTACGAAAATACACAACAAAAAAACTAGCAAACCAAATCCAGCATTGGAGAAAAAGCATTTTACAGTATGACCATGAGACATTTACCTAAGGAATGCAAGGTTGGTTTAAGATATAAAATTTATCAGTATACTCTTAGAAGAAGAATAAAAACTGCAGGATCATCTCAAGAGATCAAGAAAAAGCACTTGAAAACATCTAACGCTTATTATGATAAAAACACTCAAAAAACTAGGACTAGAAGAATTACTCAACCTGATAAAGGATATTTATTTCAAAAAATCAAACATCATACTTATTGGTGAAAGAATAAATAATTTCACCTAAGATCAAGAATAAGGCAAGGATGTCTGCTCTTATCACTTTTATTCAACATGGTACTGCAAGTTCTAGTCAAGGCTCTTACACAGGAAAGGTCATATATCTAATAGTGAACAAGGCAAATAAAAGAATTAATGAAGAAAACCAGGCTAACAGAACTGAAAGGTAATAGAATACAAGATCTCAGCTCAGTGAATAAATATTATCTATACCAAAGTGTATTATTGGGAAATTTCAAAGCATATGGGTTAGAGAGAAGATCTTAATAGCTTCCAGGGAGAAAAAAATCATTTGTGAAGATTCAGAAATCAGAATGGTGTTGGACTTTTCGACAGAAACATAAAGAAAATAAATTCTAAGGGAAAGAATTTCCAGTCTAGAAATTAATAAACTATGAGGTCAAAAAAAAGATTTTTTGGGTATGCAAAGTTTTAAATATTCTGTTTGTGTATCATTTCTCAGACTCCAGGTGTGTTCCACTACAACAAAGGGATGAGGTAGGGGGTCTGATAGAAGGAAGAGGAGAGGGTTGCGCCCAAGACAACTGTGGCTGGTAGAGCGGTCTCCAAAAGATGCCACGTCCCAATCCCTGGAACCTGTGAATATGTTATCGTACATAGTAAACAGTATTTTGCTGATGTAATTAGAGTTATGAACACAAATAGTGAGATTATCCTGAATTACCCAGGTAAACCCAATGTAATCACATAATCCTTTCAGAAGCAGAAAATTTTCTCCAGCTGGAGTCAGATGAAACGGAAGATGTCAGAGTGATTTAAACCCTGAGGAGACTTCACCTTACACTGCTGGAAGGAACCACATGGAAAACACAAGAAAGAATGTGGACAGCTTGTGGAAGCAAAGAACTGAATGAATTTACGGTGCTTTTTATTTTTAAAAGATGAATTTCTAGAAGTACAATGTTTATTACAAACGGGTCTGAAATAAGAAAAGACAAAAAGTTTTAATACTTTCTAATTAAGGAATGTAATTTAGCCTCCTGCATCCTATGAAGCCATAGAATAAGTAAGAGAAATGGTAGGGTGGGCAAATTTGCAATAAGAACACAGGATACTCAGTTCAAAGAGAATTTTGGATAAAATTTTAGCGTAGAAATACTTACACTAAAAAATGTTTTGTCGTTAGAGATTAAAATTTAACTGGGTATTCCTCATTTATAGAGCAACCTAAAAGGTGACCGATCCCTCAGAACAATGATTCTCAGCCTTGGCAGCACATTGGAATCTCTTGAAGGGCTTATGAAAATACCCATGCTCCATTGTCAACCCTGGTATAACTGCATCATAATTTCTTGATGACCTCAGGTGACTCCACTATATGATCACTATATGATCTTGGGACCTCAGATGACTCCACTATAAGATCAAGGCATAGGCATAGAGATGAGTCTGATGAGAACTATAGGCATAGAGATGAGTCTGATGAACTAAAAACAACCTCTTCTGTGAGTTTATAACCCGAAGTGAAGAATCACAGTTTTCTACAATAAATATCTTAAACAGTCTCAAAATTACAAATGGAGAACGTGATTTTCAATATTTTAGGTAAGGTCTTTCACTTTTTTGTGAAAAAAGATAGAAATTCAACTTCATGATTATAAGATACTAAATAAACAGTAACTGACTTTACCTATTAGGTAATTGGTATTTAAATATTTAGTAATATTCTCTTTGATCTCACCAGATACAATGGCCAGCTGAATATATTGGCATCTCAGAGTACCTGTGTCCACAGTATTTGTATTACCTGATAGTTGAGTTTTATAACCTCTGGCTTCGGTTATAATTTCTGACCAAGACTGAAATAAATAACATGAGAATTATAACTTTTTCCTACAAACTGAACACTGTGCCACAACTCATGCCATGTGAGGTCTAAGGAGGACATTTAGGTGATTTGGAGATGGTAGGCAGTTAGAAACAAAAGGCTTGGGTTAATGGCATCATTTGCACAGAAGTAATATTTGATATTGTTAGATCACCAAGGGAAGAGTAGAGAGTCCTTAAAAAATTCTATATTTAGGGGGCAGGTCAGAAAGGGAGCCTAAAGAAGTTCCTGTTAGAAGGCTCAGAAAGAAACGTAAGAATACCATGTTATGGAAAGCAAAGGCTTTCCACAAGAGTATGAAGAACAAGTGGATAGTGTCAAATGTTGCAAAGATGCTATGAAGAAAAGTGACTGGGTTTGATGACTCATGAGGCAACAGAGAATAGCTTAGGCATGGGGCTTTGGGACCATAGTGCCCTGGCTTGACTCCCAACTTTACTACTTACAATGATAAAACCCTAGGCCAAGTTTCTTAACCTCTCGGTTACTCAGTCTCTTCATTTGTAAATAGGAGATAATAATAATATTATAGAGTTATGAGATTTTAATAATTTTATCCATGTACAGTGCTTAAAATGATACCTGGGTTTGTGCCCCACTGGAGCCATAGTCCATGGTCTATGGCCATGCCAACCTGAACAAGCCTGATGTCTGATCTCGGAAGCTAAGCAGGATCAGGCCTAGTTAGTACTTGGATGGGAGACGACCTAGGCAGACCAGGTGCTGTAGGCATAAATAATAATAATAAAAAAAAAGAGCCTGAGCTCTGGCAACTCAGATTCTCTGGCTATTGATAAGGGTCATCGGCCAGACTGTTGTTAGCAGAAATGGTATTAAGTCAGAGAGGGCCTTTAGAGTCTTAGAGGAGAGGGGACTGTAGACCAAAGGTCTTTTTATTCTTCTTTAAGAAATATATTAACCAAGCCTGTTTCCCTTTATTCACTTAATAGGCAAATCAATAATAGAAATTAATAGAGATATGATTGAAATAATAAGTTTGTATCTTCTTTTTCTTGTCTAGGGACTGAAGTGGTACTTCAGCAGGAAACCCAAAACCCCACCTTGACTGAAGAAGAAAGGAAAAGAGCTCCATGAAATCCCTGTAGTCAGGGACTATGGCCATTCTCAGCAGGAAGCAGATGCAGAAGAAGAGACTTCCAGTCTCTCAACATCCATACTAATAATAAGGGTTTTCGTGGCTCTTAGAAAAGAGTTAGGCAGGATAGTTAGGAGATTTGGGGTCTGTCTGCAATGACACTGAGGTCATCCTATCCTACAAAGGGTCCACCCTAACTCACCCACAATTACGCAAGCCAAAAGGCATTTTTTTTTAACTCACACAAATAAACCAGTAGGCAGAATTAGGTACCAGTTTAAGCCAGTCACTTGTACCTGAGCAATGAAGGCTCCATCAACCTTCAATTCACCTGAGCCTCATTATACCATCATTATAATGCATATGCCTGGAAGTTCATTAATATTATAACAGACTGAATTCTGGGAACAAACATGTGCAGAAAGTAAAATGATGAATCACTGAGTCCTGTCAATCTTAGTTGTCAATCAAGGAAGCCCACTCCTCTAAGAAAAGTAACCACCCAGAGCAAATAGGAATATAACCCCTGAAGGCTTTGTTACCAGGCCTTTTGAGCCACGCTTTTCTTGCTCAGGCCTGCTTCCATGTCTGGAGGTGTACTTTCCCTTTTAATAAAGCTTTTCTTTTCTACTATATTTCGATGTCTTGTTCAATTCTTTGTTCGAGACATCAAGAACCTGGACAATGTGCTGGGAGAGGACTTCACTCTCTGGTAACAGAATGACAGAAACCCAACTCGAGTTGGCTCGAGGAAAATATTCATCAGTTTATAGGAATAAGTCTATGACAGTTTTATGCACGTTCAGATCAAAGTGTTCCAATGATTCCCTCAGCTGAATATCTCCATCTTTTGGCTCTATTTTTTCTGTGTTGGCTTTATTTACAGGCAAGATCAGTCTATATAGCAGCAAGAGAGGCCACCAGTAGCTCCAGGCTTAAATTCAATCAGCTTAGCAAAGCACAATGGAAAAAGAATACCTCTTTCTGATTAGCCACAGCAAAGTTCTGGATCTGAGTTTCAGTATATAGACTTGGATCACATGCCCATTCCCATCAATTACTGTGATTAGAAAGAGATAACTAGCAGTTTGGTCGGTTAAGTGTCATTTGTTCACCCATAAAACTGTGTGTATGTGGGGGGTGTGCATGTGTTGGGATGTGGGTATTGGGGGGAATCAGCCTCCCTATTCAGACCATATAGGTAGATAGTGGGAGTTCCTCAAAGGAATATTGGTTGCTGTTATCAGAACATTGAAATGACTATTTGGGCAGGCAAAAGTAAAAGATACCATTGTAAGTAGTATGTGTGTGGTTAATTGAGCACAGAAAGATTACTGAACATCAGAGAGCCCAACTGAAGTTTGAATGATGGTAGAAATCTATATGTAGGTTTTGAGACTTCCTTCAAAATGGTCAACATCCTAGGAAGAGAGAGACAATAAAATGAGGTGATTTACATGAGGCTCATGCTTAGGGAAGTGAACAGAGCTGACAGACAAGCATCAAAAAAATAAAGGTGTCATAAAAGAACTGTTGAAATGGCAATCCATGGGGCTCAAACTGGGAAAGGATGCAATAAGGCCAGAAAAATATTGGCAAGGTATTCCCTAGCTATCTGCATGTTCCTGCCATAGAAAAGTTATAAAGCTAGTGATAAAATTATTGAGAAAGGCAACGCTCCTGGAGATTTTGTAGGTTACAGGAGTGGAGATGGGAAGATACTTCAGGAAAAGGTAGCTGTTTATTTTTATTTTTAACTCTCTTTAGGATGTGTAAGACTAAGTGAAATTCTGAAAAAGCTGAAGAAATATAATTTTATAATTATATAAGTTATATATGTAATATATATTTATATATATGTAATATATAGTTATATATGTAATATATATTTTATAATAAATATATAATTAATTAATTCATATTATTAATAAAATCAAAGCAGATTTTTTTTTTTTACCAGGTAGGCTCATTCTGTGATCTTTAAAACACATAATTGGAAAAATCTTCTTTCAAGAAAAAGAATGATATTGTGAAAATACCAAAGACTTGAGATTCATGATTTTCAGCTACATAATCTTGGGCAAGTCATACAACTTTAACTCCAAGTTTCCTCACATATAAAAATTGTTTATCTTAAATGGCTTGTCTTAGTAGTTGAGATTATCAGACAGAATTATATGGGAAAGTCAGTGTCTTGCAACAATATAATCATTTAAATATGTAATTTTTATTAGGAACTATTTTACAATTTAGAAAGCTACTATAGTAATCAATAATCACTAGGTAGAATTAACATTAATTTCTAACCTACTTGTATAGGATACACATATTTAACACTAAACTTTTCATTAAGTTTCCTTCCAGATTGTAACTTCCCAAACAGTTTGAATCTACTGACCCTTACCTTTGAGTTGTCTTCTCTAAGTTAATAGTTCAAAGCAATCTTGTACAATCAATTCATTTACCTAACATTGAGAATATTGTTTCAAATAGGTTACATATACCTTCCATCTTCATTGAGAATATTGTTTCAAATAGGTTACATATACCTTCCATCTTCAAGTGTTGTCATGGGACCTGTTCCAAATGTTAGTTGTTCGGTTTCAGAATTTAAATGAAATTGGTTCATGAAAATAATTTTCATTTATCAGGGAGTAAGAAAAGAGAGAGGAGTGAAAAAGAAAAAAATGTGATTTATATGCACTGTTTTCACAAAATAATCCAAGCAAATATAACCTCTTAAATAGTGTGACACTTCTCACTCTTGCTCACTCTCTGGTAGCAGCAAAAACTGAATCTGTCAGATAGCCTATTACTTTCCTTGCAAAAGGAGAACTTGCAGTGTGCCCTAATATTCAAGTTTGTGACCTTGGGCACTGTGGACATGAAATTCACAAATTTACCAAAATAGCATCATTTACACTGGTGCACATTATTTCACATATCTCTGTCCCATATCCTTTAATAGTTATAGTAGTTGTTACTTCTGTCCTTTACTAAAGGGATCAAAAATTTGCAATCTTATAATTACACTTATAAATTTTACTGTTAGCTACCCAATAAGAAGGTGATGCCAATAATTCTTCAAAAAAAAAAAAAAAAGGTTATAATTTGAGACATGCTTTGACAGAGAATTACTTACAGGATGAAGTTCCAAATACATTGCATCCATGATAGTGGACATTTTAATTATGTAGTTAACAGTTTTATCCTTGGGAATATGCACAATGGAACAGAATAAATGCCACTCGGATGAAAGACCTAAGCCTGGCTCTTTCATTAACTATATGTGCTTCTTCTGGTTAAACCACTTAACCTGCCAGAATCTCAGTTTCTTTATCTGTAAAATAACAGAATCACAGAATTTTAGGACTGGGATACACCCTGACAACCAGGGCTAACCGGAGGTTAGCTCTACCTTATCCAGTCTTGAGGCAGAATTCATTTTTAGCTTCAGCTGCAGCTGACTAGACTGTCATTTCTGATAATACAGAGACATCTTTTTTATTCTGAAAACCAATTACTTTGCTATTTTGATATGCTACTAGATCCAAGGTTTATGGAAAAAAATCCTCTCAAGTGATTATCTGAAGTAATGAGTACATGAAAGAAAGAAAAACAAATAAAAAAGTGACTAAATTAAGTCTGCTTCAGGAAGTGTTTTGTTTAGTCAAGGCATGAGGCTTCGGTGTTTGGGATTATCATTGAAATTGCATCCATCACCAGTAACAGAATCTTTGGGTTCAGAGAGTTAACAGGGGATAAATTAAGAGAGTTAAGAAGGGATAACCTTGGTTGGTTACTATTAGAGAGGAAGGAAAGATTAGTAACATAATGGTAGTATCCTGTCCTGAAAGTGCCAAACATATTTTGCATCTCCACCATCCTCAAGTGAAGGTGAGCATTTAGTACCACAAATGTGCAGTGCAGGGACCAGTCTATGAGCAATCTAGCAGCTGTGATGCTGAGCAATTATTTACGATCCTATTATAATGCTAGTCTTTAAAAATAACTACTATAATTTAATACCAATATTATGATAATATTTTAAAATAAAATTGCAGCTTTATTCTGATATCCCAGAAGTTCATGCTATGATGGTAATATTCCATTTTGACCTTGAAGTTGGCTAAAAAAACTGATATAAACATTTATTCAACCAAAATACGCATTTGGTGCACTTCTATGGAAAATTTAGTTCAACTTTTCACCAATTCCGTAATTGCTTCCACATTATCCTAGAAGGTAGCTGTTCACTTCTGTTTAGGGGTCTTTCAATGATGGGCAATTTACTTCTGAACAAGGCAAAATTTTTCTTGTCTTATTTCTAGCCAGCTCTAATTAATCAAATATTCTTCATTATACCTGAAATCTTCTTGCTTAATGATATTTTATCTACTGCCCTTAATTCTATCTTCTTATGGAACATATTTAATAGAATAAGTCTGTTTTTATAAAGCTAATTTTCAAAGATTAGCGCTCTACAGATTTGAAGGCAATCCTATGCCATTTCTTTTCCAGGCTAAGTGTGATCAGGCCCTTCAACCATGTATGTCACATGCAGGCCAGACCCTTCACTAGCCTAATGTTCACCTCTAATACTTGATGTCCCCCTTAAAAATGTAGAAGGACATGAGAAGCCTGGACTTAGTGAATTCACTCACTCAAGAGATTTTTATTGGCCATCTCTAGTGGGAGGACACAATAGTGAACAAAACAGATAAAAATCTCTGCCCTGTGGAGCTTACATTCTCAGGGGGAAAGACAGCAAATAAGTAAAATATGTAGTATGTTAGAAAGTAAAATGTGCTATAAAGAAAGATAAAGCAAAAAACGGAAACAGAACATTTGGAGAGTGAGGGTGGGGTTACAGTTTAAAGTAGTGGTCAGGGAGGAACTCACCGAGAGATGACTATGCCAGTTATCAACTGTTTGCTCCTCTGGATCTATTCTCCTCCTCCTAGTCTCCATCTCAGGAGGCTGAATTATAGAGTAGATGAATAGTTCCTGTACCATCTGGCTTCCTGTTTGGGTTAACAGGGGACTCTAGTAAGACATCAGAAGGAGGGAGGAGAGTGAGGGCAGGATATTTATTCCCTGTCACTTAAGGAGGCTCTCAGGTTCACTATGCTCTCAATTGGAAGTTATAATTCTTCCCAACGCTGCTGGTTCTACAAGACTTTCTTTCCTGGTTCCAGGAACTGCTCACTCCCCTTGTCCCTTTAGACCTAGAAGTGGAAAGATCTAGGTTCTGTGCTATCCCTTGTCATTTCTTTACATCCACACTTTTGAAAATTCCCTTTGTCCATGAATCTTCCTCTAAGTATCCTATTTCAAGTATGCTGTTTCTTGTTGAGACTGACTGATGTAGTGATATCTGAGCAAAGATATGGAAGAAATTAGAGTAAGCCATAGAGATAACACAAGGACATGAATATTCCAGGAGCAGTAAGTACAAAGGCATATTGCTAAAGGCATAACCTGGCAGTGCAAAGCACAGAGGAGCTTTCATCTCCCTTGACCATTACATTATATGTTCATAAATGTACTTGAAGATTGCAGTAGCTTTCTCATGGTAGTCATATGCTTTGTTTATAATGGGCTTGTCATAAAATCAAATCCAATTCTTCTGATTCATTAAGATCTCAGAGCAAAATACAGGGTTTCATGTTTTTCTCCATCAACTTTTATTTTTTTTGTCATTAAACAAATATTTAATAGGCACTGACTAGATGTCAAATCTTGTGCCATATACTGGGAAATCGAACGGTAAATAAAACAGGAATGGTTTCTACCATTCTGGAAGTTTCAGCTTAGTATCAGAGACACCAAATAATCACACCAATAAAAATAAAATTAAAATGAAAGTGCTGCATGAGGGAAGTATGAGGTAGTCTCAGAGAATATTTCTGAAGAATTTGACTAAGTCTGGGAGTTCACAGAGGCTTCTCTGAGGAAGTGATGATTGAGATGAATGTGAACTAAAAATAGTGAGCAATTTCATAAAATGGGAAATTAAAAGCTTTACAGAAAAAAGAAAGATTCTATGCAAAGGCTCTGGGGTTGAATCATTACTTATCGGTTCAAGAAACTAGAAATAATTCCTTAGGACTGGTACACAGCCGGGGAGTGAGAGTGTAATATAAAATGAGGCTAGCAAAATTAAAAAGGGTTAAATCATGCAGGGCTTCACTGGTTATGGTAAATAATTTGTTCTTTATCCCCAAAGCAGTGAGAATCAATTGAAGAGTTCAAGCAGCTAGGTGAATTGACCAGGCTTTTTTTTTTTTTTAAATATCAACCTGGCAACAATATGGAGAATGAATTGAAGAAAGTTAAGAATAGACCCCCAAAGACCAATTAGAAGGCTAGTGCAATAGCCTTGAGGAGAAATGTTGGAATTGTGGTCAAAATGGAGTAACTCTCATATTTGAAAGATCTTGAGAAATCGGCAGGTAAGAGGAAGTTGGCGCCTATGATGACAGCACTGTATTTCTTGTTTGCATAACTGGATGGTAGGAGCATCCAGATTAAATACGGAACAATGGAAGACAAGTGTGTTTTAGAAAGAAAGATCAAGAATTTGGTTTGGGATATATAAAACCTAAGATCCTCATAAGATACCCAAGAAGAGAGGTCGGATTAAAAATGTGAGTCTGGAGCTGAAACAACAGGTCTTTATATAACTGGCAATCTATATAGCAGGCAACCATGATGTTGGTTTTGTTTTATGATATGAATTAAGCAATATTTCAAAAATACTGATTGTATTATTTGGAGTGCTAGCTACTATTTTTACTTCTGAGCCCTCTGAAATCTGGTAGCGTGCTTTCCATATATTCATCCAAATCAGTAACCATTAAACTGGACAGCGCTAAATCCTAATAAAGAGCATGATTTTAATATCTTGCACCATAAGTGGATACTGGCTATGATCTGAAACAGCATTTCCCAAGCCGTCACTGTTCTCTTGGGTATTAGCATACATTTTACATTTTTGGCCACCCTTTTGGTGCCTTCTTATGAACTTTCTTCTTGGTATAGGTATCTTTCCTATTTATGCTGTGTACTTTTGGTGTGACAGACCTGAAAGATATAATTGCATAGCTGAAAAAGTAGAAAAAAAAGACATACATATTTAAGGTACCAAATGCTTTAAATGTTTACTTGAAAAATGACTAAGGGAAGAATGTTCAATTTGTTTATGACTTGTTGGCAGATTTAAGCAACTCTTGTTATTGATTCATTGTGTGTCTGCTTTGGTACCTACTTGAAGGCAGCAGAAATAGCAGCTGCAATATCTCTGGTGTATGTAGAACATAGTTCTATCTCCTCCATTTTCCTATACAATGTTCTAAATCTCAGTCCCTCATACTCAGAGCTGGATTCTAAGACTTCTTATGTATCTTCACATAACCCAGAGGTCAGCTGTCTCTCTTCTTTTCCATCGGCTCTTTTCTATTTCCACAAGAAATGCAACCACACCAAGCATGTTGCAATATTTGTAGTTTTGTGTCTCTCAGGGGATTGCATTGTACCTCACACAGCATATCACTTCAAAATCTCACTTTGCTGTCCCTTCCTGAATCCCTGCTTCTGGCTGCACAATCACTGGACTCCTCTTTTTTGCCTTCCCCGTCTTATTGGTCTCAGCTCAGTCCCTACCCCATCCCTGGCTTCTATGTGGTTAGTCCTTTCTTCCTCAGGTATTTATTTCAAACTCTCCAATCTCCCTTTTTTTCCTTCTGGAGAGCAAGTTAGGGGGTTTCTAGCATCTGTCTCTAAACTTTCACACTTCTCAAAGCTCACCAACCGAGGACCCTCCAGATACTAGGGCCCACTCTCCTAGGGTAGTAGGAGGTTGCAAATTTATAATAAATTTATAATGAATATTTTTACTGTGAGATATTTACAACGTTTTCTCATTCCTTCTACATGGAAGGAAAATCAGGCTATTTATTTTTTGAGTGTCTCAGTGCTATCCCAGGGCCATTCCCTAACACACTGACAGATCAGGCTGGAGGGGAAAATAAGAAAGCTGGGAAATTAAGAGGGGTGGAGGGGATAAATTAGTTGGAAAGATTGTAAGGAAGGTAGACATTTTCTGCCCCGAAAATGCTTCATGATGTAATAACCTATGTGCTATTTGAAAAGAGTTAATAAAGGGCAATTCAGTAACTAATTAGGGATATTAACCTACACATAGATAAACAGTATGATCTAAAATGTGTGTATTAGTTTTAATCCATACTCTAGGACAATTGATTAATGGTTGAAATAATTGATAAGCAATCCATATCCCAGAGGTATTTGAAAAACTAGTATTTGAAAAACCAATGACTACATTTATCATTGATCCATACCAAAAGTTTTGATAATTGGAGCATGGATGATAGAAATGACTGTTCTTTCATGTTGTTGGTGGTGTTCAAAGTATGAACAGATTAACAAAGAAAACTTTCACAGATACCTCCATGCTTGCTTAAACAGGAAATTAGGACCTAGCAGTCCCAGAAGGCTTCGCTTTTGAGAATAGCTTGACCCTAAACACAAGGACTCCATCAGGTCATATATCTAAACATTTTTGGAGTTGCCTGTTGTGTGTCTGCCAGGAGGTTGGCAGAATCCTACAACTAGTATATTGTATCTACCTGGAGTGAATCTTTCTTGCAAAGAACTTGAAAGGACAAAGGACAGGAACAATACTGAATTTACAGAATAGGTTAATCACCTTTTTTTTTCTCTAATTTTTTTGTATTGTAGTAAGATACACAAAACATAAAACTTACCACCTAAATTATTTTTAAATGCATAGTTTAGTGGTATTAAATACATTCATAATGTTGTGCAACCATAAAACTGAAACTTTGTACTCATTAAATAATAACTCACCATTATCATCTCTCCTCAGTCTCTTGCAATCACCATTCTATTTTCTTTCTCTATGAGTTTGACTGCTCTAGGTACCTAATTTAAGTGCAGTCATATAGTATTTGTCTTTTTTGTGACAGCTTATTTCACATAGCAAAATCCTCAAGTTTCACCCATGTTATAGCATGTGTCAGAATTTCACTCCTTTTTAAGGCTGTCATCTTTTCTTTTACCTTTTGTTTTCTAGTATTTGTAGCTGTGGCAAATTTCGGTCTGTGATTTGCTTTCATTACAATACTTTGGGGGAGGAGATCTATAGTCCTCTTGAGCCATGCTATTGTTATTTACCAAAAAGTATCTAATAATTAAGAATGATCAAATTGGCTAGGTCAGTTCTCAAAATTTAGTTTATAATCTTTATTATCAACATCTTTAAGTACTTACTTATTACATTTCAGGATTATAAACCAGTTCTCAGAAAAAATGTGGCCATATTTTGTGGATAGTTGTTTTATGTTAAGGCAGGCAAATTTTCAATTAAAAAAAATCCTTATAAATTATTTGATTATTGCTTTTATTTATTCACTTGAAGGCTTTTTACTGAATAAAATCATTCTAAATAATTTTATACAGCTTAGGTTTTGAGTTCTAAATGGAGGCAGAGTTTGGATTCAGTGTTTTAGAAATCTGGCAAAGACTTTTCAGTTTTAAACTAATTTTTTGCAAGTGTTCTCATAGCTTAAGGCAGGGGGTGCAATGGAGAAATTTCCTATAAACACTGTGTGTGTTCCTGTGACACTAAGCTTTCATTTCTGCGTTATTACTGCAATTGAGAAAGAGCCCAAGGAGACAAGAAGAACAAGGAGATAGAATTAAAAGAAATCAAATAGAAAATTTTGCCCAAAGGAAGCAAACACGATAAGAATTAGAGACAAAATAAATGATCAAGATTAGACTGATGAAATAACTTAGCGCCCATTGCAAAGTCTCTACTTTGGGTCTAAGTGTAATAAAGTTATAATTTTGAAAATGTAAGTTAAATAATTTCAATTGTTTTCTAGTACTGGAAAAAATTAATGCTTTTCCATGATGAAAGATAAAATAACATATATTGAGTGTATTTATTGAGCATCACCCATGTGCTAGGCTCTTTCAACAAACAGTATCTTATTTTTTAACTCTGTACTGTTCAGCTCATTACTAAGGAAGTATGTTTGGTTATTTATACATGCAGGGTCATCATAATTGGATAGTGGTATGAATGATAGAAAGATAAAATGGGTACATTTCGAGGATGTACATTTTCTTAAGTAGCAAAGAATAAAGATGTGTAACACAGAACCCCTCCAGATGGAGTGACAGCTTCCCACAATACCAGAGTTTCCCATGGAGATTTTAGCTGTGGACAATGTCGCTGGTGTAAAGTAAGGTTTCCTCCAGCATGGAAAACTGTCTTTGTATCTTTGTGTTCTGTGCCTGTCTGGCTGGAGGTAACTGGTAAAAAACAACCCAAACACATTCTTAAGTACTTGTTGCAGAATTAGGTAATGTGAAGGTCTCCCAGGAGCATCCCTCAGCAGGATAGGCTTATGTTTGAAGTCATTTCTATAATGCACTAAAGAAAACAGAGCCTCTACCATATTAAAAACTTGTGCATCCTCAATGGCAAAATTGAAGGAGTTGAGGGCAGACCCAAGATATATAAGGCTACAGAAAATGAAGAGCTGGGTGTGTAAATATAACGTAGATGTAAATATATTAGTATATAAGTATGTGTACATATTATTTTTAGATAGGTGAAGCTTATTTTAAATGCCAGAACTACTGGAACTATTTTTCCTGAGTCTCAAACCAGCATTCTGAAAACAACACCTCCCTATTCCATCCCCCACTCCCCACCCCCACCCCCGGGGCTAAATCCATACTATCTCTTAAAAACAGATAATTATTTACCTTTAAGTCAAATATCAAACTAGAAATGTTACATTCATGAAATGCTCAAATTATCAGTGAAATTAGTGATATTTTAAAAATATTTTTTTCTCTGCCTTTCCCTAATGATTTCCAAAAATAGCAAGTTGACATCCAAAAGCCACGTTACAAAGACTAATCAATAGCCTTTCGCTATAAAAAAAAATCTAACAGAATAAGAACTATTTAAAGAATTTTTTAAAAACCAAAGCCTCCTTGTCTTATATCAGTACTTACAGTATAGAGAACACTGCTAGTCAGAAGACAGAATTTAAAACTTACAGGCATTCTTAGAAATCCTCTCAACTTATAAACTTTAATTTATACTTTAGATACTCAATGAATAAGAAAGTGAAAAAACATTAAGGATATGCTTTTGGTAAAAATAAGATACTTTTGAGCCCTGGTTATACTTGAATATTTATCCTTTCCCCTAATCCAAGTAGCATAACACCCACCTTCAAAGTAGACCTTCATGATTGTTTTAAAGTTGCAAGCAGTAATATTTAAATGTAAAAAAAAAAATAATTGGGAGAATCATGTGTATGACTTTAATATATTCATGAATTTATGTGACAGGCAATTTTTTCGATACCTTGTTGCTTCAATGCTTTGAGTATGTATAATAATACATTATGAAGAATTATTCATTGAAAAGTTTTGGTATTTAAAACTTTGGTTGTCTGACCATTTCATTCTGCTCTAACTTACAGCATGAATTTTGAACAAGTCATAATTTCTGTGGGTCATAATTAACTCACCTGTCAACTGCCTTTTAGTATACGTAAATATATTTATGCATATATATTTTTCTGTGGAGAGAATTCACAACTTTCAATGGCTTCTCAAAGGAGTGTGAGATACAAAAGGGAACAAAAGGTTTGAAAATGATGGAGTTAGCTAATTTTTAAGGTCTTATGATAAATGCTATTGGTGCTTGCCCAGATCCCCTTTACTAATCCATCCACTCATCTCTCAGCTGTTGTCAGTGTCTACTAACAAAACTCACAGATGCCCTCTTCTCTAAAGAAAAACCCTCAGGGAAATGGGAGCCACTTTGTCTGGAAGGCTATGCATACCACCACCCAAATCCCCAACTCAGGGCAGGGCAGACTTTAACCAATGACTAATTAGCATGTGGTACAGAGGCGTGCCCATTACCTCAAGGTGGGACCAATTCCATGGTGCAATCTGGGTTCTAGAACTTCCCTGTGAGATTAAATCGAAGTAAGTCTCAAGCAGAGAATGCATTCTTGAGTAGCTACTCTGCCCCCACCCCACCCCATCCCAACCTCATCCTGTTTCTCTCTCTCCTCCTCAGAGCATTCACCCCAAATCATTGGAACAGGAATCCTTGTCTCAGACTCTGCTTCCAGGAAAATGCAATATGGCAGGCATCTTTGAGTCCTATCATTTTGTAGGACTAGGTAGGTTCCTGTAGTTAGCTTGTTCACTCTAGATTATTCTGGAGCTAGATAACAATGAGAATACTGTCACTGATAAGTGGAGTTTAACTGCATGCTGCAGTCAAGTAATCACTAAGACATTAGTTCACCGTGGTAAACTGGGATGGAATACAAGTGAAAGGGACCTACTACATGCTGTAGTGTCTAGTGGGGTTGAGCAGTGTGTAGACATAACTATAAGGACTGAGATTGTGTAGCTCTTGCTAAGTGCCATTAATTTAAGAGAGATAACAGCTCATATCTATTAATCAACAATATGAAGCAAAGAGGGAGGGTCTGGGGGTCTTTTTGGCAACATTTAAAGACACACATCTTCTGCACCCAGAGGACATGTCATAATGAAGGCACGGCTCAGGACCTAATTGTAAGAATAGCAGAACTTCAGAGAAGATTGAATTCTCAGCTCAATTCTCTAGAGGCTGGTGTGCCCTTCTCCACCCAGGTGCTGTGAGTTAGCTGGTAACAGCTCACAGCTTCTCCCTTCCATAGAAAATTTCAACTAAAATGGAGCCAACTAGCATGGAGGCCATGCATTGACCCCCAGCTTCAGCCAATGACTTGACCAGCCTGAAAGTACGAAAAGGGCCAATCTTGCCTTAAGATGGGAATGATACTGTAATGCAATCAGGGCTCCAGACCATCCCTGTAGGATCAGGGCAGAGCTAGTCTCCAGCGGAGATCATATCCTTGCTTAGTGTTTTTCCCTGTTTCATTCTGCTTCCTTCACTCATCTTTTTCTGAGATTACTGCCTAAACAAATCACTTGAATAGAAATCCCTGTCTCAGGCTCTGCTCCCAGAGCAATGAGCATATGATAATCATTATCTAGTTCTAGCATTCTAGGAATCCATGGTTATAATATGTTGAAGTGACTAGGTAGAGTTAGGGATAGGTTATGGGTAACTGAAGGGCAGAGGAGGAAAGGCAACAACTTAGACTGTGCTCTTTGACAGATAACTTGATCAAGATATAGTATGCTCAGTCATTTTAATATAGGGAGGAGGCAAGAGAATTAAAAATGCTAATCAAGCCACTTTCAGAGACTGCAATGTGCTGATCAGCCCTGCAGCCAGGCCTGGAGGACACCTTCGGAACAAAGGAAGATTTCTGCTGGATTACTAACAACCCATTCTCCACACCTGTGAAGGGGAAATAGGAACAAAGAGTCATTCCCTAGGGCTAAAACCATGGG
>CM053501.1:70358242-70534252 GCA_028627145.1 Eidolon dupreanum
CCCATGGTTTTAGCCCTAGGGAATGACTCTTTGTTCCTATTTCCCCTTCACAGGTGTGGAGAATGGGTTGTTAGTAATCCAGCAGAAATCTTCCTTTGTTCCGAAGGTGTCCTCCAGGCCTGGCTGCAGGGCTGATCAGCACATTGCAGTCTCTGAAAGTGGCTTGATTAGCATTTTTAATTCTCTTGCCTCCTCCCTACATTAGTTTGAAGAGATTAAAAACAGAGTTGAAAGGACTGTGGTATACTTTTTTTTTTTAAATCTAAGGAATGATGATTTCTTAGTGACTAAATGAGAGTCTAAATGAATAATAGAAAAAGGCCATGTCTTTTTCTGATCTTTTGTGGCTAGTATTTTAACTTGATAATTCAAAGGCACCGATATCTGGTTTTCTTTTGCAGCACCTGGACCTAAGCACTTGCCATCTTTGTTTTTACTTAATAGAGTATTATATGTGGAACATTCTGATAATTAAAAGAAACATGCCCCCCAGGGAAGAGGTACTACACTTGTTGGGACCTGTACAAGTCCCTACCTATCATCTTAAAGGTAGGTACATTTTGACTTCATACTCTGGCTAAAAAAATTAATTGCTTTGTGTGTCTCCTTATGGCCACTATCAATAGGTTTGCATTACTTTGCTGGGATAATTCTCTGCTACCTAATTAAGTTCCCTAACAACTTCTCTGGTCATTCTATAGTCCCCCAGTATGGTCTCATTCTCCTGGACAAGCCCGGTTGTCTCCTTCTCTTCCTCTCTTCCTGATGTTTTCCCTGCTTCCTAGAGAGGACATAGTTCTAACCAGCTCTCTGGCCTCACCCTCTTCAGCTCAGACTCCAGGCGCCACCCTGGTCTGCCTCATCTTGCATCAGTCGTCCCCTCTGAATTGCTGCTGGCTTAGCTTGGTGACTAGTTGATGAGCTGGTGAAGCTTTGCTGCCCCCTTCTGGTTTGAATGCTCAACAAATATTTGTTTAATGAATCCTGGAAATGTATTGTAATTGCATGTCTTTCTAAATGATAGTGTATAATGAAAAGTTACATAATTTAAAAAAATTAAATAATATTTACTGAGAAGCTCATGTGTGCCAGAGATATTGGGTTTTTGGAGATACAGCAGTGAATGAAACAGACAAAAACCTGTGCCTTCCTGGAACAGTCAGGGGGAGAGACAAGAAGTATACAAAGTAAAATGTGTAGTAAATCGGGAATTAAATAAAAAGAAATAAAGCTGTGAAGGGACATAGAAGGTGGATATTTTAGATAAAGCCAGGGAAGTTTTCCCTGAGACCTGAAGGACATGATAGCAAAGAGAATAATAAACACTGAAGCATGAAGCTGCTTGGTATGTTTGAGGAACATCAAGGAGGCCAGTGTGGCTGAAGCATTGGAGCAGAATGATTAAGGGGGAGTAGTGGGACGTAGATCAGAGAGCTAAGTGTGGTAGGGCTGGCAAAAACAGGTTTTACAGGACCTTGTAGGCAATATATATATGCATATACATGTATATGTACATGTATGTGTGCCTGTGTGTGTATGTGTGTGTGTATGTGTGTGTGTATGTATGTGTGTGTGTGTATATATATATATATATATATATATATATATAATCTCAGATATATATAACTGAATTTAGATTGGAAGCTAATGAAGAGTTTTGAGTAGAGGGGAAACATGGCGTGGCATATTTAAACAGATCATACTGAGGATCATATGATGAATAGTTGGTAGGAGTGGCAAAGAACAAGCAGGGAGCCTAGTCAGGCAGCCAGGAGTAGCAGTGACTTAGACCAGCATGATAAAATGGAGGTGGTAAAATATGGACAAAATCTGAGTATATTTCTAGGGTAAAAAATTTGCTGATGGATTGGATGAGGGTGTGAAAGAGTATGACAGGATGACTGAGCAAACAGACAGCTGGAATTGCCATTTATGAAGATGGATAAATCTGGGGAAAGGGCAGGTTAGAGAGATAAAGGAAGACAGAAAAACCAGAGTTATTTGGAAATGTTTAGTTTGAGATGCCTATTGGACATATACCAAATTTGAGATCAGAGGACAAATCTAGCGTAGTGATAAACTGTTTGGAAATATAGCATACAGATGGTATTTAGAGACATAAGAGTAGATGAGATCAAATTAGGAACATTAATTCAATGTGGCAGGAGTTGTTGCTAAAACTGAATTATCACTTGCAAAATGACTTCAGAACAGAGTGCATTCGAGATTTAAATGCCCATTTGACTTGTGATATATGAAAACTTTATCCTTTTCTTAGTTTTCTCTATCAGACCATTGTGAAACTATATAGTTCATATAGCTCACTCTGTAGTCATCTGGTCTTCTGGTGGCATGACTATATCTTTTATGAATTAATACTGCCTCTTTTTCTCCTTAGTTCATCACAATTAAAATATCTGCTAACAATAACAGGATTGTGAACGCAAGTGCAAATACTTGCAGTGTTATGAAGTGTCTGCCATGCCTTCCCCATTCCCATATTCTCTTATTTAACCAGAAAATGTCTACATATTCATTAAGACTCAGTTTATATATAATCCTCTCTGAGAAGCCCTTCTTGATGTCTTTGGCAGTGACTTTTCTGTGTTTTCATCATGCCTCTTTTTACCTCTCAATAGTTGTTGTCATGTAACTAATGATTAGCTTTCATATTCTTTTTTACTATGTGACTGTAATTCTCTAAAGCAGGGGTCTCCAATCCTTTGGCCGTGGAAAGGTACTAGTCGGTGGCCTGTTAGGAACTGGGCTGCACAGCAGGAGGTGAGCAGTCAGCTAGTGAGCAAAGCTTTTCTGTATCTGCAGCCGCTCCCCAGCGCTAGCATCACCACCTTAGCTCCAACTCAGATCATCAGGCATTAGATTCTCATAGGAGCATCTGTTCCTGGTGCCAAAAAGGTTGGGGACTGCTGTCCTACAGGGCAGAATGGTACTTTATTCATTTTTGTATGCTTGGTAACAGTTACTATTATATAGTAAGTGCTCAATAAGTATTAAATAGTAAATAAATAGCATTTGTGCCAAACAAAATGAAGTGCTTTTCATTTTGGCCACTTATTTTGAATAAATTGAAATCAGATGATTTCAAAAGCTATTTAATATCTAGGTGCCTTCAAATAAAGGAGGGAAAGATCTCTTTATTCTCCTCTGGGTTGTTTAAGTAGCTGCCTACGTTTTTATTTTGACATTAATTCTGTTGGCCAGAGGAGATCCTGTCTGAAGAATTATCGAACTTTATTCTTCATGGGTGTTCTTTTTGCAAGTCTCATATCAAAGGGCTGTATGAGAATTTATTCACGTCAAGGCTCCTTGTAACAGTTGTGAACTAGGATCCATTTGGAAGATTAACTATGTGATTCCTAGTGCTGGCTGAATGTTTTTACTAAGAATTTTTGCATTGGTTTTCTTTGGCATAACCCCACACCTGTTTCTAGGCAAAGATTGGTCGAGAAGTTTTGGTCGTTTATATGTTTTGTTCCCATTATCTATTTAAGTTTTGTTTAAATTTTGTTCCCATTATCTATTTATTTGGCAAGTCTTTATGTAGATGTTAAATAATTTTCCATTTAGGAAAGTGGCTTCAAAGCCTCCCCATCCCAAGTAGTTTATATTGAAAAGAGCAGCCATTCAAACTTGTACCTAAGTAAACAATCTTTAAATAAATATCTATTGAATATTTCCTATGTGCCAGGAATTGTTTTGGGTGGTAGAGACACAATAGTGAATAAAATAATGTTCCTTGATCTTATGGCTCATACTTTCTAATAAATAAATCATAGATAATAACAAAAAACAAGTACTTACCTTTACTTCAAGTACAAAACTTTACTTCATAGCATGTAATTGTGAAATCATTACCTGGGATTCTATAAGATCTATGGCTTCTGGCTGGATTTTGGAAGCACTGGCTGGTGGTCAGAGGGTGGGAGGCAGGGAAGAGGTTGAGATGTTTGTTTTCTTCTCTTCTGCCATAAGTAGAAGCATGGTTCTGGCAGTCCTGAATTACTCTATAACCATAGCTCCTGTCAGATGGCACATCTTCTGTGAGTCCAGCTCTTGCCACCTCTGCTAACACTGGTCACTTCTTTGCTCCTTTGGGCCTAAGTGTGGCAGCTGCTTTGTGCTGTAATAATCCCACTGCCCACACCTCTGTAAGAACTTTGTCCTTCACTTAAATCCTTTTATTTAAGTGCCCTTTTTTTCCTGTTGAGACCATAACTGATATAGCAGAGATGTGAAAGAATAATCACCCATATACAGAGGTACTCTTCTATACATTTCCATGGAGGAAGAATATTCTAGCTCTGTATCTTACACAGTTTAGGTTCTTCAATACATTTTGTTACTGATAATGAAAAATCTCAGAAAAATCTATTCTAGGGGCCCCAGAGCCATTGGAAAACAGAATCTGACCTATTGTTGAGGTTGGTTTTATCTATAATTTGGTTTCATGAACATAAGCTATTATTGCTGCACTACATTTCTTCAGGTGAAAACTAAATCAAAAGATTTATAGTCTCAAAGACTGATACCTCTTCATATTAAATGGAGAAGCAGAGGCTTACTGATTTAAACGGTATGAATATTATTATAATTCCCAGTGGTAAAAGTGAATTTGCTATATAATACAGAATTGGATAAGAGTGTTGAATTTATTCTTTTCTCTCCAAGCATGTTAAATGCTGGTTCATGTCTATGGCTGTAGAGAATCATGTGTTCTGATGTCCAAAAACTTAAAAGTAATCTAATACAATATTCTAAATAATAAATTTCTATCACAAAATCTCCGATAAATGACTTTCAGTTTTTGCCAGAATATATTCAGTTTGAGAGATCTCATCATGCTACATTATGGACTAATCTACTCCACTTGCAATACATCTAAGTATTAGTAAGCCCTTCCTTAGATTGCCTTTAGTCAACTCTTCTATAAGTCCCTTTTATTAACCCTAGTTCTGCCTTGTCACACTAATGCAAATAACTCAAAGCTAAAGTAAAAAACAAACAAACAAACAAACAAACAAACAAAAAACCTACCCGAAAGCATTATAGGTAACAGTGCCTGGCACTACTACAATGTCAGGAATAATTCCTGTTCCCACTAGCAAGACCAGAAAACCTCCAGATATAGAAGACAAAAGGTAGAGTGCACAGAAGGATTTTGCTTCAGTGATAGTAAATAATAAGCCATAAACTAAATAGTGTTCTATTTGACTTAATAAATCTTAAAACTCTGAAGGTAGCAAATTGTTTCCAAGTAACTTAAACTGAATCACAGAGGGAAAATAAAACCCATCTAAAATATAAAAGAACATAAATATCCAGCATCTAACAAGATAAAATTGATAATGTTTAGCATCATGACAAAGTTCCCTGGCATATAAAGAATTAGGAAAATACAATCGATAATGAGGAGATAAATCAATCATCTGGGACTGACACAGATAATAGAATTAGCAACAAGAACACTAAAATAGTTATTATAACTGTATTCCTTGTGCTTAAAAAGTAAATGGAAACATGTAAAAGAGCACGTCTAAATTCTAAGGAGGAAAACTACAATGTGTGATATGAAAAATATACTTGATGGAATAATAGTAAATTAAACATTGCAAGAAGTAAACAATTAGAGAAGTTCAATAAATATCAATGGAATCTATAGAAAATGAAGCATAGAAGACAAAAAGATAAACAGCATCCTTGAGCTGTGAAACTTTAAGCAGCCAGATATACATGTAATAGAAAAAATATTTTAAAAAAATAATGGCCATTTTTTCCCTAAATTTAATGAAAACTGTAAAAAAATATACACAAGAAGGTCAATAAACTCAGGCACAAGAAATATAAAGAAAACAACACGAGGTACATCGTAATCAAATTACTTAAGGTCAATAATCATGAGAAAAAAATTAAACACGGACAGAGTAGACAAAAGCCAACAAAGGAGAAAAAAATGGAATCATGAAAAATATTCAATAATACAAAAGGAAAATAAAGTACAGATGGAATAAAGAGAAAAGAAACAGCAAGATAATAAATTTAAACCTAACCATATCAATAATAACATTGAATATAAATAGTCTAACCACTCCAATCAAAAGGTAGACATTGCCAGATTATAGTCACATATATGCTGACTATAAGAAACATTTCTATATAAGGACACAAGTAGGTTAAAAAGTAGGAGGATGGTGAAAAATATACCATGCTATAACTAATTAAAAGCAAGCTGGCCTTTCTATAGTATTTTCAGAAAAAGTATATTTGAGAGTAAATGATGTTACCAGAGATAAGAAAGATAATTTCATGATTAAGGGGTCAGTTAAATCAAAAGCATATAATAATCCTAAACATTAATGCACCTAACGATACGGTTTCAGAATAATGCAGCAAAAGCTGCATTTATAGAGTTGTAATGACAAATAGATAAATGCACAATGATAGTCATAGACATCTCTACATCTTTCTTCTAACTGACAGAACAATTAGACAGTAAGGATATATAGGACTATTAACCAAGTTGACCTAATTGACCTTTATGGAGCATTCCACCCACAACAGAAAAATACTTGTTTTTGTTTTTTTTTGAGTACACAAAGACAATTTATTACAACAAACTTTATTCTACCCATAGGACACCTCTCAAAAATTGAAAAGTATTCAAGTCATATATTACATATATTTAAAAAAGGTCTCAAATCAATGACTTAAGTTACCACTTTAAGAAGTAAAATTATCCCATTAGGATGGCTACTATAAAAAAAGAAAACAAATGGTGGTGAGGATGTAGAGAAATTGAAATCTTTGTGCATTGTTCATGGGACAGTAAAATGATGCAACAATTTGGGAAAATAGTATAGGGCTTCCTCAAAAAATTAAAAAAGTAGAACTACTATTAAGAAATCCCACTTCTGAGTGGACATCCAAAAAAAATTGAAAACAGGGTCTCAAAGAGATTTGTGCACCCATGTTCAAAGCAGTGGTATTCAGAATAGCCAAGAGGTGAAAACAAACAAATGTCCATCAATGAATAAATATACAAACAAAATGTGGTATGTATATACAATGGAATATTGTTCAGCCTTAAAAAGAAAGAAAATCCTGTCACATTACAATATGTATGAACCTTGAGGTTATTATGCAAAGTGAAATAAGCCAGTAATAAAAAGACAAATACTGTATGATTCCACTTTATGTGGTATCTACCGTAGTAGTCAAATTTATAGAAATAGGAAGTAGAATGGTTTTCATCAGGGGTAAAAGGGGAGAGAGGAAGAAAAGGGGAGTTGTTTAATGGATACAGAATTTCAGTTTTGCAAATGAAAACATTCTGGACATTGTTTTCACAACAATGTGAATATACTTGACACTACTAAATTACACTTAAAAAAAAAAACTAAATATAATATGGGATCCTGACATAGATACTGGAACAAAGAAAAAATATTCGTGGAAAAATGAGGAAATCTAAATAAGTTTAGTTAACAGTATTACACTATTGTTACTTTCCTGCTTTTGATCATTGTGTTATGATTATGAAAGGTGTTAACACCAGGGGAATCTGGATAAAGTGTATACAGGAACCCTCCCTACTATTTTTGCTACTATGTATACAATTATTTCAAAATGAAATGTTTTATAAATTTAAAAAAGTATAAAAGAGCAAATTAATTCCAAATTAAGCCAAATAAAGGAAATAATAATAATCAGAGCAGTAATCAATGAAATAGCAAAACAGTATAGAAAATTAGTGAAACCAAAACCTGTTTTTTTGAGAAAAACAAACTAGATAAAATTGTAGCTGGACTGATCAGGCAAAAGAAGAAAGAAGACAGAATTTACTAATATCAGGAGTGAGATAAATGATATCACTATAGCTTCTACAGATATTAAAATGATTATTAGAGAACATTATGAATAACTTTGTGCTGATAAATTCAACAACATGGGTAAAACAGATAAATTCCTTGCAAGATAGTAAGTACTAATGCTCACACACAAAAAAATCCTAGATGGCCTGAATAGCCCTATATTTATAAAAGGAATTGAATCTGTAGATAAAAACATTACAACAAAGGAACTCTAGGTCTTAATATCTTCATTGGTGAATTCTACAATATATTTATGAAAAAATTCTATACAAACTCTTCAAAAATATTGAAGAGAAGGCAATAATACCTCCTAAGTCATTTATTGAGCTCAGTATTATCCTTATAACAATATTAGACAAAAAATAAATCTACAGACTAATATCCCTCACGAACATGGGGGGAAATTCTAAATAAAATTTTAGCAATTTAAATTTAACACTATATAAATCTCAAGTGAGGTTTATTCCAGAAATGCAAGTTTGATTCAACATCCTAAAGTCAATGTAATTTACCACATTAACAAACTGATAGAAAAAAACTACACATGATCATCTCAAACAAAAGGCATTTGACAGAATCCAATATTCATTCTTGATAAATTTAGAAACAGAAGGGGACTTGCTCAACATAATGGAGGACATATGAAAAATACAAACCAATCTCACACTTAATGGTGAATTACTAAATATTTTCTTTGTAAGATTAGGAAGGAAACAAGGGTGTCCTCTCTCCCTGCTTTTATTCAACATTGTACTGGAGGTTCCAGCCAGTATAGGCAAGAAATAGAAATGCAAAGAAGTAAAACTGCCTTGATTCATAGGCAGCATGATCATCTATATAGAAAACCTGATAGAATCTACTAGAATGAGTGATTTTGGCAAAATCGTAGGATACAAGATCAATGCTTAAAAAACCATTTTAGTTGTGTATAACAGCAAGTAAAAATTGGAAATTGAAATTTAAAAAACCAATGTCACTTATAATAGCTTTAAAATATATGAAATACTTAAGGATAACTCTGATAAAAGATGTCAAAGACCAGCACACTGAAATTTAACACATCATTTTGGGGAGAAACTTAAGACAAGCAAATGGAGAATTACACTGTGATAATGGGATACAAAACTCTAAGTTGTTAATATGTCAATTCCCCCAAATTGGTCTATAGTTTTAATGCAATCTCAGTCAAACTTTTTTTTTTTTTAAGTTTACAAACTGATTCTAAAATCTATGGATATTCAAAAATATTAGAATTGTCAAAACAACTTAGAAAAAGATGAGCAAGTTTAAGTGTTAATGATTTCAAGACTTATTATAAAGTTGCAGTAATCAAGACAATGTGATAGTGCACAAAAAGAAATAAATCAATGGATAGCCATATGTAAAAAATAAACTTTGATCCTTACCTTGTATCATGTAACTGTATAGCCTAAAAGTCTGAAACTAATATAATAAAACAGGCAAAAACTTTGTGTTCTTGGGTTAGGCAAAGATTTCTTATAATAACACCAAAAACATGATCAATACAAGAATACACTGATAAATAGAATTTCATCGACATTAAAAACTGTTCTTTGAAAAGCACTGTTAAGAGAATGAAAAGACAGAGTGGAAGAAAATATTTGTAAATCTTGTATCTGATAAAAGACTTGTTTCAGAATACATAAAAAACTCTCAAAACTCAATAATAAGAAAACAAACACTCAACCAAAAGAAGGACAATATATTTGAACGGACGTTTGAGCAAAGAAGGTATAGAAATGGCAAATAAGTACATGAAAAAAATGTTCAGTGTTATTAGTCAACGGAGAAATGCAATGATAGCCACAATAGATACCGATATACACCTACTAGAATAGCTAAACTTGAAAAGAGTGACAATACCGAGTGTTGGGGGAGTGTGTAGAGAAACTGGAAGTCTCATATACTACTAGTTGGAATGTAAAATAACATAACCACTTCGGAACACAATTTTACAGTTTCCAAAAAAGTTAAACATATATGAACCATATGATCCAGCCATTCCACTTCTTGATCAAGAGAACTGAAAACATATCAATACAAAGACTGAAAACAAATATTCCTAGAACTTTTATTTTTAATGGTCCCAAACTAAAAGCAACCTAAATATCTGCCTATCAACAGGATAAACAAACTGTGGTATATCCATATCCTGGACTACTGTTCCACAATAAAAAGGAATGAACTACTGATACATATTACAACACAAGTGAATCTCAAAATAATTTTCCTGAGTGAAAAAAGACGTAGAGAATTATAGTATATAATTTCACTTACATAAAATTTTGGGATATTCATACCATTTTTTTTTTTAAATTAAAGAAAGCATATCAGCATTTGTCAGAGAATGGAGGATGGAGCATTCCAGGAAAAGTAAGAGGAAAGAATCACAAAGAAGAATGAGAAATCTTTTGGGGATATGGGATATGTTCATTATCTAGATTGTGGTGATAATTTCACAGATGCTTACATATGTCAAAACTTATCAAATTGTACATTTTATAAATGTGCAGTTTCTTATATGCCAATTATATCTCAATAAAGCTATTAAAAATATCTGCAGAACGAAAGGGATGTTGCAGATCCATTTTCCAGACTTATGTTTCCTCCTTAGAGAAATAAGAGTTAGCAAAGGGAGGTTCAGAATGGTTAAAGATATCTTTTAACAAATTCACTCATTTACTTAACAAACACTGTAAGACAGCACACAGGAAATTTTGAAGGCATTTCCAGATAAATGCAACTGTTTATTTTATCCTGTCTTTGTATCATGTTTATAAACTGCTTTCAGGAGATATCATTTGTTTCCAAACCAGCTGAGTGGTCTGTAATAAACTCCCACAATGTTTTGATTTGCATTTATTTCTTCTTTTGTCTAGAGGAACTTATGGTTTCATTTGTTAAGCTGGTTGATTACTTGCCTGCTAATGTGGATAACTATATGTATGAATTGCTTTAAACAATATTTATTGTATGACCTACCAACCTATTATCAGAAGGCATTTGTTTTGCTTTTTAATTGAGCCCTTTTAAAACGATTGCTATATTTCTTCCCACCTTACAGACCCATCAAATAGGCCCCTTATTACCATAAGCAAGAACATGACCACAATCCTACCTCTATTAAAGGGACAAAACTCTGACCATAATATTCACAAGCAGTCAGGGCCCTGGGTATGCTATCCTTCTTGCCTTGTACAAGGAGGATAAAAGTGAGAGGAAGGGGAGAAAATTAGAGGGGCGAATATTGCCAAGAGAATAAAATAATGGAGTCTTGTGTATTTTCTTATATACTTGAGTATACATTCCACATAGTATGATCAGTCTCTTCTCTGTTGGACAGTTGCTGTTGACAATGTATTTTTGCTCTTAAAGCATCTGTTCTTATTTTTCGTCTTCTGGCAGAAATGGCCAAAGTAGGATACAAATAAAATCTACTCTAGCAATTCACTCTTCAAAAGAGCCTCCATTCTGTTTGCAGATTTCAACCGAAGGTTTCTACTTCACAGTCCCTAAACAAGTTGTTTTCCCCATTAATTTTATATTTTCTTCTCGTCAAAATTTGTTTCCTTTTTACTGAATAATTTGACTCATATAAGCCAAAGAAACACAGAATTCTAGAATTGAAAGGCCCTCAGATCATCTAATAAAGTTGTCCCAAGTTTCTCAAACTTTGATGCACATTGGCTCCCAATCCCAGACATTCTAATTTAATTGCTATGGGTGTGACCTGGTAGTTGGAATATTTAGAAGCTCTTCAGGTGATTGAAATGTGCAGCAAAGTTTGGAAACTGCTGATTCAGGGAGAATTTCCGACTTTTCTTAGGGCATATAGCTAGTAGGTGGCCAAGCCAGGACTTGAAAGAAGGTCAGTTGCTGCATGGGCCAGTGTGCTTCCATTGCTCCAACTTTGTGTTTCTTCTTAATGAAATAGCAGTGAACAACAGTAGGTGTAAAAATCAGAGAATTGTTTCAGACTTTATTAAGGTATGAAATACACTAAATGAATACTAAAGAAGAAAGATTAAAATGGGCCATTCCGAAAGAAAAAGTGAACCATTTTAATATTATAGAGCATTAATGACATCTGATTGCTATCAATAAAACACTCATAAAATAAATAGTCTTTAGCAGGCTACAATGCAGTTCTTCATATTGGGTCATTAAAAGGTAGGTTGGAATGATTGTCTTTGTATAAGATGATCTATCTGTTAATATCAATTTTGTAAACTATAAAGAAAATTGTGTTCGTAGCACCACTTGAATAAATTTTCCACCACTTTTTTGATTAAGAAATAATTCTTTAGAAATGGGTGGATATTTAGCATACCCAGAATATAATAGGAAGGTCATAAGCAAGCAACACTAAAGCAATTTGAGATAACAGAACACCAAATAAAACATAAAGGTATTTTAAGGCCTTGGTCTCAGCACTACCATTAATAATTGACTGACTATCTGACCTTAGTGTTGAATATGTCAAAGAAATGAATGTACAGTTGGCCTTTATCGTTCTTGGGTTAGCATAGTCTATCAACACTTCCTAAGGTAGTTATCAATTCCCTTGGTGTTCTCTCTGTTCTTTTTACTTTTATTATATTCATTAATAGCAGCAAGATACCTTTTACGGTTTTGATTTAAAGATAAAACCTTGGCTCTAAGTTGAGGCATCAAATCTACACATGCATTGCTACTCATAGTCTTCATTAAAGTTGTTTGAATACTAAGGGATATGCAATGCTTAAAAATATTCTGATATTTCTAGAATGGCATTGATTTCTAATATACTCTCCAAGAAATACATCATTTGTACTAGCTAATCTTGAGTTGAGGAAATATAACCTGTTTGTCTATTTGGAGACAAATGAAGCCTAAATTTGGCTCTTGGTTAGTCTTTTGGACACTTGGATGCAGATAGCATTTTTTCAGCTAGCGTAAGACTTTCATCACTCTAGCCCTTGAGGTACATTTAGGGATTATAAAGGTGCAACCTGAATCTGCGTCCTTTTTCAGGGCAAAAAAAGAGGCTGCTGAGGAGGCAGCTAAGGTGTGACACCATGTGTATTTCATGAACTGGATTTCCAAACACAATTCTTGGGCAATTTGATCAAGTTCCTTGAAAGAGTTATAGAGCATCGTTGCTAAAAGCACAGCCCAATTCTATAGTGAACTCCCACTGGAGTTCCCTCTGGGAGAATTTCAGTGGGCTGTGTAGCTGTGGAGAGAACTGGAAGCTGTTCTGGGCTAGGAGAGAGTCAGAACTGTTAACAGGAGCTGCTGCTCCTCAGTTGCCATCATGGAGGAGTTAGTACCTTTGGGAGATGTTGCTGAGAGTTTGTCACATGGTCTTCATAGGAAGCACTGCCAGGAGTAAGATTTGTTTTTCAGTCAATACCAACCACATAAAATGAGAATAATCCATGGCTACTATTTGCTCTGCTTAGCTAGGCATTCTTGCAGTGTTTTGTTACACTGAAATAGTAATTGAAACAGTAGTAGATACATTGTTTTGTCTATTTGGGAAAATGGCCTTCTTTGACTTTTCTCCCAATACAACCACAAAGCTACCAATCAAAGTACTTCCTCTTTGGACAGCTTAACCAGTGACAGTCTGGGTCTGTTCCTATAAATTTAATTAGAGTTGGAGGAAAATTCTCTTGCCTATTAGGTTAGCAAGTACCTAAGCTAACATGTGGCCAAGTTCCCACGGTATGGAAAAAGTCTTCCTGCTGTGAGGGAGAGTGAAGCTGCACAAAGAAGTGCCCAGAGAGGAATGGAAGGGAGAGAGAACGATGGTGTTTACGCCTGTGGTTCCAGTCGCCAGGTTTACCTGAGTTTCTCTGGTCTTCCTTCATTTCTGAGAGCTATCTTGGTATCCTTTCAATAAATTATGTAGTGTAACTAGTTTGAGCTAGAATTCTGTCACTTGTGATATGTAAGTACCTCCACAAAGAGTTTGAATTTCGCCCTCAGCATCAAAGACTCTCAAGAATGTTTGATTTTGAAAAAGATGGCCTTTTGGGGCCAAAGGAAAGTAACAAGGGCATATTGAGGGAAAGCATTTAAAAATAATAAAGAAATCTTGTTAAATAAAAAAGCAAAATTAAAAACAGGTACACATGACAGACAGGAGAGATTAATATGCCTATTTCGCTGATGGGGAAAGTAGATTCCTCCTGCAGTTATAAATTACTAGTCTCAAATGCTGCATCTCCTGAGTTACTGCTACCTATCCTTTGTCTCTCTCCCCCAACCTTGGCCCCAGTCCATTATTAATTTCCTCCAATTTTAGAGCTGTGATAAAGTTAATATTATTTGTTTAGAATCTCGCTGAAAAATTTAATGTGAATAACAGATGATTATGTAGAGGGCATTACCTGGACAGAAAATCAATACCCATAGTGAAAACACTGTATACTATTTAATTCCCAATACCTAATCAATAAGAAACAGAAATGTAACAAAGAAACAGTCTGGTGGTTTTAAAGAATCAATTTAAAAAGAGCACAACTTAAGCAAAAAGAAAAAAAATTAGAATTACATAAAATCATATTAAAACATTTCTTTGATGCTGCTTCTGGAACAAATGACTCACTAGTGAATATATTACATAGCTCTGGACATTGTTTACTCTTTGTGTGGTGTTTTAAAATTTGTCTCACCATAGGAATCTTGGTTAATAAGAAGGCATTTCTGGTAAAGAAGAATAGTCTGAGATGTTTGGTAAAGGATTATGTTTTAGATACAATCATTTAGACAAATGCCTCAAAAAATTGATTTGTTATATGTTTGAAAGTTCAGGAATTTGAACAAATTACATTTTTTTGTCTTCATAATTTTTGTTTTTATTCATGACTATCTTTCATAGGCTTGTTCAATATCATGGTGTAGCCTCTTTTTGTTAGTCATGAATAATAATACTCCTGTCTTAACCCTTACCCACTTCCCAGGAATCTCTTAGACTGTTCTCCTCTCCTTATTTGTATCCAAATGTATATTTATGGAATAAAAAGTAATTTAATAAAAACCTTAGCAAAATACGATTAAGAAATTAAATTGCAGAGTTGTAAAAGTTTAGAACTGGAAGAGATTTTAATGCTCATCTGTTCAATGACCTTATTTTACAGGTAAGGAAATGAGATGCAAGGAGATTAATTTGCTGCTCAAGGTTATGTTTTCAGCTAAAAAAAAAATGCTCCCAAACTAATTATAAATGACTCTTAGGTTATCTGTTGTTTTGGTATTTCTGTGCCTCAGGTTTTCTTTCTTCTTCTTTTTAGAGCCAAATCTCTTTGAATGACTCTCGATGTATTGAGATGGTCTAGAGCAGTGATTATCAAAGTATGGTCCCTGGACCAGCAGCATCAGTAGCACCTGGAAACTTGACAGAACTGCAGATTTTCTAGCCCATCCCAAATCTGGTGAGTCAGAAACTCTGGTGGTGGGCTCCAGCCATCTATCTGTACCTTAATAAGCCCTTAGGTTATTGTGCTGCACTTAGGCTTATGGAATGACATTTGTTCTGAGTGTTAGGAAACAGATCTGAGACCAGATTCCGTAACTAACTAGTGACTGTGGACAATTCACTTAACAAATCTATTATTCTTTTTCCCTTTCCTAAGACCCTGTAATGCTCTCCCACAGGCTACAGAATACCATTTAACCCTTTTAGCCCTATAGAAACTGATCCCCTCAACTTCTTCAACTCCATCTCCCTTAAGCTGCTCCAAGTTTTGGCTCCAACAGTATCAATCTCTCTCCCGTTACCCCTATTGTTTCCTTGCCAGGAATGCTCTTTCTTTCCTCTTTACCTCACTCACTTCATGTGTCAGACCAGACAGAGGCCCAGGGCTTTTAGAAAGTCTTCTTTGGCTTCCTCCCAGGATAGACTCCATGCCTCCTCTATTCTACATATGACATCACTGAGAGATGAAAATATGTATGTATTTACTAGTTGAAGGAGGACAAAAGAGTTTCTCAGGACAAGAGAATGGTTTGTGCAAAGGTCCTGTGCTGAGAGCAAGTGTGGCACAGACAAGAGGCTGAGAGAGAGCCAGTGTGGCTGGAATGTTCAGAATGAGGGAGCAGAGTGGTGCAGTGAGGCAGAGCACTGTAGGCAACAATAGAGAGACTTGTTTTTCTCCTAAGACCAGTAGGAAAATATGGTATGTTTTGAGAAAAGAATAAGATTTGCATTTTAAGAGGATCATTTTGGCTACCTTTTGAGGATAGTAAGAGCAGAGGTTAAGTAACTACTTAGATAACCATGACAGTAGTGCAAAGAAGAGATGATGGTAGCTGGGACTTCTCTTATTGGTAGTGTGGCGATAAGGGGATGGATTCATCAGATTTTTAGGATTTGGTGATGGCTGGATAGGAGGGGTGAGTGAGAAGGAGGGGTCAAGGATGACTCCGAGGCCTTTGGTTTGCCTAACTAGTGCATTCGGTTGTTTATCTGGGGAATACTGGGAGAAGACCTGGTCTGGGGAGAAAGGTTATAGACCTCAGGAATTTGAGGCAGTCAAGGTCAGCAGTCAAACCCAGCGGGAGATGAAGGATGAATATAAAAATTTGGGGTCATCTGTCCAAAAGTGATCTTTATTAGACAGGTTTTATTGGATTAGTGGGGATGGAAGGCAAATTGTAATGGGTTGAGTAATGAATGGAGAATGAGGAAGTAGAATCAGGAAGTTTTGTTAAAAATGTCTTGAGAAGTGAGAATGTGAAAAAAAGGAGTACAGGTGAAATGGAGAAAGTAGACAAATTAGGGTTTTTCATGTATTAGGACTTGAATGTATCTAAAAACTGATGAGAAAGATTCAGTTGAAGGGGAGAGGATGAATATGTAAATAACAAAAGTGGTAACTGTTTCTGGAGAGAGAAGGAAATGACAATCCAAACCTTCTGTGAAGGAATTAACTTTAAGATAAGGTTGGGACAGCTCCTCTATTACTACATTATCCAAGGTTTATAGTTAGGTAAGCAAAAAGTTGGGGGAGTTCCCATCTAAAAGCTTATATTATCTCAGTAAAGTTTAATGTTCAACCACATGCTGAGTCTGAAGGGCTTGCAAACCCTCATTATAGGGATTACCTCAGGGCTTTGAAGTTGTACCCTGTATTATTAAGAGATGCTTGGTACCCAGAATGACAAAGTTAAAAGAGCATAGGATTTAAGTCCAAGTCTCATCTCTGCACTTAAAAACATCTGGACCTTCGTCAACTTCCTCAACTTATTTTATTCAATTGCATTTCTTTATTAATAAATTAGGATTACTCTTATCTTACAGGGTTGTAAAGAGTCAGTGTATGACACTCTGCACTAATGTTAGTTATTTTAGTACAGCTGAGTCTATGGTCATGGAATTTTAGAGCTTGAGATTTCCTTATATCCATAAGGAAATTTCAATCTAACGACTACTCCCTAATGGGCATGAAGGTACTAAGGCCAAGAGCAGCAGGGTTAGGATGAGAATTAAGTATTCCATCCATTATGTTCTTTCCACTATTTCATGTTGCTCAGAGTATCCTTGAGAAGAACTGGTTTATGTGGTTGCTTTTTTTAATATATCTTGCTATTTATTTATTTTCCATTATATCTGTTTCCAAAACTGGATTTAAAGCAACTTATAATAATGCTTCTTTGCTTTTATTCTGAGTAAGTGTAGGTTTTAAGTCAGTATCTAGTAACTCAACAGTGAGGATATTGGCTCTATCATTTATACCTGCCATATTTACACTACCATATAAGGAAACAATCCCATTTTAATACTCTAAGCAATTATAACAGGTATCTCAGTCCCTATGTATTCTCAAAGCATGGTCAGTTTGCCATAGGCAGTGAATGTCCTAGTATCTCTTTGAGATTACCTTTTAGAACATAGTAAATAAAGCCAAATTTATAGTTAATCTCCTTTACTTTCTACTATCCAACCACTGATAGCAGCAGGAAGCAATCATGCAGTTAATTCTCCTGAATTTTTTCTGCAACATTTGTTTCAGATATCACTCCTCGTCATCTTTTGTCTCCATCAGTCAATGCTTCTTGTTGTGCTTATGAATATTTCATACATCATATCTTTTGCTTCATGTCAAGATTTAATGATCCTCTTTCTCCTTTACTGTCCTTTTGATATATTATTCTCATTAGAGCAATAGGGTAAGGGTTGAATAGATTTTTTGAGCCAAGATTTGTAAAACTTTAAAATTATCTGCTTTGTCAGAATTTGATATTTTAAAAAAATCTGGCCAGGAGTCTTGAAAGAGATATATTTATAAGACATATTTGTTTGAGGTGAATAACATTTTTGTTTGGGTAGTACATAAAGTAAAACATCTTTAAATTTGGAAAATGCTTGGATTCCACATAAATAATTAGTTAACTAAAACTGGTCCTCCAATTTCAATAAATTTAGAAGACTGACAAAAAACAAGATGAGCAACTTCTAATGAAACCAATTCATTGACTGAAACGTGAAGATGCTTATAATATTTTTTCTTTCCTTTCCTTTCCTTTTTCCTTTCCTTTCCTTTCCTTTCCTTTCCTTTCCTTTCCTTTCCTTTCCTTTCCTTTCCTTTCCTTTCCTTTCCTTTCCTTTCCTTTCCTTTCTCTTTCTTTCTTTCTTTCTTTCTTTCTTTCTTTCTTTCTTTCTTTCTTTCTTTCTTTCTTTCTTTCTTTTTTGATAAGTATAAGAAACAGTTATCCTCAACAATTACTGGATAAATGTTTAATAATCCTGTGAACACACGAAGGAGATATTATAGTTGAACCTTGTCAAGTGAGTTAGCTAAGCGCTGTGGAACTGTTTGGTTATCTGGTAAGAAATATTTTCTCTTTTTAAAAAAATTGGCTGCGCTTCCTAGTAGTGATTCTATTTCCATCAGCAGGATGTTTCCAGCAAAAGAACACTGTGGCATCATCTTTGAGTTGTGTACCATGAGATTGCTTTATAGATAAGAACCTCTTTTAAAGCAATACATCTGATTTGTCATTAATCAAGCACCCTTTGGATAGGGTATAAGCCATGAGACAGTCTGGCTTCTTTTTGCAAATGACTCAGTAGTGAATGATTTTGAAAAGAGATTTCAGTCTATTTGCATTTGACAATTGAACAAATTAGTTTCCATAATTTCTTGATGAAATAAATGCAAATTGTTAGCCAAATGCAGGCCAGGGCACATCTAATCAAGTCTGGGATCTGGTTTAGGTATCTCCTCTGAGGGCCTTCAGTAAAGGATGAAACCATCCACAGTTAATAAGAATTCCTTCAGGTACCCCATTTAAACATGTGACAATATATGCTCTGAATCTACCTCATTATGCTCTAAAGCATTCTGAATTCTGTCTTCTAGAAAAGGACCAGCTGATTGCCATTTCCTTCTTACTTATGTTAAAAATATTTATTGCCATCTCCTTTCTCAGCTGAACCATTCAAACTTATGTAACCTTTCACACAGATGCGATTTTCTCTGCCCTGGACTCACCCTGATGATCTCCCTGAAACTCTCTTTCTATTCTTCCTGCCCTTAGATATAATAACTTAATGAGGTTGTCCTGATACTTACAGGAGCCTTGGCTCTTTGGTCCCCAAGGCTCATCCTGCCCCTTTATCTTAACTGCCGCACTCCACTCAACTTCCTAATGATGCTTAGGGAATAATATGCTGTTCTCAGATCTCTGTTCTCACCCATGCCGTAAGAGCAGCACACATAACAATCCCTAGGACTGCTGCCTTATGAGTAGGAGAAAACACGTGATTCCAGGGTTATCAAGAAGGCTCTCCATTGCTCATTTCCTCTGCGGAATCTGTTCTTCCTTCCATAGGAGGCAAGGTCTTAAATCCACAATTATATAAAGTTTGTAACACAAACATACCCCAATAGACATAATATAGTAACTTAACTTTACTTGCATAAAATCATAAATGCCTAATATATCACCCAGAGATCATGCTACATAATGGTTGGATCTAAGAGATAAATGTGACTTTGCTTACCTTATTCCACTATTGCTTTTGATTAAAAGTGGTAATAGTCCCTTAAAGTACTTACTGAAGGGATGCCTTCTTGAGCTCTCAGGAGTTAAGCTAATCATTGCTTTGACCTGAGTGTATTATTCCTTGATCTATCCTCTAGTTTACTGATTCATTCCATGGCCAACTCCAAGAGTTTCTCATTCTCATGCTAATTCACATTTAGCCTCCAGCAAATCATCAAAATTACTGTTTAAATGTTTCTACCAGTTTGTGGATCTAGCAGCTTCTTCTCCAGGTAAGTACATCTTGGTTGTGTCTTTCTTGACTCATTTTCCTCTCAGAATTCAGGATGGTGGTTTCACTGTAACCTTTGTTCTCTTATGAGGCCCATGAAAAGTCATTGATTTACAGTTTGTTCAACTGTTTTTTTGTTGTTGTAAGGACAGGAGTGATGACTTCTAAACTCTTCAATATGTCAGAGTTAAAACTGGAAACCTATATTACTTTTTAAAGCAAATTTCATTTTATGTCATTTCTCCCAGTTCATTCCTCTTGAGGCAACATGACTATTTAAAAAAATATTGAAGTGACTGTACCTATATTCACATTGACATATAAATCAGATCCGACATTAAAGGAGTTGAAATAATAAAAAAAAGAGATGACTTTAGAAGATAGAACATTAGAATTAATTCTAAATTCTACTGTTGGGACCCTGAGAATATAGAAGTTTTCTTCTCCAAAACAACCACTCCTCCCTCATGAAATATTATGTCAAGGCTACTTTTTGATATGGGTCTCAAGCTGATATAACCTAGATGTTTAAAAACAAACTATCTTGAAATGTCTCATTTTCCAACTCTGATTCTTTGAGATCAAAGTAAACCTCCATTTACTTTTTTATTCTATCACATATAATAAAAACTTGCAAATATTCTACCGATCCTTTAGAGGTCAGATTACATGTAACATTCTATATTAAGCCTCCTCTGGTTACCTCAAGTGGAAATCACTGCTTCTACCTTTTAATTATTACAATGGTGTGCTGAAGACAGTTCATATGGGTGCATAAGAGCTGAATGTGAGCATGGATCTCTTCCCAATTCTACAGTGACATCATATTGGTAGAATGAAATCAGGTACGCTGGGAGCACTTACACCATTGAAATTGCAAACACTAAAAAGCAGGGCTTTTTTTTTTTTTTTCTCTAGAGAACCAGTTAAACATTTACCATCATACCACTATGTGTGTGTGTATCTTTGTAGATACACAGAGAGATAGATACTTAAATGCAAAATAGCCATTTATGTACTATGTCTCACTGCAGTATGTAGTTTCTTGAATGAAAATGTGGAGGGCAGGTATTTTTTTTTACTTCTGAGTATCCACTCCCTTTTTTTTAAAACTGGGAAACTACTGGTTCCCTATTTCATTCTTGGCCATTTGAGTGGGGGCTTAATTCTCTCTTGGTTCCAGGGGTAGGCATGAAATTAGCAAATCATTATATTGAGTCTCTCTGGTCACAGTGATTGGTTCAAAGGTAGTCACATGACATAACTGAATTAATCACAGCCAGTGCACAGCGGCCCTGATATTTTATTTAGAACTATTGGGAAAGTATTCTCCTTTTACTGAGATTCTAAGCTGATAGACATTAAATTTTGAACTTCTGGTTTAGCCAATGCAATGGTAGACCTGCCTGTGAATAAAGTTAACACAGAGAAATAAAGAATCAAGATGAAAAAAGAACATTCCTGATAATAATGAGCTGGATCTATACTAAAGTTACATGCTTTTTCAGGTATGTGAGCCAAGAGTTTTTTTTAATATTAACTAGTTTGAATTGGGTTTCTGTCACTGGCAATCAAAAGACCCCTGACTAATATAGTAAAATATAATATCTTAAAAAATTATTATAGCCCCATATCAGCTTAAAGCTCTGTATCTAAAGAAGCTCAATTCATTTAATGAAAGAAGGAATCTGAGTAAAATACAAATGCAAAGCTTGTTATCAATATGGGATATCTATTTCCTCTTATAAACCTTATTAAATACTTGAGCGGCTCGTTGATATCATATTGCATCCACCCTGAAAGAGGAAGAAATTATGTCTTATTGACCTATATTCCCTTTTTGCTATTTGGCTTTTACTTATTTATTATTTTAAGAAATAATTTCTTCAGATAAATGAGCCATAGTAAGTACTTCTGTCTTAGATTTTCAAGGTGAAGGCTTTTGTTCTTTAAAACATATAATGAAATATAAAAATCCATATCACTCAATAAGTGAGCTTTTTTGACATAATTTTTTTAGGCATAAGAGAGAATACTAATCTAGAATAATAAAATAAACTGCAAGAAAGTAAAAAAAAAATTAAATCTGACCAATAGTATGTCACAAAGAAAAAAAATAAAATATTTATTAACTGCCTAAAATCTCTATACTTTTTCTACTTGCATACTGTTTGATTGCCTCATGATATGACAACAATTTTGTGATATCATTTTCTATAGAGGAAACAGAATGATAATTCAGTTTTTCTTCTTGCATTATTCTCCTTTTTGAGCTTATCCTCAATAGAACATTCTTTCATTACACTAAACAGAACACATTCTTTTTTTAGCTATAAGACTAGAAGTAAAGTCTTTGTCAACAGCGAGGTGCCTGGGAAAGCCAAGAGAAAAGAAGGTGTTGATGCTGCTGCCTCTGTTCTCTTCCTGCACTAGAAGAAAGTCACAGTGGCAACTGGAGATACGTCATGAAGGCCTCAAGATTTATTGGGAGAGTGGGTTTAATTCATGGTGACTGCTTTTGTGGGTAACAGAAATTATTACTGAGATGAATGTCAAAGGCAAAAATGAAGAAACCTGACCTCCCATCTCTTTGTAAGCTACAGGCTGCCTCTTGATCCTACTTCTGACTCTAGCTCCATAGTTTATTTTACTTTCTCAAACCATCAGTTAATTAGACACATCTTTAATGGCCATTACATTTGGGTATTGTGTCAAACACTTTGTAGAGGATAGGTATAGCTCCCATAGAACATAAAATGTGATTCCTGCTTTCAAGAAACCTAGAACCAAGTCTTTTCTCAAATGAGAGAAAGTGTAAGCATTAGATGTGAGGCACCAACAAAATGCTATGGCAATCCAGAGGAGCGAAGGAGTGCATTCACCTGCAAGATAAAGATCATCAAGAAAAGACAGACTTTTTCATAGCAACTGGATGTTAGATTGGATTTTTCCTATTATTTCTGAATTTTAGCTAAAGCCTTCCAAGTAGAAAATAGTCACAAATACCTACAGAGAGTGATAAGGAGCTACTAGACTCCATCTGTGGATTACCAAGAGTTAGCCAAGCTAGAGCTGAGACTCATCAACTTTACCCTATCAAGTGTTCGGGCATGTTGTAGAATTTCCCCCTTTCCTCACTGAGAGTAAGCAAAAGCGGGGTGTTATAAACTAAATTGTGTTTCCAAAATTCATACACTGACACACTAACCCCCACTGTGATTGGTTGCTGTATTTGGGAATAGGGCCTTTAAGGAGGTAATTAAAGTTAAATGAGCTCATAATGATAGGGCCCTAATCCAACAGGACTGTTGTCCTTATGAGAAGAAAAATAGACATCAGGATGTGAGTGCACAGAAGAAATGCCATGTGAGGACACAATGAGAAGACAATAGTCTGCGAGCCAAGGAGAGGGGCCTTTGGAGAAACCAACCCTGCCAGCACTTTGATTTCTGACTTCCAACCTACAGAAACAATGAGGAAATAAATTTCTGTTATTTAAGGCATCAGGTCTATAGTATTTTGTTATAGCAGTCCTGACAAACTAATACAGAGGGGTTTCCAATAAAGAGAGGTCCTAAGAAAACTTCTTGTAGAGATTAGAAATAAATATAAGAAGATGAGACTGACATCTCATCCCCCAATATTTGTTGGTGTGCATAAAATTAGAGACAGAGTATGAAGTTGGTTTTGATTTTGATTGATTTTTTAATACCTAAATTTGAACTATCCTCACTAAAATGGGAGTACACTTGAGATGTCATTAGGTAGCATGAAAAGTAGATCTTATAGATCATTTTTGAAAGGAGTAGTTGGTGAAAAATAAAACTGTTTCTTGTTCAGATTGTTCAATAAACTGGTTACACATGTAAAACTGGAGCCCTCTGCATTACGAATATTTACATGTCACTAAATTCACATAATCTCATTGAAAATGCTGTAATACAGGTGATGGTTTTATTTTTTGACATTAGTATTTTCTAAAACTGTTTAGTTTTTTAGTCAGAATAGGGCCCCCAATAATCATATTTATGGACTGGAAGGGGACCATAGCATAACAAATATTGTTTATGTTTCCATTTTGCCTTTCTTCCCTAAGAGTAGGGAAGGGCAAGATTTTATATATTCTGACATTTATTACTTTCTGTGCTGTTTTTTTTTTTTTTAATTTGGCAGATCAAATCATACCAATTGCCTTCTCTCTATATATAGAAAAAAACAAGAGAGAATGTTTAAATATTAGAATCCTGTGTGTGTGTGAGAGAAAATGTTTAAATATGATAATTCTCTATATTTCAAAATCAACTTTGACCATTGAAAATATTTAATGAATTATATGGATAGCTCAAATGAAGGAGTTAATTCTCTGTTTATTCTTGGCTCAGATATGGCACAATGTCAACCAATGGTGATTTAATTTACAAGTCTAATAACAACACAATTGCCAACATTAACTGACTTGGGTATTTCAGTGCATTTGCCAGCAGACATCATACCACCTGCCAATACTAATTGGCATATTTAGTTTGCATCTCACTCAACTAGTTCTTATGATTCTTAGTGTGAGAATATGAGTTTTTCTTATGAGTTTTTCTCTTTTAGAGACTGCAGGGTGAATATGAAGCTTACCTTGTTTTAAGTACCAGGATAGTGCTGAAACAGTGCAGAGAAAAAAATCATAATTCAAGTGATGGAAAGAAGCAATATATTTTTGGTAGTTATATGAGAGGGATGATCAAAAGTCAGAGAATGGCTAAATACCAACTAATATGTGGTCAATGCAGGCAGTTTGCCACAGGAATTCCAAAGTGGTAAACGAAAAGTCATCCTTTATTATTTGACAAAGTTAAACTTGTTAGTATCCATGTAATCCTTAATTGAGCTTGATTGGGATACATTTACAAATACTCATGTAACCTATATTTATCTCACACTAATATATGTAGTCAGTGATCATAACAAATGAACAAAAGGCAAACGGAGAGTATCCTGCACATGGTCATCAATCTTATGGAAAGAACTTGCACTGCAGCATAAATTACCATCTGTTTATGAACCTAAGCAATGAACTGATTCACTTGCTTGATAATTACAAACTTTATTTACCCACACAGTAACCTTATGGTGATAGCAACTTCCTTCCAGTGTTTCCTTCCCATACCAACTATGATAGGCCAGAAAATGGTCCTGAAAAGATATCCATGTCAAATCCCTGGAACCTGAAAATGTTACCTTATTTGAGAAAGGGTCTTTGTAGGTATATTGAAGTTAAGGATCTTGAGATGAGATAGTCTTGAATTATCCAGGTAGAGAGAAACATACAAGCATACAGAGAAGACACACATGTAGAGGAGACATGGAGACAGAGGCAGAGATAAGACTGTTGTAGCCACAAGCCAAAGAAGCCAAGGAACGCCAAAAGCCACCAGAAACTGGAAGAGGCAAGGAAGGATTTTTCTTTAGAAGCTTTAGAATTAGCATGTTATTATAGACAGACACCTTGGTTTCAGGCATATGGCCTCCAGAACTGTGAGAGAATAAATTTCTGTTGTTTTAAGTTACCAGGTTTGTGGTGATTGGTTACAGCAGCCTTAGGAAACTAATATTCCAACCAACACACACACACACACACACACACACACACACACACACACACACACACTTTTACACATGTTTTAGACCAGTACTATTAATATTAATTCAATTTACTCTTAAAGTTAGTTGCGCTTACTGTGTATTTTCTAAAAAGTTACCATAGGAAAGCTCAAGATAGCTTGAGAAGAGTAAAATAGATGATGATTTATAGGATTTGGTTCCATTTCACATAACATTGTAGTTATCTCTTACTGCTTAACAAATCACCCAAACCTAGTGGCTTAAAACAAAAGTATTATTTTCTCTCATGTTTCTGTGGATTGACTGAGCTCAATTGAATAGTTCTTACTTTGAGGTTTTCATATTAATTGAAATTGCATGGCTGGTGGGGCATGTGTGCTCCTAAAGTTCTGTTGGGCTGGATATTTCAAATGACTCATGCTCATAGTGACAATTGATTCTAGCTGTCTCCTGGGAGCTCAGCTGGGGTTGTTGCCTCTCTTTGTAGCTTGGGCTTTTTGTATGATGGCAGCTAGGTCCTTAGAGTGAGTACCCTAAGAGGAAGTTTTCCAAGAACAAGAAGTAGAAGTGCCAGGTAAGGACAGGCTATGCTTTAACAGTGTCACTCTGGTATATTTTATTGGCCAAGAAATAAAAGTCTTATCCAGATTCCATGGTGTAGAAAAATTGACCCCACTTCTTAATGAGGGAATACCAAGGACATGTTGCAGAAGAGCATGTGAGATGTGAGATATTTTTGTGGCCATTTTTAGAAAATACAATCCGCTATGCATAGTAATCAGGTACATGAATAATATAAAGTTCAGAAAAATGATTTCGCTTGAGTAAAAATGATTAAAGTTCAAAGGCACTTTGAGAGATAAGCTCCTACAGGAAAAACTCTTCATTTAATATAGCATTTGTGTGGCAGCCTCAATTATAGCCTCTCTCCATTTCTCCCAACTTTCCACTAAAATAAAAAGGGTAAGCTTACATCGCCACCCTCAAAACTGAGAACAACTAGCAGTATCATATTGAGTTCTTTTTATGGCATGTCTGAGCTTTGATTCATGAAATAGAGTACACCTTGAAAAGAAACCCTTACCATCATTACTATTGTCTGTTCCTAGATCCAGAGCCCTAGGATCTGAATCACCCAGAAAATTAGGCAGCTGTATCTCTACCCTGAAGGTGTTCAATTGCCTGCCTCCTTGTCCTACCCTTAACCTTCAAATATTATTCCTCCCGATCAAGTTACTACTCTCATCAAAGATACTTTCACCAAAAAATACCTGGGCAAGAACTGGGGAGGGAAAGTTGTTCAGAACTAATGGTGCAGCATAGCCTTTGGGTAGTGCTATGCTAAAAAGTTAAGTGCTTTGGGTGAGAGGACAGGAAGGGCCTATTCTGGAGTTGAGGTTCAGAGTAATACACTTCTAGGAAGTAAGAGCAGGCAATGATGCTGCTTCTGGAGACCAGAGGTGAAGCTCTGCACATCAGTGTATGTTATTCTGCCCTCCAGCTATAAATCTGAGAAGAGGAATGAAACATCACCAGAGTAGTTAAAGAACAGGTCACATCAAAGGTCCATGGACAAACATTACTTCCAAACAGAACTTATCTTGTTCAAACAGAACAGGGTCCCAAGAATCTCCACTAAAATGATCTATGACAAAGTAGAGAAAGACATTTCAAGAAATTGTATGACATACTTATCAGAGTACAAAAATATACAACTACCATAACATGAGAATAGAAAGAGGAAGAAAAGCTAACGATGCAAGAAGAGATAGACCAGATTTAAACATATGGCAAGAAAACATTACTTTCTTGTTTTATCCCCTCTAAAATTTCTAGGCTACATGAAAAAGTTAAGTATATATTTCTAAAAACAAGCCAATGCTTTAAATTTAAGAAAAAGCAAAAAACAAACAGAGTACTAAGTTACAAGATGGGAATAATTGCTGTGACTAATAATGGTATGAAAGGATCAATGACCTTGGATAATTTTAAGGTTAGTATTTTATTACTAAATCAAGTTATGTTAGCCATGGTATAGACTTAAGGACATGAAAACACAGCCTGCCATGTGTTTTTATTGGTCAGGCCCAGCTAATTTAATGTTTAACATTTTAGGATCAATATTTTGGTACAAGTAGAAAGAAAGAATAATAAAATATGAGTAGTTGGGAATAGTTAATCCAGAGAATGCAATGGAATATTACTCAGCCATAAAAAGAATGAAATCTTACCATCTGTCACAACATGGATGGACATAGAGGGTATTATGTATGCTAAGTGAAATAAGTCAGACAAAGACAAAAACCACAATCCCACTTATATGTGGAATCTAAAAAACAAAACAAATGAACAAACAAAACAGAAGCAAATTCATAGATACGGAGAGAAAATTGGTGGTCACCAGATGGGAAGGGGCTTGGGGAATAGATGAAAATTTGAAAAGACTAAGAAATACAAATCAGAAGTTAAAAATAGTCACAGGGATGTAAATTACGGCATAGAGGATATATCCACCAGATTTTAAAAAGGAACTATGACCCACCAAGAGCACTTAGTGATACCTAGGACATGATTAGCTTCAGAAATGTATACCCTGAATCCTATTTAACTCAAATATTCCTGTAAAACATATGGGGAAAGGAAAAAGATAATTGAAGCTAATTGCTATAATGAGGAATGATGCATGGATTATCACAGGAAGTTTTTACACTTTTACAACTGGCATAGTCTAATTAGGGAAACCTTCCCTCCTAGATGATTCAGATGACAGAGGAGGCTTGATTGTTAATGACCACCATGCACTACTAAGAGCCACTTCAAGTATTTTCAAGTTTGAAAGCACATTTCTGAACTAACTCAAGAAGGCATAAGAGGAAAGTAAATATATTTACATTACACAAATTAATAAAAAAAATGTAGGATGTATATCCCTGAGTTAGTTTTTTCTACAGGTTTATTCAGCCCACAAGATTTCAGAAGAGCAGGTAGATGCACAATTAAAAGCAGAATTACCTACAATACTAGAAATGAGAAACTACAAAAAAATTTATAGATCTTGAAAAATTTAGACTACTTACACCAGTAATTATTCATGGTTCTTTTATTTTCCTTCCTTTTGGTTGAGCTGAACATTTATATTTGAAATTCTATCAGATTTTGTGGGTGTATATCCCATCCTGATTTTTCTTCTCCAAATGGTGGGTCAATCAGACTGCTCTTCTAGTATTGTTTATTACGTACTGTCAACTCTTTCCTCATTTGCAGCAACTGCTATTTAAGAACTCTCTAATAGTAGCCAATCCTCTTTGCTATGTCCCTTTCTCGTTACCATAACAACAGAAGAGCTAGTCAAAAATTCATTATCCAGTTTTTCTACAGCTAGACAGAGGCCTTTGAGAAATACCAGCATAGTTTGAAGGAGTTTTTAAAGAAACAACAGATGATTTTCAGCTATAATGAGTATAGGACACATCGCAGACTTAGTGTTTAAAAAAAAGTCCTCAGGTTTTAACTACCCTTCCTTCCTACCCAATTTCCATCAGTCACAAGTGGCCATTTAACCTTAACCTTGAAACTTCCATGCTAAAACATCCTCCTTTTATGATATAGCCTATTCACTGGTGACAGCTTTAGTGATTATAAAATTATTTCTTGTGTTAATTAAATATATGCTTCCTAGTAACTTCTATACATTAATTCTTGTTAAGTGACACTTCACAAAATAAGCTGGGTCTATTTTTAATTTATCAGATATTTCAACATTTAAAGACAGGTATTATCTAAGTAGTCATCTTTATTTTTTCCTGCCCAAGATCCATTTCTGATTCTTCTCATAATAACCAATTTTCCAATGGGAAGTTAGCTTTGTCCTATTCTCCAATGATGTGATTTACCATGGTGTGAAATCTTTCTTTCTCCTACCCTCTAGGGTGTACAAATAATAGAGCCCCATTCATTCAGCAAATTCCATTCTCCTGGACACAGTGATTATTTCAGTTCTAGGCTATTGGTCCAAAATGGTCCCATGGAATTCTACACCAGGAAAATAACAGAGAGAAAAAAAAGCTCTCCATCTTTGGAGTTGGAGAGAAAAAAAAAAATCTACATGGAAAATACCAGAGAGAAAAAAAAGCTCTCTATCTTTGGCATTGCTAAGATGCTAGAATATGAGCTTGGGACATGTAGGGAGATCTTGCCTGAGAATGAGGGTAACCCAAAGAAAGCAGAGCCTTGAGATAGGAACAAGCCCTTGACCACATTGTTAGATCATCTGGAGCCAGCTCATACTTTAAGTTATATTCTTGTACTTTTAGATACATGAAGCAAAAAATTTTGCTGAAGCCAGTTTGAGTTTCTATTAATTGCCCCTAAAGAGTCTTGAATAGTACAATCATATTTTTTTGAAATATCTTTTCTTAGCTAAAATTATATGGCTTGATTCTCAGACCTTTTCATCACAGAAGAGGAAAGTGAGACACAAAGAAGTTAAATGGCTCGCTCAGCGCCTTGGAACTAGTAAATGGTAGTAATGGGATTTCCATCTACCGTAATGTAATCTCTACTGATAGGCACTACTGCACACGAACAGTACAATCACAGGAAATTATGATGATAATCCAGCAATACAGCCAGTTTCTGAAATGCTCTCTCACACACACATATGCACATACGTGTCCACATCTATGTTCTTCATTACAGCCTTTAAATGCTATAACATTGTAGTATGTTTTAGTTCTTTGAAAATTGTTCAACAGGCCAAGGTACACAGGCAAGCTTTATTTATCAGCATTTAGTGAACCACTGTGCTGAATAGGGTCATCATGGTGGATAACTATTATATATGGAAAAGTATATTTTAATGTTGTATTGTCTATTTAATTTTTAGTAAACATTTAGAGTAGAAATATCTGCAAATGTGCAACAATTTTTGCAGCGTTACACAATGGATTGGAATTGGAACAAAATAGTAACAGATAGCAACTGTGAGAACAGGAATAGGCACTCAACTAATAAATTCAATACCTAAATGCTGTAATGATTTTGTCCCATTTGTTATAAACAAGTAATCTCTGATGATTAATCTTTAAGTGACTAAAAATACCAACTAAATAAAAAGCTTATTATTTGACGTTAGTGTGAGTCTTCATTATATTCTGGGTTCCTTGGATCTTTTTATTGATGACTTTTCTCTGGCCGCTAATTGAACTTATTTTGCATTTTAATCTCTAGTTTGTTCTTTGAAACTTGTCTGGGAGCCTCGCGACCTCAGGGAGGAAACCAATCAGCACTTGGTGAGCTCCCCAGACATACCTGGCTATGAATTTTAGCAAATCTAGGGCAGCTTGGCAGACGGCCTGGCCGTTATTTCCTTTTCTCTGTCACAATGTGTTAGGTCTGTTGCACCAGTAGGTGTCATACTGGGCTGCACTTTCCCACAAAAAGTACGTTAGGTAAAAATTCAGAATCATTTTTTTGTTCTATAAACTCTGAAAATAGAACATTAGCCTCAAGCACTCTACCACACAGAAGCAGTAGATTGTGCTATCTTAATTATGAATGCATTGAGTATGAAGGCCTTTACTCCTCCCAGATGTCCCATGGAGAGTGAACACAACATTAGGGTTATTCATCTGGGCAGCTAGCCTGACTCTTTTAAAGGGGTCAAGGAACATAGGTATTTAATGAGTCTCCCTTTGCTGTGCTAGGCAGAGGTTGCTCAAAGGGAGCATGCATTTAACTTAGAGGTTGTCAGTCTTCAGCGTACATCAGAATCACTGGGAGGAATGGTTATGCCAGGGATTGCTGACTCCCACTTTCAGAGTTTCTTAATTTGCATTTCTGACAAGTTCCCAAGCAAGGCTGGCAGCAGGTTTTGTGAGCCACCGCTTTAACTTAAGGCTTTGTTTTCACTTAGCAGACTTATCCGGTTAGATGTGTTAGGTTTGCCCTGATTCTTCCATCTCTGTTTGCAACTACCCAGCACCTGCAGCTTTGAGGAGTAGCTCACATTAGGAAGACTTCTTAAATAAGGGCATGGAATAGAGTCACACTTCAGGCATTCTGTTAACATGTGAAAGTTTTTGGATGCAAGTAACAAAAATGATTTCAGCTAACTTAGTGCAGTAGACACTGTGGGGCTCCCAGTCAGATACCCTTTGCCAGCCAACACACCTATTTCCTAACAGCTCCAAGTGCTATAGATAATGGCCTATAGCTGTGACATTTTTCTGAGAATTTCCTTTGACTAGAGAGATCTGCCTCTCCCAGCTATGTCTAAAAGTTTCGTACCCACCTTCCCCTATTGGGGTAGTTACTAACTGACTGACACGGGGTCAAAGTCTCCTTGACTCAAGGTAGAACAACTCTGTTGTGCAATATACAACTTAAAGCTGCACTGTCAAATATAGTTCTAGCCACATGTGGCTATTGAGCCCTTGAAATGTGGCTAGTTGGAATTGAGATGTGCTGGAAGTGCAAAAAAAAAAAAAAAAAAAAAAAATACACACTGGTGTTGAAGACTTACCGAGAAAAAAATGTAAAATGTCTCATTAATAATTTTTTTTCAATATTGATTACATGTTGAAATTACATACTTTGGGTTAAATAAAATACATTAAAGTGATTTCACCTGTTTATTTTTTACAGACGTGGCTCAGATAATATTTCTATTGGACCACACTGGTCTATGGTCTCCACAGCTGCATGGGTTAGGACAAGGCTAGATTATACTTAAGACCATATATATCTCCAGAAGAAATCAAGATTAGATGAGTAGAAGGCAGAGGTCAGCTGCTCAATGAAAAGTCATGATCCATTAGCCAGTCTCTGTCTCTGAATCAGTTCTTGCATCCAGGATCCACTAGCTAAAGAGGAAGCTGGGTCCCCATTAGGAAGTATCCTACACTCTGGAAAAAGTATATACTAATGTACATATTTGCTTCTCCCAATCCTTCACCTAAAACCCTTGCAACTATTTACTAGGGTAAAAATAGACTAGGGAAATGAGAATACTCATACATTTTAAGGGCTGGTGGGTACAGGATCTAAATTGTCACTGACACCAGGGAACTCAAAGCACCATCATCAACTTCTTGTTAGAGTAAAGGCATATCAGGGTCCAGTAATAAATGGAGCTCTAATCCACGTCCATCTCAAAGTGGGTCCATTAGGTCCATGGATCATACCTAGTGGTCATGTCTCTAGTTCCTAAATATGTGTTCATAACGGAACTCTCAGATTCATTCTATTTAAGCAGAAAAGACCAAGGAGGAGTCCTAAAAATGTCCCTTCCATACCCCTGCAAATACAGTAAGTCAAATAATAATAAATCCCAGGGAAAATTACAGAGATTAGAACCACACTTAAGGACTTAAAAGATACAAGGATGATGATCTCAATTGTTATCTTCATTTAATTTACAGGTCTGACACTTGCAAAATCTGGGTGGATCAATCAAAGTCTCTAGTATATAATTTATGGTTATTGATTTTATGAATGCATTCCTTACAGCCCCATCAAGAAGAATAAAAAGTGATTTATCTCTATACCGAATGGTATAGATATTGACTCTCCAGGTAAATATTAACTCTTCCACATGCTATACAATATAGTCTGAAGGAAACCGAGCAGGATGAACACTCTGTGGGACATTACTTTCATCCAGTATAATTGATGGCAACATTTTAAACAAATCTGATGACCAAGAAGTTGTAAGTCCTCAGAATGCTTTTGGTAAAGCACATGTACACCAGAAGTTGGAAGATAAAGTCCACAAAAATGCAGGAATCTGTCACATTGGTAAAGGTGTTAGGGGTTCAGTGAGCTGAAATATGCTGAGACATCCTCTCCAAGTAAAATACAGGTTGCATCTTGTACTTCCTACCATTAAGAGGAAAGCAAAATGCTTGGTTATCCTTTTGTGTTTTTTTTTTGAGGTAGCACTTTGTAATACTGCTATGACCACTTACTGGATGAAGTGAATGTCTCCTAGTTTTGAGTGAAGTCCAGAACAAGAAAAGAATCTAGCAGGTACAAGCTGCAGTAAAAGCAGCTCTGCCACTCGAGTCATATGGACTATGCTATTAGAGGTATTTGTGGTAGAAAAAGAGGCCACTAGAAAGTCCCAGTAGAAGAGCTGCAGGGCAGAACCCCAAAATTCTGAAACAAGGTTATTCGAGTGCTGCGAAGAACAATACACAATTTATAAAGTAGCTCTTAGAATGCCCCTGGGACACGGGAGAAATTGAGCCTCTGAGCATAGGATATCAAGTGACCATATGGCCAAGACTTGTCCATCATGAGCTGGGAGATTATCAAACCCTTCCATTCACAAGGTTAGGAGGGTCCAGCAGCAATGCACTATAAGATCCATTGTAAGATGGAAGTAGTACTTTCGAGAGTCTTGAGCAACTCTACAGGCATAATTAACCTGCACGAAGAGGTACACACCCTTCTGTAACCCACCATTGTCACTCAGACACTTATCCCTTAGCTCACACATATGAACTCAGTTGTCAGAAGAGGGGGTGAAAACAGAGCTTCATTCATGAATTGGTTGACTGGCTATGGGGGTGCAAACACAAAATGGACCAATCTTATACTATCAGGGATGTACCAGAAACCTTGTGGTGAAGAAGAAATCTCCCCTAATGTCAGAGCTTTGGTTAGCGTACCCAATCACCATCTTTGTGTGGAGAGAAATAACATGCAGAGGCAAATGGCTTAGCAGGTTGGTCAGAGCCTGGAATGAGCAAGACCAAAAGATTAGGGTCAAGGAAATGAAAAGAGCCATGTAGATAGACCTATGGTAGCAGGTACAACATGAGAAAAATTCTGTATGCATACCAGGAAGTATCCATTCCAGAAGAAGCACTAAAAGTCATATAGACAGGATAATTTAGAAGAGTTTCTTTTTGAAAATTAAATTAATTACATATGCACTGCCTAAACTATTTTGATAGTTTTCTGATTTAGGGAGTACAGTGGGGGAAACAAAAATACTTAGTGTAATGACTGGGATGTAGAGGCTAGAAAACAGGATTTCAGACTTCTCCTTACAATGAAAGTATGCAGTGTGAATTATTTTATTTTGGGTATCAAATTGGGGTAAGATTTTAAAATTTCTAATTAGTTTTCCATCTTTAAGATAGGATACCTTAAGAGGTATTTAGAATGAGTTTTCTGGGTTCCAAGTTCTTAGGGTAGTTTAAGAATATTATAATAGTCTTAGAATATTATTTTTGTTATATGAACCATGCTTTAAAGGGGATTTAAAAATCTTTCTTCATAATCCTTTCTAACCCTAATAATTTTTGAGCCTGGGAGGAAACCCAGGCTCAAAAGGTCTTGAATTAGCCCTCACTGAATGTAGTAGGCGGAATAACAGCCCCTCCATAAACAGTCATGCCATCATCCTGGAATCTGTATATATGTCTCGTTACATGGCAAAAAAGACTTTGAAACTAATATTAAGGTTACAAGTATTGAGATGGGAAGAGTAGCCTGAATATCCAGGTGGGCGCAATCTAAGAAAATGGACCTTACAAGAAAAAAGTGTTTTCAAACTGTGGTCAGAGAGTCAGTAGAAGGAGGAGGAGGAATTAGAGGTATGAAATGACAAACCCAATGTCACTGGCTTTGAAGATAAAGGAGGAGACCATGAGCCAAAGAATGTGGTTAGCCTTTAGAAGGCAGGAATGGCCCTCAGCTGACAGCAAGAATATGAGGATCTTAGTCTCACAAGGAACTGAATTCTGCCAATAACCTGCATTAGTGAGAAAACTGATCTTGTTTTTGACCCTCCAGAAAGGAATGCAGCTCTGGGGACACCTTGATTTTAGCCTGCTAAGACTGTGTTGGACTTGTAACCTACAGAAATATAAAATAATACATTTCTATTACTTAGACTATGAAAATTGTGGTGATTTGTTACAATAGTCACAGGTAACTTATACACTGGACCTTTCTGGTCTTTATCTCCTCATCTGCAAAATAGGGATAATACCACATCCCTCTTCTGCTGAGGACAAAATGAGACGCTACATGGGACAGAGCTAGGAAAACTTTAAAAGGCTTTGCAAACAATAGGTACTATTAGATTTAGAACCAGTTGATGTGGTAGTCTCAGGGGGGTTCTTGTTGGTGTAAATATCCAATTACGTTGATTGTTTCTAATGCTTGAAAATACAATAAGGTGAAGGAAATAAATTATTTCATATTCTGTTTTGGTACATTAACATTTGATGATATCTAAGCCTTAATGAGGTCATGAGAGTAAACATAGGAAGCTCTGTTAGTGAAGATTATATACATGTCACAACAGGAATAGAGGACAGAAGAACAGAACCATTGCTATTTTAATATAACTCTTAGTCTGACAGAATGAAAAGTTAATTAACATGTGCTACCTAAAACTCAAATAGCAGATTCCATTCCCATTTTAGTTTGAGTTTGATTTGATTATTCTTGATTCTCAAGCATCAATAGCTACTTGGTATTATCAGTGTCTTGGCCCCAATTTCTTAATCAGCAAAGTTATGTAAAAATAGCTGCCCATTTCTTGCACATGGTTAATTAAGTTGGCTCATTTATTTTGGAAGGGACCACAGAACTTACCTAGGTAAGTGGATGGGCCACCTCTTTGTATTTTGGGGTAACCATTTCCAGGGTAACTTAAAATTTATGTCAGTTCCAATTTTTTTTTTTAAGGACAATCATACGGAGGTGGTTGAGCAGCTTAGTCAGAGAATATTTATTGCAAGGAAGTTATTCAAGCTAGTTCCAGAAAAGGGAGATTAATTTTAAGAATTCCACAGGCAGCCTCTAGGGTATAAAAACTGAAATACATTTAGGTTTGTGAAACTAAGAATTAGGAAACCAGAAACCATGGCTTCTTCACCCACCTTTTAAGGAGCTTTTGGTCTTTTGCTTTCAGTTGTCTCTAAATGCTTCCTCCACTTTCCTGCATATCTCCTTTCTCTGCTTAGTTATCAGCATGCATATAGTTAAAAATGACTACTTCAGGTCAGCTTCTATGTACAATGAATTCAACTAAACATACCACTTTTTTCCTTCATAGTCCCTCTTAATTTGAATTAAATTAGTATAGAGAATATGATTAATCACTAGCTGGTTAGAGGTTTGGATACTTTGAGGCATACTCCTAGTTCAATGAACTTTGATGCTCAGGTCACATGGTATAAATATGGCTGCTGTGGTCTGCAGCTTCTAATGGGGTGCTTCCAGGAGAGAGGGCTATGGGGAGGCAGACACTTCAACACATGCCTCTTATATTTTAGTCATAACTAAAGCTTTAGTTCCTTGCACTAGAAGAATGAATCAATTTCTTACTAGGTTTATGTCATTGACCAAGGTTTTTCACTACAGGCATACCTTGTCCTATTGTTCTTTGTGTTATTGCACTTCATAGTTATTGCTGCATTTTTCACACATTGAAGGCAAGACGCTTAACCACAAAAAGATTATAACTCACTTTATTGTGATACTCACTTCATTGCAGTGGTCTGGAACTGAATTCTCAATACTTCTGAAGTATGTCTGTATTTAACTTTGAAGTATTACATATTGTCTTCTTTCATATAGACGTAATGAATAAAGTAAGTGAGCACAATGTCATATGTCCAATAAACATGTAATAAATATTGTTGAAAGTAACAAAATTTTTATCCTTTGTGAGTTTATAATTGTAATCTTTCTACAGTTATTTCCATTAAAGCTAGGAATAATATGTGTTCATAATTGGGATTATACCAAGCTTGTTTATTTGATTTTCCTTAAAAAGAGACTGTAGAAGTATTTTTCTTCTTTCTGGGGGAAGCTTCTGGGACACATAAACTCTTCTTAGAATAGATATTGGTTTATAAGTAATAAACCAAGAAAAGGACTTGCAATTTAGCAATAAAAATCTGAGTTCATAGAGTTTAAAAACGTAATGCCAAAGTAAAAATCTAAATTCCTGATTACTGGAAAAAGTTCATCTTGTTTATTTTCGGTGTTTCATTAAATGGAACATAAATGTTATTGTGAGCAGTGTAACTAGAAATTTTTATGAGCCTGGTGATATTGTAGGGAGTATCTCTAAGGCTGTTTAAGTTAAAGAATTCTAATTAATTTGTAGGTTGTGGAGAAATTGATTACAAAAAGACTTAGTAATCTAATTTTGAGCCTGGATATATAAGACCATAAAGGCTTGGTTCAGGATAAAAGACTGACAAAATTGACAACATTGGCTTGCCTGAAATTGCTTTTGCTATGGTTTATTTCTGGACCATTGGTCTCTGTTTGGGTGCCACTTATGAGTACCACACTTTGGGAAGTGCCCTCAAGCAGAAAGCTGGGGTAAAATACCTTATGTGCTTTGCTTCACTCCAGAATGACAGCATTCACAGTATAATGGTAGTTCATTGTCAAAGGATCTAAATACTTATTATTAAGTCATATTTGGAATCAGAAGTTCTTTCGTTTCCATTTTAAAGTTGAATAAACTAATAAAGAGAGGTTAAGTAACTTGCCAAAGTTTCTAAAGCTCGGCAGGGCCAGAATCTGAATTCATTCTGTCTATCTCCTGAGTATGTGGTTTAATGGAGAGCCTAGCAACAGTATTTTTGGATTTCTTTTTCATGGCCTCAATTTACTGAGGTTAAAATGAAAAAAAAAATGAGTGTAATGTGGTAGGCCATAGGTAGGTGTACTGTATGCCTAGTGACAAAGAAATAGAACATGATGTTATATAACTATAGTGACAGCAAGCAATAACTTATTTAAGTCCTTTCCTCAGCCAGAAAGTAAAAGAAGCAGCAGCAGCAACAATACATAGTTTCTTCACTTTTCTGACTTTGTGGATTGCTCAGTCCATCAGCCTACTTTAAGTACCAAACATCAGAGTCACCTCCATGAAAAACTAGAGACCCTGTGAGAAGATGCATCAACTCAATCACTTGATCATTGATATGGGCAATAATGTAGATAGGGAATCTCATAAAAGAAATGGAACTATAAAAGAAACTAAATGGATATTATTGAAAGAAAAAATACAATACCTAAAATAAAAATTTTCCTGAATATACATTCAGTGGTATATTAGACACTACAGAAGAAAGGATTAGAAAACTTGCAGACACATTAATTGCAATAGTCAAACTGAAACACAGAACAAAACAGAATGACAAAAAATGAAAAGCAACTCAGGGACCTGTGGGACAATATTAGGTAGTATTATAAACATGAAATTTGCATCTCAGAAAGAGAGGAGAAAGAGGCTGAGAGAGACTGAGGTTGAAAGAAATATTTGAAAAAACAGTGATCAAAATTCTCCAAATTTGATGAAAATTATCAACCCACAGATCCAAAATACTTAAATCCAAAGCAGGTTAAACATAAGGAGAACCACACCTAAGCACATCATAGTTGAATTGGTGCAAATCAAAGATAGAAGGGAAGTCTTTTTAAAAGCTAGAAAATAAGACACATTAAACACAGGAGACCAACAATAAAAACAATCTCTACTTCACATCAGAAATGATGTAAGCCAGAAAACAATGAAATTACATTGTTGATGTAGAGAAATTCGTGCCAACATTGAATAGAGACAGGTAAATAGCTCAGTGGAACAAAACAGAAAATCTTGAAATGACCCATATTATAGTTAAATTATTAGTTAGTTTTGATAAAAGCATAAAAGCCATTAAATGGAGGAAAGGAAAGGGTTTTTTTTGTTTGTTTTTTGTTTTTGTTTTTTTGTTTTCATGTTTTTTTGCTAAATGATGCTAGAACAACTGAATTTCTATGTGGGAAAAAAATGAATAATGCCTACCTGACACCAACTTAAAAAAGAAAAAATAAGTTGAGATGAATCAATTAAGACATAAAAATTATATCTATAAAGTTTCTAGAATAAAACATAAGAGAATATTTTCATTACCTTGGTGTAGGGAATATCTCATACAGAAAACCACAAACATTCATCTTAAAAGCAAAAAAAAAAAAACAAAAAAACAAAAAGACAAATTAGGCCTCATTAAAAATTAAAACTTCTACACATTAAAATACTCCGTTATGATCATGAATAGCTAAGCTACACACAGGAAGAAAAAAAATTCACATTGCATATCTCTGACAAAGAACTTGTATCCAAAATATACAAATAACTCTTGCCATTTAAATGATAATAATAAACAGCCTCAAGTAAACATAAGCAAAGGACTTTAACAACAGATGCTTTGCAATGGAAGAATACAAATGATCAATAAGTGAATGAAACTATGTTCAACGTCACTGTTCTTCAGGAAATTAAAAACAAATTGAGATACCACTTCACACCCATAAGCATGGATAAATTTTAAAAGGGTGACAACACCAAATGTTAGTGAGGATGTGGAACAACTGGAATTCTCATACATTGTTGATGGGAATGTCAAATGATATAACCACTTTGGGAATATGTTTGGTAGTTTCCTATAAAATGAAGCAAACGATTTATAGTCCGACAATTTTATCCTAGTCCAAGAGAATTGAAATAAAAAGTTCACAGAAAGATTTGAATGAGAGTATTGACAGCAGCTATACACATAACAGCTCAAGACCAAAAATAATACAGATGTCCATCAATAGGAAAATGGGAAAACAAATTGTGGTATATTCACATAATGGCTTACTAGTGGTAGATGTTACAAAATAGATGAATCTCAGAAACATTAAGGTGAGCTAAAGAAGCCAGACATAAAAGAACACATACTGAATGATTCCATTTGTATGTAGTTCCAGAACAGGGTTAACTAAAGTATGGTGATAGAAATCAGTACAGTGGTTGTCTCTGGGGAGGGTTCAGGAAAGGAAACTCTTCTAGAAAGGGGCATGAGGGAACTGTTTGGGATGATGAACTTTCTGTATTTTGTTTGCATTTGTCCAAACTCATTTTATATGTATGTTATACCTCAATTTTAGAAAGAAAAGAAATCGAAGTGACATTAGTAACTACTTTGTAAGAGTGTTGTGAGAATTAAATAAGCTAATATATATAATGCTTACAATAGTGCCCAATAAATCCTAAGTAATATATGTGAATTGCAAATTACTATTATTCATGTTATTTCTAATGTTCTATTTAATTTAATGTACTACTGCTGGGTCTGCACAGATATTTCTAACATTCTGGAATATATTTCAGAGTGTTAGAAATAATACCTCATGTTGTACAGAATGAGAATTTTCTTGTATTATTCAGTTCTGCTGTTAAAAATGTATCACAGCTGTTTCTACTCATGAAACCTCTTGACACTCGGCAAATTCTCCATCTGTGGTTTCCCTGCCAGCTGACTTCTAAATGGCTGCAAATTTTCCTTTCCATTCAATTATCTAGAATTTTAAATACAAGTAATTAATCCCTTGATCAAATGGTACAGAATTAAGACTGCTTTGATTATTCCCGTCGCTCAAGAGATCTTAAGGTTCCACAGAATATAACATTTAAAGCATATTTAAACAGAACAAAAGATGGTTTAGAAAATGATTTTGTGGTAATACCCTCAAAATTCATAGCCCAAAGCATTCATCTGATGAAATCAAACAAAAATGATCTTTTGCTGGAATTCTTTAGGGAATTGCTTCATCTACACAGTGCCGAGTGCGATGTTTCATCTTAAATGGTAGGGTGAAAACACCAGAGTTCCCTTCTACAAGTGATAAACAGAAACCACACGTTACTGTAGTGATGATACCAAATACCAGGGGTAATTTATTTTTTGAAAGGAATTTTGTTTTTTACCCCTCTTGGCGTGGGAAGAAAACATTCACTGATAGATGCTGACAAGTGCAATGCAAATGGTAAAATTGCAGAGTTGAAGATGACTGCTTCAACCTATCATTGTCAGTGGGAGTCAGCTGAATATCATTTCTTGGCTCATATCTGTTTTCATAGAGACTTCAAAGTTGAAAACATTCTATCCCCTCTATGGTGTAGGTCCAATTTCTGAGACAGTGCTTATAAATTAGGCAGTAGCTCAGAATAAAGATCACAGGAGATGAAAAAACCAAATTAATTTATTAAACTAGCATTCGCAAAAATAAAGCCACATTCTAACTCTAATTTGCTTTGGTATAATAATTCTGCTTTCTTTAAAAAATTATAATAAAATGTGTACCAGTTGGCTGGCAGTAGGCTCATTACTCCAATTCCACATAATTGCCATGTTTGATCAAGCAAAGCTGAACAACAGCTGGCCCATATATTAGTCTGTGCTCTTATTTTATTTTTTGATGTGGAAAACATGTATTCAGATTCACAACCTGGAAAAGCCAGAAGGAAATATAAAAACAGTTGCTTTGAGGTGTGTGTGTGTGTGGGAGGGGGTGTAGTTAATGAGTGTTTTTGTCCAAATTATTCTTAATATCATTTCTCATTTTAAAGAAAATAATGGTATCTGGCATTGCCAGAGAGACCTACCTGGATGTTTTGAGGGTATTTTACCCTCAAATTTGAGGGAATTTAAGGTTTTAGGTACTATCTGAAAATTTGAATTAGTCATGTAAAAGCCATACTTAAGCCACTTTCTTTAGGAGCTAATTCCTTTTTAATGGGGACAGGATTATTTCTAATTCGCAGCTACATTCATAATGTCATTATGTTCCATGTACTGAGCTCCAAATCTTCGTCAAGAATAGAAAGGTGGAGGAAAGAAATGCGCTTATGAAATAGCTGATTGTGTCACCATCTCAAGCCTGGCCTCACTGGGGCTAAGCAGAGCTGCAGCTGCACAGTCCACATAATGCAATGTACCACTTGCACCAAGGCTGTGGCAGGCGACGCGGCCACTGTAGGAGAGGCTGTGTGAGCCTCGTGCTCCGTGCTGCACTAATAAGTGTGCTCTCATTTAGATAAAGAAGTTTGCAGGGTGCACATTTTGTTTTCCCCTCCACTGCCTGGAACGTGGGAACTCTGTACTTTATTTATGGGCAAAAAACTATCAAAGTAGACGCCACATCAGATAAGCCATCATGCTATGAAAGACTTTGTCAAGAGACAAGGTTAGCAAGGGTTTCCACAACTGCACTTCTAGCACTTAGAATTTCTCTTCTTAAACAAGAGATTTGGTTTTTTAAAAAATTACTCTTCTATTAGAATCCAATAGTTGAATTAAATCTGTCTCATAATTTACCCTGAAACTACTTTTCATGGGAAAATTCCTAACGAGAGGGTCTGAGGTTTATATGATTATAAATATCCAATTCTCAAGAAGACCAGGTTAAAAATATTAAACAGGAGATATTTATTGCATCCCCAAAATGAAGGCAGAAATTAGAAAATAAATCTATCAAAGTAATTTTATCTTAAGAACATTGTATCTTTATGTTCATTTAAACAAGTCTTCGTTATTTTTTGTTTGTTTTTGGAATGCTTTTGCTGGTAAATTACTTTCTCACACATAGCATCATTATAGGCAATCATTTATCAGACCCTTTTTATCATTCAATTAAAGTAGCTTTAGAAGTTCTTCCCTCAAAACACTACACAAAATAGGCTCATTTAGTGTATCCACACAGAGACTGATTATGAGAAAAATCAACCTACTAGTCCCCAAACACCCATCCATCAAACCAACCAGCCAACCAACCAACCAACCAACCAACCAATAATACTATGTTTATAATCATCAACCTTTCAACCTTTCATAAGGCCAATTGCAGATATGCCTAAGAACTATTTTATAAGAACTACTTAGGCAAAGTAACAAACAAAATAAAACTAAACAGACAAAAAAAAATCTCTTAAACAAATACCCTATAGTATTAAATGCCTGACATTAAGCTTTCGATTGCCAAGCCATCCATTTCAAAGATGTCCATCTCAAGCAAACATGTTGCAGCTGTAGGACACAGTTAACAGTAAAACAACTAGATAAGAAACGAGGCTGCCCAAACCCATGAATTTCTCATTTTGGAAAGCCCTGGGAAACCCAGATAACTGACCACTCCAGAGACCCCACTTTTCCCTTCCCGTGCCCTAATACCCACACTTGTTTAAAATTCGTTAATTAATAAAGAGTGAACCCTCAAAACCCTTGGCACCCCAACCTCATACCCCAATAAAGGCAGAGCCCCAGGTCCCCACGCTCCCACCTCCACCCCCACCCCTACCTGGACCTCACTGTGTGGCCTTTGAGCATGCTATGTATCCTCCACTACCTGTGAGTAGCAAATCTTTTCTCTAAGTTCCCTAGGGTTGTTGCTGAGATGAGTGTTGCAGTCACAACAAGAACTGCGAGGGCGGGTGCAACCGCAACGTTAGCCTCGCTGGGGGGAGTGTCTGTGGGCGCTGCCTCAAGCGGTACAGGCCCAGGTAGCGCCTCAGGCACTCCCAACCCATCAGCTGAGACCTAGAGGAGACACACTTCTAAAGAAGTTTGTTCCTATTTTTTCCAAATATCAGATCAAAGAGTGTTTATTAAAAGTTCAAAGAAATTTTATGCAAAACTCCAACACGAACCAAAACTGCTTTGAGTATGCCAATGTGCCTTCAATGTTCCAGCAACTGTCACAGAGAAACATTTCATTGTTTGCCAAATATGAGTTAAGTATCTAGCAAATGTATAAATGCTATACATCTATAAACACATCTTAATACTACAGATTAGAAACATCAACATGACCAGAATTTATTTTAAATGTATTAATTTTCAGTTAATCCCTAGAAATAATACAGTGTGTTGGAGGAGTGGGGTGCCTTTTTGCATTTCAACCTTCTTTTTATTTCTGTATTTATTATTAATTATGAAAACAGTGTAGAACCACATTTCAAAAATTTGGGATGAGGATACAAAAACAAAACACATTCATAATTATTTCAACACAATCACTGCACCTCATATTTCAAAAAAAAAGAAAAGAAAAGAAAAGAAAAAAAGGAAACTGCTGTTCTGCTGGGAGGGATAAGAGTCAGCTTTTCTCTGGAGATCCCTGGTTGGAACACTCATGTGACACCATGGAGCTAACCTTTTAATGTCACTCCTCTATGCTAATGATAATGACAAGTCACTCTTCTGATCAACATCTTTTGTAATATTTTTCTCACCTGTGAGCACTTTGGGATATTTCTCTCAAAAGTCTCTGAAGGCAGAAATTGTTGTAGACTATTCCTACTTGATTCCAAGGAACATACTCAAACCAGACAGTATTGAAACCCGATAGTCTTCAATCTTTTCATTTTTTGCACTGTTTAGTATTTTATAATCTTCCCTGCACAAAGTGTGTAGACCTGCTTCTGTCGCTTTGAATATTCAACATTTTGCTTTTTTTCCTTCCTTAGAAATGAAACTCTGAAAGAAAAGTATGCACATTTTGCACTGAAGAAATAAGCTTGACTGACTCGCTTGTCCAAAGAGAATTTTAAACACCATAAAGGGAACACTAATATTTCAATGCAATATAATAATTAACATGCTTCTGAATATTCCCTATCACTTCTCTGTGACTTGGTTTCCTCATCCATAAAGAGGGAGCCATCATCTGATTCTACCAGAAAAACTACAAAGTAACCTTGTTTTTTACCATAAGCACATAGCTGCTCTCTCTCCTTGTTAATTAACACAGCACCTGTGGCTTCTTGGTCTCACCCCCTTCTCTCGCCCCCCTTCACTCATCCCACAATCTGATTTTCACACCCACTCCTCCATTAAACCTGCTCTTGCTGGTTGACTAGCCAAAGCCTTGCTTAATTCAATGAACACTATTCAGTGCCAACTTAATGTGACTTCTTGGAAACATTCTGTACTGTAGACTATTCCTTCCTTCCTGGAACACTTCGTCTCTGGTTTTCATGGTGCAGTACTCTCCTGGTTTTCTCTGACCTTGCTGGTACTCTCTTTTTTAAGTCTTCTAAGTCTCCTTCCCACTCAGGGTGATTTCCTATGCTTTCTGACCTCACCCACCAACCCCAGCACTTTACATATTTTTTCCTAGAAACTATCTTTACTACCAGGCCTTTGTATACTGATTTCCAAATCTGAATCTCTAGTCCACTTTTCTTTTTGGGTTATACACATTTTCACTCATATGTCTCATAGGCAAATCCAACTCACCACATCCAACAGGAATATATTATCTCCTCTCTAAACTATTTTGTATTCCCTGTCTCAGTAAATGATTTCACTCTCCATGCTCAAGCCAGAAACTTGATCTTTATCTCTCCCTTTTCCATACTCTTTCATTCAATCAATTATCAAATCACATTCCATTTTCCAAACCTACTTCCAGTCCACTCAGTATTTCCTGCCCTTACTACTGTTTCCTAGTTCCACCATCATCCTCTTTTTACCTAGATTACTGTTCACATTATTGACAGGTTCATTTTCTAAAAGAAAAATATGACCATGTCACTGCTGAGTTTAAGATCTTTTGAAGTTTTATGCTGCCCTAGGAATAAAGTTTAATATTTTTCGCACAGTTTACAAAGTTCTGCTGACTCTCTAGCCTTAACTCACCTTTCTTCCCGCACACGCTGTGCTCCCTCTGCACTGTGAAAGGGCGTTCCTGTGAACGTTATGTTCTGTAACCCCTAGTAGTTGTGCATGCTAAGCCCTGCCCCCAGGATACCCATGCCCTCAAAGTGTCTCCATTCACTTGCTGATCCCCTTTTTATTTTTCAGTTTCGGGCTAGGTGTTACTTTCTACAGGAGAGACTCCACCTCCAGCCCCTGCCCTGGCTGTTCTCCCACCTCTTACTATTTTTATCCGTCTCATAGCCTTGGCTTTGTTCTCCACTAGACTGGAAACTCTTTAAGGGCAAGTACTGGGTCTTATTTACTGTTGTATTCTAAGCACCAAGCACAGCGCCTGTCATCTTAAATAGTTGTCTCTAGTTGAGCTAAACCGTAAAATCATCTTTTAGATAATTTTTAAATAATAATCTATGATGCCGAACAATAAAATTCTGTTTTGGGAATGACTTTCTTGAAGATCTTTTGTTTCTCCTATATAAATTTAAAACTAAAGGTTTACGAAGACATATCTCATGTCTTTTTCTAAGAAGACGTTTGAAAACAAGCCACTGAGAATCTTTGCTTCTGGAGACAATTTATTTTTCTTAACAATAAACAAGAAAAATCATTGATTATACTTCTCATATGCATTCAAATATGCTGGCAATTGCAGTAATTAGGAATAAAGGTTTAACCACTGTATTAGTTTCCCAGGGCTGCTATAATGAAGTACCTCAAACTAAGTGGCTTAAAACAACAGAACTTTATGCTCTCACTGTTCCAAAGGCTGGAAGTTTGAAATCAAGGTGTCTGCAGAGTTAGTTTCTTCTGTGTCTTTTACCTAGCTTTTGATGATGGCTGGCAGTCTTTGGTGTTCTGTGGCTTGTAGATACATCACTCCAATCTCTGCCTCCATTTTCAGAGGTCAGTCTCTCTGTGTCTCTGTCTTCACATAGCATCTTCTCATAAGGACACCAGTCATATTAGAGTAGGGGCCTACCCTACTCTACTATGACCCCATGTTAACTTAATTGTATCTGCAATGACCCTATTTCCAATAAGGTTACATTCTGAGGTACTGGGGTTAGGACTTCACATATCATTTTGGGGGGACAATTCAACCTATAATACCCATTTTAGGGTATAAATGCATAGTGAAGAAATCTATTTAGCTCTTCTTTAGAAGAAATTAAAATGATCTGACAAAACCTGTTGCATTGGTAACATGGGCAATCATACCAGAACTTTTTAATCTCAAAAGTAATATGTTCATTGAGGGAAGTAAAAGCAATTTAAAGATGTATAAATAAAAAGTCAATTATGCCCATATCCCATCCCTAGCTATACTATTTTGAAGTTTTTGCTGTAAATAGCGTGATTTGTGCCCCAAATATATATTCAATATATGAGGTGATTTTTCTTACTTGCTTTTTAAAAATACAATGGGAATAGTTTACATATCTTACTCTGAAACCCAACATTTTTTCCAAATCCATTACACTTTTTAGCTGTTGCATAGTATTGTATAATATGGAGCTCCCAAAATTTATTTTTTCTACTTGGTTTTCCAGAATTCAAATTTAGTCTTATCAGTAAATGTTTAATTTATCCATTTACTTTAACAGTTGAAACATCATAATTTTAATGTTTAGGAAATCTTTGTGTTATAAAGTATTTTGAGTGTTCTTAATTTTTTTTTTAAATGAAAGCTCTCATATATCTTTTCTTTCAATTCTGCTTCAGTGGGATTCACCTCTTCTAAATGTTCAGTTTAGTTTTTGCCTTAATATGTTTGGGCTGCTATAACAAAATACCTCATACTGGGCAGGTTATCAACAACAGAAATTTATTTCACAGTTTTGCAGGATGGAGGCGTGAGATCAAGGCACCAACATGGTTGCATTCTGGTGAGGGCCCTCTTCTTGGTTTAGTGCCTTCTCACTGTGTCCTTACATGGTGGAAGGAGTTAGGGGGCTCTGTGGCATCTCTTTTATGAAAGCACTCATCCCATTCACTAAGACTCCACCTTCATGACCTAAGCACCTCCCAAAAGCTCTGCTTCCTAATAGCATCCCCTTTAAGAGTTAGTATTCAACACATGAACTTTGGGGGAGGACACAAACATCCAAACCCGAGCAGTTGTCCTCCATCAGATTTTGCTGTCTTCAGTGAGCTGTAATTTTCATTACCTGCCCATGGTTTTCTGAAAGTAGTTGGTAGGGTCTGGAGAGCCAGAAAAATGACATCCGAGTGAGCATGTGTGGAAGGAAGGCACCTTCAGTCCTTTCTTCAAACTTGAGCTTGAGAGCGTTTCTACCCACCTTTGCAGGCATCCTTCAGGTCCACTGCTTAGCTTCCTAGAGTGCTATACAACATGGAGCCGCAGGCAGATGTGCAGCTCTGGTCAGGGCTCGCAGGCTTCTACCACCTGAGTGATCCAAAAGAGCCACAATATCCTTTTTTTTCTCTATTACCACTTTTCTCTTTTGTTCCTCTCTCTCTCACCGATTCCCATACCTGCTCTGCTCTAGAGACTTTGGCCCCAGGAGACCTCTTTAGGTCCCACCAGCTTTACTGTTTTGGTTTTTGTGTTATGCCATAGAGGGTTGTGAGGAAGAAAGTTAGGGGTATGCACCAAAGACTCCATCTTCCCTGAATGCCCCACAGGCATTTTCATTTCTTAACACCCATTTAAAAATCATTAAAAATCTTGTGAATTTTGTTGGCACTGATTTAAAATTAACAGACTTCGTTGATTTCATTTGCCAAGGATTATTTTATCTCAGTTACTTTATGTGTGTCAGTGTCCTATTAAGGAGTAATAAAATGTTAATCCTTAAAAGTTTATCTTCCAATTCTTTGAATAGATAATATTTAAAACATAAATGGGGACATGCTCATTTTTATTTTTACATGTATGGGTTTCTTATATTGTTTCGCTTCTTATAGTACCTTAGGACAATTTAAAATGTGACAAGTGGGAAGCAAAATTTTACTTTATGGGTGAGACACTGAGGCCATGGAAGGAAAATAACTTGTTTGGTCATATCATTACACAGGTGAAAGGCTGGAACTCAGGCTCTACACCACCATGCTGGAGAAATGAAATGATGGTCTCAGACAACAGAGGAAGAGTTGAGAAAAATGTACACTACTTACCATTTTAGTGAGCATCGCAGATGACTTCATTCTAGTTAGTGATGGGTGTTTTGAAGAACATGGTGCTTCTTATTTGTAGTCATCTTGTTTCTAGGTTTTTCAGGAAATGCAATCTTAAGTTGTAGCATAAAGTATGCTGAAAAAGAGGTAGCATTAAGCATGCATAAGTGAAAGTATGCCTGAAAAGGCTGATTTATTACTTCAGATACACTCTACTTACCATACAGAAAGACTTTTAAGGCACTTAGACAAAGGAACAATCTTACATATTAATGATAAGCAAAATTAATGAAGTTTATTTTTAGCTTCCCATATCTCTCCTCTTTAGTTTAAAATAACATTTCTTTAAGTTTGCAGTTATACTTTATAAAGCACTTTTTTATTCATTATCTTGTTCAATTTCCCCGTCTCTTATCTTTTTATCAGTTCACTCCAACCAGTAGCCAGTATCACATATTTGGAAGGGTCACTGTGGATGATTTTATTCTTCAACTTCTTTTGGCAACAGAACAACTGATATTCTTATTTTTATCGCAATTAACAACAGCAACATTAACAACAACAATAGGACATTAAAAGAGAATGAAAGTATGAGGAGGGAATAAAGAACTTATAATCTCTTTACTATCAAAAGATGTTCTAAGGAAAGGATTTAATACTAGGCATTACTATTGTGAATTCAAGTTAACCTGTTACTCTTCTCAGGATATTTGCTGAGAAACTTTATGCTTAATTGTGAAAGCAAGAACTGATCCTTATTGGAGTTATTGGAATTTTTGCCCAATAAGTGGCTTTAGAAGCCATTAAATGGAGCAGTTATTTTGTGGAACACCTACCAGATTGATTACATTCTGTCCTACTTATACTGACCCAGAGGAAAGGTAATTGGTGGCTAAAAATATCATTGCATTTGTACTTTCTTAAGTGTAGGGTGTTTGTAACTTCATGCTATGATTCTTAAACTAGCTATGAGGGAAGCCACCGCCCTCGATGGACACTGAATATTGATTGACATCACCTTTTTTTTTTTTTATTAGATATCTGAGTCAATTCCAAAGTCATATGTATTTGTGTTTTCTATTGATGTGTGTGCTCTTAACAGTGTAAATCAAGTGATTATGAGAATGGCTGTCATTCTTGAGAAAAGGCTGTTCTTATGATAATTGAATAGTCTTATTTCACTGAGAAGTGCCATAACTACTTTGCCTGTGGTTGTGCTTTATGGACAACTTAATGTTTTTTTCTGCCTGGAATTGCTCATAATGGATCCCAACCCTGATGTCTGGAGCTCATTGGGATCTTATGAGAATTGAACTAATTGGTTCATTTGTATATCATACCAGTCATAATTCAAGGGCTGTGTAGTAGAGTTTTATTTTGAACTGATATGGCAAATATTCATGTTCTCACCAAGGTATTGTTCCTAATAACGGCTTTGCTTGTTGGTGCAAATCAGACATAAACATTTTAACATCCCAGGTTAGTTTAAAAAAATTTTACCTCTTGATATGTTTGAAGAATGATGAGAAAGCCAAAGGTCCTTTTTCAAGGAGGTGTTCAGAGTTCTTGAAACCATTCTTTTTAGATGGTTTCACACTAAGCTGGAAGTGCTTCCATTGTAGCCTCTCCCGCTGTAGCTATCTATGGCATTTATTCATTCAGTCTACAAATGTTTAGTGAGTGCATGCTATGTGCCAAACTCTATTCTGGCTCCTGAGGACACAGCAGTGAACAAAAAAGGCAAAAATCCCTGCCTTCTTGGAGCTTATTTTAGCAGGAAGATAGATTATAAACAAGGTAAATAATGTGTTAATTACTGATCAAGTGCTAAGGAGAAAAATAAAGCTGGGCTGTGTTGGGAAAGGGACTGCAATTTATAATGGGACCAGGAATGCCTCACTGAGAAGATGACTTTTGTACAAAGACCCGATGCAAGTGAGAAATAAGCCATGTGGATAGTTAGGGGAGGATTATTTCTGGCAGAGGAAACAACAGGTAAAATAAACCTGAGGCAGGAGCGTAAACTGGTGTATCTAAAGAACAGTGAGGATGAGGCCAAGGGTGCTGAAACTAAGCAAACAAGGGGAACAAGACTGGAGGGTGAGGTAATGATAAGGGTGAAGGGAACATATTATGTAGGGCCTTATAGGCAATAGTTCAGCCTCTTTTTTCAATTCAAGAGAAAGACTATCTAGGGCAAAGAAGGAATTTAATTTATGCTTTCAAAAGATATTATTGATGGTAGGAGTAATTCTGGGTATCTAGAGCCAAAACATACTTCTTCCCATTAGCACTGTAGGATACCTTGCTTTTCTTTTCTTAATGGAAACAAAGATTAATGTTTCCTTGGTGTTGTGGCTAAATTTCCAAATAGAGATTAATTCTTGAGTAGCTATAATTTACTTGCTTCTCTGCTGCTTCTTTTACATCCACAAAGCAGAAACCTTTCCCTCTGCCTCCTTGGAATTATTATAAAAGAAGTTATTATTAGTACTCCTATATTATGTTATCTCTTTTGATATGCTATTGAAATGTCAAATAACTGCCTGAGATTCGAGGATTATGGCTTTGACTAGCTTAATCACAGTTCCATATTTGAGATCATTCGCATAGTGAGCACTCAATAAATTACGTGACATTGAAGGGAATTAATTCAATCCTGAGTATAGATGATCTGATTCTCCTCAACCTAACCCTTCATTTAACTTGAAGACCAAATAGATGGTGGCTTTTCAAATAGTTCTTATAATGTATGAATGCTTGGGGAGGCTGTTTCTGAAATGAAAAGCTGGAGGTAGAGGAAGTAGATTCTACCTGCTAAAGCTCTTTCTCTTAAAATGGCCAACTGCTCCTTCTGACTCCTTCCCACTATGATTTAATTACTATATTTCTTAAGAATGTGGTTTTTCTACTAAAACATAAGCACCACAAGTAAAGAAACTGTGACTGTTTTGTAATTATTCTATCATCAAAGGTTAATGTTGTGCCCGGTCCATTTTAGGCACTCAAAATATTTATTGAATGAACTCATTCATGAATTTAAATACAATGCATTCCCTTTGTATTCTTCTGAACTCCCTCCAAAATTTTCACCCTGGCAATCCAATTCAGGATGTTCTGCTTCCTGAGGAAATTAGGTAACTCTTTAAACATCGTAGCCTGGCATAAATATAGAATTAATAAGCAATAATGCCTTCAACATACGAACCTCGGGTGTGGTTTTTTGAGAAATCCTATGGAGGGAGTTGATCTGAACACCTGACCCTGGCTAACCTTCCGCCATGCGGCTTGGGAAAAAAAAAATCAAAACAAAACGAAAAAAGCAGAAATCAACAGCAACAATAAAAAAACCGTAAGGACTTTGTGACTTAGAATTTTAATGTATTTTTAATGCCTAAATCTCTTTTGAACCATTATTCTTACTTCAGAGGCCCATTTTGCCCATTCCTCCTTAAATGCCTAGTACAAATATGATAGAAACAGCACGAACTGGTGTCAAGTGGAGCCGGATGTGAATTGCTGATTCAATAACTAAGCCACACTTTTCTCCTATAAAAGTGAGATCAAGAGTCCCTAAGGCACAGGTTTGTTAAGATTAAGTGAAATAAGATATGTCAAGTGCCAGCTCAGACTTCAGTTTGTAGAAGCCCCTTGAAAACACTGCTTCCCTTTCCCTTCAGGGAAAGGGTTTATTAGTGGCCTTTGTTCCTTTTTTCCTGTGTTGTATACCTACTGAACATTTAGGGTTACAAGGCTAGTATGGTGGGACGTTGGAGTGGGGAGGAAATAAAAAGAGATTGAGAGACAGAGCGGCAAAGAGTCCAGAAAGAGAAAGAACAGAATTCCTAGGTGTACCATGGTTCTGATATGATAGGATGATTTAAATAACTTTCTAATATGAATTCTTGCCTCTAATATTTTACCTTTCTAGTTCAATCTTCAGACTGCAACCAGACTTATTTTCTTCATTGGCTCATGACATTTCCTAAGCCCTCACCTCAAACCAAGTCATGTTTACATCCCTCTCATAAGACCTATGGTCTCTAACTTTACTGCGTTGCTCACTATTTTCTAAAAATACCACCATAAACTTTTCTGCCTTTATTAATTGAGAATGCCCTTGCCTTATTCAAATCCTACTCAATCTTTCAGTCTTATCTCAATCTTTTAGGGAGAAGGAGCAATTCTTCCAGGCAGAACAAGCTGCTCTTTCTTGCTTACTTCTACAGAACTTGGTTCTATACTGTGGTTGTTACAGTTCTTTTTTCTGCCTTATATTAATATAGAAAGCATGATTGTTAATCATCTTATTCTCTGAAATTATAAATCTATATGAGGAAACAAAAATAATAAAACATAAAAATAGTCACTAATTAGCTGACAATTTGCAATATTAATCCCAGCTTTTCTAATATGTCTCCCCATTTATCATATGTAATATCTATCTGTTACCATAATATCTTTACACTTTTATTCTAGTTGGTTAATGCTGTAAACATTACATAATACAATTCAGATACAATGTAAATAGATTGCTGTGAAATTTCAAGAGCTACATAAAATACAGGAAATCACAAAAGCCAGGTAAATGCTGAAATCACTCACAAAACTATTGACAAGATAAAAAAAATGAGAGGAAGCTGATAATAATGATGACAAGAGCATCAAAGGGAAATAATTTGCATAACCAAACATTGGGAATTACTCACAAAGCCAGCTAACATTTTTACAAAGGAGATCCTCTTCGTAAATGTTATAAAAATTCAAATGGAAAATGGTTTTTATACTGTACATTTTATAGAAAAAAAATTACACACAAAACCCCAAAACAAATTATCTTTTGTTGCAATTATTACCTATATTTTGTTAAACATAAGATAAAATAAACATTTTTTATGACGTTGTATTCATTTTTTAAAGATTAATCCAGGCCAAAACTTTTTTTTGTAAACTGTACTTACTATTGAACTTTTGTTCTCGGCATTAAGGGGCTTTTTTTCTGGTACCAATTATCCTGAGGAAATAAGCTCTTACTGCAGTTATTTGTAGGCCTTTGGAAACCATTAGAATGTCAAATCTACAAAAACAAGTATCACGTTCACCAGCCAACATAACGCCTTGCACATAAACACTAATGTACCATTTACCATGAGCCAGACACTGATCTTTGGACTTTACAAATATAAGATCATTCAATTATCAATATAATCTTCCATGGTAGGTATTATCTTTACTTTACAGATGAAAAAATGAAGGCATGGAGAAGCTAAGTAACTTGTCTAAGGTCACACAGCTAGTAAGTGGTAGAGCTGGAAATCAAACCCAGGCTGTCTGGTTCCAGAATCCACATTCCTAGCCAATGTACTATGTCACTCTACTATTTTAGGCTGCCTCCGGATGTTTGTGGAATAAAGTAAGATTTTATTAGTCTATATGAGTATGGTAATATAGTCTACAGATCAGATTCAAATGAGATTCTAAGGAATGGGGGGTCCTTTAAGGAGATTTATGGTATTTCTGGTTTGATAAATGCTAGAGGGAAATGTAACCACCAAAAACAAACAAAACTCCCAAAAGTCTTCAATAAAATTAAGACCATCTGGTCTCTTTCAATAAAGTCTTTTATTCCATTTATATGGAATTTTTATAATAAAAAATCAGTATTTTTTATTATAAATACTGATTTTTTATTATAAAATATAATGCACAAATGTAAGTATTACAGAAATATCTTATGCATATTTCACCAGCTGTTTTTTCTATCACATATAGATATATTTTGCATTATTGTTCAAATTGCTCTGCTATACCCCTTCACTATTGACAGTGCTGCTTGGTTGCACAATGGGAATGCCTGTAGGCTAAAGATCAAGAATTCATTTCACTTTCTTTGTAAAGCACTTGGCACGGGGACCAGCCTGGAGTCTGTTTTCCATTCTCAAACCCCACCTAGGGTCCATCTGAGGTCTTCTCCTTCCTCAGTTTCCCCCAGCAGCTCCACCCTTGTCTTACTTTATAGTAAACTGTTGTCTTTTAGACTCTTGAGTAGTCTTTACTTTTGTGCCTTAGTCTCTTAAGGTCCTGCTCTCTGCTGGGTGACAGAGGCCTAATTCGATGGCCTAGCCAGGACTCCTAGGTTCATCAAGTTGTCCCAGCAGCTGGAGGTGGGTAGTTTAGGGATAGGACTGGTGCTGGAGGTAGCAGGCAGGCTCTAGACCCTCCAATGTCCCTCAAGGAGATTACCTCACTGTTTATCTTTCTATATGTACTGCGATGAAAATTATATTCATGACAAGTAGAATTCCTCTTAGGAGGGGAAGTATAAAGGAGCTGTCTGTGTTGGGAAGACATTTTAATATACTCCATAAAGACAGAAGGTTAGGAATCACAGGAGTCCAAAAGCAAAAACAGATAGTTAAACTGCTTTGCACGAGAAAGTATGAACAATTTTAATTTGTTTATTATTCTTTTGTTGTAATAGGGGATTGGAGAGAGTAAGGGAGGGACAAAGAAAGAAGACAGCAAGATGGTATGAGATTAGAAACTCTTGGGGTGAAGGGCCAGTGGGAGATTTCCCTGTAGAAAGACAGCAGAAAGAACTTTCTAGAAGGAAGAATTTTAAAATATGCATCTTTATGTTTCCGTAGTAATTAGAAAATAATTGAATCCCAAATGATTTGTGTGAATGTGGTGAGTGTTGACAATCTTCACGAGGATATTTTCAAATTAACTGAGCACAGCAACAGTGTGTATGGGAGACAAGTCTTGAAGCAGAGCAGACCATGCTTGACCTAGTCCTCAAGAAATCACAGATGTCTGAACTTGGGCTTTGCACTGTCATAAGGTGGTGGGGAATCTAGGAGTTCAAACCAAACATGTCTCTTACAAAAAGATTGGAGGGACTTATTGTTTCTGGGTTATATTTATATTTTGTTCAGAAAAAAAAAAGAGTGCCTCTGGTTAAAGAAAAAATGTGTGTGTGTTGGGGGGGGGGCGGTATAAAACCACACAGTATGGTAAAGAGTCCTTGTGATAAGGAAATTGGACAAATAGCATGAGCTTTGAAAAGAGAGAGATTGTGTCCCAGCACTGAGCATATGCTTGGCAAGTAGTAGAGCTGCCCAAATAATAGTCATTGAGTAGAATATAGCACTTAAGACAATACCTGATGATACCACAGACACGTGTGGATACTTTGTTAGCTGATGAGGTCTTAGCCTTGGTCTTACATATACCTCACACGTTGCTTTTCTACTCTTGGTAGAAATCATCTTCTGGTATAGACCAAGTCTGCCTGTCATACCAATTTCAGTGGAAATGAAATATTTGCTGCTGATCTCTCTCAACTGGTTCATGAGAAAACCTCCTTCCTGCTGATTTTAATGATGTTTATGTGTGCAACTGTCACACTGCGGTAATTAGCGCTATACATAGAACTCTTTAGGAAATGTTTTGCCTTTCTAGTTCCCAGGTAACAGGATCTACCTCAATAAGCTTTGCTGTAGATTTTTTTTTTTTAATCTATTTATGTTCGATGGTTTGTTTTCTGGGGGACTCTACCTCAAACATCCTTTTGGGCACCTACTTGGGAATGTAAAGAAGAAAAAGAATCTTTCTTCCCTCACCTGCCACCACTTCCCACAAATCATTCAGAACATTTAGTAACTACTGGAATAAAAACATCAAAGGATGAGAACCAGAGAAGGAAGATGATGCTTCTCCAATGTTTCAGGTTTTACTAGTTTACCTGCCTTCACTTTCCTACTCTCCCCACAAATTTGCCCCAATTTCTTTCTCACCTTCAGACTCAGCCCCAATCAGGGCCAGCCTGGACAAAGTAGGGCCAGGTGGGGTAGGGAGAAGTGTCCTTAGGAGAATACTTATTCCACTCACCCCACCCCCCTAAAAAAAATCACTCCCTCCCTTGCTTCGTTATCTTTATGAACTATGGGTTTATTTATTTATTTTTAACTCGATGTGTTATTATCAGTACTTGTAGACTCAGCTAGCTCTAACAATGCACCCATGGCTTATTAGGGAACCATGTTTCCTTGTATTGCACTGATGGAAATTAAATCATTGTTGTGCTTCTTTTGGGCTTGGCTTGATGATTTTTATTGCACATCTAGTCATTTAGTTCTTCCTCATTCTAGCCTTCATGCCCCACTCTCAATTAGACTGATCTCCATTCTCCTCTCCCCTACCTCACTGCAATAAGTGAGAGACACTGACTCTAGCCTCAGTAAGTTCTGAAGAACTTACCACTTGGGTAAGGTAAGGTGATCAAGACAGGCTGAGAGTTGCTCTAAGAAGTGCTTTCTAAGGGTAAAAGACACAAGCTAAGCAGAATACTTAAACAATTTTCACTTTTTTTCCCTATTATAAACAATTAAATTGAAGTATCCACTATTATGGATACTCTCAAAAATTAAGTTTTCCCAATCATCCCCCAAATGTATTTTAAGATTTATTTCTTTTATTCCAAAGTTCACTTGAATTTCACTCATTTATTTAGTTATGTCCCTTTGGTTTCTTTTTTACCACATTTGTTGTTCATAACGGTCATTTTCTACTGACCCTTTTTGAAGTCTATTATCTCCAGAAAATAGGCCACGTCTTGCCACTCCACTTCTGCCCTTTTCTTTTCTCTAATCTCTCTTGCTCTTTTGGGATCTTCATCACCATTCATTACTTACACCCCTCTGGACATGCTCTAGTACTTGACAATATGGTTGTACTAACTTTATAATATACCTATCATTCTCCAAAGAAAACATGAGGTAGAGGAAAAAGCTTGGGGCATAGACACAAACACAGACTTAAACACTGACATACACATCAGAACCTTTTCTCCTAAAATGTGCATTATCAAACCATGAACCCCAGACAGGAAGAACAGAATCCTCCACGGTTACCAAGGGTTACACTTACATCCCACTTTGAGTATTAAGTAATAACTGTAGTTCTGGCTGATGGACAGATAGGGTCTGGCAAAGGACTGGAAGAGTCCACTGTAGCATCTTTCCAGAAGACAGTCTTCAAACACAGAGATGGCTCAGAAAGGCCAAAGGCATTTTTATTGCAGAGAGAGGTTTTTAACTTGTCAAAATATATTCCTCTTCAGGGGAAAGACAATAATTAATAGATGATAAAAACTTGTCAGAACACTTCCCCAGAGCCTGGAAGAAACACTGTCAGGCCATGTACTGGTAAGGAAAGCAGCAAGCTGCCAAAGCTGTTCCAGGCCCACTCTGGGTCGACTCTCAACAGGCAGAGATTACGCACTGGTGCTGTCGACTACCTCTGAGGTTGCTTCGAGCTCCTCAGACAGCTGAAGGAAGTATCCTGTCCCAGTTCTATACAGGGTGATGGCTTATGCCACAAGTGATCCGAAATCTTATCCTCAGTGTAGGCTTTGTCTTCTCTAGAGGAGCTTCCGTCCTCCTTTCCCCCCTCCCTTCTTTTTCTCATCAGCAAATGAATGCTGACTATTCTATTCGCAGGCATCAAGTTGAGCATGGCGAAGGACATAGAGTTTGTTGTCGCATAGCTTGGAGTCTTAGGAAGGCAGAGTTGTGCTTGTTCTAAATCTGCCCTAGTCTACAGCTCCTACGTAAGAGGAGCTCGGCAAGCCTCATTCATTACCTACAGCAGCCGATCCTTAAGCTCTCTTTCCAATTTTCATACATTAAACTGCTTGAGATGTCTTTCAGTTTTGAAGTTTCATAAGTTGAGAGAAGTGGATTGTGTGTGGCTATTAAATTTCATCTTGCTTTTATTCAACACCCAGGTTATTAAAACTCCACACAGAGGCTGGGAATACAACTCTGAAATCTAACAGGTTTGCTGAGAGCCTGGGCCATTTACTAGTATACACACACACATATGTGTTATATATCAGTACAATAAGAATTATAATAATAGTTGTTTCATGAGAACTTTAGAGAGTTCTATCACCATGCACGTGAAGTGCTTAACATGTAGCCTGTCACACAGAGAGCGCTCAAAAACAATAGTGATAATTATAGTGGTTGGTTTCAGCAGTTATACAAACTACATCAAAAGGTCATACATATAATAAAATTAAAGCTTTGACATCTTTTAACTATCTTTTCACTTAGTATCTGTAACAGTTATTCCTATAAGGTTTTTGCTAAGTTATTAGAATTCATCCGTAATTTATTTGATTTCTCCAATAAGTGAAGGATCAAGATCTCCAATTTCTCATACTAAAGATGCAAGTAACATTACACCTCATTACTTGATGCTGAGGGTTTAAGACATCTGGTAGAAAATAAATCTTTTTTTAACATGTTAATAAAAATTAATGAAAACACAAGAAAAACAATTTTAAAAAACCCCCTTATCTCTTAGTAAATGTCTTTTAAAGGTACTTACAAGATTGTGAATGAAATTTATTTGATTTGATTCTATGGTTAATTTGCAAGATTCTATTTATAAAGAATAAATTACAAATCTCTGCTTCCCACGGCTGTCCTGAGGAGAAAGCTATGAATACTGAAAAGCCATGTCTGTTAGTGGTAGAAATCCCAGCAGCTTTCATTTTTCGCTTCTGTGTGGTGGATATGCTATTTAGTCTTTGCCTCCCTTCGGTAAGCCTTTTTCTATTTACACAAAATTCATTTTCTCTGCATCTAGAGTTAACTATCAAGCTAATAGAAGGCAAACTTTGCATTAGTTTTTCTGTGAGAATAGCTACTAATTTTAAAAAGCAAGATCCCAAGTTCCTCATGGAATTCTCTTGCCTCTGATGCTTGCTAGCTTGATCCCTTCCTCATTTTGCTCAGATCTCTGCTCAAAAGTGAACCTCCTTGAGATCATAATCTTAAATAGCATCTCTCATCATTCTCTCTCCTTTAACCCTGATTCATTTTTCATAGCACTTACCTTTCCCCAAGATATTACAAATTAATCTTTAATTGTTGCCTTCCTGCTACTCCCTACCATCCCAATGATCACAAGATAGAAAGGATAGGGATTTTGCTTATCTTTACCAGTTCTATACCAGTATTTAGAACAGCTCCTGACACATCTTGATGTTTGATAATAAATAAATAAATAAATAAATAAATAAATAAATAAATAAGCAAGCAAGCAAGCAAGCAAACAAACATACAAACCAGGAGGCAGAAAAATTCTGGACTTGAAATTCAGGCACAGTTTTGACTCTTGGCTATGTTTGTACCAGTGTTGTATGTCATGAGTAAACAGACCGAATATTTTGAACTTTTGTTTCTTCACATATAAAATGAGAATAACAAAATCTGTCTTGTGATAGAGTTACAACATTCAATAGATATGGCATTTGTGCAAATACTTTATACATTCCTTATAAACAATGTCAAAGGGATTTGTTAGTATCACAGACTAATAATTAACATTATGGAACTACTCTAAGTTCAGAAGACATGACAATACTTTATATGTTTGGCAGTTAACCAGTTTAACCACATCATGTGTCCCTTAAGTTTGTTTTTATCTTTCCCCAGAAACACAGAAGGATTGTGCTGAAATATTATAATTTTGATCATTTGGATGTTACTCTGATTTTTAATCCAAGTATTAATGGACTCCAACTATTACACTCAAACTTCTGCTCAAGGAAGAAAGATATTTTTCTATAGTTTCTTGGTGAAGACATTTCAAATAGATACCTAGTGCAGGTATATTAAGACAATTTTACCTGAAAACTCAGAAGTTAAATAAATATGTGATGGATTTTATTTTAAAAGCGAAGGTAGATTATAGTTTGATTTGAATTTTTGTAACAATTTATTAAAAGTTCAAGTTCTTATTTAGCATTGAATATCTTCTACTAACTAAATGCTTTTGGTATCTAGAATATTCTATTTTCAACTTTTAATTTGGGCAAATAAAATGCATATAAACTCTAGAAGATTTTGAGGATTTATTGATATGAATATTTATTGAAGATGCATTAATTAATAAATTATCCATTTTGAAATCTGGCACTATATATCCAAAACTTAAAGTATGTGTATGATCATTGATCTAGTAATTCCACTTCTAGAGATATAGCTCAAAGATCTAATCATGATTATGAGTAAAGCTTTATATGTAAAGTTATCTGTTACAGTATTGGTTATAACAGCAAACTTAGGCAAAATAATCCAGCTGTCTAATATTAGGGAATCAGTTAAAATAATTATACATTTATTAAAAGAAATTTTTTCTCTTTATATATATATTTCATTTATTTCTACAGTTTTTTAATTATTAGCTTCAAGTATACAGTACATTGGTTAGACATTTATATAGTTTATAAAATGATCCTCTTGATTGCTCTTTTTCTCTTCCTGCTCTCCACCTAGCCATTACATTACTGCTGACTTCATTCTCTATGCCGTGCTCCCTAACCCCATGACCGTCTATCAACTACTAATCTGCACTCTTTAATCCTTCATCTCTTTCTCCCAGCCTCCCAAGCCCCTCCCCTCTGGCCATCACCAGATTGTTAAAAGGAATATTTTAAAGCCAGAAAAAAAGATGTAGAATATTTAATGTCATGAGAAATATTCATGATACAGTATTAAATGGAAAAAAGTCCATATAATATATGTATGTGTGTGCATACCTTCCTTTTTAAAATGGAACAATCTGAAATTGATGGGGTTCAAAGAGAAAATGGCTTATTTTTCAACTATTGCCTTCAAATATATTCTGTTGAAGCTCCCTTCCTGGCCCCTTATAATATCTTGGAAAAATGCCTTAACTTTTTGTTATTTTCTGTTATGATCATGTTCTCTATAATTTTAGTTCATTTTGGGGCATTAAAAAGTCCAGTCCAATCTAAATGAAAACTTTAAGCTCACACCCAATTCAGAGTTCCTCTTCCCTTCTCAACTCCCACCTTTCCACTGGGACCTGCATAAGGGAAGGGGGTATGGGCTGTTTTTCACTCTTCCTCCCCTGCTGCTTCTGGCTTCTTTAGGGCTAAGAGGGGGGAATGGGTATCACAGGACAAGAGTAACAGATTTATGGCTCTGGTGCTATTATAATCTGGCATCCAAAGTCTGGCTTTTTAATTGGGTACAAACACGTGTTCTTTGGTGGGTCTAGAAAATGTCCATGTTGTATATAGTTCCTTGTTATAAGCAATGTATTCAATTGAATCGTACCACCTTTCTCAGGTTGCCCTTAGTGATGCATTCTATAACCTCTTATATGGGTTCTTTTGTCCTAGTTGGCTGCCCTCTTGGGCAGAATAATTTCAAGATAGCTTGAGCCTAGCTACTCTCTATGGCCTCTACTTGAGCCACAAACTTGTACATTCTTACTACCAAATAAACACAGTTGAAGATTTCCTACTGCTGCTCTCTCTCTGTTTTTCCACTGAGAAGCCACACTGGCCAACCTCCACCCTTTAGCATATTCCAAGTGAGAAGCTGGTATCAGTCTTGTTCATGTATGCTCCTAGGTTCCAGAGACATCTCAAATTCTTCCAAGAACTCTCTTCAATGACAAAGCTAGGTTTCTGCAGTTTAGCACAGATACACAAAGCTATTAGAAAATAAAGGTTAGGATAAAATTCATAAGCCAAGAGCAAGTTTGTGGAAAAAAGTCGGCTTCCAGTGTCAGTGTGGTTCTGCTTCAAGGATAGGTTGTTGAATAGCTCTAGAAGAATTAAAAAAAAAAAAAAAAAAGAGGAAGCTGTCTAACTCCTAGGGTTGGAACTAAGGGAGTCCAAGGGATGAAGAGAGAGTTGCAGTAACCATGTATTTCAACCTGAGAGAACCAAGGCTCAGTACCTTTTCTAATTATTCTGAATCCAGCATGTAATACTTTCTATCTGACCGTCAAATTTGAGATCTGTCTTGAAAATGAAAAAGCATGTGTTAAAGCTCAACATCAAGAAATATTAAAAATGTATTCATGGCTCCATATAATTCATAATTTATCTACTTTCCCCATCTGACAAGAATATGATATAATTTTAATACGACATATTATTCATTTAGATGATAATACTGGTGAATAATTTTGTTTACAAGATCCAAAATATTTGTTGCATTCTTTTTATTATACTGAATTTTATTCTTTTCCTATGCAAAAAGTTAACAACTTTTTGGCTATGGCACTTAAAATACTCAGAGTGACTATCTCCTTTGTTTTACACTTATTGGATAGTTGCTTAATCTTTTTGCTTCATTTGAATAAGGTTTGTTTCTTTTTTTAAGCTAGCATGAGTATTAGTGAAGAAAATGTACAACAGTGAAGTTAGACTCCTGAGAGAAAGGTTAGTTGGCTATCTTCTAGGTAGCATTCGTTATCTTCATGAATGTGCTAGGAGGCTTAGTATGCTGAAAACAAATTTATTTTTCAGGTATTGTTTTACATTCATCAAATTTACAGAAATTAGTATATAAAGCAGAAGGCCAATACATTAACTTTCCACCAAAAATATAATTCGTCATATCTAGTGAAAATTTTTAATTACCGACATAGCAACCCTAATTAATTTTTTGTGTCAATTTGACTGGGACACAGGGTGCCCAGTTATGTGGTTAAACATTATTTGGTGTGTCTCTGAGGGTGTTTTAGGTGAAATTAACAGGTGAATCTATAGACTAAGTACGGTAGATTGTTCTCCCCAATATGGAGGAGACTCATCCAATGTGCTGAAGGCCTGAATAGAACAAAAAGGCAGAGGAAGAGAGAATTTACTCTCTGCCTGACTGTCTTCACACTGGGACAATTCCATTTGAATTGGCTTTCAGGAACTTATTCCACTGGTTCTCAGGACTTTGGACTCAGACTAGAACTATACTATTGGCTTTCTCGAGGCTGCAGCTTGCTGACCACAGATCTTGGGACTTCTCAATTTCCAGTCTCCATAAGCATGTGAGCCAGTTCTTTATAAGTCTCTCTCTCTCTCCCATATACATTCTCTGGAGAACCCAAACTCATACAGCCACCAAGTTTTTCCTCTTCTTCATAATACTTGAAATTTAGTTGGTAGCCATAACTCACCAATGGAACCCAGATACTTTAGGAAAGCTGACCTAAATGTCAGGTCTAGGTGTAGACTATGGTTGGCTAATGAGCAAAAACATATTCCATTTAGGCATTTCACCCAACCATATGGTTTATTACTCATATTAGGAGGAAGTATTAGTAATAATTATTTCAGGCCAAGAGGAAACCAGAATGTCCTAAGGAACCAGAATGTGTGATTCTCTGACCTAAACAGTCCAGTTAGGATGTATCTCTGGCTTCTTTCTAAAAATTTTAGGCCAGAAATATATTCCTTTCCATTGAACATATACAATGGAGCATGTAGCCTCAAATGTGGTCAGAATGAAATAGCCTTTGAAGAAGGGAGAGCATAGAAAATGAAAGAAACTATGTTCTTGATGACACATTAAGCTGTGGGGGTAGCCAACTTGAAGCTCATACTATGTTTGGATTTCCATTCACTTGAATCGATTACTCCCTCCCTTCTTCACTCCTTCCCTCCCTCCCTTCCTTCCATTTGACCTTTAGCCCTATCCCAAATCTTTACTTAATTTCTTAAAGAAATGTTTTCTACTATTTTAATCCATTACTCAGATTCTCCATGAGGAAGGGAGCTTGGGAGCCTGAATATTCATCCAGCAAGAAAAAATCCTTTCCTCTTTACTCCTAGCATTCCAGGCCTAGTTCTCTCTTCCTATTCTCCCTTTTCTGTAATGCCAAAAGCCTAGTACTGGTCTGCCTAAGTTAAGAGCTTCCTTAGAGGGTATGTGTGTGAGGGAATTGAACCAGAAAATGAAAAAATCTCTTGTTTGGAAGGCTGAGAACATTCTCAAATCAATACATTTGATTTCCAGGACAGAGTCAGATCCTACTGACCCAGAAGCCATTCTACCTTTAAAGTAACTTGGCATTTCTCTGCTCAGTGCTACTATTTGTTAGTATTAGAGATGAATGCTGAAAGGGCAATGTTATTTTCTTTATTTCCAAGTCTTGGGAGCGGCGATGGGATGGGGGTGAGGTCAGGGGTGAAGGAGTTGGTAGAGTTTCACTGTGACCCCTAATTACCATTAAAAGCTCTGATAAGGCCAAAGGCATAAGCACTATTTCTGGTTAGGTTAATTTGTTTTGCACTGTTCCTTGGCCAAATTAAAAAGTGTGCTATTGGTCACAGTTTGCAAATCCATCACTGCCACTGGGCTTCAAGTATGTGCCCTAGTAATGCTGGGTCAGCAACTATATGTTTAGAAAAGAAAGCACATCCTTTACTATATTTTTTTACATCCATTTTTAGTCTAAAAAGAACTCGGCAATTTTATTCATTTTAGGATTGAAACATTACACTTGGTATGCATATCAGTCAACTGAGCTATATATAACCTTGCTTTTCACCTTTGCATGCTGCTGCACAGTTGCCTGCAAGGGGAGAGAACTCTCATTTCATAAATACTTACTTGTCCTGATTAGTATTTGGCATACTTTATCTGATAGCTGTAGCTGTAGCTGAATCTCAGATACAGAACCAAATGACATTTCCACGTTGCACATAAGATTGATCTTTGTGTAACTGAAGCCACAATTTTGAGAGATTTGTTGCCATTTATAATTCTGTTTTAGGATGCAGACAGATTGAACTCATCCTTTTTCACTTGGAAAGAGAAACCTGGTAATTTCAGCCACATAGGTCACTTTCTGCAGAAAAGTACTATATAAGTTTTAAATGTTCTACGCTCATGTATCAATTGTTTAATTTCATACAAAGATGCCTTCTGCTTGAGATTTCCTTTAGCTCTTTGTGATGATCATGCACTGTTGGGCGTAGATCTTCCAAATGTTCTACTGTTCAGACCTATTAATGTCTGATTTCCACTGATGTGTGCTTTTTCTCTTACCGATTTTGTCTCTCACTGTTTAATTTATATTGATGTTCTCAGATAGGTGCAGGGTATCAGAATTACCTATACCCGATCGTCCCAACATGCTCTCCTGTCCTCCAGAGATTCTGATATGTCTCAACTGAGGATGTTACTGATTCTTCCATACATTTCATCAGGGAAGAAGGTAGTTTTAGAGAGTAGGAGGACCCCTACTGGCAAGTGTGTTGGGAAGAGGAATTTGGTAGCTGAGATGAGGTGAAAGCCCTATAAAGAAAAGTAACTGTCAAGGAAATGGTGTCTGGTGCTGCTGCTCTCCCAGGCTAACCCTGTCCCATGAAGATGCAGACCAACTCCCAGAACCTATTGCTCCAATTGGTTTGGAAAAGGCTCCTCCTGCCCATTCACTTTTCTAATCCTACCTATGCATCAAGATCTTCCTTAGGTCCTATCTCCTCCTTGAAGCCTTATAGGTAACCAAATTCATGTCTTCCTTGATTTCTGTCTTTTTTGAATACCTTAATGTTTATATTTCTCACTTTTGCACATATGTTGCTTATATTCTCTCCCTTTTCCCTGGGTGTGAGTCTAATCATTTTAGCAAGACTATAAGTTCCTTGAAGGCTATATTTTTCATTACTTTTAAAATTTTCCAGAGGAGAGAACTTTGAATAGAATGAGAGGAAGGCTACTAATACTTATTTAGTCCTACTATGTGCCAAGTACCATGGTAAGCTCTTGATATCTTACTTCAATTTATTTCTGCATAATATTATCTCCTTTGGTAGAGATATAAAATGAGATTTGGAGTTTTAAGTAACTAGCTATAGAGCCCATGCATTATAGCAAAGAATGCAGAGATTTGCTTTAGGCTTACAGAACTCCAAACTCATCTGTCACTACGGTGTTTAAGCATTAGCCTTACCATATCTTAAAAGTGTGCCCAGTGTCCACTTTGTTTAGGGATCTTATTGTTTTCTTTTTTTAGTATGTAATATAGGAAATTTTTTTCTACCTCAATGTATTTTTTCAATGCTAGCCTTCAGTGCTAGTATAGTTATCTTATAATTTCAGATAAATGATATTGTATAATGATATTATAATCAATCGGTTGCCCAAAAGTCTTGATACAAAATATTTTGGGAGCATTGTGCTTAAAATTATATACATAATTATTGCCGCCAAAATTATCTCTTCTCACTTATTTCACAAAAGGATGCTTCTAGTATTGAAATAGAAATAATTTACCTTGAGAATGCTGTTTGTATTAACATTAATTTTTATTTATCACAGGAAATAATTTTCAGATAGAATTAGAAAGTCATTGAACTGTAGTTATATTTTTATTATCTAATATTTCCATACAATTTCAATTTTTTTTTATCTAAATATTTGAGTATCAAATTGTTAATCTTTTAGTTTTCTTTTAAGAATGATTGGGAAGAATCAGTAACATCCTCACCAATTCTTATTTTATAATGCTATTCAGAAAATTGTATTAATTCTGACAGTTTCCAATATGCCAACTATTCTTTATCAGTTTTACTTCAAGCATTGAATTCTTGGAAGATTTCACAACCAGTACTACTTTTCAGGCACTTTTGTTATTTTTATTACTTTCTGACTGCCAAATTCTATTATTTCATTTTTTTCAGTAAAGATTTAATTTTTGAAAACTGTGTTTAATAGTTTCAGACTTTTAAAATTATTACTGCATATATTTTTTTTCTAGATGCCAGCTCTCATTTTTCTTAATTTAATCTCCCTGGGATATGTTTAAAATTTCTATCTTATTTGTCTCAATTCCTTTGCTAGCATTGACATCTTCAGGTTTAGAAATACTTAAATGGCTTCTATAAAGCACAGGATTTACCTGATTTATATCCATAGCTTGCTACTCAGCTTTTTACTGAAGTTTTTGGCATGTTAAATATATATATTTTTTTATTATGTGCAGCAGGGGTATTAGATCTCAGGAGAAGAAACTATTATGATGCCATTTCATCATCTGGTTTTCTTAACATCGTTTTTATATGTGTGGCAGAACAAATGCAGAACTCTGCATCTGTCTCTGTTAATTAGGGAAATATACAGAGGCAGTCAGGTGTAGAGGAATTGATAGTATATTCTAGAACTAGAGAGCCTGGATTTGAAATGTGGACCGGCCATTTACTTGTAGTAACTTTGAACAAATTACTTAACTTTATTGTGCTTTAATTTTCTCATCAATAAAATGAGGGTGATAGTAATCACTACCTATACAGTTGCTGGGAGAATTAAATGTGTTAATACATTTAAAGTGCTGAAAATAGTATATATACACATACCTATTTGTGTGTGTGTCTATGGGGAACACTAACAGGTTTTATTTAAAATGCATCTGTCTTGCTTTCACTGTCACACATGTAGAGATAGCCTATGGCACACCCTCTCATCAATAATGTAATGTAGTAAATTTTCGTATTCTACAGGGACTTTCTTGTGAACCAGAAAAACACAGGGTTTTTTTTTTTTTCTTTTCTTTTTTTTTTGAGTAGCATATGCTGATCTTTATATAAAATGTTAACAGCTCCTTTCCTTCCATCCCTTTTTTTTACTCAAGTCATTGTCTGCCATGAGATATTGGTAGCTCTAGGTCTTGCCTGTGACTGTCTCAAGAGAGAAAGTCAATACAATAATAACTGGTATAAAGATGTCAAAGGTCATTATTATTTCTTCTTTTTATTTATTTTTTAAATATTAAGACCTTCACAAAAGGTTTTGGTAAATTTTGCAAAAGTCGCAAGTTACAAACCTATAAACATATTCACATATATAAATAGTTACAAGAACTCAAATTTCCAAGAAAGGCCAGGAACTGAACAAAAAGGAAATATATTACTTTGTTATATGTACTCACCTATAGACTGAACGTACTTAATAAACATTTTTCCAGATTCCATTTCTGTCAAAATCTCATCTTTTCTTGAAGATTCTTTAATCCAACCATTTCCTTCATTAAATCTTTGAAAGCCTTCATTAGAATAAAACAATCTACTCTCTTTATTTTCCTAACATTGGTTACATTTCTTTCACGAGACTTCATATACTACATCATAGACTTCTTGGGGTCAGAAACTCTGTTATTTTATCCATCTTATCTTTAGTCTTATTCCACACACCCTGCCTCAGCTTCTGCCTAGTGTAGGAGCTCAGGTGAGTGGGTCCTCATCCAATGGTTCCTGAATGAATAGATTTTTAAATAACTAGAACAGGTATGAAACTTAGAAAACATTTCGTTTAATTCATCATTTCAGCCATGATAAAACTGAGGCTTAGAGAGGTATCTATTTTTTCCTTTCATACAGCAAGCACACAGAAAGGGGCAAAAAAGACTACCTTTTTTGCTTTGGTGCATATTTTTAGTAATAATGATTAAAATATTGGAAGTCCTGGCACTTGAGAATTGTAAATCTCTAGACTGTCTTGAGGCATTGCTTTGTAAGTAGTTGTAGCAAATCAGGTATTTATCTCTAAATATTGTAAATGAGATTTCCATTTAGCCAAACTTGTCACTTGATAAGCAGCTTTGTAGAGAAACATATATTCTGTATTGCATTATATTCATCAGTAATCTTGTGTCATTATTGACTTGTAAATGGATTTGGCCAATCAACTTCTCACAACTGTCAGGTTACTTTGGTGAAACGGAAGCCTCTGACAATTAGAGAGCTGGAAACTACATGTTTCCTTTTCTACGATGCTGTTACCACATGAACTGTTAAGATGAAAATCGGTTTCTATCACCAAATACTTTTTTTTTTTTTAGCCAGCAGGCACAAACATTGAAACAGCTTTTTTTTTGATAAACCCAGTGAAACCTTCTTGTCCTTTTAGGATCTTTGACAAGAACCTCACATGAATCATTGATTTTGTGAAAAATACAATATTCTGTCAGCAGTATCAGCTTAACCCAGTTGGACCAGGAAACAAAATCCAGCATTAAGTGGATGGACACAGGATGAAACAGAATTCAAGACCATCAGCCTTACTTTGAAGGTGGTAGCCCACTGGGTTCACCAGAGTTTTAGACTTCATTTACACAAGGGTGGAAATATCTACATTATTTTCCTAGCCAAACACATATCTTAAACAGTATTAATTTCACCAGCAATAATTTACTTCCAAGGTTCCTTGTGATAATATACAAACCTCTAGTGAAGATTCAGATACTGATATTTGAAGGCCTTGTCATGGCCTCAGTCCTGGAGAGTAGACTCCTAATTACTTCAGATGTTAATGCCTTAGGGTGTGGCTTTAGTTTAATTCAAACACTTTACGTAACACTGTACTGTATTATTTTGAAGTAAATTACATATAATGTTACAGTATTGATGCTTATCTTGGCAGTATGGGGCTCTCAGGCTTTCATCGAAGTAATCCTGAGAGCTATTTCCTGTATTTTTAAAAGCCTAGTGGAAATACTGCCCGTGGTAAGGATTCACAGGCTAACTAAAACCACTTTTTTTTTTTTTTTTTTGCTTTTATGTAATTCCAGGATGGCAACACTAATTCTGTCATATATATTAGAAATTGTTCTTGGCAATTATGTATGTTTTTGAAATATTTAAATGGGAAACACATTTTTAATAATTATTTGATGCACAGGATTATTAGAGATAGGACATCTGTAAGATAAAATTATATGAAAATACTTGGATGGTTATGGGAATCAGCAATGAGAATCAGAAGTGATGTTATCAGTGAGTTTCTGAACAGTTGCCTTAGAGATTAGAGTTCTAGGTTGTATTTAACATTTTACAAGACTTATCTGTTTAAGGTCATTATACTTAACAGAAAAATATATTGCAATAAATATATTCTTTGGAATCCTAAAATGGACTCTATCTTAGGGACTCATATTTGATTTTGATTTATTTAGAAAAAAATAATAAAATTAGTTTGTTCAAAAATGATATTCAGCCACCTTTGGGCACTTGAATTTCTAGACAACATATTTTCATGAGCTGTAGGTGAATTCACGTTAGTCTCTATCCAGGGGAGGGTATTACTGGAAAGGGACTCATCCATGGCAACCATACTACCTGCTGCCTTGCCAAGTCACCTCTCTTCTGTCATTAAATTATATACAGCTCTATCACAAAGCCCTATAAGATTTGTTCAGATGACAGTCACCATTTATGTTTGGGCTTGAAACACCTACAACTATTTTTTTCTCCACCCCAGTTATGTACCAACCCTCATCCTCCAACTCAAACTAAACATAGTACATATCTTTGATGGCAATTGTATTTTGTTGTCTTGATATACACTGGTTTTAATCTCTTATTCTATCACAGAAGTGCCTTCTGTTTGGTGGCCTGTCAATGCTCATGACATTCTAAACATGGTTGTATTACTTGAGAATCTACTGTACTGATCACTTTGTATAATATCATGTCAAATATTCAGAGGAGATAAGAGTGGGATATAAAATAGGGACTCATATGTTGTTAGTAAGAGTATAAATTTTCATGACTTTTATGGAAGGAAATTTCATAATACAGAGTTTTAAAATATTGAAATTCTTTTTCTTCTTAATTCTACTACTAGAAATGAATCTTAAAGTAATAATCTGAATTATGCATAACTATTTGCTCATAAGGGTATTGAATTAGTCTTCTAGTGCTGTACCACAAAGAGTAGGTCAGAAATCTGGCACAATGTGGATAGATTCTCTGCTCAGGGTACCACATGGCTGAAATCGAGGTGTCAGTCATGCTGAATTCTGGTCTGTAGACACTGAGGAAGAATCCACTTCTGAGTTCATTTGGTTTGTTGGCAAAATTGAGTTGCTAGAGCTGTAGGACTGAGGTTTTTGTCTCCTTCATGACTATCTCAGCAACTGGAGGCCACTCACATTTCTTGCCATGTGATCTTCTCTAGCAACAGAACACTTCTCATGTATCAAATCCTTTGTGCTTTGGATCTCTGATTTCCTCTATCTCTAACTTTTAGCCCCAGATTTGATGTGCTCATGTGAATAGGTCGGGTCCAATAGAACAAATTTCCTTCTTAAGGTCAACCGATTTGGCACCTAAATGACATCTGCAAAACTCCTGCACAGCAGTATCTAAATTAGTGTTTGATTGAATAACTGGGACAAAGTGTATGTACCCCAGGGACGGGGACTCTTGAAGGCTACCTTAGAATTTTCCCGCCCATGGTTTACCCCCATGTTATGATTAGCACTGAAAATTTGAAATAGCACAAATTTCCAACAAAATTATTATTAAATTAATTATTGTACATCTATGTGAGAAAAGATTATACTGCTATTCAAAACTCCTTATTTTAAGGAATATATAATGCCATATAAAATATTGGTTAACACTAAAAATGAAGACATTAAATTATATATATGCAGAGGAAAAAATTGAAAACAAGTACATATAAATATTGACAATGGGTGATGGGGTAATAGGTAATTATAATTTTCTTTATACTTTTCCATTCTTCTAGATTTTTTATAAAAAGCATGTACTGATTTTGTAATCAGAAAAAAGGTATTTGAAAAGCATTTAACATTTTCATGGGTCACATAGTATTTTCTATTTTAGTCTTTGCAGCCTCAAACCATGACTGGTGCTAGCTGCCTTACAAACTGTCTTGTCAATTCTTTCACCTTGTCATCTTCAGCCTCCTTAACTCTCAGTCTATCAATCTTGTTGCACCTTTGCCCCTTGGCTCATACTTAGCTTGAAGAACACTGAGATTTCTTGTTATATTCTCTTCCTCCTATGGCTTTGACAAATTATATTAACTGATCGAGGCACTCTTTCCCTCTGACTCCAGACTCTCAAGGTTATTCCACTTGGCTATGCCTGATCAGTTGGAATTGGTGTGAATGATGAAATTAGTAAAGCCTAAACTAATCTGGGGATGAGGGAGCCTGGCCATGTTTGGAAAGCCCATGAGACAGGCCAGCTGGGTTTCTATTTACATGGAGGGGTAAAGAGCTTTTTTTTGGAAAGGAGTTCTTCCAAAAGTAAGAAGGATCAGTATATAAGAGGTTGATTGGAGGGCAAGGGGTCATTGAAAAAGGAGAAAAGTGATTTTGAAAGCAGGATGGCATTTACTAGTCAGATTTCTCTTTGCCATGGCTCCATGGCTTAGTCCTAGGGAGCACGAGGAAACTATGAATAGGTTGCGGTAATGAAGAGAAGTAGTGGTCTTCCCACTTAAGCATGACATCATCCTCATATATCACATTCAGGAACTGTAGAGAAGGAAAGAGCACAGTGTATGACAATCATTATCCTGGGACTTTCCTAACATAGTAAGAGTAATTTAAATGTGGCTACTTTCTGAAATTCTATGGACAGGATCAAAGACAGAGAAAACATAGTTCTGCTACCATTTTATGTTTCCCATTGTAGTCTCAAATTTATGTGGTCCATGAATACATGGATTATGCTCCTAAATTATGCGGTATAGGGAGGGAAGCTAGTTTGGTCTTTTTTTTTTTTTTACCGATTCGTGAAAGCATGGAAAGTTTAAACATGTCAGATTCCTTCTTTAAGATGATGTGAAAAAGAGGAGGGCGCTGAAGTACTTTAGCATTTGCTCCTTACTTGCTCCAGTTGCTGACTCCCTGGAGCCTGCAGCTTCTAAGCAGCTCCCGTTCCATCCTGGGGCAAGCTGGCTGAGGGTCTGAAACAATGAAAGCTGAATCTGTGGAGTCTTACCTCCTTTTAGGATATAATCATTGAGAAGTTGAAATTCAAATAAATTTACTAAGGGTGTTAAGAAAAAAAACAATTTCAGGTTTTTCAATGTTCTTCTCACACTTCAGCGTGGTAGTGCATTGAAAGAGTTCAGGAAACAGCATATGACACCAGAGTTTACCAAAAGAGCCCTTACTCTGTTGTCTTACCACTTGCTCCTCCTCTCCTCCCTCCTCTTCCTCCTTATCTGAAACCTCTTAAGTCTGCATTTAACATTTGGAAATGTAACAATCTCTCTAAATTTTTTTACTCAGTTATAAAATGGGGATAACGACAGTTAGCCAGTTTTATTTGCTGAATTAGTTATTGGATCAGTACATAATTGCCTATCTCTATATTGTTATCTCTCTGATATTGCAATATCTTATTATAATTTTTGGATTTAAATAGGGGATTGTGAGCTGGCGAGGGGATAGCAACTCTACCACACAGGTTTGAAAGGCTCCAAAGTTGTGATCCTTCGAGGAGAACTCCTACTCCCCTAAGTGATGGTTGCTGAAAGTTACTCCAGCAGCATGAAAGCCAGCTCAACGGCCTTTGTCCTCAGGTTTCTTCCTAACCTTAGCACTCTCCCTGGCATTCAGAAGGACATTCGTTTTTGTTCTGCTTGGTGCAAAGGAGAGAATCAGCCTCATTATTTTCAGGAACTCCAGGGAGGCCTTGCCTTCCAATGAAAAGCAGAGTGATGTGCGGTCACTTAAGGCCAACATTTGTTTTCTTTTATGTGGGAATTAGATAATGTAGTCCTAGGGGAAAACCAGGTAGAATAAGTTTTTTCATAGGAAAAGAACTAGAAAACCAGAGAAGGAGGGAGCATGTACCATTAAATATACTTTATTTTGTTTAGGAAATCACAGTTCCTCTACAGAATTCCCCTATGGCAGTGGATTTAAATTATGTTTCTCTCTGCCTATTATGCCAAAAATAATATAATTGGCAAAAATAGTGGGTAAGACAGTTGAATGAATTTCATGGGCTAAAACTCATAAGAAATTTGGAATTTGCAAGAACCAACTTTATATAACATTTGCTCAAGAGACATGGTTCAAGGTACTTTGGAGAGGAGTGTTTAATTCTCTTTTTTCTGGCCAAGGCAGCTTTCTTCCACAGAAGTCCTGTAACCATTGACTTTGATTTGTCCCACAGGCTCTGAGACTCCTGGAGAGGAGCTCTTCTCATCTTCAGTTCTTTGGCAGCCTGGGATGCAACCTGCAGGATCAGAACTGCAGTGCAATGCTGGGCAGAGGATGTGTATTTCGGAATCTTAAGGCCTGGTTGCACCTTGGCTCCACCACTTATCAGCTGAGCAACAATGGGGAAGACACTTATTGTTTCAGAGCCTCGAGTTCCTAATTTTGTAAAAATTCAGTAATAACATTTACCTTACAGGTATCCAGTGAAGATCACAGGAGATAAAATATGAAAATGCTTCATGTACTATAATATTTAAGCTAATATTAGTTACTCTCCCTGCTTTGTTTCATCATTATTTGTCCTCCCTCTCATATTAGACTGAAAGATCCTTGAGATAAAAATTTTGAGGTTCCCCTAGTTTCTATCACAATAATTGGCATGAGTAGGTGTTCAAAAAGTTTTTGAGGAAGAAATGTATGAATGTATGAATGAATAAGGAACCCATTTTAGAGGTTGTCTCTCTTATTACATAACCTTTCTGTCTGAATAACGGGAGAATTCCTAGGATTATAAATTAAACTCTGGGCCTCTTTAGGGTAATTATTATTTAGAAGAAGATTCTTTTAAAATCAGATCATATGATGACCTGTAAATCAGCAATCTGGTCCAAGCTCCCTGAGATGGATTTATGACTGAGTGCTATTCCTGCTGATAAACTATCGTAGGCTTTGTTGTTGTGCAAGTGAAGATTTAAGAGTTTAAGAAGTGATTTCGTAAGAATTAGTATGCAATGCAAATGTTCGTAATAATTGAGAATACGTTCATTTCCTTTTCAATACTTCACTGTGAAGTATTGAAATGCATTCTTATTTTTTAAACCAGTGATTCTCAAAGTGTGGTCCCTGGACCAGCAGTATCAGCTTCTCCTGGAAACTTGTTAGAAATGCAGATTATCGGCTCCACCTCAAATCTATATCAGAAACCCTGAGGTTGGGACCCAGGAATCTGTGTTTTAACAAGCCCTCCAGGTAATTCTGGTACACTCTAAAGTTTGAGAACCTGACTTACAGTATTGCAATTAAGGAGAAAACCAAAGCAGGGAAGAAAAATAGCAGTTATTTATTAGTTTATGATGGCATTTGGTTTTAACGTATTTTAAAATGTTGCCAAATATGTTATCTTAAAAGGAGCTCTTTTTCCAGATAAGGAAACTGAGTCACAGATATGGTAAATAACTTACTCTAGTCTAACTCAGCCTGAGAGAACTGTGTCTCCTTATGGCCAGATTCTCCTAGGTGACTGGCTCGCTGATTCCATAAACTCACTAATACTAATGTGAGAGATGTAGCTTGTCACCTGTCTTAGGTAGTATGCTGGAGGCACAGAGTAATTAACTAAAATGGTTCACTCTGATGGTAGGAATGTGAGGAAGTACAGAGGGTTGGTGGGGGCGGCAGATTTGACTTGTTAGGGTGCTTTTCATCATACCGCAGGGAAGTCATCGACTCCTTCTATGTATAAAGGGAGGGAGATGTGACCCTATTCTCAGAGAGGTCAGCCCATTTGCACCAGTTATAATATCTACGTTGTTTCCAAGGCAGTGGGAATTGAGCTGATCCCAGGATTGTTAGACTTAGTAAAACTGAGTCAGAAACTTGGAGAGTACTATTAACTCATTTTACACCAAGCAAAAAACTGTGGTGAGCACAGACCTGATTCACAGCTAGGCCACGACGTGGATGAAAGGCAGAAATGATAGAAATGAGGGACTTTGTGGCCATTTCTGCTACAGATATCTCAAGTAGGACTGTTACTTGATAAGAAATTGTATGTACCGGTGCCAAACAGCATCACACTCTCGTTGAAGAAAATGGGAGCCATTTTACTGTGTCTTTTTTCATGCTTCAGATCATCCTGCCCCAGTCAGAAGAAAAAGCTTCACAATGTTGTTTGGCTACTTTAAGCAATAAGTGCTCTTGTCTTTTTTCCCTGTAATTGTTTGATTGCCTGCCTTTTCTCTCCCTTACTAGTAATATGCTGTTTGTGTTTTGAAAAGATAGTCAATGCTAAAACCCTAAAGTAATATATTTGATCTTTCTGTGGAAATTGACAATGCTAATGAAGCCTGGGAGCCTGGTTCTACCTGCAGTCTAACTGCATTATTTATTATATTTTGAGGCAACAATTTTTATCCTCTTGGCTTCTGTTGACCTTCCTCCAACAGCCTGCAAGTTACCAATCTTTAACATTTATTCTTACACCTCCACCCTCTTGTTGAAATGAGAACCTATAATTTCCTGGCCTCAAAAGCTTTCTCTAACTTGGGATCACAAATGATCTGTAGAGTTACCTTCATTTCATCTGAATGGTCTTGGAATTACTACCCACCGATGGGAAGGGGAGGAAATGAAAACTGAATCTAAGGAAATCAAGAAACTATATGGCCCTAGGAAACATGTGGACTTGTGAAGAAATTGTCTTAAAAATGATAAATTGTTTGGAGATATACAATGGAATAATGATTAATGAGAGCACTCCTCAGCTGAGGTGATCACCTCTGGTAGCCAGCCTGAGCACATAGGACATGACAAGGAATAAACTGTCCTTTAACCCTTGAAATATGAATGAGAATAACTAGAAGATGAGGCTGGCTCTTAGGAAGCCAGGGAAACCAGAGTTTTCAAGGGTTGTGGACTCCTCCAAACACAGAGCTGTAGCAGAGGTCAAGCCTGCCAATGGTGCCTTCTCAATTCCTCCTTTTCCTGTCACCCTTGTCCCCTCTGGGGGCCTCCTCAGGAGGCCTTGGCCTTCGTGATACCTCCAAAGAATCCAAAGTTCCCAGTGAGGTCTCTCTGGAGGGCAAGGTTGCAGGCTCCAAAAACTTCCATCTCATCCTTGTTACCGTATAGTTCCCTTTCCTGATCTTGTTGAGAGACGAACAGCAGTTTGGGAGGGGGTCGGGATGGAGGATTATTTTAGGCACTGAATTTTGCATAGAAAGTAGATTATCGTGACTAATGATGTACAGGTTCGAACAGAGCAGAACAGGCAAACATGAAAGACAAACAGAGCAAGGCTTTACCTTTCCAACTTGATAATTGTTTATCTTTCTGTATTAGCATCTAGGTAGCAGGCTTCTGCATAAGCAAAGAAGACAATTATCTCTGGGGACATTTCTAGAAGTTCCACTTAGTCTTCTTTGCTCAAGTATATTACTCCCATGAATCTGTCACAGTATCTGAAATTCCACCACTAAAACGGCCTTCTTTTGGGTTAAATCACTATACCTCAAGTATTTTTTTTCTTTTTCTTTTTAATTCTTTTTTTAAAAAATTGTGTAACAGAATAAAATGCTTGGCTTCTCTAACTCCATCTTATTCAAGCCTGCTTTGTTCCCATGGCCTTCAGGTTAATAGCTTCTTGCATACAGACATGCTAATCATTAGGGGAATTCTGCTTATGGCTTGAGTTTTTTTGTTTTTTTTTTTTTTAAACAGCCCCTTACCAGGAAGTGCCTCTCCAGAGAAAATAATGGAAATACATATTATGCATCAAAGATTTGCAGGAATCTCATGATGGGACTCAAATAAACTAGGGTCAACAGATTAAGCATAATCTTTCTCAGGCCTCTGATAGTGTCCAGATGTCTGTGGTTGATAATCACCTTTCACTTTTCCTATTTTCCCCTTCCCTTGACATAAAAGAAGCCTGAACTCTGTACGTTCTTAAGATGGATTTGAGGCACCACTAGGTCTCCCATTTTCTTGGTCAGTCCTGACATTTGAATTTTGGCCTTTTGGAGCATCAGGCACATGGACTTTGGACCAGTAACGATTGATGGACCAGGGCAAGCCAAGCAAGCAAAACAAATATATTCATAGGACCATTTTCAAGAAAAGCACAAGGAAAAGAAAACAAGAGAAAAAAAAGAAAAAAAAAAAAAGAAAAGCATAAGAGTTTGAATCAACCTCTTATGTTTACATACATCTAAGTCCATAGTCTCAGATACCACTGATCAAGTTGCAAGGGCCAGTCTTAAGGGACCCTGTCTCTAGGCCATGGATAATGGTGGCTGGAGCCAGTTAGTGGGCAGTAACAGAAAGAGGGAGAGAGACACAGGTGCAGACGAACAGAATGGAAGTGTCACATTCTTGTGAACTAAATGGCTCTTTTACTAAACCTGGACAGAATGGGCCACTTTCCCTTCTGCAACCCCGACAACACTGCACAAGTGTACCACTGTATCATGTTGCAAATGAACCTCTGGTTCATTTGTTCTGACTTCTATTTTGAGAATTCTGGTTTTGTATTGTGAGTTTACTTCCTCTTAGACTCATATATTTAAATCATAACCCTCTTGAGTCTAATTTTACTTTTTGCTTCTGGACTTTTCCTTTCTGGAATTTCTCCCATTATACTCTTTTTTTTTTAATTTACTGACTTCAAATTTACCTTATCCTCCACAAGTTTTCTAACCTTAATTTTTATTCTTGCTTATGGTTCTCTAATGAAGTTGTTAATTAAGATTGCAGTGGTAACACATTAAATCCTCTTTGTAACTCAATGTATTTCCATTTCAGAATTTTCCTCCCATGCTTCAGGCTATCTTTGGTATTAAGGATACTGCTCACATTCTAACTAATTTGAATTAATTTGATTATTCAGTTACCATAAGCTTCACGATAGTGAAAAGCCTAATGCCCTCCTCACATAAAGTGAGAATGCCGCCGAAATGCTGAGGAAGTGTTATCCAAGTGGTCGAAACTGCCTAGGGGGTTTAGGTGTGACAAAACTGCCACCTGAAATGAAACTAATTGGATTGCTCCATTAAGGTACACTATTGGTTCACTACAAATCAATGAATATTTGGGAGCATTCGTGGATCTGGCCTGGGAATTGGTAGGCATCCAAGTTTTTAGCCCTGCCTGTGACTTAGTGGGTCATTTACTCGCTCCCTAACTGTGACTTCTGTCATAACCTGGGCAACATTTCCCATTTATTGAATAGAAACTTTTGAAGACTCACACATGTATAAAGGAACGTGCTTCTCAGATTAAAGATTAGTGGTGCATATTATCTGCTATTGGTTAATACGATTCTTGAAATTATCATTCTTTAATATTCTTATTTGGGAAGCTCGGTGATAGAGAAACCTACTCTATTTTTTACCCTTTGTTTCTTGCCAGGCTACTTAATTGCACAACTCGAAGAAGGCGCCATCTGTGGAAAATAATAACGCCCCTACAGGTGTACAACACACTGCCCTGCTCTAAGTGTAAACATTGTAATTTTACCATGTATTCTATACTACTATAGAGCTTTTAAATTCTATTTTTTTTTTTTTTTTTGCCAGAAGCAGTAAGAAGCATAGTCTAGTCTTCTATTCCTCATTTCTTTCTTGTCGACCAATAAAAATTGGCTAGTAGTGTTAATGCCATTATTTTCCTTACAACCAGAAAGAGCCAGACTGCTATAATCATTCTTTTGGTCACCTTCCCATTGACAATGTGCACAAATCCCCACACCCTTGACTTACCTTTGTGCTTCTTCATTATGTGGATGTGCCACCTTCATACTACAGGCAATTTTGACGGTGTGCACAATGTTAATTCATTGGATAGAGCCATTTGACACTTCTTTAGTCATGAGTTTCTCCTGTAGGTCTGTCTGTGGAAAGGAGATATAATGGAGAAAATACAAATCAATTTAAATAAAGTGGACCCTACTCATTGCTTTTCCATCTCCTCTAAGACTTCTTAGTCTCATACAATGGAAAACTCACTTCCTTGGGTTGAAGAAAGAGGCAAAAAGAAAGACAAAACAGATCCAAAATAATTACGGTAAACATCAGTTAGCCCCCCATACCTAAATGAGTGATGAGAGGAAAAGAAAATGATTCAGGCCAAGTTAATTATCTCTTAAAAAAAAATAGTTATAAAATATAGTAGTTCTAAGGGCATGAGTTTCCTAAGATCTGTGTGGTTCTAGATCAGCAGTTTTACATTTTTTAACCCTAAATTATTAGGTTGTATTAATCAGAAGGGAAATTTACTAAATGAGATCTGGCCAGTGAAAACAGAATATGTTATTCAGAGGAACACGCATATTTTAGCAAGACACCATGGAAAAGCCGATACAATAAGAAAGAGGTCGAATTCTTAACATTTAGGGAGCTAATGGCAAGAGTCCGAATGGAGGCTATCTGCCATTTTCCTTTTTTCTTATTTCTACTTTACCTCACACCTATGTATATGAGTAGACACCCCAGCTGTCTAGAGAAAACATTCCTGTGTTTCTTCTTTACTCTCATACAACTACCACACTTTACTTCATTTCTAACACCAGATGTGTGTATTTCCACACATCATGTGTTTCTCCAGCACCAGCTGAGTATCCTACAATTTAATTCAGTTCCGAGACTATCTACTTGGAGATAGTATCTGATCCTCAGATTAAGGGCTCAGTCTCATCAGTCTATCCTCCGCCACACACACACACTTCAGATGCCAACTGCAAGTTCCAGTTGTTACCAATACTTCTGAAGGACTGGCTATAAATAGGGGTTTCTGTGACCTCCTCCTTAGGTTCAAGAATTTCCTAGAATGGCTCACAGAACTCACAGGAACACTTATATGTGTTTATTATATAATAAAGACTATAATAAAGGATACAGATGAACAGCCAGATAAAGAGATTGGGGCAAGGACTGGAAGGGTCCCAAGCTCAGAAGCTTCTGTCCACTCTCCTGATACAAAGATGTGTTCAACGACCCAGAACTCTCTGAACTCTGTACTATTGGGATTTTTATGGAGGTTTTATCACTATTATTAACTCTATTTCCAGCCCCTCTTCCCTCTCCAGAGAAGGATGGGTGGTGCTGAAAGTTCCAAACTTCTCATGATTTGGTATTTCTGGTGACCAGGCCCCAATCCAAGAGCCCATCCAAAGTCACCTCATTAGAACAAAAGATGTTCTTATCGCCCAGGAAATTTCAAGAGATTTAGGAGTTAGCTCAGTGTTAGATGCTCCCATCACTAACAAAATCATTAAAGTCTTAGGATCTCTATGCCAGATATTGGGGTCAAAGACTAATACCAGAACAAAAGATCCTCCTAGCATGGCTATTTATAAGGGTTTAGGAACTCTGCATCAGGAACTGGAGGCAGAGATAAATATATATGTAAATTTTTTATTATTTCACATCAGCCCCCATCCAAGTTCTGAATACACCTCTACTCAATAAACAAATTATTGGGTTTCTATAACAGCAGTATGGTCACCCCATTGGTGAACAGGCTCTGGAAATGAGCTAGGGCATTTTGGCTGGAAATTCTGATGTTCTTGGAATCTGGAAAGTGTTATCTAGAGGGCAAGGATCATGCCCGTTGCCCCACAGACTCCTTGGCTGATGGAGAGGAACATGACTGAAGGAGGGCCAGCCTACTAAAGAATAGTGGTGCCCCTTATCCACAGAGGACAGTTTCAAGACCCTGTGTGGATACTTGAAACCACGAATAGTACCGAACGCTATCTATACTATGTTTTTCCCTATACATACATATATATGACAAAGTTTAATTTATAAATTAGATGCAGTAAGAGGTTAACAATGACTGATAATAAAATAGAACAATTATAACAATATATTGTAATAAAAGTTATGTGAATGTGGTCTCTCTTTCTCTCAAAATATATTGTATTATATTCACCTTTTCACTTGAAGAACTGTATGGCTTTTTTTTGGGATATTCAAATTGTCAGCATCATTAGTCTTGTGCTTTGGGCCATTATGAAGTAAAATAAAGGTTAGTCGAACAAAGGAACTGCCACATAGTGACAGTTGAGCTGATAACTGAGGTGGCTACTAAGTGACTAATGGGTGGGGAGCGTGTACACCATGGATATGCTGGGCAAAAGGATGATTCGCGTCCCTGGTGGCACAGAGTAAGACAGTATGAAATTTTATCATGCTATTCAGGATGACATGCAATTTTAAACTTATTGTTTATTTCTGAAATTTTCCATTTTATATTTTCAGACTGCGGTTGACCACAGGTAACTAAAACCACGAAAAGTGAAACTGCAAGTAAGGGGCGACTACTGTATAAGAGTGTTAGTAGGTACATGGGTGGTACCATTTGGTTTGTGAGATCCCAGTAACAAAAGGCTCAGAGGACAAGATTGAGCCTCCCTTAATTGTGCTTTCACCATTTTTGGTTATGAGGCCAGATGTCATATGAAGCACATTAGCATAAGTAAAATCACATACAAACGAGGTTAATAGTAATCAGACAGAGCAACTGGTGATCAACCAATGTCATTGTAGAGAATGACCTGAGGAGTAGTTTGGGAGGGTTTTGAACTGTAATAAAGGGGTGATATTACCAAGAATGTGCTTCTGGGTACTGCAGACAATTATATCTCCCTTTGGCTTTGATGTACCTACAGTAAATAAGCTAGATGATCATGTATCCATATTGCATCATTTTTATTGCCTGATTCTGTGAGTCTTCCTATTATGTTCCTAAGATGTTTTTTCACATTTATTTTACCCTTTACATTTTCACAACCACCATTCCATTTCAGGCTCTTATTAACCATTTTTCAAGGTCAAGCTCAGAACTGCTGATTTTATAATACTTTTCTCAAATATACTGAATTTCTGATCCCTTATAGTAGGACTTATCAAGACAATCTACTTGCCCTTTAGCAATTACTATTTTATGTTAAGCAGGCTATTTTTTCTGCTTACTCATTACTTCTTTTCCTCTGGAACCAGGGCTACCACATGCACTCTGTATAAATTGAAATCCTGGGCTGGAAGGGAGAGGTTACTTATCCTAACTTACTTGGTGGTTGCAGAATAGGTTGGAGGATACTTTAGATCAGAGGTTGAGGAAGGAGAAGAAATCTGAACAAGAGAGACCAGGGCCTTAAGAATATTGCTTCTGTATCCAACATGGTTTGACAGTCTATAGTCCTCTGGATTGAAAAATAGAAGAGACCAAAAACGTAAGACACTAAGTAAGGGATACTTATTCAGAGTGGTCAGTTTAGAAACTATGTATATAAGCAGTTGCCAATTTTAACTAATAGTGAATTTCATATGGACATATTAAGATGCTACATTTCTATAAAGATAGATGGCGTTGTCACCAGTTACTATTCAAAAATACCTCATTCAGGACTAGTCTTTATTCAGTGTCATATAGAATACAAACACACACTCTGAGGAAACATAGGAGAGAGAATTCCCCACTGTGGTGGTATTTTTAAGTGTGTGTGTGTGTGTGTGTGTGTGTGTGTGTGTGTGTGTGTGTGTGTGACTGGCCAGGAGAGAGAATAAGGTCAGGAAGACACATTCTTGCTTTGTGCCAGAGAGCCAAGGAGGTCTCCCTTTTGTGGATTACACAACCATTATCTGAAAGGCTAAATAGTATTGGTGAGACGTTTCAGCCAGAGACCACAGTATTAATAGCGTGGAGGAAGTTGTTGTTAATTGAAGATGACACAGTAAGACAAGCCTGAGGGACTAACCCCCTTAACTGCCTAGGAGAGGACCAGGGCAATTTGGTGGTGTGAATGCAGCATAAATAACTGTATACTTGCTCTTCAGCTGAATTCATTTGCATTTAAATCTCCTATAGGTGGTCAAAACTGTCTCTGGGAATATTAAATATCAGTATTGAAACCTGTAGTGTGTTTTGTACTTTGGAAAGTAGGATATCCTCAGGCATGAAGATCATTGAAGAAAACAGGTCTGGTAACCACTTACCTCAGAGAGACTCAGTACAGCAAACTTGTGTTTTTTTTTCTACTTGTTAGTCTACAATACATATCAGGAAAAAAATCTCTCCATTTTCTGCGATTTCTTCCTATACATCAACCCCTATCCCTCACCTTTCAGCCTGGTGTGAAATGAGTGGCGAGTAGGTATCACCTCCTGCCTGCATTCCTGTCTCTTTCCTCTCCACCTTCTTGAGGTTTTATCCTCTGGTGGCTCTAACTCGTAGGTTCATGATAGTCCTAGTCCTTGTGTCAGCACTGGCAGAAGGAGATATATTTTAATTGCCTATAAAATTCTTCTTCCCTTAGTCTGCTGTAAATATGTCTGGACAGAGTTGTGGATGAAAAAGGGGCGTAAACCACACTAAACCTGACAAGCTCAGAGAAGACCAGCATGGCAGGCCCTACAAACTGAGAGACCGAAATTAAACACACAGTGTATTCTGAACATAATGATGCCTAACTAAAAGCGAGTCATGGCAGGTAATCACGTCCTGGGCTTGTAGCTTCCTCGACAAAGGTCATTCTTTACCTTAAGTAAGCCTGCCTACTGCCTTTCTGCATCTAAGTAAACATATCCTAGAAATGTCAGTAATCCACTTTATTCCAGATCCCTCAGGGTGTTTCCACTGGACCAGAGAACAAGACCACAGAATCCCTTCATTGTTATCTTATTCCCCGAATATTATCTCTACATGCTGTAAATGTTAATTATTTACCCTATACCCACCAATGTAAAAGAAGTATGTGTCTCTCCATTTTACTTTTTATCCAATCCCAGGGATTTCCCTACTTTGCTTCTTTCTGTTCCCTTAACCTACCACCAATGGATTTCATGTATCCCTCCTTACATCTCCTCCTTTGATTCTAAAGTATAAAATAAGCTGTAAAACTGACATTTTCTGGAGTATTTTCTCAATCCATTGAGATTTTGCTTCTTGGCAATTGTCCTCAATTTGGTTCAAATAAACTCGTAGAAATTCTGTAAAGATTTGGATGGTTCTTATGTTGACGGACTGCAGCTCCATCCTAGGAGTTAGAATCAAGAATATCCATCAGAGTAATGTTGAGAGGACAACTCAGCTAGCATCATGAACATGAACCACATAAGAGAATGGGGAAGAAGAAAGGGAATGGTAGCTCTTGGAGCTGATGTAGGAATCAAGTTGGCTCTGTCTGAAGGAAACTTAGGAGATGGAGGTAGGAAACCAGTTGTTTGGAAGCATAAGAGGTATGTGTTTTTTCAGACAGAGCCAGATTGTTCCCACATCAGTTCTGAAACCCATCACTCCCTTTTATCTTCTCCCTTCCCTTGTATGGTTCATGATCATGATGCTGGTTGGGTTGTCCCCTTAATATTAACTCTGATAAATTGTACTGCTTTTAACTTCCAGGATGGAGCGCTGCTCTGCACCTGTTCATAATGTTGGCTGGTGCTGTCGAATCATGCCTCGATTGGGCCAGTTATCTTCCATGAGTAACTAGCATTTGCCACATACACACAGACAGCCAGCTTTCTACTCCACATCAAACTGCTAACCACAGTCACTGCCAGTTTTTCTTGCTGTACCAGTTTCCACTTGCCCAATGACTACCCATGAGAGGTATACTCACTTCTAGATAAGGACTGAGCTTTTATCTTGTCTGAGTTGCACTTTCCAGACTCTAACTCCACTGTCAATGACCAAATGACTTATTGTGTCTGGAGCCTGAGTTATTCAAGGTATGATATTTAAAGAAAAGTAATACTATTTCCTCAATTTTAGGATCTGCCTGGTTCCCCATTGCAGTCCCACCTAATTTACCCACCGGTGGCCTCAGCCCTTATTTTACAATCCCAGTTGTGCTTCCCTCCAGGCATGGTAGATACTAGCTTATTATTATGATAATTCTGACTGCTTTTAAGCTTCCTGGACTATCTGCCTCCGTTCTAATTTTTGTTAACCTTTCATGCTATGTTTTCTATCCACTATATAGCTAGAATTTCCTAGTGTTGTGTTTCTTGAACTGGCCTCAGGTCTGACCCTTTTAAATCAATATATCTTGGCAGGGCTTGCATGCTTGTAACTTGTTTACACACTTGTTCCTTTATATCTGTGCAAATTCCTTGAATTCCAGACTCTGCTTCACTGCGTATTCTTAAATTTAATACACTTCTTAGAGTGATTGATCTGGCTGTCACCACATCTAGGTTCTTCAGACCACTTTGGTTCTATCCTTATTACCCAGACCTATTATACTATTTCCTTAGTACAGAAGATGGTCATTCTGATTATAAATAATGAGGGAAGGCTAAACAAAGGACAGAAGAAACTCACAAAATATCCATCTACTAGAAGTAGAGTCAAGCCTAATGCAACCAGGGAAGTGATCAGGCACAACTTTCTTCTTATGGTTACTCATGGTCTATCATTTCCATTTCAATCTGTATGTCTGAAATATTCTTGCTTCACCCAGACTAGCTTTCTCTACAACTCTTTTAGTTTTGCCTATCATAACTTTGGTCCGCCATAGATTGGCCTATCGACTGGTTCTCACCAGATGAAGTTTCCACTCTTAATCCAATAAGAGATGGTCGAGGAGAAGGCTCTTGTGGTAAAACATAGCCACCCAAATCCACCACTTTAGCAGAAGTAATGACTAAGGATAACTTCTAAAAAAAAAAAAAAAAAAAAAGCAGAGACAGAGCATGTTCTCCAAGTATGTCTAATACAATTAACTCTAAGAATTTGCCTAAAATCAGTCAATTCAATAGCCATGCATAGATAGGTCAATAACATTTTTTTTTAAAAAAAGCAAGCTAAGTACTACAAAGTGACAGAAGTGGTGTCAAATATCAGAGACAAGTGATTGAACCTAATCAGGTATGAGAGGTTGGCAAAGGAATATATGCTTAAGGGAGATTAGAAATTACTGAAATTTAAGGAGAGTGGAAAATGTGGATAAACTTGATTTGATGACTCAGTTAATACTAAAAATATCCTGCAGGAATATATAAGGGCAAGTAAGGTATTGGAGTTTACTTGGAAAAAATATTCCTAACTACTAAAAAGTGTGCCCAGGGTTTTATACTCTTCTATTAAAATGTCATTAAGAAACTAATTAGAGAATTATAATTATCATCGATTAATTTCCCTTTATTGAGAGAGCAGAAAAGCATATCAAATAAAATTATGTAGAGAAGATTAATAGAGCCAGACATGGGCAAGCAGATCTGGAGAAGGGCAGCCTGTACTAAGACATTGATTCTTCCAGCTTCCTATGTCCTCCAAGGACACGATCTCAGCCATACATGGAGGAGTAAGTGCATTATATTTCCTGAATACTTATCTCTGAGAAGCTGGGAACTTCTCTAGGGTGCTGTCAGTGGCAGACTATGGGAGCCATGTCACAGGGCAAGTGAGAGATGCCAGGCAAGATTGATGATTGTTTTCTGACAGGACAGATAGGAAGGCAGGAAGATAGGGGAGTATAAGTATTCACACAGGAAACAGTAAATTTAGTGGGTATGAGCACAGATGTCAGAGTAGGGTTCAAATCCTGGCCCTGGCACTTACTAAGGTGGACTTAGGTACACTGCTTCATCTCTCTAATTTTCTGTTTCCTCAGCTATTAAATGTGGGATAGTAATTCCTATTTCATAGAATAATTGTTGGCTTGTTGGTAAGATACCTACAAAATACCTAGCACTGTGACTGACACAATAAATGGAGTTATCATTATTACTCAAAATGAATGAAAGAAACCTGAAGAAAATGGGATCTATGATGGAATATCACATATTGTTATATACACACAAGTGGTTCACCATCTTCCTGGCATATGATGATCAAGTTTGGTAGGCATACACTTCTTTATAGAAAATGAGTCAAAGAACTACAAGTATTTGGAGCTAGTTTACTGTAACAGAAAAAGACCTCAACATTTTTGCAGTTGGCAAAAATTGCTGCAATTTTTCTCTATGTCTGTTAAGTAAGCTTAAGCTCACTTTCTTAGTCATTGTCTAAAGGGCCTCAGCGACCCCTTTGAACCCTCTCTGTCCTTTTCAACGTTCATTTAAGGATCACTGATTTTGCTTCTTCTTCTTCCCCAATCTTCCTAAGAGTCATGTTGATTCTTCAGAATTAACCTTCACAGCTCAAAGGTACATTTCAAGCATCTCGCAAACAGACTTTACTGCAACCTTCCCTAGACTGGCCATTCTCTCCCCATTCTTTAACCTCTACCACGAATGAAAAACGTTAGTGCAAAGACTCTTTTATAAATTATATTTTAACTATTTCACTCAAATTTCTGTATGGATACTATGTCACTCTTGGCATCAGATTCCAGTTTCTTTCAAAGAATCAACAATGACTGAGCTTTTGGGAGTATTTCTATTTCAATGAAATTAAAAGCAAAATTATTGGAATGTAATTTATAGACATCATGATAATTTACCTCCCCCCCAAAATAATTAAGCACATATCAGCTAAAAATGATATCCTACATTACTAGACTATCACTATCACACTCTAAGAATTTAACATCAGTAAATCATATTTTTTCATATACAGTCTATATTCAAATTTTCTTAATTGTCCCTAAAATATTCTTTATAGTTGTTTTGTTGTTGTTGTTGTTTTACATCTTTTATAAGAGCAATAAAAGATTATTCATTGCCTTTGGTTGTCATGGCATGGGAACTTTTAAAAACTCACAGGCTGATTTTGATAATCCCCCTCTTCCCTTTCTGTTGAAACCCAGGGAGATAGAAGCCTACTCTACTCACCCATAAGTGTGGCCCTTAGAATTTTATTTTATAAATTCTATAAATATATAATAAAAATATCATACTCTTAGTTTTCTTAAAATTAGGTATACTTCTAAAGGGATTGGATTATCATGGAAACTTCAAGGCCCAAGATTCCTTTGGAGAGAAGATTTCTGAATCAATGGATTTCTAAGAGGATTCCAACCAGGCTGGGTTGGAAGAGGGTAAATAGAGCTCTCACATCAGAGGAGCTGACACTCTTCTGAGAGCTATTTATTTTCCTAGGAGCCAGAATTATTTAGGACTTAACACCTGCCCAAGGCTATGTAATTGCCAAATAGACCTCTAAGATGAACTCATATTTTCAGTCAAAAATGATGGCTTGACCTATGAAAAGAACCACAACTCACTAGTACTGTTAGCGATGTTGTAATTATAAAATGACAAATACTAATATATAATATGCAAAAATCATTATTAATAATTGGTTATAGTAGTCCTGTATCTATCTACATTGTAGTATTCCTTTTAGTCTTTCAAATAATGTGATCATTGTTTCCAATCTTCTCATCACTATACGTTGTAATGGAAAATTTTTGCTTCATGCCTGTTTTAAGAAACTCTGGAAAGCCCAACATTGCTGTAGGGTTTAAGAAACATTCAAAATAATTCTAAAGGAGATCAACAGTGGACAGTAGGCAAAGTAATATGAAGCTATTATTCAAATATTTCATCAATTAAGAATTAGTTGATTGACAAATTGTTTCTAAAGTGATTTACTGTTAAGAACAATACCAGGAGCTGTCACTTTCTCTACAGCATCCTCTGATATAAAGAGTTAAGGTTATGTAGAAAGCAGAAGCATTACTACCTTTTGCTCTTTTTATCTTGACGTGACTCTCCCCCTAGGATTATTTTTTTTTTCTTTTTGCATTATAGGTTTTATTTCAGTTGCTTTCACTCCCAGGGCAACCTTCTTAGAATGAATAGAAGAATAAGGCAATGCGGATTGATTTGGTTTGATACTGACAGAGAGCTTTGAGCTTCTTGATTGTTAGAATGAGATTTTCCTGAAACTGACAATACCGATGCTGTTCCTTTTTCTCCACCTATGGCATAAAGAAACTGTTAAAGAAACTGTGCTTTGAGTTTCAGCTTAACTCTAGAAGATATCAGAAAATGGTGACCATATGACTTGATCTCACAAAGTGAAATTGTGATTTCTTTGTGTGATATCATTCACCGTCTTCCTTTCATTTTTTACATTGTCCTTTCTCCTCCTTCAGTTTGCCAAGAGATTTAAAATATTTTTTCTGGGCAGGACATGGTGGTGAGAAGGTATGCAAAAACCACAGGCCAAGTTTTCCTGGGAGTGGGAATGCTATTGATTTTACTTGAAGATTTTGGAGAAAAGTTAAGAAATTCAAATTGTGATATTATTGAAAGTATATAATACCAAACAACTATGTCATTACAATGTAAAGTTCATGATAATTAAAAATAAAAATAAAATTCATATGAATATTAAAAATAAAAATAAAATATATGTCCTTACAATGTAAAATTCATATGATTATTAGAAGGACTTTAGAGACTTTTTTTTTGCTTATAATAGAACTATCCTTTGTCATTGAGGTTCTCTGGTAGCAAAATCTTGGTCCAAATATAAATAAAAACCAACTTTGGAATTTTTTTGGTTAACATGGCTAAGTTTTAGTCATATCTAATAAGGCTTCATTCACATGTCACTTTTTGTGTTCCCCAGTAAGCAGATTCTGAGATGAAGTGGCTTTGTCTTGCCATATCTCTAACTCCAACCAGTCTTTCACATTTGAGGTCCTTAGAAGCAGGAAGTTAAGTGAAGACACAAAGCAAATAAGGCTGCACCTCCCCGGGCTGTAGATGACACATGTTTTTAGGCAAGGATTGCGAACAGTAGGAAATGACAGACAACTTCAGTCCAGGAAGCCTTCTGAAATGAGCTTAGAGCTTCCCAAAGTAACTTCTTTAGAGAAGAAGACATTCATTTAGACATAAAAATACTAGCATGCTTGTTAAAATTCAGTATTACAACTTATATCTCCTTATTTTTCCCTGGAATGACAGTAGAGTTGGAACTATAACTTTTTAGGAAAGCAAGCAGAATTTCCCTTCCAGTTTGAATCCTCAAATAGCTTTGCAGTAGCTCAACACTGGTAAGGGTATACCATGATGATTTTCCTTTTTAGTATATTTGAAAGACAGTGAGTTGTGCCGCATTATACTTTGAGGGTTTGAAATACTCTTTCCCATCTTGAATAGCCAAAGAGCATCCAAAGAGATTCATAAGTCAACATAAACTATTCAGCCTAATGTTCCAGATTCTAGAATACCATTAGAGTAAAATGTTTCCTTCTCCTCACCATAATAGACCAATCAAAATGAGAAAGCATATGATACACCTGAATACACAAATGAGTCATGTTTAGCTTAATGTAAGTCTCTGCCCTGGCTTACCCCCATCTCAGCTATTTGTGTTGAGGATTCAGCTAGCTGTGAGAAATGCCATCTATTTTTTTTGGAATCGAGGACAGGGTACTTTTGTGTATCATGTTTCTTCTGGTCCTGGGCTGAGTCTGCAAGCTTCCATGCTTTGACAATTCTCTAGGCAATACTCCCACATGTCCGTGAATAATGCCGGTACAGAGCAACACGTCCCATTACCGGCTCTGATTTTTCAGTTCCTCACTGTATTCTTTCCAGTACATTGAGGTCTGATTGCCAGTTTCATTACTTTCAGTCTTTAATCCCAGGAATTGGGCTCAGTTTCTGTTCTTCCCTTATTTTCAGCCAAATTCCCTCAAGTGATGCTCCCATTATTCTCATTCTCAAAAAGGGCTCCATGACCCACTCCTCCCACTTTGAACTGCTTCATTTGAGTTTCTGCTTTCCTAGAATGGAAACTGAATTGCCATTATCCTTTTATGAATTGTTTTCTATTTGTTTGCCACTATTGAGGTCAATATTCTGTCTACTCCTGCTCTCTACCTCACGTTTTGGCCTCCCTTTTACTCTTAAGCTGCTATAAGACACCAGCTATGACATCATATGTATACATTACCATGGAGGCTAACACTACCTTTAAGTGAATAGTTAACTTATTCCTTGAGATACTCAACAGTAATTGGAATTTGGAGTATGACCCTTTTGAGCATGGTCACAGTATAAAACTACATTGTGTTTGCTTCAAGTTTTGATTTACATTAAGACTCTTAGTGAAAAGACCAAAATATCTTCTCAACTATCTTTCATTCTGCTGGTATTAGAGATTTAAATTGTCTTGGGAAACTACCAATCTTATGGTTAAAAACCCAGATCCAAAGTAAGGTAACTTAGATAACTGTTCTTTGAAGATCCTAGAAATGTTGGATTTTTAAGTATCATCCTTCTCTTTCCCTCTGCATTCAGGCAGAGACAAAAAAAAAATCAACAAAAAATATCAGAGCTATTTTTAAATCCATGAAAGGAGTAATTTATTCATTGGAAAAATGTGAAGTGACACCCTCATAACAATAGAAATAAAAACAACTATTACCACACTAACACATTCATTAATATTATTCCTGCTACTATCATTGGTATCATTTAATGAACCCTTATTCTATAGGTGTTTTAAACTTATTCTTTTATCAGGCCCTGCAAGAGAGGGATTGCTATCATTATATGTGAACAGGAAGTCGAGGCTCAAAGAGATTAAATAACAAGTGTAAGATCACATAGCTAGTAAGTGACTGAGCTAAAAATTGAATCTAGATCTGTTTGATTTTTAAAATCTATGTTTTAGCCACTACACCAAGATGACTCTCATCAGCTATCAACCTATTCAATGATTGAATCTGTCAGGCTTTAAAAACAGAAGTAAAATAAAATGGAACAAATTCTCTGGTAAATTGGAAAGCCGATTTCAACCTAAGTCCCGATTTCCCTTACTCGTTTTATTTTTCCTATTCTGCTTGTGCAGATGTTGGCAATGTCTCTGCATATAACTAGCCAAATTGACCAGCAAGTCCCTTCAGTGAATGGCATGCTTCCCTCACTCAGGCCAACATGACTGCTGGAGTGGTGCTCCACAGCCAAGTAGTCAAGAATTATAAGCTGCCACAACAAAGTGAGGGAACCATTCCAATCTCGCTGGGATCTGTTCACCTTTTGCTCTTAGACCTATGTCTTGTTCTAGTGTACTCTTTTGTGTCAAAATCTAATGATATAAAATTTTATACTAGGCTTATACTTTTTAAGCTGTAATGGCAACTGTCGACTCACTGTATTCTCTGGCCCATCACTGGGGATGAAACCCAGAGTGTAGAAACTGACCCTCACAGCTGGCCTAGATTTTCCTGAGCCTTTCCACATGGAGAACGACATTCACTTTTTCTTATCCAGGGTTCCTGATTTCTGTTTTTTTTGTTTTTGTTTTTGTTTTTGTTTTCCCCAAAAGCAAGTAGATGAGTAGATCAAGTTAAGGGAGAGTAGATAGCAAAGATGTTCATCACCTAAAATCAATTTGATCAGCAGAAGCAATAGAAAGTGCCTATCTTGCTCTTTTTGAATATGCAGGCCCCAATTAACCCTTTTACACATATTACATTCTTCCCCTTCATTGCATCCTTCTTGTTCTACATTGCAAACACCTCCCCAAACTCTTCCCCAGATCTTCTCCAAGGGGAGCTCATTAGGGATTACTCTTTGCTTTATTTCATGTAATTTTCCTTTTTTAAAAAAAAATCTCTTTCCATAACACGAAGTTTCAATTACCAGGGCAACTGTGAGTGAAAAATCATGCTGTTTATTCTGAGTTCATAATTTATTTGTTCTAATTTCTAATCTTTATTAGCTCTTTTCACTCTCATGGTTAAAAGAATGGAAACCATTCCATTACCCACCTTTTTTCTCTTCTTGTTTGCCTCTGTTCCTTCTCAAGATCTGATGTATCTGTACTCTGCTAAATTTACACATTTAATTCCCTTCCCCTAGCTTACTCGATTCCTTTCTCCTCATTCTATGTCATATTCTCCCTCGAATTAGTATATTCCACTCAACAGAAATTGTTTTCAAAGCTCAGTTTCTCACTTCAAGGAAGAAGTTTAATTATCATTGATAAACCCTTTCCCCTATGCAACACCTGTTATGTAACTGGAGAAGATTCAGCCCATGAATTTAGATTGACCAAAATAGATGGCTTCTCTATGTAATCTCTTCTTGTTTCCGGAAATCAAAAAACACCAAAATGTTTCTGGGAATCTGGGTGGAAAGAATACCTAAAATCTCTGCTTAATGATGGGGAGAGTACTTTAGTATTGTATTAGCTACTGTAATTTAGAAACCAACCAGTGAAAATTCAGCCTGGATGAGTCAGAACTAAATCTGAATTCATAAATAGGAGCAAGAAAGGACACTGTTGATAAGTTTAGCTTCCAAGAAAAAGAATTAGACAAAATTTATATGTGATAGATCTCAGAGACCTATTTAGAATCACAGAATCAAGGAGCGTTATAGCTGCAAAACTGCTTAGATAGCAGCTATTTCAACCCCTCATTTTGCTGATTAGAGAACTGAAGTTTAGAGAGGTGAAATGAGTTTTCTAAGATTATCTAACTACTTAGTAGCAGAGCTAAGACTGGTGTTTTCTGGGTATAGTATCTTACTAAGGGTTACATCATAAATATGCTTTCATTTGAAGTTACTCTGAGATATTTACTTCAGTTTAATTTAATAAGATCCATTTAAGTGCTACCCTCATGGCTTTCAAAGATTTTATGAACTTGCAAGTGAATTGAAGTTCCTGAAGATAAATAGCCGAAAATCCAGACAGTCTAGATTAAGATTCTTTCTACAGAACTTGGAATCCCATAGGGCAAAAATGACTCTCTTTGGTTTTTATTGTTGGACCATAGGCCTTGGGAAAGAAATACAGAATATACATGTTTATGGATTGATAGAAATACGTCTTAGGTTATGTTTCCCCCTAAGCATATCCTGAGACAAGGATTTGAGTGAAGATAGTTTCTCTGAGAGATGATCCCAGGAAGCACCAGATGGGGAACGGGGACGTGACCCAAAGAAGGGTATTTTATCACTAAAGACAAGTAAGGCTCAATGCCTGATGGGGACTTCTGAGATTATATGTGGAGTATTACTCATCTGTTAGTGGGCAAGGAAGTTGGTATATTTATTAACCAACTCCCAGCTCCCATATGTCATTGACTGAGAATTTCTCCTGGGAGTAGACATTTTGGGTCTGCCCTGAGAAAGAGTTGCACTCCAGTTCCTATGACCAAAGAATGGGGGATAATAAAAGAATTGTGGATAATTGCAGTAAGAAACCTTTGGCATGCATTTTCATGGTTAGTGTTGAGGGAATACGGGTGATATATGGATATTGTCTGCTACTGAGGGAAAATGAACAGTGGTGGGAATGGGGGATGAAGCATATAAGCTCAATGGATTAGCCAAATTAATTTTGAATCTTTCTCATGATCTCATGATATTTTCCTCAGGATATGAGTCTGGGTTTAATGAGTTTTCATCTATAGAACTGGCTTATTTAACAGATTGAGATTTGGTGAATTTTCTATGGATTTTTTGAGGGTATCCCAAAACATTCACAGCAAACTTTTGGTAAGAACCTTGTGCAGAGCTTTTTGTTTTAGGTAGTGCTTTGTTTTGGGTAGTGAAGGGTCTCAAGAGGTGAAGTGGGAGACTAGAGAAAGATAGCTAGAAAGAGTAGCAACTAAAGATTGCTGAGTATTTTAGTAACATTGGATTATACATACTCGAGTTAAGAATAACAACAAAATGATAAAAGACTGTAAAATTGAATGCAAATTAATATTTTGAGAAATACTTTCACACTGTTAATATCTCAAAACCTTATTTTTTTCTTTTTGTGTGGGGATTTGACAGAATCAAGAATTCAAGGAGGTAGGTCAAGGAATGGTGACTACCTAAATCTGAATATCCCAACACATCCTATAAAATCTGAGCAAATCAACAAAAGTAACATTTAAAAACACAGAAATCCCATTCTTCAGAGTGACTATATTGCAGAGTATAATTCACAGTTCAATTTATCTATAAATAGAAAAATAAAAACTAAATTCGAGTGCAGCTATTAACTTCCTACTCCAAGATTTCAGGAAAAGAGCAAAGAGTAGAAAACCTCTGCAAAAGAGAAAATAGTGAGAACCTTAGAACAATACTTCTGAGGAGATAAAAGGCAAGAAGAAAGAGCTTTTTGGAAACTGCATAATGAAAGAAAAAATAAAGCAAGAAGGGAAAATTTAGAATCCTGCAAAATAAATACAAATAACTATCATAAGGCACATTTTTCTCCACTTTACCCCACACTAAAACGCCATTTGCTTTGCTAGAGTGATCTAGAACTAGTAATCTTGTAAACCTTCCAAAATTTCATCCCTGATTACTAAATGCAGAGATGCAAAAACAGTCATCATTTATGCTAAAAAGAACATGGAGAATTAGAATCAAAAGACTTCACCTGATAAAAAGTGTCTCCAAAACCAATTAGAAAACTACTTCATATAATTCAATAAACTGAATTAAATATTTTCTAATAAACATTTGGTAAAAAGAAAAAGAATATCTCGAATCGATTTTCTAAGAGCAGAAATGAAAACAAAAAAGGAAGAAAAAAAATGAGTATTCATTAAGAAAAGAAATATAAAAAAAGAGACTAAATTGCAAGTTGCTCAATGATGAATAAATTAAATAAAAACAAGTGTCAATGAAGAAGAACAGGACAATAATCAAAAGAATGAAAGTGAGATAAAGGAAAAGGGCCAGAAAGAAAGAGATTAGAATGGAAAACAGGCAAAGAAGATCTAATATATGAATAATTGAGGCCTTCAAAGTAGAAAAATCACAACAATGAAACAGAACTAATATTTAAAACAATAACCTAAGGCAATTCTCCAGAAATAAGAGAAAACTTGCATCTACATATTGAAAGGGCCCACTGGATACCTCGGAAAATTGACATAGAATGATCAAATCTGAGGCATAGCCTAGTAAAACTTTTGAACTTTAAGATCCAAAAACTTCCCAGTGTTTTCAATAGAAAGATCTCATGACTTATAAGGGCAAGAGACTTAGAAAAAAAGCAATGATGAAACAGAATTTTCAAAAAACTCAAGAATGGAATGTATGATCCAAGGATTTTGTATCATGACAAGATATCCTTCAAATATCCAACTAAAAGAACCCTATTTTTAAACATGCAATAACTCAAGGAATTCTGAGTAAATTCCGAGAAAATATACAGCAAATATTTTATGTGTGTGTGTGTGTGTGTGTGTGTATCATCTGTAACATAAAATAAAATGACAGAGTTGAGACTAAATATATCAGCCATATAAATAAATACAAATGAGCTTAATTCATTCATTAAAATAAAAATTATTTACAATTTGGCTCATAAAGCAATATTCAACTATATACCTCATAAAAGGGGCCCATCTAACCAAAGTGATTCAGAAATTCTGAAAATAAAAGGATGAGCAAGAGTGGGAGAAAGAAAACAAAGATGAAGCAGGGGATAAGATATTGATATTTCTGCCCAAACACATGTGATCATAGGGAAACGTCAAATAAACTCAAATTGAGAAAGATATTTATGAAATTATTGGCCTGTACTCATTAAATTTTTCAAAAATGTCAGGAGAATGAAAAACAAATACAGACAGGAATTGTCCAGATTAAAGGAATGTGTAAACTTGGATAGGACTCTGCTAGCTCCCATTCTCATTCCCGCTCCTCTCTCTCTCTCCCCCTCCCTTCCTCCCTCCTTCCCTCATTCTCTCCTTTTATTATAACCTTCTGTAAGTCTGAAATAACTTCAAAATTTAAAAAATTACAAGCAATAATATTCAGTGGAGGAATACAGATTAATTAAGTTAAGCATTTGTAGCCATTAAAAGGATTTGAATACATTTTCTGCAGGCTTTGCAGTACCATAAACTTCATTGTTTCTGGGGGAATCCTATTTCAAGGACTTGCTCTGCCCTGGTTATTGGGATGTGACTGGCTGCAAACACTACCAAGCTTAAAGTGTTATTCCTATGAGAAAATGTACCTATGAATTTCATCTAAGTGACTTGCCTTTTCTGGAGAGAACTCTGGATAAAGTGAAATTTGGAATAAAGGTTTAGAGGGCAGGGCTTCTTTGCACCTGGATGCTTTGGAGGGTTTTCTGAGATTCTGATATTTTGATTTTCATATGCTAAATAAGAGCTTTCAAAAAAATCTGAGACATCCTGGGGTTTTTTAAATTACCAAGTACATTTCTACTGCATCATAGAACTCAGTCTTAATGGTGAATTAAACAAAAGCAGAGATAATGACTCTTGGAAGTAATAGTTTGTAAAGCAATGGTTCTTAGGCAGCTTGCTCACATTGTTAGCTAGGGATACTTTCTTTTTCATTAATTTTGGAAAGAATCAAGGCATTATATGATAGAGGCAAATATGTTTATATGCCTCCCTATCCAACATGAGATTAAGTTCAAACTGTATTAAGAGAGTTACTTCACTCATTTAGCTGTGGGGAAAAAATGTAAAATGTAGACGTTCCATTTTATGGAGTTTTGTCTTATTTTTCTTTAGATTATCACCACATTAAAAATATTTAGCATTTTAAAAACATTTTGAAAAGCTTTAAAGATGCCAATAAGTACAGAAGCTAATTTAACAAGTATTCATGACTCTACCATCCAAACTAATAGATACTAAATTTTTCTTATTTTTGCTTCAGATACATTCCTAATGAAACAGAATATTAAACAGTTGATTAGATTTATCCCTTTGCAGCACATTTCCTTCCCTTCTTCCCAAATAACTATCTTGATTCCTTAAGTTCATGTATATTACATATGTTTATCAATGAATAACATGTTTTGGGTATGTGGGTATTCAAAATTTTACATATTGTATCATGTTAGTCATCTTTTTTCACTAAATATTGGTCTGAGATCTGTTCAGTGATTACATTTACATCTGGTTATTTCATTATAAATGCTATGTAATATTGTAGTATACCCCATTTTATTTTTTGCCATTACAATCAATGTGTAATGAGCAATTTTATATGTGCCTCTGGGAGTACATGTGTAAGAGTTTCTCTGCAATGTAAACCTAAAAGCAAACATGGCATGTTTATTAGATGTTTTCTCTCTTTGAAGCAGTTCAAAGACATAATGGCTCTTCAAAGCAGTTCAAAGATATAATTGCTCTTCAAAGTAGTTATGCAAATGTATACTCACCAACTATAATTTATGAGTCTGTTTTCCTAGAAACATGCCAATATTTGGCATCGTCAAACTTCACATTTTTGTCAAGTAAAGCCACTTTTGCCTTTAACTTTTCTATTATTATGCCTCTTGTTTCTTTTTCTTCTATTGACTTTATTGAGAATGTAACTAAAGTCTCACCAGTAGAAATGGTTATTGCTTATTTCTGTAAATGATGGCTAACTTCTTCATTTTATTAGGCAAAGGAAGTGCTTGCTATAATTAAAGTTTGAATATATTGTTTTATAACTAATAAGCATTGGATTTTATCATGAGTTTTTTTTTTTTTGGATTGATTTATTAAGATCATATGCTATTTTTCTCCCAAGAGTGGGCACATGACTGAGACTGGCCCACTGGGCTAAAATGGAAAAGACCCCCAGCCATACTTGAGGAAGTGCTTTTTTTTGCTTTATTTTTATTTTATTTTTTTGTTGCTGGATATGAAAAAGGAAGTATTTGCCCCAGTTTCTGTAGAAAACAATTCTGAAGAAAAGCTAATAAAAAGAGGACTCAAAACTGAAACAAAAGTAAAAAAGTAACTTAAGGTCCTGTACCTAGGGCCCACCTACCCTCTATCCTCCTTGCCAGCAGAACTAGTAAGTATTGTTAACTTTTAATCTAGTTTTAGTTCTCATTATTTATCATTTGTAGTCCAAAACTGAAGGGTAGTAGACTTCACTGCCACTGCTGGTAACATTCAGAAACACACGTAGCAAGTCCATCAGTTCATGAGGAACAGAAATATATATGAAATACTATTGTGAAACTCCAGAGCTAAAATTACACTTTAAAATTCCTTGGAAATGGTTATGTTTTCTTTTTCATTATATTTTCTCATATTTGATATATATTTAAGGAGAACATTTGGGAAAGGTCATCAAGAACAAAGATGTTTCATTAGAGATCAAGGCCAAGATCACCCATATTGTTGTATTCCCAATTACTATATAGGACACAAAAGCTGGACAGTGAAGAAGCCTGACAGAAAAAAAAAAAAAAATTGATTCACTTGAAATACGGTGTTGGAGAAAAGCTCTATGAATACCCTGGACTACCAGAAAAATGAACAAGTGGGTCCTAGAGAAAATTAAGCTCAAAATATCACTGGAGGCAAAAATTAAACAACTGAAGCTGTCCTACTTTGGGCACATCATGAGAAGGCAGGGTTCTTTGGAAAAGATAATACTTCTGGGAAAAATAGAAGGCAGAACAAAAAAAGTGACACCAAATATGAGATGGATTGACTCCATAAAAGAAGTCATAGGCATGAGTCTACAGGAGCTGAGCAGGGACATTGAACACAGGAGATTGTGGATATCACTCATTCATAGGGTTGCCAGGAGTCAGAGCCAACTCAGTGACATGTAACACACATAATAATTAATGTACCAAGTAATGGAGGAAGTATAGTATATTCCCCTGAGCCTGATTAAAGAATAGACTGTAAAACAACTACCTGCTGTGCTGTTGAACAAGGTACTTGACTTAGATAAACCTCACTTTCCTCATCTCTAAAATAATGCACTTGGCAGCGTCTGGCATGTAATAAGCAACAATAAATGTTAACGACTGTTGTTATTATAGAAAGGAAGTCTTTTTTGCCAGCTCTCCACATTCAGAGGTTTGAAATTCAATGTAATTTTGTCATAGCTACCAACTAATTTTCCCTCAAAAGGGGTTAAATTCCTGTTAGCACTGAAACTTTTCCAAATGTTGGAAAACCTTTAATAACTCTTATGTAAGTACAAAATGAAAATGTCAGTTTGAGACAAAGAGAGCAAGGATGGAGAATATTTATCTTTAAAGGTAAAGAAGAAAATTTGAGAGTAATTTGACACTGTCCCTAGCTGTGACAAGCTAGCTGTAGCAACCAAATGATGGTAAAAGAGAAATTAAGTGATGCCTGATGTCTGGCCATTTCAGTTCAGTTAAAGACCATGACTTGGTAATTATGCCATGTTCAAAACACCAGTGAAGTCTGGAAGGCTGCTGCCTTGGGAGTAAAGCATTTTTGGAGGTTGGTAAAATACTGACCACAACTGACAAGTGTCAAAGTGTTTGGATCAAGGGGTAGTAACTAGGTGAACAGATGCAGGGAATTGCTGCAGGGACTGCTTCAACTATAATTACAATTTAGTTCTTGAAAATAAATTAATCCGTAAAGTTTCCAGATAAATGGAAGTGTCTTCCTGTGAGAAAGTGTCAAAGAAAGTAGGTTTAGCCCTAGGAAATGAAAGAAGCAGAAGGAGTGATTTTGAATATGGAGATTGCAATGAGGTAGATAAACCTTCAGTAGTGTCAGGGATATACTGAGAAGAGGGATTGGTTTGGATAGAAATCTGAGAGCAAGCGGGCCACAGTGATTAAGAGCACAGCCTCTAGAGCCAGACTTCTTAGGCCTCAAGTCCTTGTTCTACTGCTTACTAGATGTATGACCTTGGTAAGTTACATAACTTGGTGCTTCAGTTTATTTCTCTTTAAAATGGGGATAAAATGTTATCTGCTTCATAAAGGCATTGAAAATAGAAAAATACTACGTATAAAACACTTAGAACAGTGTTTGGTGCATGGTATTTATGTTATTATCATTACTAGAAACAAACAGGACTGTAATTCCTGATTGTTTTAGATATTTATATGTGCCAATGTAGAAGCTAAACTAGAAGTTTCAAATCATTCAAACTGAGTTTCACCTACAGGAAGCTAGCTTCTCTGGAAATAGAGCAGAGTAAAGGAAGCTCATGGGGACAGTAGTTGTGGGAGAGTGCCCAAGCATGGAATCTGGTACATTGTTCTAGGTAGGACTGAATGTATCTTGCTGTCTTGGGCACCAAAACCCCAACTAGAAGAAATTTGGTCTGTAGGGCAGAGCCTAAAAGGAAGGTGTTTGGACAACCACAATTATACCTTTGACTGGAGAACTATTTTGGACTTCTGATAGAATGGGGCTGAGAGGAAGGGATGTGAGAATTGAAACCCCAGGTATGACTAAATACCCTTCTGCCAATAATAGCAGACCAGTTAGTATATTTTTCACACCTTGATTAAAGGAGTTTACATCTAAGAAGGGCAGGATTGTTATATCCGACTTCTACGAGAGTAGGTCCTCACCACAGAGGATCTGCTCTGGTTGATAGTTCGTTTCTTTACCCCAAAACTACTGCACCGGATCCACCAGGAGTTGGAGCCGGGGAGTCTGTTTTCACAGTCTCTTCGAGTGATGCATACTCAGGTTTGACAGTCACTTCAGTTTGTTCCCTCTATAATCTTCCTGTAATGTTTCCTCCTCTTTACTCGATGAGAAGGTGAAATGGATTCACTGAAATGCTATTTCTGTAGAGATTCTGAGCGAAGCCAGAACCAAAGACGATTTGCTATGCAGTTTTTCTCATTAAATACAAGGTCAAGGAGGTAATCACTCATTTACTTTCCATGGTAGGTGACCATAAAGACTTTCTTGTTTGTAACACATTCTATCATAGCTGGATGGTTATTTTTAACTCTCTCACCAGGGAAACCCATATGACCCACATAGCCAGGGTGAAGCTCTGCATTCTCTTTAGAGTCCACTCTAAGTAGGAAGGAGCACTAACCTAGTTCAGCAATTCTTATCCCTATTTGCTCACTAGAATCACCTGGAGAGCTTTAAAAATGTCAGTGCCTAGGCCTTCCTCTCTAGAAATTCGTATTCAATTGGTTTGGGGTGGTACGTGTCCATTTTAAAAGCTAGCTAAGGGAACTTCAAATCAAGGTAGAGAACTGCTATGTAGTTACAAAGGGCTTGGGTTTGGGCATTGTTTTGTGCTTGAGGTAGGAATTTTCTTGGTGCAAAAGTTTAGGATGAATATGCCAGGTTGAGGGAACTGTAAGCAATGACATGGAGGCATGGACATATGGAGAGGTTTGGAAGGCACGTACACTCAAATTTAATCAGGTTTTATCATTGGAAAACAATATATATGGAGACTATAGTTGTCTGTCTCTTCATCTGTCCATCTGTCTGTCTGCCCACCTGCCCACCTACCTACCTACATATCTATCTTATTCTATTACCTATCATCTATCTATCTATCATCTATCTATCTATCTATCTATCTATCTATCTATCTATCTATCATCTATCTATCTATCTCATATACAGTTTCTGATGAAAGGTCTTCTTAAGACAAAACTTTAGCTTTCAGAAAATGATATTTAAAAAACATTTCTGAACTTATACAAAATGGCACAGAATATATAATTTACTAAATTACTTGGTAATGCTCTTTGCAAAATATTTCTTCGATTTTGGTATCAAAAAAAGTCTATATATCCTAATGCAATTTCATGTTTCCTTTAACTAGACAAAGAAAATTATGTGGTCTATGATATTTTGTTTTAGACTTTGACTACTAGGAAGTTCAGTGTTAATTTTAGTGCTCATACCAGGCTCCAGATAAAAATATCTCTCTGCTCTTTGTGTTATTTTCAACATTTCTTTTTAATCTGTATTTTGATTAACTTATTTAATATGTGTATTAACACAGCAATACAACTCATTCCTTTTTGGAAGTAGACAATAAACATTAATATCCACCCACCTTTCTCACCGACATCCATACCAATGCTATAAGGCTCCACATGATCTGGTTCCTGCCCACTCTCTGACCTCATTCCCTGTCACTTTCCCTTTTGTGTATCCTAGTCTTTCAGTTACCCAACATAACAAGCTTAATCTTTTTCGCCTTTCTTCCACTTGGATTTTCTCAACTAGAATAGTGCTTCCCAATGCTTTTGATAACATGCAACACACAGAAAATGGTAACTTTAGTACAATACACCAGAGTAAATGAAAGAGACTACTGACTACTAAAGGCTACTAGGCAGGGGCTTTGCTGCCCCAGGCTCTCCCCTGTTGGCCCAAAGCCTGAGATGGTCAATATGTTATTGTAGCATACCACCAATGAGATCTTTGAATGGTTGTCTCCTATATATTATTTGGGTCTCAACTCAAAAGTTACCTTCTCAGAGAAGCCTCACCTCACCAATCCCACAAGAGTAGATGCTCCAATGCAGCCACTATGGAAAACAGTATGGGGGTTCCTCAAAAAATTAAAAATAGAACTACCTTATCACCCAGCAATTCCACTTCTGGGTATTTATCTGAAGAAATCCAAAACACTAATTTTAAAAAGATATATGCTCCCCTACGTTCAATGCAGCATTATTTACGATAGCCAAGATATGGAAACAATATAAGTGCCCATCAATAGATGACTGGATAAAGAAGATGTAGTACATATATACAATGGAATATCACTTGGCCATAAAAAAGAATGAAATCTTAACCATTTGGGACAACATGAATGAGCCTGGAAGGTATTATGCGAAGTGAAATAAGTCAGACAGAGAAAGACAAATACCATATGATCTCACTTACATGTGGAATCTAAAGAACAAAATAAAGGAAACAGAAACAGACTCATAGATACAGGAAACAAGCTAATGATTGCCAGATGGGAGGGGTTTGAGGCTATTAGAAAAAGGTGATGGGATTAAGAAATACAAATTGGAAGTTACAAAATAGTCATGGGGACATAAAGCATAGAGAATATTGTCGATAATATGGTACTATGTATAGTACTAGGTGGGTACTAGACTAATTGGGGGATCACTTAGTAAATTATATAAATGTCTCACCATCATGCTGTATATCTGAAACTAATATAATATTGAATGTCAAGTGAAATTTAAAAATCAAAAATGGGGGGAGGGAAGTTGAAGAGAAATAGGAGATTCAAACTTCTAGGTATAAAACAAATAAGTCAGGGGATGTAGTGTACAGCATGGGGAATATAGTCAATAATATTGTGATAGCGTTGTATGGAGTCAGATGGTTGCTGGGCTTACCATGGTGATCACTTCTTTAGTTACATAAATGTGAATAACTATGGTGTTCACTTGAAACTAATACAGTGTTGAATGTTAGTTATATTTCATCTTATTTTATTAAATTTATTGAGGTGACATTCATTAATAAAATTATTTTAATAAAAATGTTTTTTAAAAAGATTAAATAGCAGTGAATAGAAATTCTAACATCCCAGGCAATGGGATGTTACTCCAACGCAGATAGTCTACTTTGCAGACTACCATTTTTTTTATTATGGGAAACTATAAATAATATAAACTATACCAATTTGGTAGACTATCATTTTTACCTCAATTGCTATTACAGAGAAATTGACCTAAACTACACATAAAACATAAACTATCATGTATTCTTCCCTTAGCACACTTACTAAATTCAACACTAGGCTTGTCAAGGCCAATGACCAACCATCACTAAATATGTTTGACCCAGTTAGCACCAGTTTTAAAGGAATCCAAATATTTTTCATATTGATGACTATAGAATTATTCGAAATTTCTTACATGAATATTATGGGTAAAAATATATCAAAGACTATGTGTAAAATGACTAAGACTCAAAAGGATGCTTCAACCAAAAGCAGCAATAGGAGGATTACACATTAACTCAGGATTTCTAGTGAAAAATATTACTTAAGTAATATTTAATCTGAGGTAGAAGTTATCAAATATGTGAGGAAAGAAATTTCTTGGATGTGTTCAAATATACCGGGGGCCTGTTTTTTAAATATATATGTAATTGCCTTAAAAATAAATTACTCCTACTTAGGCATGAAATAAATCATGAAAGAACGTTTAGAACAACCACCTAGATCTCATTACTGTACCAAGGGGAACCCACACCTTTTGGGTGTGATGGATGTGTTTGTTATTTGGATTGTGGTGATCGTTTCTTGGGTATAATATACTTATCAAATTATACACTTAAAATAGAGCAGTTTATCTTCTGTCAATTATCTCTCTTTTAATAAAGGTTAAAAAAAAAAGAGTAGATGCCTCCAGCCACTCCACCATATTACTCAATTTTATCTCCCTCATAAGATTATCAGCACCTGAAATTATCTCATTTATTTATTTAAATGTTTATTCATTTATGGCTCATCTCTACTAATTTCTGTACAAGGTCCTTGAATGCAGGAATACTTGTCTTATTCATCATTATATACCAAAAGCCTAGAAAAAATAGAAAGGATTCAATAAACTTAGCAAATTGATGGAAAAAATGAATGACTGTGCAAGGATATTTCCCATTCCTGATGAGGATTCCCTTAGCTTCAGTGAATAAGCTAAGGCAAGGACTCTGTCTTTCCATCTTTATGGTTTTAGTGGATGTCCTACTTCCTGGCTCAGAGCAGATATACAATAAGTGCTTTTATAAATGAACAAGGAGAGAAAGCAAGTAAAGGACAGTTTACTGAACACAAACTTGAAGTTCTTTGGTCTGTTTCAAGTTCTTTGGGAATTTTCAGCTACAGCTGGCAGCAGTTTAGTCCGAAACCTGGGTAATCATGTTAGGGTCTTTCAACTGATGCAGGTAGGCTAAAAAGAGGCACCCATTGTGTGATCTAGGGCAAATTACTTAAGTGTGAGGACTCTTGCTTTCCTTCTCTGCAAAATAATTAAGTTTAGGTTAGAAGAATTCTGCAGTCCCTTACCATTTTGAAATATCTGCTACATCAACAGATGGAGAGTCAGAAAAGGGATGTTGAGGAACTTATCAAGCAGATAATACAGGTAGTAGCCAGGGTCTTCCAAGGTTGACCAGAGGCTACTTTTTTAAAAACATGACTAAAAATGATCCAGGAACCCTCAGGGAATGTTTGCAGGGAGGTTGGCTTTCTACCTAGGATGCTTATATTGTCCTCTTTCTCTGCCTGCCTATTGCTGAGCAGCTCCTTCTCATTCATGAGTGATCTTGAATGAAGGAGCAACAACAACTGTTCTGGTCAAGTGGCTACATGTAGGAAATAGTTTTTCAGAGTAGAGAATTCTAGTTCATCATTGTACTCATGCATTTAAAAAACATACAAGCAGAAGGCCTTTCTAGGCCTCCATTCATTTATTTTAAAAATTGAACAGGTTTAGGTTATTGTGAAGATTAAGTAAAATAATGCATGGAAAGGGCTTCACATAGTGTCAGTCACATAATAAACATTCATGCTACCTACCACTGTTACTAGATTATGCAAGTCATGACCTAGAAGCCAAAATATTTAATCCCAAATACTGGCATTTGGTTCCATTTCTTTCTACTGAACATAGAGCAGTTGGCTATGAAATCAAGAGGAAGAGATCCAGAACTGCACATGATGATAGTCATCTTCTTCAATTAAAATGCCTTAGTATATTAATAAGCCCAGCTGTGTTTCCAAAACAATTTGGAAAAGCTGCAAAATCCAAAAATAAACCAAAACAAAGAGACATTCAGTCTGAAGGCAAATTTCAATTTTAGATTTCTTATGGCAAAAGGTTATTATTGTGTTTGACATTAAAACTATATCAACACTGCAACTTGTGACAGATACTATCACATACTCATCTCCTCATCTCTGTAACAAAAGCAGATATTTTAACGTCTCTGGAAAATTATTGTTCTATTGGTTTTTATTTCCTGTTAAGTGATAGGTCTGGGATAAATGACATCCCATTCACATTAAAATTATTGAAAGGCATAGCTCTTGCTTAAAAATGTTATTTATTTATTTTTAGTTTTCAACATAGAGTTTAGAAGACATATACATTCACTTTAAAAATGGATAAACACTGATAATAATGAGCTTTAAACAACTTTTCAAAATGTTAGTTTTTGGATAATTTTATTTATTTATTTTTCTTAAAATAGTGGATAATTTTAAATAAGAAATTGCCTTTGATAAATCATTAACAGAAACTTTTGACCAATTTTAGTTTAAGGAAGTTCTTTTCTGTATAATTTTTAAGTGATTGATTATAAACTCAAATAATATGATTCTGTTTAATTTCCTATATTTATTTTATATCAAATAAGTTTATGTGTAACTTCTTTAAAATGTAAAACATAGAAATTCTAGTTACTATTTATGCATATAAATGGACATTTATTTTTTTGAGAACAAATATATTTCACATAAATGGAAAAGATGAAGAAGTCTCAATATAGAAAATATTTTTAAAAAGTTAAAATTTTAATTTTAAATAAGATTTTTATTTTTCTAATATTTATTGAACACATAATATAAGGAATTCTGTTAAGTCCTTTGGTTGCATTTTTCTTATTAATCCTGCTGCAATCTAATATTTCCTATCCTCTGCTTCTGGTAACTCAGACTCTATATTCAAGCTTTTTCCTACTGAAAAATACCAAAGAATGATAGATAAATTACAACTGACAGGCGGAGCTGAACTTTTGAGAAATTAGGAAAAATGTTCAACATCTCACAATTATGGGAACAAAAACCAGAGTAATAAGCCAGCACTAAAGTTATAGATATTTTAGAGACATTTGCTGATCAAAGTTACCTAAATCCTGAAGGTTTAAATGTCTCTTCAACCAGAACAAATGAACCAGAACAAATCCTAAGATACATGAAAGATGGTGGAGGTATGGGGTTGGTATGGAGAAAGCTACATAAAGCTAGAATCCTCAGAGAGCTTCAGTGGAAACAATGGATCTCTCTGGCTTAAATTGTATATGGGAATAAAGACTCCTCTGATAATATGCAGCCATAGCAGAAGCCTTCCTACACATTAGTAGCATATTATTGTATACAAGGGAAGAAAAACAAATCTTCCTGGAAGAATGTCCATTGAAACAAGATTTTTAAGATTCCCATAAAGAGAGATTGGCTAAAGTATAAACTCACAATATAAAATCATCAAACACAATAACAACCAGGTTACCATAAGTGAGACTCAACAGGAAAGAGAACTAGAAACCCAGTGACACAGATATTGTAATAATCAGAGATGGAATGTAAAACAAACATGCTTAAAACTTTAACAGAAATAATAAAATTATAAACTTGAGCAAGAAACAAAGATCTATTAAAATAATTAGGTATAGTTGAAAAATAAAACAAATAAAACTTCTAAAAGTAGAATATATAGTTCAAATTGAAAACTAAGAGGATTGGTTAAATGGCAGGTTAATTGCAACTGATGAGATAATAACTAGACTGTAGGAAGATATGAAAAAAAATTATCCAGAATATAGTACAGGAAGAAACTTGAAAATATGGCAGAGATAAAGAAGGAAACTAGGAGAAGAAATTCTCCTATTAGTATATTTAGAATTTCAGAAGGAAAGAATAGAATGAACAAGGAAAGGGCAATATTTGTTGAAATAATGGTGAATGAATGAATCAGAAATTTCCAGAATTAAAGGAAGTTATGAATTCTCAGTTTCAAAAGGCAAAATAAATTCCAGAAAAATTAAAAAAATAATCCACATGTATACACACTGAAGTGGAATTGCAAAACACAATAAAAACTAAAAACCAACCTGAGATTAAAGAAAGTTTAGTTATGTATAAGTGACACACTGACAGCAGATTTCTCATCAACAGCACAAATGCAAGGTAAAATATATTCAAATAATACCTTTCAGTTCTGAGAAGCTTGAAGCTGTCAACCTAGAATTGTGTACTTAGTTAAAAGAGGATGAAGTAAAAACATTTCAGTCAAGAGAGCTTATTGCTAAGAAGTCTTCATAAAAGAAATTCTTAAGGCTGAAGGAAAATAATTCTGAAAGAAATACATGAGATGCAAAAAGGATTGGTGATCAAATAAATTAGTAAACATGTTAGCAAATGTTAGTAAACATTGACTGTACAATGATCAAGTCTAATTAAGAGAATCAAAATCATAATAAAACTAATAATTTCACAATAATACTTTGGATGGGGATGATCTAATTAAAGTATTTAAAAGTACTTGGATGGTTTAGAAAGTAGTGAAAATCATAAATAATCTTTGCACTTTGAGTCTATGAATGTTAAATTTTTAAGGAAGATCATGTCTAGAATATAGAACTTCTAATACAGTGGAGGAAGAAAATTAATTTTGAAACTCAGCCAGCAGAATAGATGCCAGGAATGGGTATATGAGAAGCACAACAGAAACAGGATAAATATAAAAATATAAATTAACATGGCCGAAAACTTCCAGTATAGGAAAAGTCACAGTATAATTAAGACTAAACTCACTTGCTGAAACATTAAGATTTTCAGATTTAGAAAGAAAATTACTATAATATTTTTACAAGGGACTCACCTAAAACTTGAAGACACAAAAAAGAAGAAAGTTAATATATGGAATGAGATATACTAGGCAAATACTTAACACGGAAGGACTGGTATAGACAAAATAGACTTTAAGACAACAAACAAAAAGTATTAGGGATAAAGAAGGTAATCATTTAAGTCAGCAGGAAGATGTACTAATTGTAATAATGTGTGTACTTATTATTATGTCCTTAAAATAAGACAAATATTGACAGAACTATAAGAAGTTGATAAATTTACTGTCATTGTGAGAGATTATCCTATCATATAGTATTCTATCCTATCCTATGTTTTTCTATCCTGTTCTACACCTTACTAATTTTTCTCTGCTTGATCTATCAACTTCTGATAAACATTGAAGTTGATAGATCAAGCAGACAAAAATTAGTAAGAATATAAAAACTTTGAACAATGCAATTAACAAGTTGTAAAAAATAGATGTGAATAGAACCATGCATATTATAATCAGATGATAGGTCTTCTCAATTATACATGCAACATTTATGATACTTATATGTAAGTGACATATTATTTATATTAGTTATAATATATAATTATGTGTGAATTATATAATTATAAAAAATATAAAATGAATCTTAAACTTGAAAAGAATCAGTATATTTTACTTCATATTCTTACAACAATGAAATTAAGTGACAAATCAATAAAAGATAACAAAGAATAACTTCATTTAATCGGCATTTAAATTAACGCTTCCAAATGACCCAATTTGGAAATATCAATGGAAGCTGGAAAATAGTTAGAATTGAATGATGATGGCAGTATATGTCAAAATTTGGTGAATGTTGCTAAAATGCAACTTCAAAGGAAATTTGTATTTCTAAATCCCATGTTTTAAAAGAGGGAAAGTCTCAAATTTAAGGAGCCAACTGCAAAACTTAAGAGTTAGGAAAAGAACAACAACAAAGTTCCCAGAGAAGAGACAATAGAATGAAGATAAGAGCAAAAATTAAACAAATAGAAAACAGTCAATGGAGAGGATCAACAAAAGTAAAGGTTGCATCTTTCACAATACTGGTAAAATAGAATAGATAACTTTTGTTGAGACTGACCCAGGCTAAAAGGATCAAGGGACTCCTGAATTATAGGAAAGATCATTAATTAAAACAACTTAGTAAAAATACAAAAAATTAAGAAAACTATAATATAATTTTTATTCTAGAAGTATTAGAAAGTCTGAATTATACTATAACTACTAAAGTAATTACATCAGGAGTTAAACACACAAACCATCAGCAAAAACCAAGCCCAAATGTTTTTACAAACAGGTTTTATCAAATAGTCAAAGAATAGATAATTGAGGTCTTATAAAAACTCCTTCAGAGAACAATAAAATGAGGGGATACACCCTACTTTATTTTAATGAGGTTGGTATAACTTTTGTTACTTATGCCAGAGGAAGACAATACAAGAACGTAAATTTATAGACAAATCTCATTCATGGACTTTGATGTAAAACCTAAAACAAAATATTAGTAACTTAAGTCTAAGAATAGACTGGAAATAGAACTTCTTCATGCTGAGTAAGCATATCTTTCGGAAATATACTATATGGTGTAGCATTTGAAGTATATTCCCTAATATCATGAATGAGATGAATATACTCTCAATTACTACATCTCTGAAATATTAAAATGTAGTTCCAGCTAGTTCATTAGAAAACGAAAAGCAATTTAGTACAAAGGCTTAGAAAGGAAGCTCTGTTGTAATATTAGCAGATAAGTTGGTTGTCAACATAGAAAAACAAAGAAGATCTACAGACAGATTTTTAAAATTAAGTACACCATAGTTAAACCAATTAAAAACTTTAATCACAATCCTATTATCTGCAACAATTGAAAATATAATTTTCAAAATATGCCATTTACATTAACTACCTCCTTCACAGTCATAATAAGGTACCTAGCTAGGGGGGAAAATCTACCAAGTCATTCATGCCATTAATGGAGAAAATTTTAAATTTTATTAAAAGGCAAGGAAGAGTTAAATAAATAAAAAGCTACATATTTATGGATAAGAAGATTAATATCATAAAGATGTCTGTTCTTTCTAAATTATCATATAATTTCAATACAATTCCAGTAAAATTCCACAACAATTTTGGATACACACACACACACACACACACACACACACACATCACACATAGATGTGATAGAAAAGTTGGCTCATAGTTAAAATATGACAGTAATGTCCCAAGTATAGTCAACAAACTTTTAAGGAAGAATAAAGAATATGCTCTATCAGATATTGAATTTATGGTAAAAATTAAGACACCATTTTTGGAATAGAAATAGCTAAATAACTTAATGAAAGAGAATAGAGAGCTCCAAAGCCAACTCACCTGTATTTGAAAACATGATGTATGGACAAAGGAGACTGCAAATTGGGGGGAGAAAAAAATGGACTTTAGTTAAATGGTACTAGATTATTTTTTACTCTGACAGAAAAATTAAACTGGATCTTTACCTTACACAATATATTTAAAAGCCAAATCTAGGTGAATCAACCAACTAAATATGAAACTAGAAAAAATGTTGCTGATATCTTTATGACCTCAACGTAGAAAAAGATAAGGTGCAAAATGCATTTCGCATTAAACTGGAAAATGTAAATTCATCAAAAGACACTTTTAAAGAGTGAAAATTTGAGCCAAAGATTGAGAGAAAATATTTTCAATAATCCAAAACAAAATATTAATGCCAATAATAGGTAACGGACTTTAAAAATCACTAAGTTAAAAAAATAACGAATTTGGTTTAAAGGTAACCAAAAGATAAAATCAAATAATTCACAGTGAATAAAAATAAAACAATGCTCAAACTTGATGAAGCAATGGGAACTTAAGACATTTTTTAGTGGTTGCATTAGTTTTCTTGGGCTGTCATAACAAGTACCACAAACTGGGTTGCTTAAATAAACAGAACTGTATTATCTCACAATTCTGGATGCTAGACATCTGAAATGAAAGTATTAGCATAGCACGAACTCTGAAAACTCTAGGGGAGATTCCATCCTATGTATTTGTCTAAGCTTCTTGGCTTATGTCATTCTAACTCTAATTTCTGTCTCTGTATCTTCACATGGTGTTCTTTCCTGTTTGTGTCTTCACATGGTGTTCTCTCTGTGTCTGTCTAAATTTCCCTCATTTTATAAGGACATCAGTCATTTGAGAAGGGCCTACCCTAATTGTATATGACTTCGTTTTAACTTGATTATATCTGCAAAGACCCTATTTCCGAGTAAGGTCACAGTCATGGACACTATATCTATCCTTTATCCTTTTAGGTGACACAATTCAACCCACAACAATGGTTATGAAATTTTATACAACCAGTTTGAAGAATTAGGCTATATCTACTAAAGTTGAATCTGGGTATTAGGACTCAGTAATTCCACTTCTGAATGCTTAGAACCTTGCTCCAAGAACGACTTCCAGCCTATTCCTAGAGTTAAGTTACTAATATTTTGTTTTAGGTTTTACATCGAAGTCCATGAGTGAGATTTGTCTATAAGTTCCTTTTCATGTACTATGAATAAGCAAAATCCATACCAACTGGAAGTTTGGTAGAAATGCAATCTTGAGTCCCATCCCAGACCTACTGTGTCAAAATCTGCATTTTAAGCAAGATCCTCATGTAATTTTTTAGAAAAGCACTAATCTAGTTTATTCTAAATTACATAGATTAAAAAAAGATATGCACATTAATTGTGTTGTTTATAAAAGCAAATCTTGGAAAGGACTTAAATATTTGCTAACCAAAGAATGCATAAATGATTTCTGGCTTCATTCATACAATTTAAGTCTACACAACAGTGAAAATAAAAGAGGTGCTTGTATCAATACAGATGAATTTCACACAGATAATGAGAAAAAAAGAAGTTGCAGAAGAATATACAATACCATTTGTATATTGCTTAGTGACACATACATATGCTGTAAAAATATGAAGTTATTCATGGGAATGATATATATCAAAATCATATAGTTAGTTACTGTATTTTTTTAAAGTTTTTGGTAACTTATATAATGTATAATAAAATGGAAAAAGTTAAGGAAAAATTAGTGCTAGTAAATAGCAGAGTAGTCATTTGAATCCAGAACTGTGGCCCTGAATCACTATTCTCAATTAATACCTTACTGCTTTAATAGACCAAATGGCACAGTTATAGACTAGTATTTTATAATCACAGTTGGTGTTTTTATATAATTAGCATGTTTGAAACAAGGTTAAAATAAAGCATTGAGTATTGGTTTTAGTTTTATACAAAAATGTTATTTGCTGAAGCTAGTAAAAATGTAAGCATTTTCCCTCAACTATTATTAGATTAAGTACAATAATTAAATTTTGTTTCAATTAATTATTAGACTGAATTTAATTTCCAATTATCTCTAGATTAACAGAAAATATTGAGCTAACATTTCTAACATTTTTCTCATCTCAACTATGCCCTTATCCTTTTAGAAGTGAGCTGTGAAACTATTGTCAGAAAGCAGTGCAGAGGAATTGAGGTTGGGAAAACACATTTATTCTCACATATCACTATAATCTAATTATTAACTATGACAAATATATTGCCTTTGGTTTTTTTAAATTATTTTTTATTTAGTTTCAAGTACACAGTACATTGGTTAGACACCTATATAGTTCATAAAACGGTCCCTCCAATTGCACCCTCCCTCCCCTGACCTTCCACCTAGCCAACGTATTAATGCTAACTGCATTTCCTATGCCATGCTCCCTATCCCCGTGAACATCCATCAGCTACTAATTTGTACTTCTTTAGGCCTTCACCCCATTCTCCCAGCCTCCAAACCCCCCTCTCCCCTCTGTCTGGCACCAAATTGTCCACTCTATTTGTGAATCTGTTTTTGATTAGTTTGTCCTTTTTATTCCTTAGGTTCGACAGATAAGTGAAATCATATAGTGTTTATCTTTCTCTGACTTAAATACCTTCTAGGTCCATCAAAGCAATATCTTTTTCCATCTCCTTCCTTTTCATATGTAGGGTTCTTGTTTTCTTATCCTTTCAGCCACTTTATCTTTTGGTTGTAGCACTTAATTCTTTTCCATTTCAAGCACTTATTGTTAGGAATGTAGTTGTTACTATTCTTTATTCCTGTTTTTGATACATGTTTTTTCTTCTTAAAGAATTCCCTCCAACATTTCCTGTAATGCAGGATTGGTGGTAATAAATTCCTTCAGCTTATTTTTGTCTGAAAATCTCTTTATCTGTCTTTCAACTCTAAATCATAGCTTTGCTGGATAACATTCTTGGCTGTAGATCCTGGGTCTTCATCCTGTTGAACATTTTTTGCCAAGTCCTTCTGTCCTGCATAGTTTCTTTTGAGAAATCAGCTGCCAGTCTTATGGGTGCTCCCCTGTAATTAACTATCTGCTTTTTTTTTTTTTTTTTTTTTTTTTTTTGCTGCTTTTAATATTCTTTCTCTGTATTTAGCCTTTGGCATTTTAATTATGATGTGTTTTGGTGTGGGCCTCTTTGGATCCCTGGTTTTTGGGATTTTCTGAGCTTCCTGGGGTTTTACGTCTATCTCCTTTACCAGGTTAGGCAAGTTTTCCATCATTATTTCTAACAGATGTTCCACATCTTGATTTTCTTCAGTTATGCTGATCAGATGAATATTTGGAGCCTTAATAGTGTCCCATATCCTCCTTAAATTATTTTTATAGTCTTGGCATCTTTTTTCTTGCCATTCTGATTGAGTATTCTGATTGGCTTTCCTGTCTTCTAGATAGGGCATTTGATCCTCTTCCTTATCTACTTTGTTTATTCCTTTGCTTATTCTATTTAATATACTTCTCATCTCAGATAATGTGTTCTTCATTTCAGACTGGTTCCTTTTTATAATTTTCATTTCCATTTTTATGTTTTTTATCTCTTTGTTGAAGTTCTCACTGAATTTATCTACACTTCCCAAAAGTTCATTGAACATCTTTAAAATCATTGTTTTGAATTCTGCATCTGTTAGATTACTTGACTCCATTATATCTGGATCTCTATTCTCTTTTCTCATATGGTTTCTGCTTCTTTGTCTTTCCATTTTGGTTGCCTTTCCACGTCTGTTTCTATGTATTAAGCAAAGATCCTAAGTCTCCAGTCTTATTAGTGTGGATTTGTGAAGTAGGTGTCCAGCAGCACAGTCCTGAGAGGGATTCAGCTGCAGGCCAAACTTAGCCCAAGCCTCTGCCTCTCTGGGGCCACCTGTTAAGATTCAGCAAGCGATCCACAGATGCTGTGCTTATAGTTGCCTCAAAAGGCCACACCAGAAACTGAGGCTGCCTCCAGCATGAGTGTCAGCAAGGAGCACCCGACTTGCTGAGGATACACCTGGATGTGACTTAGGTGGGGCTACGAGTTGGGGGAGGTGGGCTTTCAGGGAATCCTCCAGGCAGAGTAATCTCTGTTATCTAGTTTAACGACGTCGCAGCTGTGCCCATGTACTGGGAGGGGGGAGGACTCCAAGGAACCGTCTTGCCTTTGGTTTTTAAGTATTTTACTGGGATTTGCGAATTTCAGTTATTTATTTCACACTTTCGAACAAATAGTTGAGTTCCCAGGAAAAGGGCAGACTACTATTCAAGACCGATTATTGAACTTTTGTTGACATGTTCTTTATTGCCCCCTCAATAACTTCTGATTTAAGCCAAGAAGTTCCTAATGCAGAGGTCATGACTTTTTTTCATTTGTCTTGTACTCAGAGTTTCCTAGAGAATTGAAAACTTTCCAAGTACTTTAAGGAATAGGGAGAACGCCACATTCATGAGCAAACTGTTTCCACAATAAATCCTCACCTGGAAGAGCCTTAATTTTTATTCAAGCTCTTAATCTTTTACTAACCCCACATAATTCTTTCTTCACATTTCTTAGAAATTATTAGTAGAGAGAGAATATTGTTACTTTACATCACCATTACTACTATTATTTTTTAATCTTTATTGAGTGTTTATTATGGGCCAGCTGTGTATTAAATCATTTAATCTTCACAAGTCTATTATTACACCCATTTTACTACTGAGAAAACAAAAGCGTTAAATAACTTGCTCAAGGTCACACACCTAGTGAATACGTGCTTTTACTTTCTACATGCTGGTTTTTGACATGCATGCTAAGTGAATCAAGCCAATGCTACAATTCTCAGGAGCAAAGACTGAGGCTTCCATTGTTTGTTTTGCCATTGAAAAGCCTGTTCCGAGTCTCTGGAGAAGTGCCTAACAGTGTAGTAATAACAGTGAAGGAATGATACTATCAGAGGAAAGTGGATAATAAGAGTTAGACACATACAAAAACTATTCAATTATAAAAGAAAATTTATTCTCTTGCATTTTTGTTGGATTTCTTATAAATGGCCAGTTAATTCTCACTGATAATCACATTTCCTAAATTATACAAGCAAACATTTCTCTTTGAAGTTCCTTTTTTTGGTGTTCCAATAAAAATTCACTGTTCTGGGTAAACTTGATTGCTTTATTGCTTTAGTATTTGAGGACTGAGGAAAATTAAATTCAGGATAGCATTTTTAGGTTAAAAAATAATTTATCCTAGTTCCAATTACCTGGAAAAAAAGATAAAAACTTTTTAAATAAGAGCTTTTAAATCATTTTTGTAATCTCCTAAGTAAAATTTCAGCTCTTTACTATATAGGTTACTGACTCATTAATAGAAAAATCAACTATAATTTGGAAATTATGGATAAATATATCAATTACTGAGAAACCCAACCATTACTGAGCCTGCAGTAATGATAGAACATTCAGAGTTTACAGTGAAACTTCAGCCTTTAATCTTATGTCTCTGGTCAAAGAACTACATTGAAATGCTGGGCTTGTATCAAATTTCCTGTGAAATGTTAAAAATCTTTATCTCTTATAAACTACTTTAGAGAAATTTCATATGATGGATGATGTATCATACCCTAGATCCATAACTGACAAGTTCATACTTGCATCCAGTTAAATTCAAACAAGAAATAAAAGCAGAATCACTGGAACTTTCGTTTTCAAATGACATCATCAGTAATATCCGCTTTAAGGCTAGCTTTTCTTTAGGCTAATTTCAGAGGCTATGAAGAACCAGAGCATAACTAATTATACAGGACCTTTGGTTTGCAAAAAATATTTGTGTGTGTGTGTGTGTGTGTGTGTGTGTGTGTGTGTCTTTATCTTTAAGGGTTAAACATAGAAGAGTTGGCAAAGGGTGAACATGAAAAATGTAACATCATTCTGCTTTTAATATATGTCATAGTATTATTCAATAAAAGTTATACAAAATTATCTATTGGTCACTTGAAGGGTATGAAACCACAGTCAGTGCTGCATAGCCTTTGATACTTCTGTTTTCTTCCTAATGTTCATCAGAGTGCCTAAAACTTATTATAAATTTTAAAAAATAAAATGTTTGCAATACTATGTACATTATTTCTAAGAAAAATATAAACTGCTTGAGATTTTTTCAACTTGAATAAAAAATGGTGCATTGTAGAATATCAAAGCAGAATAGCAAATGCCAGATCTCATGAATATTAACTCCAGGTTTATAGCATTTTAGCTTTCTGGAAAAAGAAAAATAAAAATTTCATTTATTAAACCATTTGGGATCCAATAGAAGAATGTACAATTTCTGACTGACATATTTACTGACATATATTTATTTATATGTGCTAAATCTAACACAATTCTCTATTCAATTGTCTGTGTATATATTTAATATTGAAATATGTATATGTATATATGGTAATATGTATATATTTACTCTTTAAAATTTAAATTTATTTTACTCTTTGTTTATGTTTATCAACTATATTTCCAAAGTTTTCTTTGGAGAATTCAGATTTTAATTATTTTCCTATTTTAATTTTTGGACCTGCAACAAAGCTATTTAGTTCTGTATTTGTCAGGAAAAGAGGGAATGAGAACCTCCACAAATTTTAAAAAGACTTCTTCAGAGTCTGTAGTCAGAATCACCATGTATACTTATCTCTTTCTTTTCAATGTCATGAATCATTACAAATGTCAGATTCATTATTGTGTCATGCTGAAGTGATTGGGTGCAAACTGCCCAGCACTGCACTGTAAAACAATCCATTTCAAAACACATAGCCCTGTACTATATGCATTGACCTAACTAGAATTTCTTTGATGCTTTGGGATTGCTATTTTGTTTGGTCTTGGAGAATTCAAAGTTATAAAAGTCAGAGTGCAAATTTGAACATAATAAGACTATTGCTATCAGTAATGAATCTGTGCATGTTATCTAGAGTTATCTGCTTTTGGGATTATACTGGGCGCTTTTCCTTTATTTCAGCCATGGAATCAAAATGTATAAGTGAATTTGTTGTGTTATATGTCTATTAAGTGGATTAGGAATCCCATTCTTTATCTATGCTCAAATGGGATTAAATTTGCTTTTCTTGGTAACGAAAACAGTTTAGAACCAACCAATAGCAGCATGTTTGTTTTCTGTGTGAAGTCATTCCCATTTGAAAAATCCATTATTGTTTTCCCCAGTTGGTGAATGTGTGCAAATGTCTAAGTTCCAAAGTGCAGCTTTTGCCAGCACAAAACAAACACGTATGAAGGTGTGAATGTGTTTTCCTGGGTCTATAAAACCACATTTCTAGATAGAATTTGCGAATGACATGCTGCAGGCTTTCAAAAAGAGCTAGAAAATATAATAAGCTTGATATACAAGATTAAGAGCAAAAGAGGACACTAAAAGGAAGTTTAACAAAAATAGAAGGAAAATAGAAAACTAATGTTACTTTTCTTTTAAAAACTGTCCTTTTCTTTCTTGAAGTTAGATTTTCTCTATACCTGCTTAATTCTTGCAAGAAGACAAGGAAGGGTTCCTAGATGGCGCTCTAAAGCATTTGCCGGAAGGTGGCGGCATAAGTCCTTATTGCCTAGAGCTGTCCCAGGTACTGATCCCAGTTTCAGAGCTTTAGAGAAACTCAGGGGCCAGCGACCAGGGGATTCCACCAAGTTCTCCCTTAGAGGTTTGCAGGCTCTGGTAAGAAAAGCACAAATCCATGTGAAACGTCTCACCTCACAACACACAGACAAAAGATTCTCTTCCCTAAATTTACTTGCCATAAAGCTATGGAAGATGGCAATGTTCACTGAATTTAAAAAGGAAATAATGATAGAAAGGCATGTATGCCTGATTTGTGGAATACATACTGAACTGAGTAAACTGAGTATTTTCTTCATTTGGAGATGCAGCCACTTACCTGTCCTTTGACACGTCCTCTGTGATTCCTTTCTCCCCCAATTCCCCAAGGTTAAAAGAAAAAAAAAGTCACAGGCAACATCCTCCCCAAGAGAGTCAGGCTGAACTGTAAAATGATGAACAAGGGTGATTTTTAAAAGCTAAGATACTCAGTTTTCTTTCCATCAATTAACAATAATTTACAGACTGACCCAGGGCTGTCCACCTCCAAATATCTCCTTTGCTCATTTCCTATTGCCACTCTGAAATGCTCACTCTACATAAGAATTCAACAGAAATATGAAGCAATGGGTTGTTAAATTCTTCTTCCGAGTTTGGCTGGGCAGGAAGCAGTTATTTGTTGTAATGTTGGTCTGACCAGGAGATCGGGTGTGTGTAAGTTCTAAGTCTGTTGACAAAAGGGGCTTGAACGCTAAGATGCCGAGCTAGAGGGAGAGAAGGGCGGGGACCCAGAGGAAAGAGACACTCGGGGTTGGGGAAGTGTTAGGAGGGGAGGGCTAGCGTGGGAGGGAGGGAGACTGGCTGTCGGAGCGACACACAGGAATAAAGAAAGGGGAGTGAGAAGGGAGAGGGAGACTGAAAGGAAAGGATAGTGGGGAGACGGGGAGGGGAAGGAGTAGGCTTAAGAAAAAGAGAAGAGAGAAGAGAGTGGGAGAGAGGGAAGGAGAGGAGGGGGGAGAGAGGGAAGGAGAGGAGGGAGGAAAGAGTCACAGAGTGACCGTGGAGGATGGGGTTTCAATATTACAGATACTTCTAGGATTGGAGATTGTTTTCTAGTGGGGAGACTCCAGCTCCGGCAGCCAGTTAGGCAGCGGCAAAATAAAATGGACAGTGAGAGACAGATGTTTCAGCCACCTCTCTGTCGCCAAGATATACCAGAGCTGTTCTCCGGTCAACTCGTTTCCCAGTTAGAGTCTCTGAACGCGCTGGACTAAGAGAACCCAAGGAGTGCCCAGAAGCTGCTCCTCGGAGATGACTTCGCCTGAGCAGTAAGAACTTCCTGCTTGAGTCCCTGTAACCCCTCCCTCTGAAACTCTGCAGGAGAGAGAGGCGGCAGACCCCAGGGGGAGGGGCGAGGGGGATCCTGGTGCAGCTATTCTCCCCTCCCCCTCCCCCTCCGGGCGTGCAAGCATGGATGTGCTCAGCCCTGCACAGGGCAACAACACCACATCCTCCGAAGGACCCTTGGGGACAAATGGCAACGCTACTGGCATCTCCGACGTGACCTTCAGCTACCAAGTAGTCACCTCTCTGCTGCTGGGCACGCTTATCTTCTGTGCGGTGCTGGGCAATGCGTGCGTGGTGGCTGCCATCGCCTTGGAGCGCTCCCTGCAGAACGTGGCTAACTATCTCATCGGCTCGCTGGCCGTCACCGACCTCATGGTGTCGGTGCTGGTGCTGCCCATGGCCGCCTTGTACCAGGTGCTTAACAAGTGGACGCTAGGACAGGTCACCTGTGACCTATTCATCGCCCTCGACGTGTTGTGCTGCACCTCGTCCATCCTGCACCTGTGTGCCATCGCGCTGGACAGGTACTGGGCCATCACGGACCCCATCGACTACGTGAACAAGAGGACGCCCCGGCGCGCCGCAGCGCTCATCTCGCTCACTTGGCTCATTGGTTTCCTCATCTCCATTCCGCCCATGCTAGGCTGGCGTACCCCCGAAGACCGCTCGGACCCCGACGCGTGCACCATCAGCAAGGACCACGGCTACACTATCTACTCCACATTCGGCGCTTTCTACATCCCGCTGCTGCTCATGCTAGTTCTCTACGGGCGCATCTTCCGAGCCGCGCGCTTCCGCATCCGAAAGACAGTCAAGAAGGTGGAGAAAAAGAGAGCTGACACCCGTCTTGGGGCATCGCCAGCCCCGCAGCCCAAGAAGAGCGTAAATGGAGAGCCAGAGGGCAGAGAATGGAGGCTGGGCGTGGAGAACAAGGCAGTGGGGACTCAGTGCGCCAATGGAGCGGTGAGACAGGGCGATAACGGCGCCGCCCTGGAGGTTATCGAAGTGCACAGAATGGGCAACTCGAAAGAGCACCTGCCGCTGCCCAGCGAGGCCAGTGCTGTCCCCTGCGCCCCCGCTTCTTTCGAGAAGAAAAATGAGAGGAACGCTGAGGCCAAGCGCAAAATGGCTCTGGCCCGCGAAAGGAAGACAGTGAAGACATTGGGCATCATCATGGGCACCTTCATCCTCTGCTGGCTGCCCTTCTTCATCGTGGCCCTGGTCTTGCCCTTCTGCGACAGCAGCTGCCACATGCCCACCTTGTTGGGCGCCATAATCAACTGGCTGGGTTATTCCAATTCTCTGCTCAACCCTGTCATTTATGCCTACTTCAACAAGGACTTCCAAAACGCGTTTAAGAAGATCATCAAGTGCAAGTTCTGCCGCCGATGATGATGGAGGAGCAGCAGGCGAGTAGGCCCGCCCTACCCACTCTGCCTCCCCCTGCCCTCTGGAATCAACGCCTCTGATAACTTGCTAGTGTTCCTCTGACTTTCTCAGCTGTTCTGCCCGAGGCTTCCAGACCTCTTCCCCCCTCCCTACCGCCAATCCCCTGCCCAGAGGGAGCACGCTCAGTGCAAAGAGGCGCCAGCAGCGTGATAGGAGGGCATAAGAAACTTCCCAGGTCTGTGAGAAGCGACTTTGGCTCTAACTTTGGCCTCAGAATCAGTTTTGTCCCAGTAATTACCTTCTTCTTCTTCTCCCCAAATTTTCGCGGCGAAAGTTCAAGACTTAGCCGTTCTGGGGTGAGGGTGGGGGGATAAGCCACACAGAAAAATAAACTACAATCAGCCGCCGCGCCAAGTAATGGCTCCCACCTGCTCGCCCCACTGCTAGAAATTGGACTTAAGGTTAGGACTTTGTTCCATTCTGATTCCTGCCACATTCCCGGCCCTCTTGCCCTGGAAACTTTCTCTTGTTTATTTATTTTTTCAGTCTCATCCTTTCTTTCCCAGTTTCCTTTTATGCCCTTGCCAGATCCCATGCACTATTTACTCGGGAGAGGCGGGAGGGTCTGCTTTTCCCTGTGGCTCTGGTGTTCCTGGGAATCCCCGCTTCCCCCTGTAGACTCGCAAGAATAACACTCCTGAACCCAGTCCCATGCTTTGGTTTCTTGGATTCAAAACAAGTGGTCAGAAGCTGTTTCTTAGCGTGAACTTGTAAGTACAAGGCTGGGCCAGTAGGAGAGAGTGCAGAACCATTTCACTCGTGCTTGCCTTGGTGTCAGCACCAAAGAAACTGACAGCGGTAAGGCACAGCAGACTTCTGTTTGTACGGGTTCTGGCGAGTCTACACGTGCTGGCATCACCACTTACCTACTGTGGGAGGCGCCCGCCGGCTACAGTGTGAGCGCTGGAGACGTCAAGCGGTCTGGGATCCGTGCGCCTCCCCCGGCTTCTGCGGTTTGGTGTGTGCTTGGCGCGCGCGCGGCGGACTGATCCCGAATGGGTCTATTCCTCCGCCTACGGCCGGAGACGCACGGAAACGCTGTTAGGCAACCTTTAGGGTTTGCCCCGGCTGGCGGCTCTAGATCCCGCCGAGCTCTCGAAACCGGAAACACCCGGAGAGCCCAAGGGGTGGTATTGACTGGCATCGAGGAGGGTGGGCATCTAAGTGTGCGGGCCCGAGCTCCACTGGCACTCTCCGAGGCATCTGAAAGGGTAAATTTATCCAAAGGATGTAGACTCTTTCCTTCTGGTTCACCCCCTTGACCTTTTTGGGTTGGTGAATGGCTCTCTTTTGTAGCGCGTCGTAACACTACAAAGGATTTGATCTGTAGGACGTTCAAGACACATTGTTACTAGGAACTAGGTTTCCAAATTGGAATTCTGGGCTGTCAATCGAACGGGTCCCCATATGTTTGGTACTATCTGTGACCTAAGAGTCGATTACTTCAAATAATAGAGCTCTGAAGGCCTGGCTGGAGGTGCTTTCCTTGGGGAGTCCCTGAGAGGCTGGTACAGGGTTACATTTGCTCCCTGGCCTGACATATCCTTCGCTACGGGTCTATGGAAAACCAGCTTCTTGCCCTTTGAATTTCTGGAGCACGCCAAGCTTTCTCCCCACTCAAAAGTTATTTTTTAAGCCTTGCCACCCCTGCTGAGAAACAGGTTGTAATCTTTACTGTCCCCAGAAGGGAAGTTATTTCGGTGCTCCGTTTGAATGTAAATTTCCATCCACATGACCTGACCGGGATCAAGAGGTTTGTTATAGCCAGATCTAGCCTCTAATTTTCTGATGAATAACGGTTTCATTTCCCAGCAATTGCACAGTTATTGATTCTTATTCCCCTCTCCCTTCAGCTGTACCTTTTAAATGTTTGCGTCGATGTTTTAAGAACCGTGTTGAAAAGTTGCCAATGGAAAGTTTACTTGTGTTTAAAATTAACGTGAAAAAACAGCTTTATCACTTGAAGCCATTTTGTTGTTTGTTAAATAGACAAAAGGTATCTTTTTCTGTTTAACAAAAACAGAGAGTAGGTATCATATCCCGTTAAAACAGAGAAAATATAAGAACTCTGGGAACCCAGTAGATGGTCTGTCTATGCATATGTAACACTGATACGGGAGCTATGGTGGAGAAAAGGTAGATATCTGAAAAAATTTAAATTTCTTTTTTCTAACAATAATTTAAGTAGAGCTGTATGAAAAAACTTTACTGTATGCCTTCCTAACTCTTTAGAACAAATTCTATGTTTAAAATAATTCAAGTCAAAAATCTGCTCATCCAAATTATGGCTTGGCCAGCAATTATTAAATTTGAAGTTTTGAAACTACCAGTTATTTACATCTTTATAGAACTGTATGACAATAGTTTTTGAATGTTTGCTCTTACTATTTTGGAGGATTTAAAAAGAATGCGGAAGGAGCATCAAATTGGAGTATAATTGCCAAGGCAATAGAAAAATTAGGAATACATGCAAAAGAGCTGCATAGCAGTAAAGAGCCTCAGATGCTTTTTTGTTTTAAAGTATTTATATTAAGGTTAAGTACATATGCATCAAAATTGGCCTTTACTCTTCCTTGTGACAATAAAGGACTTTAATAATTGTAATGCTACAATAAACTGATATCAGTAACACATGCATCTTTATTTTAATCAGACTCACTGTTTACTTGTATTTATTTATAAAATTTTAAAATTGACGTCAAAGAATACAGTTAGGAGAAGATCCTGCTATACAAATGAGGGATTTAAATTTAAACCCTGAAACTTATTCTAGATGCGTGATTTCTCTTTTTAAAAAATCCAGTCTGTGGAAAGAGAAGGTCACATATTATTGGTTAGCCATGAAAACCATGCATTGTTCCTGACTGACACCTACAGATAAGATTTAGGCATCTAATTACTATGGAAGAGGTGGGGGGACCTGCAGAAGAGAAAAGCAACAGGCCCGTCCTGACTTTTCAAAGCAGTGGTGAGTGCTGAGGCCTCTCTTTTGTCTACCCCACAATATCCAGGCAGTAGAACTTGGCCTCCCTTGATTTCAAAATAAGCAGCTGTTTGGGATTTGTCACTCAGTTAAAGGTGAAGGGCCATTTTCCTTTCTGGTTGTCTCTCATTTGATAGCTGAGGTTCAATATAGAAGATCTGTTATTGTGTTAAAAGTAATTCTTATGCTCACTCTCATTTTCCCTATTTGGAATCATCAGTAATGCCTCTTGTTTCCCATGATATATTTGCTAATTCTATTGCTTTCTGGTATCAGAATGATGGCTTTAAGGTAAGGTGAATTCAGGTAAACCTCAAGGGGAAAACAAAGGTCAGAGATATTATGGCTACAGAAGAGAACACTGTGAAGCTGTACGATGCCTAGTTCAGGCAATGTATGTATATACAAAGTTTTAACCAAAAAAAAGGTTTAAGCTGTAAAAAAAATTAAAAAGTATTTATTTGAACAAAAGAGTACACTCTGAGAGATGTAGATTTAGGTAGCAACCCAAACTGTGCTCTGGAGAGAACGGAGAAAGGAATGGTTTATGAAGGTCAAACCCACGAAATGTAATTCTTTCAAGCAAATGAAGACTTGCTGGCTGGGCTAACAGGGATTGGTTAGTTCTCACATGCAAATAAGGGAGCTAAAAGCTATAAAGAAGGAGGTAAAGTACATATGTGTCCATGTAGAAGTTATTCCAGGATGTTTATGACGCCAGGATATTTTTGAGCTGAGTTTAGCACAAGTTTAGCAATACCAGCTTTTGGAACTGAGGCACAAGATGTACATAGGCCCTACTTCAGTAATAGCCTCCTTACTATATTTTAAGTGACTCTCTTATCAATGCTTATTTCATTTTATTTTCTCCATTATCAATATTATCCCAATAATGAAAAATAAAAACAGAGGAATTGAGAGAACAAGAACTGGCCTGAGTTTCTCATTTGAAAAGTGTTGTGTAAATGCATCTCTGACCTTGAGTAAAGTGATGCATTTGACACATTTGTCTTTTCGAGTCTATGTATCTCCTTTCTTGATTCTTGTTCTCTGCTCTAGCATCTCTTTGTCTAAGGAGGCAATGACTTTCAGCCTTCTATAGGCCTTCCTGAGCCTCTGTCAATACTCCATTAAAGAGAGGGACTTGTTATCATTCACTTCCAGTGTGACTAACAAGCCCATGTGTTGTGTCAACTCAAAGGGTCTTGGGAGAGAGAAACGATGCATCTAAAATCAAAGAAGTGGGAGTTGGGTAACTAGATAAGAGGAAGAAGGTTCAAAGCAGACTAAAGTTCAGAGCGTATGAATAAGAAAATCATTAAACCATTAAAGGATGACAACAGATTGACCAGAGGTAGGTATAAGACAGAATAATTCATACTTATGTAATGTTTGTGTTTTGCCAAGTGATTTTTATACAATGTACCATTTAAATTTCAAGCGGCAGATACTTTTGGAAATACCAGTTAGACCATTTTAGCCAAAACAGAAGATTCACATAGTAGTGGATAAGTATAGAAAAAAAATGCTAGAGATTGTATGTGCAAGAATTATAATTCCAGTTTAAAAAGCTAGAATTATAGTTGTAGTCAGTGGGGATCACTAATAATGAAAGCAGAAGAGTTCAGTTTGGAAGTAATTTAAATGATGCAGGTGTGAAACAATAAAGGACTGGATGTGGGATGCTTGCAAAAGGAATGAAAACAAGTAAGACTCTGGAAAATACATCACAAAAAGAACTGGCAGGACTTGGTGTCTGAATGTGAAGAGAGGGAGTTAAAGATGCTGATGAGATTTTGAACCAAGGAGATTTGGGAAAATAATGGAAAAGATAAATTGAGAGTTGCTTCTCCATGGGTATTTGCTTTTTCAGCTCTATCTGTAAATTTAAAAAGGCTTTGTCTTCTGCTGAAAGAAGTTCCAGACCAGATGGAGAGGCCAGTTGGAAAAGGTATTGATACATATCACAGCCTTTGAACAATGTCATTTGAGTATGTGAGGAATGCAACCTCATTGAGCAGTGGTTGGATTAATTCTCTGATTATTAATGCATTTTTTTTTTAGTAGAACATATTTTTTGGAGAGGGCACAATTCCTAGGGTCTGCAACAGCCCTTCAATGAGAGTAACCTGACACAGCATGTTAGGTGGTGTTTTAAGAATGATACAGGAAGCCCAGGAGATTGAGTCTGACTGCTCGACCAAGTGGAGGGCAGAGCGATTCAGTTTGCTCTTCAAGTTCACTTATCAAGAACAATAGCAGACCTGTTTGATACATAAACTAGATATTTCTAGAAAGTCTAAATACATGAGGCTAAAGTATCTAAAGAGTTCTTTCTATTTCCTAACTCACTTTGCTTATATGACAATGACAGGGATGGGGGAATGAATTGGATCTACAGACACTTCAGTATCTAGTCCTATCAGTCATTTCTAAGATACTTGTTGGTAACCCTGTTCAATTGTCCAGCTTTTTGGAAAGTTCCCCAGGCTGAAATTTCAAGGAGGTGTCTCAAACTGGAAAGTGATCATTTCATTGTGTCTCAGCTGGGTTCATCTTTGAATAAAGAAAAGGAAATAGGCTGGCTGAGAGAAAAGAGGAGCGGAGAAAAAGAGTAGACAGCAGGACTCACCTATCTTGTTGTATAGCTGTGGTGATTGATGAGAAAGTGTTTTGAAATACCTTCAAGGTCTTTGAGGGAAAAAAGCATTCTATGAAGTATGATGTGCTTCATGGTGTGAGGGAGCAATTAGTCTGAATTTGCAAGAACTAAAGAGAGAAAGCGAACTATGAAAGCTGGTGTTAACTTTAAAACAACGGTAGAGACAGGACTTCAACTGGAAATATTCACAAACAATGTAGTTTCTCACAAACTTACATTGTAAAAATTGACATCAGAGAAGGGGCTATTTATGGGACAACCTCTAGTTCAAGAGTGGTGAGCAGATGATTGATTCAGTCATTCAAGTAATATTTCTGGAGTATCTATGGGTTAGGCCCTGTTCTAGGTGCTTAGGATACTGCAGTGAACAAATCAGATAAAGTCTTTCTGGCAGATTGTTTGCAAAAATGGCACAATTACACCCCTCTATGTGTCCACCTTTTTTTGCAATGTGATTTTCAGCTTCTCCCATCAAGAGATGGAGGCTTTCTCATCACTTAAATGTAGGTTGGCCTTGTACTTCCTTTGACCAATAACACAGGACAGAACTGATGTCTTGTTTGTTCTGACCAAGGAACTCACAGTGCCTTGCTCTCCCACACACTTTCCCATTATCCTACCCAACCTTAATGTGAACAAGTTTGTGCTCACTTGCTGGAGACTAAGAGATCACTTGGATCAGAGAAGAGTCATCCCAGCTAAGTCCATCATGGACCAACCAGATCTTAATTGACTCAGCAGCTGACTGCAGACATAAGAGTCAGCACAGCTGGCACCAGAGAAACCTCCCACCTTCATTATTACAAATTGTTAAACCATAGATTTGTGAATTAAATAAACGGTGGTTCTTTTAAGGCATTAAATTTGAAGGGTAATTTGTTATACTGAAAAGCTAATTGATACACCTGTAGACCTTAAGGAATTACATTCTAGAGGAGAAAAAAGAAAATTAACAACAACGAAACCACGTATATGTAGTATATCAAATGGTGATCAGTATTATGGAAAAACATTAACCAGAGTAAGATATATAGAGAGTGCTGATGTTGCTGTTTTTATAGGGTGTTCAGGGAAGGGCTTTCTGATAAAGTGGCATTTGAATGGACACTTTGAAAGAGTTACCAGAGATGTGAGATTGAGGCTTGGTGAAAATGAGCAATGGAACAAATAAATCTTAAACAATTTACTGTGAAAACTACAGTGGGTATATTTCCAACAGGAAATTGCAGGACATTTTAGATTTGGAGATTTTTGTGCTCAAATTCTATGATTTTCCTACTTCTTGAAAGCACACTCTTTTAGGCTGTAAGTGTTAGTCTTCACTCTGTTCAGGATAAGGCCCAACCAGGTCATGGAAAGCCCTGAATGGGTTCCTATCAAGCCTCAGATAGTCTTCTAACCCCAAAACTCTAGCATGTGAAAAATATTGCCTTTGGCAAGCCAAGTCATCTGATTTTAACTTCCTACTATGCTACCACTGATGTCTTGCTATGCTTTATAGTTTTATTTTGAAAATAGGTCCATTGAGATATAATTCACATTCATTACATTAACCCATTTAGTGTACAATTTGAAGATTTCTGTACATTCACAGAATTTTGCAGCCATCACCACAATCCATTTTAGAACATTTTCACATTCTACAATAAACCAAAATTAAACTCTGTATTTATTAGCAGTCATTCTCTATTTCCCACTAAACCCTGTGCCTTAGGCCTCGGCAACCATGAATCTATTTTCTGTCTTACTAATATGCTCATTCTGGACATATCATATAAATGGAATCATGTAATATGTGGTCTTTTGTAACTGGTTTCTTAGCATAATGTTTTCAAGGTTCATCCATGTTGTATCATGTATCAATACTTTATTTTTATTGTCAAATAATATCCCATTTTATGGATATACTACATTTGATTTATCTATTCATCCATTAATGAATATTTGAGTTGTTTCTGCTTTTTGGCTATTATGAATAATGCTGCTATGAACATTCACCTACAAATTTCTGTGTAGGCATGTTTTCGTAATCTTAGTTATAATTTAGGAGTGAAATTGCTAGGTCATATGGTAACTCTAACATTTTGAAGAATTTCCAAAATGTTTTCCAAAGTGGCTGCACCTTTTTACATTCCCACCAACAACATAAAAGGGTTCCTTCCAATTTCTTTTTGCCAGTACTCATTACTATCTATCTGTCTTTTTGATGATAGCCATCCTAGTTGGTCTGAAGTGGTATCTCATTGTGGTTTTGATTTGCGTTTCTCTAATAACTTACGATGCTGAGCATCTTTTCATGTGCATTTTGGCTATTTGAAGATCTTATCTAAGGAAATATCAACTCAAATTATTTTCCCATTTTTAAACTTAGGTGTTTTTATATTATTGAGTTATTAAAGTTTTTTTATATATTCCATATATTAGATTTTTATTAAATACATGATACAATTTTTTCTTTTGTTGCTTGTGCTTTTAGTGTTGTATTCATGAAGATCACAAAGATTTACTTTTATGTTTTCTTCTAAGGGTTTTATAGTTTCAGCTTTTACACTTAGGTAGTTGATCCATTTTCAGTTAATTTTTATGTGTAGTGTAAACAGGGGCTCGATTTTAGATTTTTGCACTTCCAGTACCATTTGTTGAAAAAGCAACTATTTTTCCTTATTTTTAGCACCCTGATAAAGATCAGTTGAGCATGAATGTAAGGGATTATTTCTGGACTCTTCAATTATATTCCACTTAGCTTTGCTCTGGCTTCAGTTTTATGGAATGCATTTACAATACTGTTTCTGAGCCACATCTTTGATCACCTCTTGGGTCTTCAGGAATATTATAAAGTAGGCACAACTGATTTTAATAACTTTACCTTTCTTTGAGGCATCCTTTTCTTCTATTGTGCTTTCCCCATTATTTTCTCAAAACTTGCACTACATGTCTCCCTTCTGAAATCTCTTACTTGCCATTTTTCCTCATTTCTTCAACTTTGGATCATGGCAAAAGGAACCGGCCAGGACAGGAGGGACAGAAAGTTGACTAGGTTCACTAGCAATGATTACATACAAAGACAATTTTTTTTTTTATCATTTGGACAACTAAGAAGAGGGAGCTTTTCATATTCTTTAATAGAGGTATTACCAATTGTTATGACATCATGCAAGAACAAAAAAGCTATAGAACATCTTGTGATTTGGTTTATAACATAAATTATCCTAAGGGAAATGAAATGATCTGATCCTAGCCATACCATGCCTTTCTAGTGACAATTTTCTAAGCTCATGTGTTTATACATGTAGGTAGATGATAAGATGACAGATGACCAAGAAGCCTTCCTGTATTACCACATTCGAGAGTTCCCTAGCTTACTAAGGAACTTAGACCAGCATGATGGAGGAAGGACTGGAAAGGGAGTGATTAATAACAGAGGACTGCAATAAAGAGCTGAGAGGCCTTGGAGACTGATTGGATGTGAAATGGGCTGTTAAAGAGAAACTCTCATTTGGAGCTTGGAGGAGATTAGAATAGACTTGAAATAGGGACATTAAGAACAGAAGGGACTACTTTGGGAGAGAAGAAATAGAAGGCCTTTGATAAACTTCCAGAATTCAATTTCAGTAGTAGAAAAGAGAAAGAACCAGCTAATCTTATAAGAGATAAAGGGGCACAGAGAGGCCACGCAGCCATTGCACGTAGAACACTACAGTGAGAGGATATGTTGTTATAAGAACTAAAGGGAAGGGTAGGGTGAAAGAAACACTTCTTTTTCTTTCAGATAAAAGAACACCAACATATATCTATAGAGATTAGGAAAATGGAAATAACAATGAAGGAAGATTGAAGATGGGAAGAACTGAAGATTTTGGTAAAAAGGGGTAGTTGGAGGAGTAAAGTCTTGAAGAAGGCAAGAGGGTGAAGGATTAAGCTTTGAAGTGGAAACATTGTGAGATAGGAGATGAAGGGAGAATGTATGAAGAGGTAGAGATGTAATACAGATTTGGGGAGAAAAGAAGATATTGTGTGAGGAACAACGTGTTAGTGCTTTCATTTGAGAATTACATGTCTAGATGGATGCCCTAGGGAAACAATCAAAATGGGCTGGAGAATCTGTTACCTGGGAGCCTTAGATAGAAGGCTAGATAAAACTGAATGAAGTTGGAGGCTACAGCAGTACTGGTTGCATGTTGCCTCAGAGTTTGTGCTGACCTTTAAGTTAGAGCACATATGATCTTTTCTGTCTCTCCTGGCCTGGCTAATTCTTCCACCACCTTTGGTGTGATCCAGAATTGAGAGAGTAGGGAATCAAAGCATATGGGTTGGCAGTTGCTCTTGTTTCCTCAATTTCACCAGTGTTTCTCTAAAAATCTGTAGGACACTTATAGGACACTTAGTTATGGGAACTTTGACAAATGGGAAAAGATTTGTGCCTGGTGATTTTTTAATGCAAGAAGTAAGGTAATAAGTAGGAGTGGGGACAAATAGGAGTGGGGACAAGGACCTCAACAAGGTAAATAAAGTCAAAGGTCATAAATGCAACTAAAATTACACTAGTGACTTTAATTGTCAAACTACTCTGAATTATCAGCTGATGTAAGACAGTCTGGCTTTGTAGTAAACTAGATCCATGGGAATGGCTGACTTCTAGCTTATTTCAAGGTTCTTCTCCAACTTCCCCCATTACCAGGTTCTGTTCTCTCTTTATGTACTTTATATATGCCCTTTCTCTCTATATTTTTAATTTCCCACATCTTATTCTAGGTTTTAGTTTATGCCAAGATGATTGCATGATTGTTATAGTTTCTTAAATTGTCTTTCATTCCTTCTTCTTCCCTATTCCCCACTTTTATTCTATTTTGAGTACCACTGTTAAATTAATATTCTCTAGTGAAAAGATCTTCCAGATTCAAGTTTATTTCCCACAGTATGACTAGTTCCTCCCAACTTGTCCTAAGATTAAACAAGGTAATATCTGGAGATATTTAGTAAAAGGCCTGGTATGTAGTTCCTAGTTAATGAGTGTTATTTAATCCTTAGTCAGAACCTATGATTGGTCATTCATTGTGTCATTCATTGGCTTTGTTGTTGTAGAGCAGCGAGAAAAATTATACCTAATATTAGATGTAATACCCTGATTTTTTTTAATCACATGAAACAAAAGATGGTTAAGTAGAAATCAGACTTAACTAGCTGTTTTTAAAGGCTTTTTCTAATATTCAAGGAAGAAGTAAGAGGGCATTTACAAACTATCATTGCTCATAAAATAGAGCTTTTATTTTAAATAAGATAATAAATAAAACTTAAGAATGAGCTTAAGTATAAATAAGATTTAAGAATGATAAAGTACTAGAAAATGTAACATCAGCCTTCTTCCCTCCTTGTCTTTGCTTTGCCTTTGCCTGACCTTGAAGTGTGAAGTTCTCTTGCTTGCTAGCTCACTAATCTTTGGCTTTAGCAGAGTGGGGGAGCTTGTCATTGATTTCAGTTTATGATGGTTTTCACAGTGGTCCAAACTGTTACCACTCTAAAGCCTCTCCAGAGAACCAGAGAACCAATATACTTGAGTTGCCAAAACAGTAATATGAACCACATAACATGAAGAAATATATATATATATTTTTGGATTTCAGTTCTGACAGAGTGCTATTAAATAATGGGGACTTTAAGAGCTGACCGTGAAATTCAAAAAATATTGGGAGTCTGGGCCATTGTTCTCGTTCTTCACTGTTAAATAATTAAGCCTTGATCATCTCAAATACAAATACTTGATTGGTGTCATCTGATGACATTACAATGTTTGCTGTAGCAATTGGAAAAAGATTAATTTTAAATTGGCCTAATTATCTGTTTCTTATTTTTCATTTCAGCTTTGATGATATGGTAGCTGATCATATTTGAATGTTCAATTGTTATGAATTTCTAATATTGTGCTTTTACCCTGGTAGTGTTTTGTTCTGTAACTTTTCGTGATGCTTGGTTTAATATGCCTCTTACCCTTTTCATCATATTTTAATAACATCTAATGTGCCAATATTGGATTTGGCAGCATCATCACTGATTTTTTAAAGAACATTTACATATATACACATATAATTTATTACTTAGCATATTTAAGCATAGCTTATAAAGTATAATGTACTTTTAACATAATACTTTTTACATCCACATGTATTAAGTAGAATATGTCAGTAGCTTGCAACTGGGAATGATTTGCTTCCCCATCCTCAACTGACATTTCGCAATGTCTGGAGACATTCTCCACCATCATGACTGGAGGGGTACTACTGGCATCTAGTAGGTAGAGGCCAGAGATGTGTTAAACATCCTAGCATGCACAGGACAGCCGGTGAAACTTAATATGGCCCAGATATCAATAATGCTAAGGTTGAAAAATCCTGATCTAGATGAATGGGTATGGGATTGATTGCCTTTTCATGTTTTGGAAAGAAAAAAATTTGAGCTACTTTAAAAAAATTTTTTTTAATTTTTTGGTTATAGTTTATATACAATGTTATATTTTCAAGTGTACAACAAAGTGATTATACGTTTATATAACTTATGAAGTGATCATTCTGATAAGTCTAGTACTCATCTGATTCCATACATAATTATTACAATATTATTGACCATATTCTCTATGGTGTACTTTATATCTATGACTATGTATAACTGGAAGTTTATACTTCTTAATCCCTTCACCATTTCACCTTTTTCCCTAACCTCCGTCCCATCTGGTAATTGTTAATTTGTTTTCTTTATCTATGAGTTTGTTTCTATTTTGTTTGTTTATTTTATTTTTTAGATTCTACATATAAGTGAAATCATACAGTATTTGTCTTTCTCTGTCTGACTTATTTTACTTAGCATAATACCCGCTAGGTTTATCCATAATGTCAAAAATGGCAAGACTTCATTCTTTTTAATGGCTTTGTAACATTCCATTATACATATGTGTCCCATCTTCTTTATCCATTCATCTATTGATGGACACTTAGGTTGCTTCCATATCTTGGCTATTGTAATTAATGCTGTAGTGGATGTAGGGGTGTGTATATCTTTGTGAATTAGTGTTTTGGATTTTTTAGGTTAAATACCCAGAGATGGAATTGGTGGGTCATATGGTAGTTCTATTTTTAATTTTTTGAGAAACTACCATACTGTTTTTCATAGTGGCTGCACCAGTTTGCATTCCCACTAATAGTACTTTTATGGCCAGCAAAAGGTAGTGCATGTAAATAGGAATAATCCAAGATCAAAAATGCCATAAACTCCACCATGCTTTTGTAATTCTTGTTAATCTTTAGGAGCTTTCACACTTAGAATGTTTTATATCATCTCTGGGATGTGAAGTGGAAGAGTTTCTAAAGGAATATGCCTTTTTACAGATGTAAAACAGACACAGAGAATTTAAGTGATTATCTTAAGTTTGCATGACTGATTAGTGATCCCAATTCCCTGTTCACAGAGCACTGAACCCCTGAGACAGAAATGTATCTACTAATTTAATGGTACGAGTGGAATAAAGAAACATACTTTTTTTGTTCCCAGGAGGAAAACAGACTAGTAGTGCAAGTGTGCAAAAAAGCCTGCCCTATCTTCTCTTTGCTTCTCCCATCTCCTCAGTAATATGAAAAATCCAAGTGGAATAAGGTCACCATTCTATTATTAAACAGTGAATAATCTCAAATTAACATATTAATCAAAACATTTCATTATCGATGGAGAATTAAATTCACTTGTGTTAACCCTAAGTTTACATCGAATATTAATGACTATTCAAGAGAAGTAAATCTCAAATTGATGCTGTAAAATGTGCTAACATAGTCATGCTAAATAAAACTGAGACAGCTCAAGCAATATGGCTCAAGCAATATGTTCTTCTTCTGCAAGTTCTAAGTTATGACTTTTCTTTTAGCTATTGAATAATAAATGCATTTGTCATGGAATGCCATCGGTCAGAGTACAGATTTAAATGAGAAATGGAATAAGCATTGATGTCTAATAATTGTGTTGCTAACTTTGGATAATGGTGTCAGTGATTTTCAGAATACTTAATATAGAGAAGAAATCCACTATCATTTTCATCACAAATTTGTCCCTGTTGTGTTATTTTGATCAGGAACTAAGATCGTTAAAACTTTAACTTAGAAATTGTTAACATATGACATAAGACCTTCTGTTTTAATAGTTGAGGTAATTAATTTTAAATAAAGTAGAGCTGTAATCTCAACTATCTTCATATAAATATTGATCATTCAGAATAATTTCTATTTAGATGTATCCCAACAATTTGTACAAACCTGTAAAAGTGAATGCAGAGAGAAGAGTTACAAAGCAATCCATCCTTTCTTATCAACTGGCTCACTTGTCAATCAAAGATTTCCTCAAATTTAGAATCCACAGATTGGAGTAAGGATTTTTTTTTCCCAATATATTTACTGTTTCTGCTAGATATCTCACATTGTGGATACACCAGGGAGGTATGCAGGCTTCATATGTGTTTTCTGTAGTTAAACATTTACTAGTTAGGCTATACATTGGGGTAACTTGTAGAATACCCATTGGGAGATGAAGGTGGCCAAGCAGTAGAGAGGGAGGACTTTCAGTGATGAGGGTTATCAATGTCCAAAAATAAGGGAGAAATTTTCAGGAATCTGCAGCTTAGTGGGAGGTGGAAAAAAACACAAAGAAGGTAAGAGGATAAAGACAATCGGAGGTGAAATGACCTCACAGCAGTATTTTCAAACTATGTGTTTAGTTGAATGGCAAGAAGGGAATTGTAATCAAAACTACTCCCATTCTCCACTGAAGTAGTATGTTGAAGATGGAGGAGTTGTTTGTAAACACAGTACTTATATTCTAATGGTTGTTCTTAATCATGGCTAATTTGAATTATCAGGGGAGCTTTTAAATATATGAATGACTGCATCACCACCTGGGGATTCTGGTTCAGTGGGTATAGAGTAAGGTCTGAGAAATTGCTATTTACAAAGCAAAGCAAATTCTATGGGAAATTTTAAAATTCAGAAAACCAGGGATACAAAGAGGTTAGAAAATACCTGATGACATTTCAGACACCTCATCATATATGAAGATGTAGTGCATGCTTCAAGATGATGATAACTTTATAGGTCTGAGATTTTACAGCAAAGGTATGTGATATTTGGAGCTGTCTTCTGCTCTTTGGGAGTGAATGAAAAAGGGCCAGTAAACTTTACTCTTGGTCCCCTTCTCATCCCAGGGAGCCTCCTGGGAACTAGCACGGCAGTGGCTAGGGAAGTCACACAGAACACTGAAGAACCATTGACACGATCTAATTTACTGAGTGGCCTTCAGGGGACACCCTTGTCAAAGATATTTTTTAGGCAACAACTTAGAACTCAGCATAAATAGAAACTAACTGTAAATAGATTTACAGACAAAATGATCAATATTTAGGATATCTACATTATACAAATACCTCAATTTTAGATCTTGTGGAAGTTAAAAGGTTAACTGCCAGAGATTGAAAAGGTTAACTCTGTCCTCTGGCAACCAGAACAAGGCCCTGTCATTGCAGAATAGTCACTCAGTGTCAGGAAGGAGAGGTATGTACACACACACACACACACACACACACACACACACTCACACACACACATATTGTAGAAGTCACATTTATTGAAGGTTAAAGAAGTTTTCAAATCTAAGTTTGTGAATGATAAACCACATTCTGGGAGCTATAGAATGAGGAAGGTGATCGATCCATGTAATAACTAATAAACAAACAGGAAATATTAGCAAGCAGTAAAATAGGTCAGTGGTTATTATGACAAATAAAATTTCGATCTTTTGCTGTCCTCAATCTTCAATAATTTTTTTTCAGCACTGTTTAGAGATGTGAACTAATCTAGTTAGAACAATTTATTTAATCTATCATCATTTTAATAGGAATATACTTAGAAATGCAGATTATTTCACAAAACTATATTCTCTGAGAGGAATTTAGGTATAATTTTAAGGAGTTGCATGATTAGACCAACTGCTGCATCATGATGAATGTTAATTTTGTTAAAATATAACTGTCCTTGTTCTATACACTGTAATAAATATGCTGTTAAGAGTTGTTTATAGATTGTTTCTATTATGCCTCTAATTTAATTTGTTAAAGTTAAAAATGTTGGAAAACTTTAAAATTGTACAAGTACTTTCTAGTTCCTAATAGTCATTTGAGTTCCCACATTTAATTCTCACCTTTTCTAAATTCCTAATACAATCAAAAAGAAATGGGAAAAGAAAAGTACCCATATAGTAGTAGTGAAGAGGTAAAGCTGCCATCGACTAGCTAGATAATTTGAGGAATTTCTGAAAGATGTAGTAAATATAGTACCAGATCTGAGGGAGATATCCACATGCCTAGAATATAATTAATTCATCCATCCATCCATTCATTTACTTATTCTTTTACTCACATAGTTTACAAATATTTATTGAGCACATATAATGTGTCCCACATTTTTGAGGTACTGGAGATCACAAACCTGAACAGTATTGCTTTCATGGGATCTAGTGTAGGAAGATGTAGTACATAAATGAGTAAATAAGATACTTCAAATACTGATAAAGGACTGTAAAAAAAACAATATTGTGATGAAGAGGATTCCTACAGGGAGGGGAACTGGTGGTATGAAGCTGCATTTTATTACATGCAGAGATGACAGTAGTGCTGAGATCTGGAGAGTAGGAAGAATTAACCACAGGAAGATTTGAAGGGACAGCATTTCAGACAGATGCAATAAGGAGTGCAAAGGCTAAGAAGAATCAAAGAAGTCCAGTGTGACTGGAGAAAATTAAAAGAGGAAGTTACAAGATGTGAGATCCAAAGAAGTAACTTTACTACAAAGGTAGCACAGCGTAAGCTTCAGGACCCTCTTGAATCAATTCTTGCAAGACCGTGAACCTAATTTTGTATATTTTTCTTGAATCAGGCCCACCAAATTACATAAACTTAAGTTCCTCAAAATTTAGATTCAACCCTGAGTCAGAGGTCTAGGGTCAATGAATAAAACCTTGTAGGACCTGGAAAAGGCATTTTAATTTTTTTTTCTTGTTGACATGGGAAACTTTGAAAGGTTTGGGGCAATATAGTGCTATGACCTGATGTATGACATATGTCGTAGGAATATTTCTGTGGCAGCTGTCCTGTGGATCGACAATGTGGGTGGGTAGAAATATAAAGAGAGGCCCCTGAGGAGTTGCCCAGTTGGCCTGAGAAATGGCAGGTTGGAACAGTGAGGTAGCAGTGGAGATAGAAGGGGATCTGTGAAAAAATTACCTGGACAGCATCACTAAAAAATATCCTCCCAAGTCCAAGCTGAAGGCTTGGGTGGGAAGTGGGCAGTGAGTAGAAGTCAAATATCAATCCTACTGATGACTTTGAAAAATGTGCTCATGGAAGAAATGATGACATAAAAAGCTCATGAGATTTTTTTTTTAAAAAGTATAATGTTCATTATTAGTGAAAGTGATGACAATGAACACTCATATGCATAGTTAATAAAGTGCAAATTGGTACAAATTTTCCTGAAGAGAAATTGGTGCTATATATCATGAACTTTCAGGGTGTGTTATTTTTGGTTTAGTAATTCCACTTTTAGAAAACTCTCCTGTGGAAATAATCAGACCACTGATCAAAGATGCACTTAAGGAGATATTCATAATAACATTGTTAATAATACAGAAAAACTGGAAAGAGGTTTTAATTTTCAATAATTAGGGTTTGAGTGAGTTCATTATGGTAATCCGTACAATGAAATACTATATAGTCATTCAAAATGATGTATAAGCACACAAGTATTGTTAATGAGAAAAGCAAGCTACAAAATATTGGTATATGAAGAAATATTTGTGCATGTGAATAAGAAAAAGTCGAGTGTATACCTACATGTTAACAATGTTTATCTTTCTGTGACTGGACTAAGGATGATTAAAAAATTTCTTTCTATCATAAATTTTGTGCAACATAAAAAATAAAAAAATTTAATTAGTGGTAGTAAATATTTCTAGAGGTAGTTTGTATTGCATTTGTTAATAGCTTTTGAGACTCTGAAGCAGATGTTTTTAGCCATGTGGGATGCATTTTATATGTAGCTATAATCCATTAAAAATTTATATCCATAATATGTTAGTTGCAGATACAATAGTATACACAGGAAACAGATGGAATGAAGTGAAAATAAGTAACTCAATATAAGTAATGTAGGCGATACAATTTGCATCAGGAGATCAGTAAAGAGAACATTAAAGGGATCTAGGGAGTCAGCTCATTCTGCCTTTTGCATGAAGTAAGATGAGTTTAGCCTTTAAGGCTGGCTGGTAGGATTGGATTCAGCAGATGAGAGTCTTTTGGATGCAGAGATTAATGATTTTTGAGGGGAGAAGTAATTGGTTGGTAAAATTAGTTCTTGTTTGCATATTAGAAAGAATAAAATTGTAAGGTTAGACCTGTTGGCTCTGAGAAGGATATGACTGCCAAATAGGACTTCTTTTGTTTAACTGGACTCAAATTTATAATCAGAGTATAGCAGCTATTGCTGACGGAGGCCTCTCATGCATTCTGCGTTTCAGGGAAAAGCCACAGGCTGAGTTTCCAGCCTTCTGCATTGTGTAACTGGTTTCTGAGTCAATCCTTATAAAGGAGTTCCTAGAATCACATTTCAACCAATGGACTGAGACTTGCCCTGTCCAATCAGAGCTTCTCAGCTATATCCTCATTTTCATATTTACTGACCAGTGAGAACAGCTCTGTAACAACCAATCAGGACATGCTATTCCAACCAATGAGGAAGGTGCTATTTGGGTCAATCAACCTGTGCAAATTTGGTTTCCTCATTTGCATAAAAAATGTACCAATCACTTCCTTTATATAAGAAGGCATCACCTTGGTCTCAGGGGAGCTCCCTTTCAGTTTCCCCTGGAGGCTCTGTTTCTTCGATTTGCAAACTGTTCACCTGAATAAAGTTTCTCCTTTTATTATAACACAGATTGGGGACTTCTGTTGGCATTGGATTGGTGGCAGCAAACTTTGTTGACCGATCTATGGTAAACTAGGAAGAATTCATAAATTTCATTATGAATCCATAATTCACAATGGAATAGATGTCAGGAAATTACTATGGCTTCTTGAACTATGGAGAAATGATATATATGTGGCATTTTAGTAAAATTCCATGCAGGAGGGATTAAGTGAAAAGACTAGTGATCAGTGACAAAGCTACTGGCCTGTAGTAGACACAGGGTTTGTCACATGGTGGCTGTGAAACCATCAAAGGAAGCATCAGCAGTGCTTAATACACCAAAGAGGGGAGACCAGAAAGACCCCTATGTTTTGAAACTGAAAAAATAAGGTAATGGGAGACCGGTCTGGAGAAAGTGTGAGATGAAGCTTGAAGAGCAGAACATGCCTATTCCTTTCTAGAGGAGGTAAGGAGGAATAAAATCCACAGTGGAGTTTTCTTAAGTTCAGGTTTTGAGTTATTGATGTAGCCCATTAACCAATTATGGTTGCCTGTGAAGACTTTGTTGGATACCACAAGAAAGGACATACTGGCATATGGTTTGTGTTCGTGAACTAAATTGTGACTCACTGACTTCTAATTGCCCTTAATTCCATACTTGGGTTATCATGACCACAAAATTAGCTATTGCTGGTTTGATATCCATTGTTAACTTGACCATCAGTTTTCATGCTCAAGATTATTTACCTAATCTGGCTTCTGTGACTGAAAATGCTGTGTCTCCATTCTGCATACATGCCCTAGGCAACCTGGGGTCATTTCCTTCCTGTTTTTTAAAAATTATTTAAAAATAATTTTAGATTCATGGAGAAGTTGCAAAAATAGTACTGAGAGTTCCCTTATACCTTTCATTCTTCCTCTAATGTTAACATTTCAGATAACCATTGTATCAAAATGAAGAAACAATGCTATTAAACTAAAGATTTTATTCTGATTCCATCAGTATTTCTACTCTCCCTTTTGCTGTTATAGGATCCAATCTAGAATCTCATATTGCATTAGTTGTTGTTTTTTAGTCTCCTTCATTCCGTGGTGGTTTCCCAATCTTTATCTTTCTTGATCATAACACTAATGAAGAAAAGTCAGTTTTTTTTTGTCAAATTTCCCTTTGTTTATATTTGTCTAATGTTTTCTGATGCTTATATTGAGATTATTTATTTTTGTCAGGAATGCCACAGAAATGATGTGCCCTTCTCAGTGCAACATGTCAGGTTGAATCATATTGATATATTTTATGCCATTTATATTTATTTTTGTATCTATCTCTCTATATACAATAAAAACCGTTAAGTTTATACTGATATCTCTGACTTCAGTCTAGCATGATGGGGCCCATTCTAGCCTTCTCTATTTCCTAATTTGTAACTTAGTTCTCCAACAGTGAGAAACATGGCTGTCATTATCTACATGTTATTTACTTATTTTTTTCAACTCTAGTATAGACATAAAGTTATTTTTTGAAATTGCTAACACATATCCTTGTAAGAAACAAATTTATCAACTAGACAGTTTTCTTGTATAGTTCTTTTGTCTTTACCCTTAGAGTATCCAGTCAAAATACTATTTTCCAAGTTCGATTAGTTCTTTCTTTCCTCACCCCTTTCACTGAGGTTATATTATTTATTTGTAATTCAGTTAAGTACATGTACTACAATTTGTATTCTATTTTGTGTTTTCTTTATTTCTAGTATTTTTTTTTTTAACTTGACATGAGAATTTACTCTCTGTGGTGTATATTTAGTTATTTGAGAAAACTGTGTGTTTACCACCATTATCATGATATGGAGTATTTTATCACCTCAAAAAGTCTCTCCTTCTGTCATTCTATAGTTAACTTCATACTCTACCCTCAATCTGCGGCAACTATTGATTTGTTTTCTATTCCTATCTTTTTGCCTTTTCCAAAAAGTCATATAGGTGAAATCACACACCCTTTTGTCTCTGGCTTCTTGCAATTAGCAAAATTTATTTAAGATTCATCCATGCTGTTGCCTGAATAAATAAATTGTTTTTTTATTGCTTAGTAGAATTCTACTGTATATATGAACGACATTTTGTTTATTCACTGGTAGAAGAACATCTGGGTTTTCTTTAGTTTTTGACAATTATAAACACAGCTAATATAAATATTCCTATACAGGTTTTTGTGTGAACATAAGTTTTCACTTCTCTTGAGTAAATGCCTAGGATTGGGATTGTTGGCTCATATCGTAAGTATGTATGGAACTTTATAGGAGACTGTGAAACTGTTTTTTCAAAGTGGTTATACATTATATAATCCTACCAACAGTGTATAAGAGTTCCAGTTTCTCCATCTCCTCTCAAAACTTTATGTAATTAGGGTTTTTGTTTGCCATCCTAATAAATGTGCATTCATATAATATTTACATTTTCCTAATGACTGGCAATGCTGAGAATCTTTTAACATGCTTATTTTTCATTGGACATTTTCTTTGGTTAATTGTTCAGATCTTTTATTCATTTATAAAAAATTAGATTGTTTTCTTATTGCTCAATTTCGAGAGTTCTTTATATTGTATATGCAAGTACTTTGTTAGAATGTGATTTGCAAATATTTTCTCTCAAAATCTGTGGCTTGTCTTTTCATTCTCTTAATGCTATCTTTCAAAAAGTAGAGGTTTATAATTTTGATAAAGCTCAATTTATCATTACCCAGCCCCCCATGGATTAAATACTTGGTGTAATATTTTAAAAATATCTTTGCCTAAATTGAGTTCTAAAAGATTTTTTCCGATTTTTTTCTAGAATTTGAGAGTTTGATTTTTACATTTAGGTATGTACTGTTGTTAATGTTTTTCTGAGTTTTCAGGTTTTCAATCACCATATGATGAAAAAGTGGTCTTTCCTTTTCTGAAATTCTTTTTTGCTTTTGTGAAATATTAGTTGACTATATTTGTGTAGGACTGAACACCCTATTCTTTTCCATTGATCTATGTGTTTATCCTTTTGCCAGTATCGCTCTTTGATGCTTTGTTTTACCCATGCGTGTTTAGAAGTGTTTTGTTTGATTTTCTATTTAAAGATTTTTTTTCAGATATCATTCAGTTATTGATATTTAAATTCCACTTTTCTCAAAAGATAGGCCTTGTATGATTTCTGTTCTTTTAAATCTGTTGATATTTTATTTATTGGCATAATATCATTTATCTTGGTGGATATTCTATTTATACTTGAAAAGAATGTGTATTTTGCTGTTGTAGAGTGGAGCGCTCTATAAATATCAATTATGCCAAGTTGGTTGATACTGCTGTTTGGGCCGTTTATATCTTTACTGATTTTTCTATCTATCTGTTCTATCTATCCTGCTGTAATTGTGGATTTGTCAGTTCTATTGATATTTAAGTTTATTATACTTTTACAAATATCAATATAATGAATATCTTTCACTTTGTGAATATTTATTATTATTTTTCTAGATAAATTCCTAAAAGCAGATCTATCAGTTTATATGTTTTGATCATTTTCAAACTTTTGAAGCTAATTGCCAAATCACCTTTCAGAAAAATTACACTGATTTACTATTCCATTGAGATAATATAAGTGTTTGTTTTTGGGAGGGGAGTTTCTTTACCTAATTCTTCCAGATGAGAAAGAAGCAGAGAGAAACATATTTTTTCATGATAAAATAAAATTGAGAGGCAGTTTTATGTGTGATGATTTTATCTGATACTTCCTAGATGAAAACATAGCAAAGAGCAGCTATCTACAGAGTGAAATGATAGATAAAATCTGTGTTTTATAAACATACTCTGAAAGACAAAATTAAAGGATGTGCTTTTTGCTCCTATTAAAAGTTCTTTGAATATCTTGAATTTTTAGTCATTTTCTTATTTTTTAGTGTAATTTGAGCATTTCGGCTCCTACTTTTTTCATTTTTTCATTTTCCTTAGGTTCTGGTTCAAATACCTATCCCTCCTGAAATTATTTCTGATTTCCTCAAATCTGACAGCTGTTCAATCACTCTTAGAATTCTGTGTGGAACTTTGTACTTTTGGTTTTTAGTATCAATAATTTTATGTACTTATCCTATCTTAGCTATGTTTAAACATACTTCAAACACAAGATTCATGTCTTGTGTTTTTTCTGTTTCTCTAAAGATGAGTCTACTGGTTTGCAACATAATTTGAGACTGTAAACTCTGTAACAACAGGACACTTTTTTTTTCCATGTCCAGTGCCTTTCACACTGCTTGAAACGTTGTTGAAGCTCAGTAAACATTTTTTTTTACATAAACAAGTGAACAAATAGATTTATAATGAATTTAGTAGAGTAGGGTTATTTTCCTGAAAATCATAGGCTTCACTTTCCTTTGTAGCAATCTCATTAGGAAGGAAAGAATGTTTTCCTCTTAAGAATCTTTGGATACCTAATGCCTGAGTTTTTAGTGTAGATTCTTCTGAAAAAAAAAGCCATTAGAAAGACTTGTGGTGTGTGTGTGTGTGTGTGTGTGTGTGTGTGTGTGTGTGTGTGTGTGTGTAAGAAATTTAAAGCAATTAGGTTTAATTTTCCACAAAAGGGAGAACAAACCAATCTGGGTTTGTGGTGTTGAAATGAGGAAAAAAGGTCTACCTGGGTTTATTCCACAGGAATGAGAAAATGAAAGGGTTATAGGCCTTTTGGGAGGTAGAAAGTCTTAAACCCACTTAGATGCTGCAATTACAACGGTCGAGTCTGAGGGGATACCTATGAGGACAGAACCGTGGCCTTAGTGACAGGCAAAGCCTTCCGTGGCCAGACTTGGCTTGAAAGTGAGTGAAGCTACCATGTAGCTGCCCATCAACAAGTAGAGCTTGTTGGCCTGGGCCACAGATGGCACACCAGCTTCGACAGATGGTGAGAGACTAGTGCTTCACAGTGGCATCCTGTGGCCCCAAAGAACAAATGACAGTTGTGGCAGTCACAGACTGAGGCTCTTCTCTGCTCAAAAACTAGAAAGCTCAAAGGTCTACTTTTTCTATCAATCTATGGGATTTATTTTGGCAATTTTAGGGAGGGTACAGAGACCTCAAAATGACTGGCTATATCTTCCTGCCAGTTTGGGTAGGGTATTGAGCTCCTTCTAATTAATTTGAAAAAAATTAAAAGGATTGTGATGTACCATGTACCTTGCATGTCCCAGAGCAATATGTAGCTCAATAATTAACATTTTTTTTCCTAGTCACATCCTCTCAGGGTTAGGAAGTTCTTTTTCAGACCTATAGGGTATTGTTATTGAGTAAGCCTTCTGCTAGCAAAAGGAATACTCCAGCTTTAAGTCCAACTTTCAGTCCAGAAATGCATAGGTTTCTGGAATAATTCTGCAGCTTTAATGTCTTTAAATTATTGTTGTTGACCTTGGTTTTCCTTTCTTTGTATGGAGCAATATTGAGTGAATATATGCTTGGCTGTGTCCCCATGCCCACTGCAGCATTTAATTTTCACTAACAATGTGTGCTATGGGAAGTATTCTTCCAAGCTTTACATTTAACATCAAAAAAATGCTTGAAGACTAGCTTTTGTTTGAGACCAGCTGTTTAGCTTAAGTTTAAATTACTTTTTGAAACATGTTTCCTTGTTGAATATGTGCAAATTACATTTTGGATATGAAATTGGTGGTACGTAGGTGAAGTGTCTTTGCTTGCATGCTTCCATCAAGCTTCTCGCTTTTGTCTTTATTCTGTTTTCTTCCCAATTAAATAAATGAGGTTCTCTGTGCATTGATGATTATAAAGGAGTTGAAACTAAAGTTTGTAATGAGGATCAGGGTACAGGTGGATTAACTATATTTTCTTCCCTTTCTTTTCCATGTGGGATTAACTGTAGAACTGGGGAGCACATTGCTGGGTACCCTCACACTTCCAGTATCTCCATATAATGCTCTGGTGTTTTAGGAGAAAAATTAAAATGCTAGCTTTGGAAATGAGATAGACCAGGCAAAAGTTTACAAATTCAGCAAGTAATTTAAGACTCTTAAGTAAAAAAATTCTATTTGTTTGACAGTGTAGAGGTGTTTTTCCCCCGAGGGAGAATGAAACCCAGAAAGATGATGAGTTTATCTATGGAGGAGATACAGTAGTGCTGGTTATCTAGGTGTGTCCCATCTCTCATCGGTTGCATCCACATGACTTCCAAGATAGTCCTTAGTTTTCCAGGGAAACACCAGAAATGCCATTGTTTTGCAAGGTCATTAAACTGGTTATTCTCTACCCTGTGCCCATTTTTCCTTCTTCTCTGCTCTGGGCTGTGTTAGTAGCCTCCCTTGCCTTGACTTTTAGTTAGTTTCCACCAATGAGAAGTTCCCACAGCAGATGACAGAGCCAGAGGAGAATGAGGTGGTGGTATCTCTAGGTTACTCCCACTCCTCTCTTACCTTGTCATGATTCTGGCAGGGGCTTTTTCCTTCTGAGATTGCAGCTCCTGCAGTTCTGACAGGCCTTTAGGTACACTGTGTTTTCTTCTCTAACCTCTTTAGAGCCTGTTGGTGGAAACAGTTTCCTGCTGATGTCATCCCTAAAGCTTCTGCTTCCTTTGCGGGTTATCTTAACCCTCACCTCACCTCTGTAAATAAATAGTCTCTTTATTTATTTACCTTCAAAATCCCAGCTGAATGTGTCTCTGTTTCCTTCCAAGACATTGAGGGCCAAAGCAGTCAACTTTTTTCCAAGTACTGGGCGGATGAGTCTGAGTTTACAGCTCTTTTCAGATTGCTTCCTGGACAGTAAGTGGTAATTTTATAATGACTTTTAAGTATCGACTGGGGTCCCATTTTAAAGTGTTAGTCTTAAATTGTTGAGCCCGGTTGTTTTAAACTTGAGGAGAGGGAAACTTCAGTGAAAAGGATGTGGATTATAAAAATGGACTCAACTAAATTGGAACTCCATGATGGCTCATTTGGAAGTACTGGACCATTAAGTTAGGCCTAATTATTTGTTCTGGGTCAAATTGGGATCTAGACTTGGGCCTGAGGGGAAAGTGAACAAATAGTAGTGGTCCATTTTAGAAGCATTGATGAGTAGGGCTTGTGTCTGTGTCTGTCTGTAGGAAGGATGAGTGTTGGGCAGCCTATTGAACACAAACCTGACTCCAGTTGCTTTCCTGTGGTTTGCAAAGCAACCTGTGCCCTTACCATATGGTCTCACAGCTTTGTTAATAGTTGTTACCAACGAGCAGTTTGATAACAATTAGCCTGGAGAGGTAAGAACAGTGGATGTTGGAGCTCTAGTCTGGGGTTTTCCCTTAATTTATGAATAAATTCCAATTAAAAGTAAGAGTGAATGGGTGATAGAGCTTTGTTTATTTTGTGTTGATGTTTCAAATAATCTCGTCTTTCCTCTTAATGTGAGAGATGGGAAAGGGAAGAGGTTGAGAATTAAGGACCATGTCATTTCACACACCTGGGGTGAGCTGGCCGTGGAGGAAGGGCACATCTAAGGACTCAGCTCTGGTAACCCTTGGTAAGAATAGTGGTTATTTCTAGGAAAGTTTTAGATAACTAAGGACTTTAAAATCCAGATAAAGACCCACTGAGAAACTTCTAGTCATTTATTTATAATTTTACTTCTTAGAAAATAATATCTTGAATTCAATACCACTCAATAGTTATCGAAAGTTTATGGAGTATTTTTTTGGATATAAGTCCAACTACTTTTCTAGATCCTATAAAATGCATTCAGGAGTAGTCAGACAAGGGAAATGCTTCCTCACACTGCATTATTTTAGCACCCAAGTGCTTTTACTCAACCTGGTTTTGTTGTCTTTGCTTTATGCTTTTGTTGACCTGCTTTGTTAGAAACAGCCCTGAGAATCTTATTTTTCTATTTACTGCCGGAGGGTTGGTGAGGATCATGTTATTTACATCTCATGCAATCTTTAGCATGAAGACTCATGGGAAGAACGTCTCTCAGGACATGGATTTGAGAATGATTGCTTTTTCTGAGCAATAATTCTTTTAAATTGAGTTTTATTTGATAAACAACAATTGTATAAGTTTAAGGTGTACAGCATATTGATCTGAAACATTTATATTGCAATATGATTGACATTGTAGTGGTAACTAACACATCTATCACATAATTATGTGACACCTCAGTTTGTTTTTATCTTATGGACACTGAGGGTCACATAACTGATCATTTTTCTCCTTGTTTTCGCTGCTAGAAAGCTCAGGGCCTAGTCCACAGTCTAAACAGTGGAGTTTTTATTCTAACTTGACTTCTTGGCTTTTATCTCTTCTCTTGATACTCTTCTATTTTTTCCTGGATTATTGGACTCAGGATGTTTTCTTTTTTATTCAATTGTTTTTTTTAAAAGCTAACTCAGGTTATTTATGAATATAGTAAGGTATAAACAAATTAAACAAGACAGCAAGGAATATTTTTTTAACATACTTTCTGTGAGAAATTTTTTATGTCTACCAAGTCTCAAAGAAACCAAAAAACCAAAATACAGTGCTGACCAAAATGTAATTATTAAAATCATCGATCATTTTGCATGGTACATAGAAAAAATAATGGGTGTTTGACACAATAAAATTGCCCCTCCTTAGCTTAGTACATTCTAACTGGTTTATGTGATTCGATCCAGACCATAGTTGGCAGAATGTTCTAAATGTTTGACATTCTATCTAATTGAAAGCATCATTAATAGGCTTTGGGTGAATTGGAAGAAGGACAGCTTTAGAAAGAAAATTCTTGGGGCTAATGCAAAATATAGATGATTGACCAGAATTTTTGCTGTAATCTTTATTTTTGTTAATATGGTAATATTGTCATTAAAATATTAACCAATTTACTTATACAATTAGACTTTTTCTCATTTGAAGTAGACATTCAACACAGAAATGTGCTTTATTGTTTCTGACAGAATGTTTTGAATCACCTGAAGTTAAGACACTTGGATGTTTTAGACATGCTTGATTGAAATTCAAATTTCCAACAGGTGGATTTTTAAGGTTTTAAGTGTTTGATTCTCAAAAGTATAAGATGAAGCAAATGATGGATAATAAGCTGATAAATAGTTAAATGCTTTTATTATCAAGTTTTATAGAATTTATGAGTTAAAATCCAACTAGAGATTAAATTTAGTAGGCCAGCGAGAGATGGAAAGTTCTGAATGATTCATTTAGTTGTTAATTTATCTGTTTTACTCTTTCATATGAAATACTCAAGTTCTCACAGTGTCACAAAAGGTATTCCCACAGGCTAAACAGAAACAGTTAAGCCTTCAAGGTGAAAAAGCATCATTTTTATAGTTATGGTGTCTACATTTCACATGCATAAGGGAAAGGTTTTTAGCAGTTCTTTTACTTCCTTTCCCCTCCTCTATGGGCCATTTTTATTTGTTCTCACAAACATCTGTTCTGCTCATATAAAACATGACTAAGTTAACAAAAATAGAGATGCTTTTGTATTGTCTAGATCCAAAATTGTGGGTGGACCAAACATATAATTTGACAAGAAAATCAAAACCAAAAGGCATGAAGTTCACATGGTCATACACAGAATATGTTGTAGCCTGCATTATAATAAAATATTGTGCATATTTATTTATTTACTTGTCAAGGATTGGAAAAAGCTTTAATCATGACCTACTGCATAAGTTGTAGTTCCAATCTACAGAGAGCAGGTTGATTTCCAGTAAATACATCTTGTAAAAATTAATAAAAGTGGAATTTAGAGTTAAGAAACAGAAAACTTAAAGAATAAGGAAATCTGCTACTTGAATTGTTGCTATGGCCTTAGCTACTTTCTATTTCACCCCAGTGATGGGAGTGGGGTGGGGCTCAGGGTCTGTAGCACTAGTGACAGCTTAGCTGAGAGATCCTGCCCTGATTCTTGGTCTCCCCAACACTAAGCACTCTAGATCTGAAAATGTCTGGAAGATAACACTAATGAAATGCGGAGGTAAAGAAGTGTGTGTAGGAATTTTGGTCCCATCAGTGGATCTTAACTATGGCTATACTTGAAAATTATATGGGAAGCTTCTTTTCCCTTACTATTATTGTTTTTACTGGCTCCATGGCTTCCTTGTAATATCCTTAACAGTTAAGTTTTAGTAGGTTTGGAGAGGGATCTGGGTATTTGTATTTTTATGAAGTTTCTTAAAAAATTATCATGTGTGTCTGAGGGTGGGTACCACTTGGTACTATTAACTGATGTGAGAATATAGTCTGTGATATGACTTTCTCTCTTTCTGACTTACACATATATACCTGAGTGTTTAGCTCAGTATTTGAACACATCAGCTCTTAATTCACTACTTGGAACTGTAATATTTACCACTAGAACAAGAATAAGAAGCCACAGATTCTTGGCTCCTTGGTCTCAGTATTGTTAATATCATTTGAGCAGAATCTCTAACTTGCCATGTCTAACAATAGTGTAGGTGGTGGTGGTGGTGGTAGATACTGCCAAATGAGCTGGGAATAAATTTACAAGTGCCAATATTTAGTGTTAAAAAATTAAGAAGTCCCATAAGTGTTGGTCTCAAGCCTTTGGAGCTCTTTCTGACATGCGCTGTCCTAGTCATTTCTCCAGTACCCCATCAGCCCCTCTTATTCCAACCAGGGAAAGGTTAAATTTGGCATCATAGGGGGCCTCCAGCGGAATTACCGGAGTGGCATGTAATTCCTGTGGTTGGTACCTATCTTTGATTGTTCGAAGTTATTTCCGAATGTAGCTTTGGATACGGGAGACTCTTAGAAAAGCAGAAGCTCTGCAGAGCAAAGATGGGAACTAAATAGGCCATTAAAATTTGGAACTTTCTTGACTAGAGGCTTTTCTTGTTTGTTTGAAATTGGGTAAAATACATTATTGAAAAAGTGAATCTTTGAATGCAAGAATTATGACAGTGAAGTTGTTTGTATATGTTCTCTGGCAAAAGAAATTGAAATAAATAATTAAAAAAACAGCAAACCAACTGATGGCACTAATTAAAAAAAAAACAAACTGAAATTCAGCTGAGTTTTTGCTTGATGCTGCTTAGATCCAGACTGTGATAACAGAGGAGCTAGAAATGTATGTTATCTGAAACATGCTTTTGATTTCATTACTAAAATCCAAACCATTTCTCCAGAGATGGTTTATTATAAACTTACATTTTGTAGCAAATTGATTCACTGTGTTTCAAGTGTTAATATTCTATTTGGACATTTAGAATTAGGTTCAGATTGGTGTTTTGTAAATCATTTTGAGATGGGATTAGATAACTGGATTGGAACTCCAAATCTTGATCAGCCACAGTCATTTCTGATGAGTCTTTGAGGAAGATATTAAGCATAGAGGATGCAGGAATGTACATGCTTGGTTTTGTGGCTAGCTTTTGGTCCCAAGTTCTGGTGAACTGGGCTGTAATCCTTGGCAATCCAAAGAATTTCCTTTTCTTTTTCTCCTGAGATGTATGGTTAGAGCAAGTTCTAAGTAGGCAAAGCCTTAACTTTTTTACCTGAATGCTCCCTAGGTTCCTCTTAGCCACACAGGGAAAGAGGAAGAAGGACAGTCCTCCCTTCTGAACAGGAAGACACTTGGTTTTGTCTCACTAAATCAGTAATGTGGCAGGAGGAATATCCCAGAGAAGATATGTTAAGAAAGAAAGTGGGAACTCAAAGTTACAAAAACAAAATGGAGAATAGCGTTTCCCAGAACCCCAGAAAAGTAATAGTTTCTCTCTGCTGAACTCCCTGAGCATTTTTTGAGCCAATAACTTTTTCCCCCTTTTTATTGAAACAATTAGTTGCTTGTATTTACATTGTATAATTCAATGAAGTTTTTTTTAATTTTTTTTTTTTGGTTTACAAAAATATACCAGTTTCAGTTATATAGCATGGTGATCAGAGATCCACATAACTCTCAAAGCAATTACCCCACTAAATCTAGTACACCACTTCCCCTTACATATTTATTCATTATTAACCATCTTCCCCATGCCACACTCCACATCTCCATGTCTATTTTGCAATTATTCATTTGTACCTCTTAATCCCTTTGCCTTTTTTTGCCATCCCCCCAAGCCCCCTCCCATCTAGTAGCCCTCAAAATATTCTCTGTATCTATGAGTTTATTTCTGCTTTTATTGTTGTTGTTTATTTTGTTCTTTAGATTTCACATGTATGTGAAATCATGTGATATTTGTCTTTCTCTATCTGACCCATTTCATTCATTGCAGTACCCTCTAGTTCTATCAAGACAATATCTTTTTCCATTCCCTTCTTTTTAGTCTGTGTGTCTTTTAATCTGAAGTGAGTCTCTTGTAGGCAGCATATGTAGAGGTCTTCTTTTCTTATCTATTCAACCACTCTATCTTTTGGTTAGAGCACTTAATTCTTTTCCATTTGAGGTACTTGTTAATAGGAATGTTGTTATTACCATTCTTTATTCCTTTTTTTGAAACACGTTTTTTCTTTTTAAAGAAGTGCCTTCAATGTTTCCTGTAACACTGGCTTGGTGTTGATAAATTCTTTTAGCTTATTTTTGTCTAGGAAGCTCTTTATCTGTCCTTGACTCTAAATGATCGCTTTACTGGATAAAGTATCCTTGGTTGCAAGTCCTGGGTTTTCATCACATAGAATATTTTGTTCTAAGCCCTTCTGTCCTGCATAGTTTCTTTTGAGAAATTAGCTGCCAGTCTTATGGGCACTCCCTTGTAAGTAACTAACTGTTTTTCTCTTGCTGCTTTTAAGGTTCTCTCTTTGTATTTAACCTTTGGCATTTTAATTATGATATGTCTTGGTGTGAGCTTCTTTAGGTTCATCTTTTTTGAGACTCTCTGAACTTCCTGGGGTTGTATATCTATTTCCTTCATCACATGAGGGAATTTTTCCAATATTATTTCTTCAAATAGCTCTTTGATGTCTTGTTTTCCTTCAGGTACCTCTATGACACAGATATTTTAACACTTAATAGTGTCCCATAGGCTCCTTAAATTATGATTATAGTCTTGCCTTCTTTTTTTCTTGCCATTCTGATTGAATGTCCTTGGCTTCCCCATGCTCTATATCGATCCTCTTCTTTATCTACTCTGTTTACTCCATCTAATATACTCTTCATCTCAGATGATGTGTTCTTCATTTCTGACTGGTTCCCTTTTATAATTTCCATTTCCATTTTTTTATCTCTTTGTTAAAGTTCTCACTCTATCCATCTACATTTCCCCTAAGTTCATGGAGCATCTTTATAAACAGTGTTTTGGATCTCTGTTCTATTCTCTCATGTGGTTTCTACTTCTTTGTCTTCTCATTTTTGCTGCCTTTCTATGTCTGTTTCTATGTACTAAGCAAAGCTCCTGTCTCCCAGTCTTATTAGTGTGGCTTTGTATAGTAGATATCCAGCAGCACAGTACTGACAGAGGTTCAGCTGCAGGCCAAGTTTAGCTCCAGTTGTACCTCTCTGGGGCCACCTGTTAAGATTCAGCAAGCAATCCACAGGTGCTGTGCTTATCGTTGCCTCAAGAAATCACACCAGAAACCGAGGCCATCTGCCACCAGTGTGAACCTTGGTGCTGCCCAGCAAGGAGCACATGACTTGCTGAGGACACACCTGGATGTGGCTTGGGTGGGGCCATAAGTTGGGGGAGGTGGGGTTTCAGGGAATCCTCTGGGCAGAGTGACCTCTGTTATCCAGTAAATTGTTGACATCTCAGCTATGGCAGTGCTGCCTATGTCTGCATGCTGGGATGGGGGAGGGCTCAACATAGGAACAATGGATACTGCCAGCACTTCTGTTTGGGAGAGATCCTTACTTCTGGCCCTCACTCCAACAACTCAGTGTTCCCCTGTAAGTTCCTGGTGCTCTCCGAGCAGCCGACCAGGTCCTGGTGCTCAGAGCAAGCAGGTCCATTACCGCAGAAGTCTGTTCACAGACATGGCTCCTTTAAAAGACATCTGCAACTGCTGGCTGCAGCTGCCATAACCTCTGTCTCACTCAGCCGCTTGGAACTGGGCAGCCTCGCATCTTCACCCCATCCTACCTGCTACCATTGTAAGTTGGTTAATTATTTCTCTCCCTAATTGTAGTCTTTTCATTCGTCTAGATCCTAAGTGATTTTCCTTGCTATTTGCTCCATGTTTTTTTTCAACTTTGATTTAGTCACAAAAGGGATGAACGACACCTCTATCATCTACACCATTTTTTGTTTCTCCCTACCAATAATTTTCTTGACCTTTGTTCTGACCCATCCTGGGAGAGGAGTAGAGAAAAACGTCTTGAGCTGGCTCTTAAGGGACAATACTAAGTCTCAGAGTGTTTTTACCTAGGAAGGAATATCATCACATACTTTACCAGACTGTCTTCTTTTCTCTCCCCACCTCCCACCCCTGCCCCTAGGGAATGTAATCTTAATTTTGGAAACTTTTAAACATTGTCTAATATGCCTAGATATAAAAAAAAATCAGTCTTTAGAAACTGAAAATTGATAGGATTAATTTTAGGTAATTTTCTTGAGAATTCCCTACTTGTTAAGCACACAAGTATTTTACTTGAAATTATTTTATTTATTATTCAAATGACCCTATGAAATAGGTATACTAGTATTGCTGAAATGCAGCATGGTATAGTGCTTAGAAGTGTTTTGGAGCCGATCTCCATGAGTTTGAATTTTGCCCATGTCATTTAGTAGACTAGCTGTGTGAGGTTGGGCATGTTCCTTAAACTTACTGTGTCTACTTTTCCCATCTGTGAAGTGAGAATAATAATAACAAGTGTTGTTGTGAGAATTGACATAGTTAATACCTAAAACTCTCAGAACAGTGCCTGGCATATAATAAACACAAAACAAAATTAGTTGTTATTATTTTCTTCATTTTTCAGATGAGGAAACAAGGTTGGGTAGGTAACATACTTTGTTTAGGGCCACATAGATGGCCAGTGAGAGAATTTGGTTTTACATGCAGCTTGTAAGAGGCCAAAGATGGGTAGGAGCACAGTTCTGACAGTTGTACTCACTGTGAAAAGGGTCAGAGACTTGCAGGTTAAGGAAAATGCACCAAGTATCCTCAGTATGTCTCCAGCTGTGATCTCCATCCTTTACCATGCTGCTCTCTGCACCCCAAGAAGCGAAGAGGTATGAATGGTGGGGAGCTCTGGCAGAATTCCCAAAGAGAAGAACATAGTAGAGATATGGTTTTTCTCTTGATTTTTTTTTTCCTGTGCGTTGGCTTTGGGCTGGCTGTATCCCTCTGGTATAGTAATTGCGGTGGATCAATAGGCTTGTTTAAAACCTGGCATGTGACATGTCAACTTTTGGAATACTGGTCTGTTGTTCTATAGCTGCAAGAATGTTGAAGGACTTGTGGCACTTCAGTGAAGATATAAACAAAGCAGAGAACAGACTCCCAAGGAGATGCAGCCTTCAAGTCTTATTCCAAGACTTGGGTCTTTGCTTTTCCCTTCTGAATGGGAAGAAATGTAGCCTCAGAGTCCCAGCCTTTGCAGTCACTGACTCCGACCCTTCTCTATATGCCTGAGATGGAGTAGGGCAGGGAGTTGTAGTATTTTCCCTTAGGATTAAAGATATTATTACTTTCCCTGGGCTCCCACAGCTCTTCTCTCTGTGCTTCAGATAAACTCCTGACTCACCTAGAGTTTAGAGAACTATAAGGGGTACAACAAATGTGTAGAGGGTCTTGAATTGCTTCATAGATTTCCTTGCAAAAACTTCTAATCTAGAATCCTTGTGAGGATACTGGTTTGCTCATTAGCATTGTAACTCCTCGTATTTTTTATTATTGGCCAATTTAGATAGATTGGTGCAAGGTTTGTTAGAGCTGGGGGATTACTTGCTTAATTGTCAAGAAGATACATAATGAAGTGGGGCCCTGTCTGAACTAGTGCCTATGAATGATTTATGCTGCCAGCAATTAATAAGTCATCTTTCATTTGTAAACTTCTACCTTTGAGGAGAATATGAATATGATCTATATAATCAAATTAGGAGCAAAGCCTTGGGGAAAAAAGTGGAAATGATTTTAAATTTGCCTTGCTGTGACAGCAAATGAGCACTTAGATTGAGGATCAGGCCTTACTTTCCCAAAGGTAGCTTTGGGTAAGATACTTAATGTTTGGCCTAAGTTGCTCATTTGTGAAAGGAGACACAAATGTCTACATTTTTTCTTCCTTTCCTGAGATACTGAGATTTAGTAGCAAATAAAACCAACATAATGTTTATTGAATGTCTACTGTCTAGGCTTCATATGAAATGGTAGAAAAATAGCATATGTTTATACCTTTCTGGGACTTAGTTTTGTCATCTGTAAAATGGGAGCATTGGATCCAACAAATAATTCTGTCAAGCTCTACATTTGGTGTAATTATATATAGACGCTCATTAAGCTTATATTAAATGTAGGCACTATGTGAAGAAGCACTATATATATCATCTTATTTAATCTTCACAGCTACACTGGGAAGGTGTATTACTTCTTTACCTGCATCTTAGAGCTGGGAAAATAAAACTTAGAAAGATTAATTTGCCCAGCCAGGGGAGCATGCCCCCGAGTTCAGCTATTATCCTATGCTTCTTGAGAGTCTGTCCTCTGTTGGGCTATTGTCTTTGCCTTATGGGAGGCATGTGATCTGTCTCCAGATAGCTATTTACCACTCTTCATTTTCCAAATTCTTTGTAAGCAACACCATTTCCACCAGCCAGTGATGGAGAACTCTCAAATTACTATCTGTATAATTAATCTAGATCAGGGTTTCTTAACTTCAGCACTATTGACATTTTGGTCTAGATAATTCTGTTTATGGAATAGGGAAGGGCTGTCCTATGCACTGTAGGATGTTTAAAACCATCCTTGGCCTCTACCTACTAGATGACAGTAGCAACCTCCCCAGCTGTGATAATTTAAAATGTTTCTGGAAATGTCCCTTGGGGGCAAAGTTGCCCTAGGTTGAGAAACACTAAGCTAAACCTTCACTGTGAATTGAGAATAACCCTTTGTGAGTGAGTGAGTGAGTGTGTGTGTGTGTGTGTGTGTGTGTGTGTGTTATGTGAAGCACATTGAACACTTAATAATGTTTACAGGGCCAACTGGCCAATGAATTTATAGTTGCAGGAACCTCCTGTTTTCATATTGTTAAATGATGATTGCATTACTTGGAACACACATACATTAGGGAATGGGGTGGATATACTGTCAGCTTTCTATGCTCTTTTATGGATTCTGCAGGTTAGCCTATGAGTTATTTCATACAGAAGTTGTATAGGTTAGTAGTAAGGGCACAGGCCTGGAGTTAGGTGACCTGGCTCCTGTACACAGCACTGCCACAACTCGACAAAGCATTTAGCCTTTGGGGGCATTAGTTTCATTATTTGCCAAATGAGAAAATTGGGCCAGATGATCTCCAAGGTCCTTTCTTGCTTTAATAACTAATGATTTTATGTCCAAATACTGAATAATTTATATGGCAAATTAATTCTTTCTGAGAATATTGTGTCTTATGACAATGTGGCTGCTTATTCAATCATAATAAGGCAATAATGCCACCCCTTCCCAGTTCATTCCTGGATTTTTGATATCCTTTCCATATGTAAATCTTAAATATGACTCATTAGAGCCTGGTTGTCAGTCTTGGAGAGCTCTACCTTAAAGGAATTAGGGAAATTTCCAGTTGAGCTATGTCTGGCTCATGGAATGAAGGAATTTTACCTCCAGACAGGTTTGTGCTTGTGCTTCACATTTGTATCCAGCAAGACCCCCAGTTGCGTGGGAAAAAAGCCCAATACATTGGCCTTCCCTACCACTATTCAGGTAGGGATGTTCTGCTTTTTCTTATTTCCCTCCCCCACAAAGACATAAAGAAGCAAGCAGGAAGAGTAGGCAAACACTACAGGGATTCTGTCATATGGCCCCAGAGTTACCCTGGTTGGAGAATCCAATAAAAAAATGGTTTATGTGACAGAAAGGTACATCGTGGCAACAACACTATAACATGAATATTTCCTAGAGTTATACAACGCAGAGGTCCAGTTGAAATCCTGTGTTTCTATACAGCTCAGGTGTCTGTGGCAGTGGTGGGGTGCCTTAAGTGTGGGGGATCAGCAACTCTGCTTGTGTTCAATTCGGGAAGAAAAATCATTACAGAGGATACTGTTGGATAGACTAGTGCACACTTTGCCAGAAACCTCGTAGTTGCTCTTAAAGGGTATCTCAAGCTCATAGTGTCCCAAAGTTAACTGCCCATGGGCTTCCATTTCTACTGGTCCTTCTGTGCACTTTAACTTAATAAATAACACCATCAATTTCCCACCTGCTTAAGCCAGAAAACTGGGTGAATTCCTCGATTTTTCTCTTTTTTCTGTTCTCAACATAAAATATAAAAACAAAGTCCTATCATCCTTTCCTGCTTATTTCTCTCAAATTGGCTCACTTCTGTCCTTCCCTACTGTTGATAGATACATAGTCCAGGCCACCATTACCACTTGCCTGGGCTGCTTCTATCATGTCCTAAAAGGTCTTCTAACCAACAGTTTTCCCCTCTCTAATCTACACTCTATACTTAGATCGCAGTGGTTTTTCCTGACTCCAAGATGATCATGACAGTCTCATGCTTAAAATAGTGTAGCGTCTTCATTGCCCTCAGGCCTCCTTTAATGATTTTTAAGACTTATCATGACTTGGCCTTGCTTAAACCTCTAATGTTATCTCTAATCCCTTTCTACTCTGTGCTTTAGCCATGCTGAAATAATTTCAGTTCCTCTATGACATCGTGTTCCCTCTTATTTCCAGGCCTTTTCACCCTGCCTCAGAGGCAAGAAACAAACATTAGCAGCTTGTAAACAGGCTATTTATCATTTGGAAATTTCTGGCTGAGAACATGGAAAAACTCGTGGTTTAATTTCCAAAATTCATACCATAGGGCCTTTTCTTACTATTATCTTTTTCTCTCTCTAGTCTAGCCTTATAAAAACAAAGGTATGACTAGTGGGATGGAGTAGGAGGGGGGAAGTAGACGGGGTAAAGGGTGTCAAATATAGGGAGACAGGGGGAGGGTGAAGTAGGTAAAGGGGATCAAATATATGATAACCGAAGGAAACTGGACTTTGGGTGGTGAACACACAATAGAATGTACAGATGTCATATGATAATGTACACCTGAAAAGTATATGATTGTATTAACCAATGTTACCCCAATAAACTTAATTTAAAAAAAAACAAAGGTATGCCTTTGTGAAGGTGGAATTTTACTTTTCCTGGTGCTTATACTGGTGGGAAATGGGTTGTAAAGTTGTCAAGTGTGTGAAAATTAAAAACAAGGGTAAAGTTAGAGAATAAAGAACAAGTACTAGGAATGTGGAAGATAAAAGGACAAAGGTGTAGGTAGAAAACTTCCTCTTTAATGAGTGTTTAAAAAGAGGGATTACATCATATATTACTACGATTGGAAAGAATTCTCTGATTGATGAGGAAAGTGAATTTCAGAGAGGTTAACTATTCTAGTCATACCATAGCAAAGTAGTGGTGAAATCAGAGGATCACCGTGGCCCTCTGATATCTTTGCCAGTGGAGTGAATTAACATGATATATGCCAGAGAGTGCTATGGATGTGTAATCTAGGAGTGATGGCTTCTTATCATAGGGATCAGTAGCAGCACAGATGCATCAAGACTGAGTTTCATCTACCTCCTGTTGCTGAAGGACTGTGCATCATTGGAGAGAGGATATGTCCCCCTATCAGGCTGATTTAGTACCTAATGCTAGTAGCAGGTGTGGGAGGTAATTAAAGTACACTTTTGAGATGGATGGTTAAGGTGGCCAGGGTAAAAAGTAGGGGAAGTAATTGCAACATGACCATCAATTTCTTTACTTGGTGTTAGAGATGACTTTGACATAAAGAACTCATGCTTTTTCACTGGAATTGAAAAAATAAATCATGCATTAATAAGCTTAAGGCTCCCTCCAGAAGCCTGGTGATGAAGTGAGAAATAACCATTATTGGACTGCTTTAAACTCATGACTGGTAAGTAGATTTAGAATCAAGTTCTGGAAAATGACTTCTTGACAAGTAAATCACATCTGCCTTCATTGTTTGGTTGGGGTATCCTGCAAGAACCCCCCAATATCCAACCTACCTCCATCCCCTCCCCCATTTGGGTGGTTTCAGAGAGATTAACACCAACTCCATGCACAGCCCTAGTGGCTGAATATTTCCAGGCCAAAATTCTAAGGTCTCTTGTGCAAACCCTGCAGTATACCAGACAAGAGAAGGAATTCTAATGTAAGTCTCAATATTTTGGTATACTGGCCAAGTCAGAGAAGAAACCTGTAAAATTCAAGTGCAACAAACTTAAAGGTTTAAATCATTAACAATTTAGATAAAAAAATTATTGGTAATTACAAGTGTCCCTTTGGGTCCTCCATGCAGCAGACACAGAAACAACATTGGATATGCAGATTTACTGAAGGGGATAACTCTTAAGGTTAGAGAGGACAGGAGGCAGGAGCAGGCAGCAGAGAGCTTTCAGAACACAATATCGATTTGACACCTGTGAAAGGAGAGAGGGAAGGAAGGGGATTGGGTAGGAAGGACTTTAGTCTGATGTGAAGCCCTGAGGAACTTGTGGTCAACAGAGCAAAGATTTCCTGCTAACAGAATCTTGTGTTGGTCAGAAATGGTCTGTCTCTAGTACCCTGCTGTGCTTAGTCACTGGCTGGGAGGAGCCTATAGCAAGTGAGACCTTAGTGTGAACGTTACAGTCAATTCAAAGATGTGGCTGCTGGAGGCTGTTGGTCAACTATACTCTTCATGAAGGCTGTCATGAAAGGAGATCTAAGGGCTGCACCCCCATGGCCACCCATAATGCAGAAGACATTTAGAGATAGCTATTGTACACGCTTTAGGAAATACTATCAATTAAAATCTAAGTCTGTAAAACTCTGTTAAGTCATATAGTGTGAAGAGAGAGGCAAACTTTTTTTTTTAAGAACCACTTTAAAAATTGTATATTATAGATTAGCATTAATAGGAAATTCATCAGGAAACAAGAGTGTGCTCTCAATTATGGGCTGCTATTAATAGAAAACATGTTTTTAATCTAGTAGATTTGGAGATTCACTCAATATATCCTCATTCTCTTATTAGTTGGGTCTCTTGTTACAAAAACCATTTGTTTTTAAATGCTAGCCTAGGCTGTGGGTGTAATCTTTGTGAATATGGTAATTTTATTGACGTCAATATGTACCATTATTTGACTAGGAACATGAAAGAAAGTGAGAATGTCAATTTGGGGTAAGTGAAATAAGAGAAGAGAATAAGAATTTGTGATTATCATCATTAATAGCATAAAGGTTATTATCCCCGTCTCTAAAAACTGATGTCTTCATAAAAGTGAAGTAATTCTTAAAGATGCAGAAACAGTCAATGCACAAGGTACTTGAAGACTTAATAATTGTTGTTACCGGATTTCAACTTTTTATCAGTATAAATGAAACTTCGTTTTCTGCTTGATTACATGCTTGTGAGGAAGGTTAATCCATACCTTTTCCCATGACCATAAGTCATACCTTTAATAAGCTGAAAGCAATGGAGCAAGAGCCCTGGGATGAAATCAGTAAGAAAACATAGCTTTAATTCCTGATTTTGCCTCACTCTACCCACAGTTCTCTTTTGTTAAAGTGGAGGTGATAAAAGCTGCTTCACGTGATTGTTCTGAAGACTGGGTGCAGTAATATTTGTGAATGTCATGGCACCAGGTGGGCATACAATAAAAGGTCTTTTTTTTAGCAGATAAACAAAAATGTTAGCCCCAATCTTCAGATATTCTTTCTCCCACTGTGCCATTTTCCTCTTTTCCATTACTTAGTGGAGAGGGTCAGGTTGTTCATAAAGGCATGCAGACCTGTGTCTAGGATGCTCAGGTGGCAAAATGGAGATGATAAATACTCTGAAGGAAGCCACAGAGGGGAAGTTGGGGAGTTCCAACTTTGTGTGTGTTGGAAAGATAATTATTATTCATATATATAACCAGTAGTGTCCTTGCAGACTCACTAGTTTGCTAACTATGCTGATTTGTGAGGGAGAAAAGAAGACAAACTCTTTTTAAAGGACTGGGCTAAGACATCCATTTGAATTTCAAGCTTGTACAATTTGTCTTGTTTCTCATTGGAGAAACATCTAGGATTCCTTTTGCAGTCGACTTCAAGATCCTAACTTGGAGTGAGAAATGCTTTTTGGTAGTATTTCTGCCTCTTCCAACACCGGGTCATAACTGTAGGTGAGAAAGATAGCATCTTGGAAGGTTTCAATAAAAATGGCACAACATTAACTCAGGTTTATTTATATTTTCCTTAGTATCACAAGTAAGTCAGTACAGTGAGAGAAGAAAAATAAAATGTAGGCCAGTATTTTTGTAGTTTATTATTATTTTTTATATTTGATAGTACTCTAACAGGGAAACATTTTTACTCTGCAAATATTCCTCTTTTAGGTTATATATTATTTCAGAAAATTAAATTGAATATTCTGTTTATGAATAGCAGTTTAATTAGAGTAGTTCCAAAAATAAGAACCAAATTGTTAGGAAATTTGAGTTTTGCTTCCCATGAAAGCATTCATTTTGTATTTGGAACAAGTCTCTAACTATACAATGAAGTATTAATTATTACAAATCTATAATCATTTTTCTTTCTTAGTTAATGATATGAGAATATGCTTACGTAATTTATTTCTGAGTTCTTTAGTGTACTAGAAGTTACATTGATTTGAGCTATATTGCATTTCTTTTTCATAGAAGGAGGGAAAAGCATAGGGGAAATAAATCACAAAATTTGTATTTATAAAAATCAACTTTTAGTTTTGGATTTGTGTCAGTTAATGACTTCTTTTCTTCCACTTTCCATATAATGCTTCAAAATCTCAGTATTTTGGTTTCTGTTTTTTTTTTTTTAATTTATTATTATTATCTGCTAATAAAGTACTTTTAGAGATGGAAACGATTGCCTCAGAGGTGATACATTTCCTTTTACAAGGGCATTAAATAGCAGAGATTTTGTAGGGTGGTTGGATTAAGTGAAACCTGACCCCCTTCTTCTCTCATTGCCTATCATTATATAAAACTTACTTCAGATCATCAGATTATACCTCACATTTTACTCTTAGCCCTCTCGAGTTAACTATATCTCCATCTTTCTAAACCTTTCTTTTAATTAAGCCTAACAAGCATTTGTTAAATACTTGTTATGTATAAGACTATTATAGTCACTCTGGAAGAATCAAATTAACTATAATTTATAACTTTGTATATTTTAAATTTTTCCAAGTGTTTTACAATTAAAATTAGCACAAAAGCATTAAGCATTATTTGCCAGAAAAAAAAGAAAAAGAAAAAAAAAGTGAATAAAGTGAGTAGTATACAGCTCCTGACGTCCAAGAGCTTACAATGAAAGAGAGATGGAGTGATGAATATTTAAGAATGCTTTCCGAAAGTCCATGAGTTTTGGTCATTTCAATCACTCCAGCATCTCTCTAGCAATTCTGTATGTTACACAAATCTTATGCATATATTTCATGCATGGTTTAGGAATAATTAATACATTAAAATGATATGTTGAATAGCTAAATTAATTCATTAAAATGACTTTTATTCTTTACACAGGATAATAAGTTTATATATTAAAAACAAATATTTATTTACTACTATGTACTAATCACTGTAAGAATGAATAATTTTTTTAAAGCACAAGTTTCAGGTTATAGGACATCAGATAAGTAGTCATCCCAATCTCCTACATTTCGTATATGATGTAGCTGTTTCAAAGCCTTTCTCACAGCCTTGAGAAAGTAAGGTATTGTTGAGATCATCTGGACTCAATATGTGACTGAATCCAGTTAAGGTCTCTATATAAACATAAGATTCTGGTGGGTAGTTACGGAGATCTACCCATCCTGTAGGTTACCCAGATAAGCCTTCTGTGTAAGTCCCCTTGCTTATAAAACCTGCCATGTACCAATCTGGAGTGACCTGTCTCTTTCTTCAGTCTCTCCTTGCCCTTCATGTATAAGAGCCAGTTTCAGATTTCACCCAGGAAACCTCTGGGGTTTTGAACCAACAAAAGTGACAATATAACAATATGAAGAGAGGGGCATGGAACAGGTTATAGAAAAAGGGGAGAAAGAGCTCTTGAAACATCAAGATATGATGTTCACATCTCTTTTCTACATTTAAAGAAATTAGTTGGCATTAGTTTTTAAGAGCTTAATCTTTTCTTCTGAAGAACTGAAGTGGATTCCCTTATGATTGCATATTTTATTATTAGAACCCTTTTTAGCCTTGAGATTTTCCTTTTATCGAGTATATATTTTGTTTTGGACAAATGAAAATCAGTGACTCATTTTGCACATGGTTGGGGACAGGATGGTAGGCACATCTGGGCAGGGTAGTAGGAGTTGGAGTATGAATGAGTTCTGTGAAGAATCGGAGTGCAATAGAATATGTTAACTAATGCTGTATTCTGACTGTACCTCATCAACTTCCAGCCAATCTGTCGCTAATGGGTTTGGTGGTTAATCTTCTACTTTCTACAATAAAGATGCTTGAAGAACACATGGCCCCTATTGATAGTTGTTTATGTCTGAGAAGACGAAGATCTCCCTTTAAATACCCAAGCACCATGGAAGGGCATGTAGAAAGTTAGGAAATAATTCCAAGTTTATTAAATCTTATAAATTTAAAGCATTGGACTTAAAAAAAATTGCTTGAATTGAAAAATTTGGGAAAGGAAAATAATTTAAGTTTAATAAGATGTGTTAAGAAACTATCAAGTGTAAGACACTGAGGGAAAAAGGGAAGTATCTGTCATAATAATTCTCTAGCATTTTGCAATTACAACACATTACTGATTGTCTACAGTGGAGCTATCTTCCCCCCACTTTCTTAAAATAACTTGACCTGCATGTTAATTTTTAACCTAAAAGTGGGTAAAAATTAGCTTTATTTTTATAACTTTTAAAATCCTTCCGTCTCAGATGAAATTAAGGTAAAGAGCATTAAATTAGGTGTTAATAGTATATTTTGGATAATTTCGTAGATCAGTATGTGAAGGAAATGACTAATAGATGAACCCCAATCTCTTAAAGGGGATTCTGGCTTGGCTAGAGTCTTAGTTCATTTGGGCTCTTATAGTAAATTATCACAGACTGGGTGGTTTATAAACAACAGAAATGTATTTCTCACAGTTCTGGAGGCTGGAAAGTCTAAGATCAAGACACTAACAGATTTTCTCTGTGGTGAAGCCTGGCTTTCTGGTTCATAGATGGTGCCTTCTCACTGGCTTCTCACTTGGTGAAAGGGAGAAGCTACCTCTCGGGGGTCTCTTCTGTAAGGCACCAATCCCAATGGTGAGGGCTCTGTCCCATAACCTAATCACCTCATAAAGGCTCCACCTTCTAATACCATCACCCTGGAGTCAGGATTTCAATGTAATGAATTGGAGGAGGGGAGGCAAGTATTGGGCACAAACATTCAGACCATAGCAGAGTATTTGCTCTCTTCTCCTACCACGTTCTTCAGGAAAAGACTTGCCTCGACAGATTAGACCTTCTGATTTGTTTTTGTTACTGAATTGGGTCAAAAGCAGTGAATGAGAAGAACCTTTTGGAAATTTCTTGCAAAATTGGTTTGGGGAAGAGTAGAAGAATAAGATGAGGGAGAAGCAGAGGTGTTTGTGAGACATGGGTGGGCAAGGAAAGGGAGAAGTTTTAGAAAGTGTAAGTCTGATCAATGTATATCTACAATTTTTTTGAGAAATTATAAGTAAAAATTTTTTAAAATTTTATTTTATTAGTTTCAATATACAGTACATTGGCTAGACATTTATATAGTTTATAAAACAATCCCCCTAATTGCTCTTTCTCTTCTCTGGCTCTCTACCTAGCCATTACATTAATGTTTTTTATTAGTTTTTTTTTTGTTGTTGTTCCTTAGATTCTGCATGTAAGTGAAATTATATGGTATTTATCTTTCTCTGTCTTATTTCACTCAGCATAATAACCTCTAGGTCCATCCATGTAGGTCCATCTATGTCATTGTGAATGGAAGGATTTCATTTTTTAAAATAAATTTATTATTTAAATTAGTTTCAAGTATACACTACATTAGTTAGACATCTATAATGTTCATAAAACGATTCCCCCAATTGCTCCCTCCCTCCTTTGGCTCTCCACCTAGCCATCATATTAATGCTAATTACATTCCCTCTTCCATGCTCCCTGTGCCCAATATCAGCTACTAATTCGTACTTCTTTAACCCTTCACCTATTCTCCTAGCCTTCCAACCCCCCTCCCCTCTGTCCGTCACCAAATTGTCCACTATATTTGTGAGTCTGTTTTTGATTGGTTTGTTTTTTTTGTTCCTTAGATACCGCATATAAGTGAAATCATATATAATCTATCTTTCTCTGTCTGACTTATTTCACTCAGCATAATAACCTCTAGGTCCATCCTTGTTGTTGCAAGTGATAGGATTTCATTTTTTTTAATGGCTGAGTAATATTCCATTGTATATATGAACCATAATTTCTTTATCCAATAGTCTGTTGATGGGCATTTAGGTTGCTTACATATCTTGGCTATTGTGAAATGTGCTGCCATGAATATTGGAGTGCATAGGTCTTTATGAATTATTGTTTTGGTTTTCTTTGTATAAATACTCAGAAGTGCAATTGCTGGATCAAAAGGTATATCCATTTTTAATTTTTTTGAGGAAACTCCATACTGTTTTCCATAGTGGTTCCATACCAATTTGCAATCCCACCAACAATGTATGAGGGTTCCCTTTTCTCCATATCCTCACCAACATTTGCTATTTTTTGATTTACTGATGATAGCCATTCTGGTAGGTATGAGGTGATGTCTCATTGTGGTTTTAATTTGCATTTCTCTGCTGATTAGTGACCTTGAGCATCCTTTCATATGTCTGTTAGCCATCTGTATTTCCTCTTTGGAGAAGTATCTGTTCAGGTCTTCTGCCCATTTTTTAATTGGACTGTTTTTTTGTTGTTGTTGTTGTTGAGTTGTATAAGTTCTTTATAAATTTTGGATATTAACCCCTTATCAGATGTATCATTAGCAAATATCTTCTCCCAAACAGTCGGTTGTCTTTTTGTTTTGTTAATGGTTTCCTTTGCTGTACAAAAACTTTTTCATTTGATGTAGTCCCATTTGTTTATTTTTTCTTTTGTTCCTCCTGCCCAAGGAGATATATCTGAAAAGAAATTCCTGTTAGTAATATCAGAGAGTTTACTACTGATGTTTTCTTCTAAAAGTTTTATTGTTTTGGGTCTTATATTTTAATCTTTAATCTATTTTGAGTCTATTCTTGTATACAGTGTAAGAAGATGGTCCAGCTTCTTTTTTTGGTTTTGTTTTTTTTGCATGTATCTGCCCAATTTTCCCAACACGGTTTATTGGAGAGACTGTGTTTACACAATTGTATATTCTTCCTTCTTTTATCATATATTAAGTAAGCATATAGGCATGGATTTATTTCTGGGCTCTCTATTCTGTTCCATTGATCAATGTATCTGTTTTTATGCCAGTACCATGCTGCTTTGATTACTGTAGCCTTGTAGTATAGTTTGATACCAGGTAGTGTGATACCTCCAACTTTGTTCTTCTTTCTCAAGATTGCCCTGGCTAATCAGGGTTTTCTATGGCTCTATATAAATTTTAGGATTGTTTGTTTTAGCTCTCTGAAAAATGCTATTGGTATTTTGATAGGGTTTGCATTGTATCTATAGATTGCTTTGGGTAATATGGCCATTTTAACAATGTTGATTTTTTCTACCCATGAACAGGGTATATGCTTCCATGCATTTGTATCTTCTTCAATTTCTTTTTTCAATGACATGATTTTCTGAAAACAGGTCTTCTACCTTCTTGGTTAATTTGATTCCCAGGTATTTTATAGTTTTCGATGCAATTGTAAATTGGATTGTTTTCTTAATTTCTCTTTCTGAAAGTTCACCATTGGTGTATAAAAATGCCACTGACTTCTGAATATTTATTTTGTAACCTGCTACTTTACTGAATTCATTGATCAGCTCTAACAGTTTTTTTTTTGGTGGAATCTTTAGGATTCTCTATATAAAGTATCATGTCATTGGCAAATAAAGAGTTTTACTTCTTTCTTTTCAATTTGGATGCCTTTTATTTCTCTTTCTTGTTTTATTACTGTGGCTAAGACTTCCAATACAGTGTTGAAGAGGAGTGGTGAAAGTGGGCATCCTTGTCTTATTCCTGATCTTAAGGAAAATGCTTTTAGCTTTTCCCCATTAAGTATGATGTTAGCTGTAGGTTTGTCATATATGGTCTTTATTGTATTGAGGTATGTTCCCTCTATTCCCACTTTGTTGGGAGTTTTTATTATAAATGGATGCTGGATTTTGTCAAATGCTTTTTCTGCATCTATTGATATGATCATATGGTTTTTATCTTCCAATTTGTTAATGTAGTGTATCACATTAATTGGTTTGTGGATATTGAACCAAACTTGCATCCCGGGAATAAATCCAACTTGATCATGGTGTATAATATTTTTAATGTATTACTGAATTCGATTTGCTAATATTTTATTGAGGATTTTGCATCAATGTTCATAAGAGATATCGGCCTATAGTTTTCTTTTTTTGTAATGTCTTTGCCTGGTTTTGGAATCAAGGTAATGGTGGTCTCATAAAAGGAGTTAGGGAGCCTTCCCTCTTCTTGAATTTTTTGAAATAGTTTGAGAAAAATAGGTGATAATTTTTCTTTGAATGTTTGGTAAAATTCTCCTATGAAGCCCTCTGGTCCAGGGCTTTTGCTTTTTTGGGAGGTTTTTGATTACTGATTCTATTTCATTGGTAGTAATCAGTTGGTTCAGATTTTCTGTTTCTTCTTGACTCAGTCTTGGAAGATTGTATGTTTCTAGGAATGTGTCCATTTCTTCCAGATTGTCCAATTTGTTGGTGTATAATTGCTTGTAGTATCTTCTTATGCCTGTAAGTCTCTGAAACTGGAAAAGCCTCTGGGTGATATACATGTTGGGTGGTGCAGGGACCCCGGGAGTCTCCTGGATCTATTGAACAAATTTCCCCCTGGCACTGCAGTGTCAGTTTACATGCTAGTGCTGTCTCTGTGCCTCCCTGTACAAGTTTCCAGTCACAGCAAGGTCAGCTGCTGCCCACTTCGGGCCTGAATGCACCACCCCAGGGTAGGGGCAGCTGCCTTTCAACGTGTGGCGGGTACTTTGTGTATTGAATGGGGCAGAAGCTCAGGGAGTCAAGGGCCATCAGGCCAATAACCTCAGTTTTCTGCAAATTTTGTGTCTGCACATTCCTGCAGTAGTCACAGATTACATGGAGGCAAGCTACTGTCTGGGGCAGTCCCACAGACTGCTGCAATCCCCTCAAGAGATATTACAGCTCGTATAGGCAGCAGTGGTCTGCCCACAACTGTTTTCCCTTAAATGCTCTCACTGCAATAGCCAAGGTCTGTTGCCTGTGCAGAATGAGCAACCTCAGAGCCAAACAGGGCAGGGGAGGCTGCCTGTCAATGGTCTGCAGGCACTTTGTGGCTTGAGTGAAGTGGGATCTCAGGGACACAAGGGCCATCGGGACTATACAGCCTCAGTTTTGCTGCAAGTTCTGTGCCTGGACATTTCCGCTGTCGTTACAAATCATGGTGAGACCAGCTGCTGTCTGGGGCGGTCCCACAGACCCCCGTACTCCCTGGACGCAATATTGTAACTCTTGCAGGCAGCAGAGGTCTGCCTGCAGCTGATTTCCGTACAATGCTCACCCTGTGCTAGCCAAAGTTTGTTGCCTGAGAGGACTGGGAGACCTGGTGGGGAGGGGCAGGGCAGTGGCTGTTCACGTCAATGGGCCACCTGGGGCAATTTGTGGGTGGGGCGAGGTCTCAGGGAGACAATGGCCATTAGATCAATACAGGCTCAGTCTTGATGCAATTTAGGTAACTGTTGGCGCATTCCCACAGAAGTCCCAAATCCCAGCAAAACCAACTGCTATCTGGGACTGGCCCACAGATCCCCGAAATCCACTCAAATTCTTGTTGGCAGTAGTGATCTGCCTGAAACTGTCTCCAAAATGCTCACTCACAGCGCTGGCTTCCAGCTGTGAATGTTTGGCTCTAAATTGGCATAGGGCGTGGGAGCCATTCAGCAAGGAAAGCCCCAGACGATCTGCAGGTTGGGTGGGGCAGGGTTATCCCCTCAGGCCAGCGCTTCCTAATGGCCCTGGGGGAGGAGTCTGCACAGTCACACAGGTTAGGTCTGTAGATTGCCCTGTAGCTGGGCCAGACTAAAGCACAACGGCGGCGGCTCCCAGTCCACCCTTCATTCTGGCACCAGGTTATGCAGACTTTCTCAGCATGAATCCCACGCGAGCCTCTGACCCACCGCCAGTGTCCTGGGTGAGTGTCCGCAGGTCAGAAAGCCTGTGAGCGGGCCTTTCAAAGGGACATCTAGGGTTTTAGTCCCCTTTCTCATCTAGATGGCCAGAATCCCCTCTGTTTCTGTTTTTTACAGTCAGAATTTTTGGGAACTCCTCTTCCCTGGGCTGGGACCCTGGGCTGGGGAGCCCCCAAATGAGGCCAGAACTCCCCTCTCCTTCAGGGAAGCCTATGCAGCCTCACTCTCCCTCCCGGTGATCCTCCACCACCCGTGGGTGCGGATCCAGCCTGATTCAGTACTTTGGCCCTCCTACTGCTTGGATGTGGCTTCTCTATATTATCAGGTGTAGGTGTTATGATCAGCTGGACTTCAGGTGATTCTCCATGTTGATTATTTTATAATTTGGTTGCAATTTTATTGTAGGCCTGGGAAGAAGTGAATCCTGTTTTTACCTAGTTTGCCATCTTTCCCTCCTCCCGAATATGAAAAATATTTTGTAAATTTCTACTCTTGTGAATTTTATGGATAAAATGTATGGTATTTCTGAAAATATAACATTTTCATATTTTCCTTTCAAGCCCAGATAAACTTTTTCAACTCTTGTTCAAAGCTCTTGAATTTTTGATTCTTCACTAGCTGACCTCCATGATCCTTTTCAGCCCTCATGTTCTTTCTATATGTACTTGCCTCTTACCCCCCTGAGCTTAGTGGAATCAGAGCAACCCACTTTATAATCTGGTTCTACCCTCCTCATTGAGAATGTATTTTCCATTTTCTTGAGAGGGGAATTAGCCTTGTGGGGAAAGTGACCGAAAAAGGCTTTTAAAACACTTGCTCCTTTAAAATTGCTCAGAAAAGTTCCAATTTTGTGACTCTTGGCTTTCCATCAAAGTACTCCAGCAGAGAACTATACATAGGGAGTACTCAGTGAGAATAGCTGATAATTTGCCGTCATCCTTCAAATATGCCTTGCTATTGAGGCAGAAAGATTTGCCAGTCTATTAAATGGAATTCTCAAATGAGGCAACAAGAGCTGTTCAGTGGCTTTGGTTAACCTAGCAGTTTGCTACAAAAGCATTCACATAACCTAAGGCCTAATTGGAGAATATAGCCTGTTGAATAAAAATATGATTAGATATGCTTGTTTTGCAGTAATCTTTACCTTTTAGGTCAGCAATCCCTTTGTCCAAGGATAGAAGCTTCAGCCTCTATTTTCCAAAATTTACGCATGCATGTAATACAAAATTATAATTTTCTAAAGCTTGTAGACCACAGATAAAAAGTCTCTGGTTACCTTCAGGGGTGTCTGAAGAACATTCATCATCTTCTGAAATTTCAATGTTTTTAAATAGAAGGTAGCTGTGTTTATATATTGGCTTCTTATGTGTATAACTGACTGTAGCACAAGATCAAGGGAAATAATATTTTGCCTTTTTTTTAATTGAAAAAAATGAAAGCTATGGCAAACTTGCATTGTGTTGTGAAGGGACTACTTTCATCTTAAACCATGAATTTTTTTTTCTTGTAGGAGTTCCCTGGGAAAATCTGAAATAGAAACAAAGTGTACATTTGTGTATATTTTCTGGTCTGGCAAATTTGTTATGGAACCTAAGTCATCTATCACCATGTCACAGAGTCAATAAAACCCTTCCCTTTAGTCTTGCCAGAAGGTTTTTTGTGTGATTCTCAGAGTAAAAGATTAATTGGACCTAGGATAGCTAATGTTATAGATCACATGGTGACTCAGAGCTTTTTTTGACATGTATTTCTTCCTTCTAACTCAACATTAACTTTTTCCTAGTCAGATCATGTGGATTCTTCTTAATTCCCCATTGTTTGTTTTCTCCAGTACATCACAGACAGCTGATCACACGCTGTATTTCTTATTTCTTAGAGACTTTATGTGGCAGGGCTTCTCAACCATGGCTGCCCATTGGAATCACCTGGGGAGCTTTCCAAACTCTTAATTCTTGGATGAATTTCATCTCCAGAGATCCTGATTAATTGGTCTAAGGTGTGATCTCCTTAGTGGGATTTTTTAGTTCAGTATTTTCTTAAACAGCTCTATTGAGGTCTAATTGACATATAAGAAACAGTGTATAATTAAAGCATAAATTTGAGAAGTATGACATATCTAGCTGCACATGAAGTCATTACCATAGACAAGATGGTGAACATACACATCATTAACAAAAGTTTGTTCATGTGCTTTTGTCCCTTCTCCCTTCCTCTTACTCCACTCCTCTCTACTTCCTCCCCGAGCAACCACTGACCTTTCTACCACAATAAATTAGTTGTATTTTATAGATTTTTATACAAATGAGATAATATGATTTGTATTCTTTATTGTCTGGCTGTGTTCATTCAGCATAATTATTTTTAGATTTATTTATATTTTTTTGTTGCATGTATCAATTCATTTCTTTTTATTTCAAATTAATGTCTCATTGCATGGAAGGGGAGGTGTATATCATTACTAATAGGTGGGAGTGGAAGTACAGGCCCCCTAAAGACCTTCAGTGATTCTGCGTGGAGAGGAGGTCTTGTTACCACCGAGTAGGGATACAGTCTTTGCTCTACAAAGCTGGAATTGAGTGGTTATTATCTAAAAGTTTTGTGTCTTATTAGGCTGCCCTTTCTTGGCTAGGGAGAGCAGACTTTCGTGGCGGGGAGGGGGCTGTTTTTTTCTGTGCCCATTGGCATTTGCTACTTGTCAGCCTCTTAAACTGTAGATCTGGGATACTAAGACAAATTGAAAAACCAGGAGACCATAGGTTGTTCCTCAGATCTTGAGATCCTTAGCCAGTCTGCCTTCTCTCCATTTTCAAGTCTTCTTATGTTTATGTATAAAATGTACAGGGATTTTAGTTGTGCTGAGTGGGAAGAACACGAAAAAGTGCATCTACTCTCTTTTGCCAGAAGCGGAAGTAATCCATATGCAACTGGGGGGGGGGG
>CM053501.1:70534352-70597228 GCA_028627145.1 Eidolon dupreanum
GGCTCCACCTGGGGCGCGAACCCAGGACTTTATGCGTGCAAAGCAGACATGCTAACCACTACACTATGCACCACTCCCTTCCCCTGATATGCAACTTTTTGATTAGGAAATTTTTGTGATAGAAAGTCGAAAGATAAACTCAGTCATCCTTCTCTGAACAAACTGGAAAAGATAGACTGAAAGCTTGTGTTATCCCTGGCATAGGGAATAAAGAGTTCCACTGCAAACCCTCATCCCTTAACACAGTGAACATTTGTCCGACTGCCCATGATACACAGGAATAGTACCTACCCTTTACTTACACGGCTACCTTTTCACCCTACTGCACTGGCCATGAGGTAGGTACTGGAATTAGAACTATGATTTAAAAAAAAGTCTGTATCCTTTTACCAAGCTCTCCCTATTTCCCCCATCCTGGCCCCTGGCAAACCACTTTTTGAAATTGTTTTCTACTCTCTGAGATTATTTTTATTTTCCCATTAAAAGCAATTGAACTTCAGAGGAATTAACTGATAGCAGTCACACAGTAAGCAAGTCACAGAATCAGATATGGAGCCAGGTCTACCTTCCTGGTTTGCTGGCAGCAGTTGCGAAGTAAGGAAAGATTGTTTCATGCCGTGTTAGAGAAGATACATCAATATTACTGGAGACTGAAAGGTCAGAGGTGTTTGGTGGCCCCAGCGCAGAGTTCATGTACCTTTGGTCATGATTTTCTCAACCTCAGCCATTTGAGGATCACCTTTGTATTGAGGCCATATTTAGGCCACCAGGATTATTGTTTACTTAATATTTTTAAGCTGATGCACTTATTTTACTCAAATATTTATCTTAAACAAAAATATCCATTTGACCATGTACTAATTGTATTTATTGGAAATATTACATGACTTTTAAACATATAGAAATAAATGTACAACTATTAAAAAATAGCTGATCTGCGTATCTCATCCAAAAGCTTGTTTAGAATCACCTTGCTGTGGAGTCCATACTCTGGAACCCTAACTTTGGTGCCTGAAAGGGCTTTAAGAGAGGATCATTGCAGACATATTTCTAACAGTGAGGCAAAGGGGTGAGAAGGCTCTTTTCCACAATTGTTGCAACTGTAGTGATGAAAATGTTTTGTTGGACATTTCTCTTTTACTCCTGGGTAACAGCTTCCTCTGTGTTCCAGATGATCACGTACAAGCCTTTCAGTGAGGCTGGTTTTTAATTAAGGGTTCAGCTTTATGAAAAATTGTTTCATTAAATAGAAACTTACATGTTGGTGTCTGGTTGTCTTAAGCTGGTTCCAAGACTTAGAGGAAACAAATTGTTCTTAGTATAATAAATAAAGACTTTTTTTTTTTTTTTTTTTTTTTTTTTAAGATATCTAACTCCTTTAGTTAAATATATACTTGAAGGTATGTTATGTCCTGGTTCTTACTGTCAGTAATATCCAGATGCATTTAGATTTTCCCCAGTGATGAGTTATTCAGATGTTGAAAAAAGTCTCGTCTATGAGAATAAGCTTTCCAAATTCTAAAATCACGCCATAAGAATAGAATAAAAACTCAGCTTTGATCCACAACACAGAGAAAGAAATTTGGCTTATTTGGAAAAAATATATAAACCTTTAAAAAAGAATCCTCTAATGATCATATCACCAAATAGCTGAACTGTTGCAAGGGAATGGCATAGCAGGGGTTTTATTTATTCATCTGGAGGAGTTCAGTCTTACGGGCTTAGACATAGGGAACACCAATCAAAAGAAACTCATTTCAAATCTATTCTCCTGCTGATAAACTATAATTGGAGACTGATTACATATGAGATTTTTTTTTCTTCTCTGACCTTTTTGTCTAATAACCTGGTCATTTCCTGCCAAGGGTTGGACAGGGCACATTTAGGCAGAAAGTACTTTTTTTTTAAGTGGGATGAAGTACTTTCTTGGCATCTCAAAATGTTTTTCATTTGCAACATGAAATGAATTGCTTTATGATGCAAGTATCTGGAAAGGAGAAGAAAGCACTTTTAGACCAGCTTTTAGTAATAGATAATTGGCCACATACTTGGCTGAGGATATCACAAGCCATACATGGATCGCTATAGCCAGAGTATCTGAGGTCCCTCATTTTTTCCCTTGCTGTAATAATACTCATTATCAAACAAATCTCAGCCATTAAAACAAGCTGAAGCCAAACCTGACTTGTTCAGTTCTTCACAGGGGTAAAAAAGAGAGCTATTTTCTAGAACTGATTCACCAAGATGTGCATATGTAGTATTTTACTTTCATTTGAAGGGTGAAAGTAGGTGTTCCTGTTTCTGGAACTGGATTACAAAGAATAGTGGCTTTCTTCCTCTTCTACTAACATTAGATCTTCTTTGAAATTATTGTGCTAGGCTTAATTACCAAAAAAATAATGGCTTCTGTTGCTGCCAAAAAGAGGAAGTTTAGAGGGTGAAGATGGAAATTAAGCACAAAATTTGAATTTGAGAAGGAAAGTCTTGTGACGTATTTGGAAGTCATTTATGACTGTTTCCATTTTTAATTTGAATTGATTCCACATTTGTCAGTATGCTGGCCAGTTATCTTGTTTCTGTACTTTATTTAAAGCAGAGAGAGCCTAGAACATGCATGCCAGTGTCTTCTTTACTCTTGTACAGTTCTGAATGGATATTTAAATTCATTGTCTTTTAATTAAAACTTTTATTGCTGATTAAAATCATTTACTACTTTATTATTCAAAATCATAAGTGTATCATATGCATGTTGTAAAAATTGAAAAATACAATTATATATTTTTAAAAAGTACATAACCTTCCTACCTGAACCCCTATTCCCCCCACCCCTTTTGAATTAACTATAATATTTACAACCTGGTATGGTGTCCTTCCACATCTTTCTCTAGATTCTTCTAAAAGTACACATATAAATATAATATGCATATCTCTCTCTTAAACTGACTTGATACTCTATACATGTCGCAGATGTAGTTCGTTTCCAACTCAATGTCTATTTTCAAGTGTCATCTTAAAACACACTTTAATAAATAGGTATACCCCCATGAAGTCACTTGTTCCCTCACTAAAAGGAAAAAATAACTTCAAATTTCATCTACTTACTCCATTGAACTTGAAGTCTAGGGTCTCCAAGTAATGGGCAGTCCTTGTCGTCAAGTCTTCATGAAGCTCTTGATGGTCCAGGAAACTGTGCAAAAAGATGGTATTTACCTCAACATACTCACTATACCATAGTGATGAATGAACAATAAAAACTTCTATTTGTAAAAAGAAAGATGAGGTAACAACACACATGTCATTGGTTTATGGCACATATCACATCCAACTGGACAGGAAAGTGACATCGCCCTCCCCAAGCAATGCAGTATTTTTTGTTTGCTTTTGGGTGGCCATCTGCAAGCCTTTAGTTCTATTCTCTGAGGCAGACTTCCCTGCCTATGTATAAGATAGGCATTAGAAATGCTCTTTTGAGGGTATATGTAACTTTAGCAACCCGTTCCTGTTTGTATAAGTTTAGGGACCTAGGGATCGCCTGGGGTTTAAATAGTGACAGATTGTTATAGGCCAATTTGGGGTTACTTTGGCAATATGGTTGCCTTGAAATTCAACATACTGCCATTTGTGACAATATGGATGGATCTTGAGATTACCATGCTAAGCAAAATAAATCAGGTGGAAAAGTTGAGAATCATTATTTCATTCATATGTAGGATATAAAACTGAAAGCAACGAACAAGATAAACAAAAACTCATAGACTTGGACAAGTTTAGTGGTTACCAAAGAGAAAGGGAGAAGAAAGGAAGGCAGGTAGATAAGGGTAAAGGAAATTAAATATATGGTGATATTTAACTTTGGGTGGTGAACACATAATGCAATGTACAAATGATATATTATTGAATTGTACACTTGAAACCTACATAATTTATTAACCAGTGTCACCCCAATAAAATTAATTTAAAATTTTAACATACTTCCTTTTAAATAATCCCATTGGCTAATGATCAGAAAAAAAAACTTGTATAGATGCCTTTGATTCTGGGAACTCGTGATATCTGGTCACAGGTCCTTTGTTTTTATTAACAGCTTTAGTGTTGAAGCAATTTATACCCATATGATCTTTGCCGTCAGACTTGCTCCCTTTTTGAAGAAGGGGACCCACTACATGCCTACACAGAGTTCTTGGGAGCTTTGCCTTTTCTTTGTCATAGATTTATATTCTGCAAAGTCTGATTTCTTCCCCTCTACTTTTAAATAGGGTCACCTTCAGCCAAGGTTTGTGCCTTTTGTTAGTGTAGACAACACTGTAGATCACAAGAAGTCTCTAACTTCTTGCAGAATTCTAAAGGTCATCACATGTTTTTGCTTGATTTTACAACCTTCATAAGCACTTTACAAACAATAGCAAAGTTTACCAACTTCCCATCTATAATAATAGAGTTCTCACTGCCCTTAGTGCTAGCTTCATCCCATAGTCAAAGCCAAGTATTAGCACCTTTTACCTGATATCACATTCAGAATCAGTTTTCTTAGTTGAAAACAACAGAAAATGACTTGCTGATTCAATAACTGAAAAAGAATAATTAGGAGGATATTGAGTAGTATATAGAATCTCTGAGAGAGCTGGAGTAATGTACTCAGAGGTTAGGGCTCTGTCAGGAAAAGTGTTCTGTCACTTTGCTGGACTGGTGCAGCTCTTAGTCCAGATCATTTGTCCTGTATGACATAGGATATTGGCTGCTGCCGAGGACATTGTTGCCCCACTCCTTAGTAATGCTGGCTGCAACCAGCACAGCTGCCTGAGTAGGTCCTGCTTCTGTCTGTGTGTGTGTGTGTGCATGCATGTGAGTGCTAATAGAGAAGAGAGAAGATTTTAACAATACAGATATCATGCATTTATGTTAAAAGTTCAATAATTTAAAAATACATTCTATCTTGTACCTTTAGCCCTCTGTGATGGCTAATTTTATGTATCAACTTGGCAACTTGTAATTTTATATATTAACTTGGTAAGATGCCCAGTTGTTTGGTCAAACACTAGTCTACATGTTGCTTTGTAAGTATTTTTTAGACATGATTAATGTATAAATCAATAGACTTTGAGTAAACCCGATTACTTGTTATAATGTGGGTGGGCCTCATCCAATCAGTCAAAGGCATTAAGAGCAAATGACTAAGAAGGAATTCTGTCACCAGACGCAATATATAAACCTTGCCTGAGTTTCTAGTTTGTAGGTATCAGATTCAATTTGGCAACATCAACTCTTCCTTGAGTTTTCAGACTACCAGCCTACTCAACAAATTTCAGAATTGTCAGGTCCCACAGTTGCATGAGCCATTTCCTTAAATTTCTCCGTCTCCTTCTCCCCCTTCCCTTCTCCTTCCTCTTTCTCTTTTTCTCACTATCTTTCCATTATATGATAGGATATAGGTATAAATAAATATAAAAGATATATGCTGTTGATTATGTCAGGAGAGAAACAATTTAAACGCTGTGGGTCATTCCACTTGCCACTGTATTCAGTGATCCTGTGCCTCCAAACGAGAGTGAAGACATGTCTATAGACAGGAATCTACTACTGCTTCAGTTGGATTCAATTTTTCACATGTCTTTTTTGTGAACATCTGACTGTACCTAGTTCTGTAAACTTTTTATGAAAAATTTGTATTGATGATATCTTCGTATATGCTAATTGAACCTCGCTTACACAATAACTTAATCCTGGGTTAGAAGCAATTCTATCATCTAAACATCCTTATACATCTATACCTAGGGTAGAGCCCTCAAAGTCAATTTGTAGGTCAAATATTACATATTTTAAATTTCAGTAGATACTGTCAGTTTATTTCGAAAAACAAGGCAGCAGTTCATACTAACAATGTATGAATGCTGATTTATTCATTTATTGGCCACCAGTGAATATTATCATTCTTTATATTTTTACTGATCTGATACATTAAAATGGTTTCTTTGTTGCAATTTATATCTCCTTATCAGTTAAACTGAGCAAGTTTCATATGTTTCCTGGCATTTGAATTTCTTTTTTTTTTTCTGGAATTAGCTCATAATCTTTTCCATTTTTATTTGATTAAACTTAATTTATGGAAATCCTTTGTATATTAGAAAGTGTAATCTTTTCATTTACATATGAGTTGCATTTTTTTTCTCCCAGTCTATTATTTGTCTTTTATCTTTGGGAAAAATTTAAATTAAAAATCTTTTATATAATCATTGCATATTGTTTCAAAATTCATCTTTTTTTAGGAAATTGTTTCCCACACTACAAGTGTGTAAAGTAGTCTCTGTAATTTTCAGCATGTATTACTTTTTTACCTTAAAATATTTAATCATCCTGAAATTTTTAGGGTGATGTAGAGTTCTAGTCCATTTATTTGATAACTTGTTTTGGTTTCCCCTGAAGTGAGATACTACATCTATCATATAAAAAGTTCTGTTATATTTTTGGAGTTTTTTTATGCTACTATGTTTTATTGAACTATTTGTGTATACAAGTGTCAGTAGCTTTTGTTAATGATTAAATTTTAGTATCTTTGGACTGTTGTTCCCCTTTATCCACAGCTTCACTTGCCATGGTTTCGGTTACCCTTGGCCAAATATGGTCTGAAAACATTAAATGGATAATTCCAGAAATAATTCGTGAGTTTAAAATTGCACACAGTTCTGAATAGTGTGATGAAATAGTGTGCCATCCCTCTCCCTCCCTCCTGGAATGTGAATCACTCTTTCGTGCAGCGTATCCACTGTGTATGCTACCTGCCTATTATCACTCAGTAGCCATCTCAGTTATCAAATCTACTGTTCTGGCATAACAGTGCTTGTGTTCAAGTAACCCTCACAGTATCCTAATCTGTGTCAGGCATGCCTAATCATTCAGCCCACTTCATCTCATCACACAGGCGCAGTGTCCTCTCACATCATTACAAGAAGCAGAAGGTTAAGTATAGTAGAATAAGATACTTTGAGGGAGAAACTACATTCTTCATAACTTATTACAGTATATTGTTAAAATTTTTCTATTTAATTATTAGTATGTTGTTAATCTTTTACTGTGCTTTAGAAGAAAAACTTAGGTATGTATATATAGGAAAATAACATAGTATATATAGAATTTGGTACTATCCATTGTTTCAGGCATCCACTGGGACAATGGAGCGTATTCTCTATAAATAAGGAAAGACTACTGTACTGTTTAATTTAATATTTAGTACAGCAAGCTCTTCCCACTTTTTTCAAAAAAATTTTAGCTACTCACAGACATTTCTTTTTCATTATAACCTTAAAATTATTTGTTATCCAGCTTAAAATGAAATTTGGACTCTAAATGAAATTGCATAAATTTATAAATTAATTTAGGAAGATCTGATATCAGTGGATTATTCAAATTTTTTAATACAACTTTATAGCTTTCTTAGGTTGTAAAGAGTTATAAAGATTGTGTGCTTTTTTGTTTAAATTATGCCTGTACAATTTATAATTTTGTCATTGTTATGAATGATTTTTTCATATTGCTATTTCTTACTGGTTATTGCTAACAGAGAGAAAAAATATGAATCTTTCAATATTTTTCATCCCCATAAGCATATGAATATCCCAGTTTCTCAACATCTTTGCCCACACTTGCTATCGTATTTTTCATTATAGTGGCTGTTCAATGCGCAAGAAGTGATGTCTCATGATTTTAATTTTTCTAACGACGAATGATGTTTAGCATCTTTGCATATGCATATTGAACACATATATCTGTTTAGGTGAAATTTCTATCTAAATATTTTGGCCATTTTTTAATGAGTTCTTTGTTTAGTATTGAGTTGTAAGAATTCTGCATATACTTTGGATACAAATCTTTTGTCAGGTACAGATTTGTAAATATTTTTCCCAGTCTATACACATAATTTTATTTTCTTGGTAGTGTCTTCTGAAGTGAAACCATTTTAAAATTTTGATGAACTGTAATTTATTAATTTATTTCTTATTTTGTATTGTGGTTTTGGTGTTGTATTTAATAACTGCTTCTTAATGCACGGTCATGAAGATTTCCTATTTTATTTAAAAAGCTTTATAGTATTAGTTCTTACATTTAGGTCTAAAACCCATTTTTATTTATTTGTATGGTATGATGTAAAAGTCTCAGTTCATGTTTTCGTGTGTAATTCTCAATTGTCTCAGTATCGTTTTTTGAAAAGATTATTCTTTCATCCTTGAATTTTTTGTCATTTTTGTCAAAAATCATTTGAGCATAAATGTCTGTTCCATAGACCTATGTATCTGTTCTTATGACATTATTGCATTGTCTTGATTGGAAGTGTTGTAACCATACTGCAGAAATAGGATGGACCCATACCCAAGATTTGGTTTAGATGTCAAGATAAATGATGCAGCCCTTCTCACTCCCCGCCATACACACATACACACACCAACAAGGGTATGAACAGGTTTATTACTCACATTACAAGGTTTTCTGGGGAGGGCAGGACAGGTTCCTAAACTTGTCTAAATTTAGTTGGGAAAGCAAGGAAAGGAGACTGACTAGGGGGTGTTATTGTAGTTGGGTGGGAGAGTTAGCAGACACTTGCTGGTTTGAATCTCCTGCAGGTGCCTGCCAAATGAGGGAGCTCAGGCTTTCTTATCAGCTTTCCCTAATATGAGGCAAAAGAGAGAGAAGGAGGAGTGAGCTTTAAAAGATATCAGCAGTCAAATATCAAAAAATGGAGTCAGGCTTTTTATTACAAAGGATTTGATAGTTATTTTGAAATCGAGAAGTGTAAGTCCTCTAGCTTTGTTTTTTCTTATTTTCAAAATTGTTTTCAAAACTGTTTTAGTTTTCTTTCTTCTTTGGTGCTAGATTAATGTATTTGGATATTAAGGATTTACAAGTTTCCTAAAATGATGGAACTTTATCTTCTACAACTTAATGAAGAAATTGTCTTTTCTTTAAAAGATACATTAATGTTTTTGTGAAACTCTGAGGTACTTTTTAAAATTTTGGGTTCTTGATTACCTTACCAATTTCTTCTGTGGTTATTGGTCTTTTACTGTTTTTTAATCTCTTATTAGTAAATTTTGGAACATTATAATTTAATAAGAAATTATCCTTTAAACTTTCAAATTTGTTATCTAATTATGTTGTGCAACTGTATTTGAGTTTTTAAATATGTAAACGGTTAAATATATGTCAGAGTATTTATTTTGTTGATATTTACGTGAGTAATATGCTAAGGGTTTAGAATAGTATCTGGCACATACTAGGCTAAATAAAATGTTCGTTAATATTGCTGTAGAATCACAGATACCATTTTGTTATAATATGTTTCACTCCTGAGAGAGTTTTGCTGTCTCTTGTTTTTCTTAATTGAGTTTGCTGTTGATGGGCTATTTTATTAGTCTTTATTAAGAACTTCCTTTTGGTTTAATTTGTACTCTCTTCTAGTTTTAAATTTTTTATTAAGATTTTATCTTTAAGTAGTCTTTATTTTTAGTTATTATATTTTTAATTTTCTAATTTCTTGAATACTCAGCTTATTTTCAGTCCTTATTGTTAAATGATAAAAACATTTATTCATAGGTATCCCTGTAATTGTCTAAATTATTCTGTTTTCTTTATAATTTTTAGGTAATTAAAAATTTTTTTTTTTTTTATCCAGGGGTTATTTAAAAGAGTGTCTGGGTTTTGGATTTTGACTATTCTAATTGGTGTGTAGTGCTAACTCGTTGTTTTAATTTGTATTTACATGATGACGACGTAGAGCGTCTTTTTAAATGATTATTTGCCATTTGAGTATCTTCTATGGCGAGTGTCTGTTAAGGTCTTTGGCCCATTTTTAATCAGATTGTTTGTTTTCTTATTGTTGAGTTTTAAGTGTTCTCTGTATATTTCAGATAACAGTCCTTTTATCAGATGTGTCTTTTGCAAATATTTTCTCCCAGTATATGGCTTGTGTTTTCATTCTCTTGGCATTGTCTTTCACACAGCAAAACTGATTAATTTTAATGAAGTCCAGCTTATTAATTCTTTCCTTATGGATCATGACTTTGGTATTGTATTTAAAAGTCATCGCCAAACTCAAGAGCATCAGATTTTCTGTGTTATCTTTAGGAATTTTTTAGTTTTGCATTTTAGCTCTTTGATCTACTTTGGGTTAATTTTTGTGAAGCCTGTAAATTCTGTGTCTGGATTCATTTATTTGTATGTAGATATATAGTGCTTCCAGAACCATTTGTTGAAAATCATTTAGATTTTAATCAAAAACATCTTGTCAGGGAGAATTTCTCTGCTGGACCTATCAAAATTTTAACATCGTACCCATTGCAACACATATATCTTCATTTCTAGATTTATTCTTTTCCTCCTTAGCACTTACCACTAATATCCTATGTATTTTACTTATATATCTTGTTTACTGTTTATCTTCATCACTTTACATCTTGAGGGTACAGATATGTCTGTTTTTAATTCTGTTTCCAACACCTAAAACAGTGCCTAGCGCACAGTGGGTATTCAATAAATAATTGTTGAATGAATGAATAAAATAAGAAATGCTCTCTTCAGTGGTGTGGTAGCCAAACCAGCAGCATTGACAACCCTGGGAACTCATTAGAAATGCAAATTGTTAGGTCCTCCTAAACATACTGAATCAGAAACTGCGGGAGGGGGACACAGAGGCAGCAATCTGTGTTTTAATGAACCTTCCATGTAATTTGAATGCACATTAAAGTCTGAGAATCATTGCTCTAAATTTCTGCCTCATTTATTTTCTTTGGTATTGAACACATACTGGCTCTTTTCTATATGAAGTAAGATTGATGACTTTTCTGTAGCAAGGTGTTTACCTGCATTTTAAAAATGTTTAAAATAATCAGGTTCTTGGAAAGCAAATCAGTTATTTTATTTTGATTTATAAGATAGATTTTATTTTATCCATTACTTAATGTTCAACCAACTCAATAAATGCAATACATCTATGAAAGAAATGGAAGAAACTCAATAATGGCTAGAGGGAAGAAGTCTACTTTGATTGGAAATCCTTAAGTTTGGGTAAAACATGTCCAGAAAAGGCATTTTACTAATTTATCTTTTTTTAAAGAAACATTTGCTTCAAAAAACAAAAGAGTGACCATAACAATCAAAGTGAAAGTTAATTTGCAAAAATTAAATTACAATTTGCATTTTGGTTTTATTTTGTAAATAAATGCATACTAGGTTCCTTTCTTTTTATCTGTACTCAATCAACAATAGTTTTTGTTTGTTTCCTTGATTTTTAGGTGAAACATGAATTATTTGAGGAACAAGTTAACAAACAAGCAAAATAAATCCAGATTTAAGTAAGGAGAAATTTTATTCAAAAGGATTATTGCAAGAGATGGGAAGGGAACTATTTTAATAGGAGGAGGGAACTTTTACAATAGGAAGAATGCTCTGATTATAAGATCTGCAAGAGTCTCAAGGGTCAGGCTAAAAAAGAGGGCTGTGTGTGTGTGTGTGTGTGTGTGTGTGTGTGTGTGTGTGTGTTTAAATTAAGGAGGAATAAAAAAGCTAGAAATAACCTGTTGGTAGAAGTGGAATAATGGTGATGGAAAGGTACAGGTAGCTTGATGGTATGGTAGATCAGAGAATGTTTTACTTTGAGGTCAGCCTCCTCTTACTGTGTGTGTTACATGCCGTTGAGTCATCTTTGACTCCTGGAGACTCCATAAATGAGTGATATCCACAATGTCATGTCTTTGACAACTCTGCCCAACTCCTATAGACTTGTGCATATGGCTTTTTTTATGGAATCAGTAGGAAGTTATTACGGAGGTGTTGTATGCTAATTCAGGCTGAAGGTTTGATTAAAGTTCAGGAACCTAGGAGAAAGAAAAATCCAACCAAAATTTGGTTAAAAAGCATTTTGTTGTAATTGATCAATAGGAACAAAACAGGTCAACTAATCATTTTGGAAGGAAAGAATGAGAATTTGAGGGTCTGTGTCTGGCCTTGTTATGAATAAATGAGAAGCATCCTTAAGTCTTACCTGTCATATGGGAAGGGTCGTTCTTTGAAACAAGCCATTTCCTAGGACACAAAAGAAAGGAGTGATTTCTTGATCATTGCTTTTTTTTTTTTTTTTTTTTTTTTACAGGAGCTCAGATAAAAGTCAGCATTGTTAAAGTCAGTGGCCAATTATGAATGGAGTTTGAGACAATTAAATTTGAGAATTTGTGGTATCCTGAATTAGCAATCAACTGTACTCTCTTATGAGTGAGACAGTATTGTGTTTTCTTTTCATCTGGGACCATCTAAATAATGGCTTACGTGTGTTGGAGAAATAGAATTCAAAATGAAAAATCTCCTGCCAACCTAGAAAACCTTTCACAAAGGTAGAAGAGAAAGAAAACAGATATGTTATTGAATAAACATTAAACCAGAATGTGGTGTGCATCATAGGCAATACACTAAGAGGTTGCAAAGATAGAAAGGAATCTCACACTTTTACATAGCCAAACCGTTACAGCTCACCACACACATGTTCTCAAGATGAACAATAACTAGTGTTCAAGTCAGTGGACTTGACAGCACCATTTGTTGCACATAGTTCATCCTAACTGTTAATTGGGGTGGCTATCTGTATTTGCTATTTAGCTTCATCTGATAGAAAATAAACTTCTCATATCTGTATGACACAAGGTAGTCCTAAAGCTGGCAAGCTTATTTAGCTTTTAGAAGATTTACACACATTTAAAAGAGACAAAGAAAAAATTTACAATTACAGATTTTCTAAAGTAAGGGTTCTATGCAAAGGGAAGTATCCTTTTTATTTCTTTTCTTTTTTTTTTCTATCCTTTTCCTTTTTTCTTTTTATTTTATTTACTTTTTTTTTTTTTTTTTTTTTAAGATATCCCCTCCAGAGTGGTCTGATATTTACTTTGCCAAATGAATTAGATTTATTACTGGCCAACTTCCACTTCTTTAAAAAATAAATTTTTCAGCCTTAGAGTTCCTGAACACATGATTTGACAATGTAACAATGTTTAGACTCTAATCCTGTGCTTGGTACAGAATTGGCCTTTTAATTTTCATAAAAGAAATATTCTTTCCATTCAGCATTTCTGAGAGTGACTAGCTCCTTGCCACCTTCATATGGCGTTCTCTCTCTGTGTGGCTATAAATACCTAAGCTTAATTTCTGGTCTGAAACTATACTATTCCTCCTGACTACATCACCATCATCCTCCTTTTCTCGCCTCTACCTTGTCCTAGCTTTTGCTATTAACAATGTCAGCTTCAGTGCTTACAATTCTAATTTTTAGTGTTTTGTTTGTTTGTTTGTTTTCTTTGTGGTTTCTAAAGACTTTCTTGTTTTTGCTTCTCAGCTCAGTTATGCTTTTAAAATTTTTAGTTATATGTTATCTGGAATTTCTAGGAATTCGTAGTAGGGGAGATATCTATTGTCTCAGGTTTGGAAACCTGGTAGTTTCCAGAATAAGAGGACTTCACTATCTATTTTGAATAAATTTCAAATAAATTCAATTTAATTCATCTACAGTTAGTAAGCATTTATTGAGAATCTAAAATATGTCCATTTATTGCTAGGTCATACCACTGTGAATGTACCCAATCACATCTTTTCTTTATTTTCAATAGGGAAAATTAAGTCTCTTATTTTTAATTTGTGATTACCCTCACACATGCAAGTATACCTGTGGTCAGTTTAAAATTCTCATATTTTGAGCATTATTAAATACTTTGTAAGAGTTTTTGTTAGGCCTGTAAACTTAAAGTATGTTATTTTAAAATACATCCTTGATATCCATGATAAATTAAAATAATCTGTAATTTTATCATTTTAGTAATTAACAATAATACTGATGGTGATGATAATCATTGCTATAGTTTTTGATCACTTTGCTAGGTGCTAGACACTGTGCAAGGCGCTTTACATGCATTCTTTATATAAGGTAAGAACCACTCTACAGATGTGTAATATGAGGGAGTGATCACAGAGAGATATAAGTTACTTGCTCAAGATCAATGGATGGTAAATGTAATACTGAGATTGAGAATAAGGCAGTCTGAACCCTAGAGTCCATGCTTTTAACTGTAAACTGTACTGACTCCCATAGATAATATGTTTCTCATGGGCAAAGAGATAATGGAGGTCATCACTTTTTGATAAGGACTCATGAGATCTTTTCTGATAACCCAGAGATGACAGCAGAGTGAAAACCTGATGCTCTGATCAAGCCTCTGTCCCTAATCTTCAATCAAGAAATGCTACCAGTGGTGGCAGCCAGGGAAAGGGAATGTCTGAAAACGTTGAGGAACTATTATTTTTCTCAGTTTAAGAACTATGAATTTATACTTCCTGAATGAAATCTGAGCAGCTTAATTTGTGCAACTAACTTAACTCTTAATGATATGCAGAATTTACTTCTGAAAGTCTACATTAGAAAATGCAGGAGAGGGTAGAAATTCTGAGTTTTACCAATAAGATGATTGTGTTTGCCTTAGAGTCCATGGTGGAAGGTATACAAGTTGAATTGTATTAGCACGAAATAGAGGAAGAAGAAGCAAAGCTCCTTATTGCCAGAAACCAGATGCCTGCTGACAGTGACAAACTACTGAGAAATTATCTTGTGGCTCTTTCTTCTGGCAATATGATCAGTTCCTAGATAAACAATATTAAAGGCAGAAGTCTACCTTCAGGGTTTCTCTAGGAAGACAACTCATGTCTCTGACCCTGTTTCTTTGCTCCTTTGGTACCATTGGGTAGACAGCAGTAGAGACTGAAGAGATTCAGTAGGATCCCCCTCCCACAATACTGACAAAAGAAATAACATTAATGAAGTTCACACTCTTATAGCCTCTTCTCTGAAACCATGTGAATATGAAAGGGTTTTGGATATGGGAAGGGTCTCTCCTCTTTCAGGAAACCACTTGGCTATTAGTCTTAATTTTAAAAGTTGACTATAAATTAGAAAACAGTCCTTTTGAGTGTCAATTGAATTCTTGTGGTCATCCCAAGTAGCTACCAGTTGTTTTCTAGACTTAAGTCCTGTTAGACTCTTGGTTCTCAAGAGTCTTGCGAGTTGTCTTGGAGAAAGCCCATATATTTGTTCTCTCCTAGAACATCCCTTACTGTGCCTCACCCTGTGTGGAGTGAAGAATGGGGCATGGATTTCTGGGCTTTAAGGGTATCATTATATCCTTAATGTAGGAGGGAACATCCCTTCCTCCCCACATTGGGTTCAAGACACCTAGTGGGACTGATTTGGCCACATACTAGCACACTCACAGGAAAATAGCACATATACACACACATACACACACACATATGTGTATACATATACATATATTGCACACTCATTACTTAATATGAGTTCTATAGTATATTACAACCTCAGCAGGATCATTGTCATTATCTCCTTCTGATAGATTAAAAATTTGACTTTTATAGAATTAAGGCAACTCCATGAAACTTGAACAAGGTTAGTTAGTAAGTGGCAGAGTTAGCACAGGAATGCTATCCATGTACTTTTTTTTCTGTATTTTTTATGCTTCATTGCCCTACAGTGCCTCAGACAGAGGACACTTGAGCTCTCAATGGTTATTTATCACATGGCTACAGACTTCTTCAGGGCAGGGAACATAGGATACTTTTAAATCCCACTCAGTCAGGGGAATGCATGCACCCAAATTCAGTAGCCAAAAGACCAAAATCGGAGCCACAAAATCCATTGCACACGGTTATTTCTCAGCCTTTTCCACCAACCTCACCCTCTTTGTCCCTTTCTGGGTTTCCAGGCCTGCTTCAAAGTTCCTTCCTTCCTGCACTCAGTTCCCGTGTACTAAAATGCATCCTCTTGGCTTCCACATAATGCCCATCTTTATCTGTCATTGTTTTCTGGCTCTCCTGCTAGGACTTTCACAGCCTGGGAGTGCTGGTATCTTAACACGAATCTCTATAGATATGTTCACAACCTTTCCCGCTAAGGTTCTGGCACTTCTCTAGAAGTCAACAAGGACTGCCAACTAAGCAAACCCGCTGGTGAGACAGGGCTTACAAAATGGGGAGACTGACCTCAGATTCTTCAGATGGCTGCCATAGGTGGTCCTTGCCTTGCAAGAGTCTGAAGTATGCACTCACATTCAGTGTGATAGAGTACCATGCAGGTGCCTGCCATAGCAGAGTGCAGAACAGCCAAGGGAGAGTTACGCACAGTGCCAGCTAAAGAAAACTGCTTTGTCCTTTTCTTATCTCAGTTTTTCCCACCTTATACTAACCCTAGAGGACAGAGAGGAAATAGATCAAAAGAAGCAAGATAAGGGGAATGGAAGGACGGACTAGGCCCCTTCAGTTCCTCAAGCCAGGGATCAGAATTGTGACAAGGGAGGGAGAAGCTTTATTCGGATGGGAGATTAAAATTCGGAATTGTATTAGAACTTTTAGAAAGTTTAAAACAAATCATTTGAATACCTGAAAATTATGGTTAAGACAGTGGGATCTGCCTTAAATAAGACTTAAGAATGTGGTGGAAAATCCCGCAGGTCATGTGTGAAGGAAGTGATGGGTGAAAGGTGACACTGTTTCATTCTTGTAATTTGTCAGTTCCAGCATGTTCAATAAACTGGCAACACATGCTTTAAAAAGAATTCAAACACTGCATAAGTAAAGTAGAAGTGAAATTTCCCAATTCTTATTTTTTTCTCCCTTACCCTCTGGAAAGCTACCTTTTTATGTTTGTATTACTCATTTCTTCTGTTCTTCCCAACTTTTATCTCTTTCAGTATGATATTGATTGATTATCTATCCATCTATCATCTATCTATCTATATATCTAGATAGACATCCTGTTCTAAAAGCTACTTTGTTTACTTTAGAAAATGCTATGGACATCTTACAATATATCATAGACTGTTCACGTTATAAAATACAACAGTCTAACTCATTGTATGAATATACCTTTCTGTGGATGATTTACTTAACCAATGTGCTATTGATGATAATTTGTTTCCCACTGTTAGCTATAATCAATAATTTATTCAATCATTTAAGATAAATTCCTAGAAGTGGATCTGTGTCCAAAATGTAGATGTAAAGATTATGTAAAAAAAAAAAATTACTACTTTGCTTTTCCAAAAGTTCGTATCAATGTACAGTAACATTAGGGGTAAATGAGAGTGCCTCTTTCCTCACTCTATGGCCAAAAATTTAGTGACTGTTATGTGTCTACCGAGTGTTTAGCAATTTACAAAGAGACACACTTCAGTTTAGTCCAGTTATAACAATCAGAAACAATACATTATCACAGCATGCAATAGAATCATTATTACTATTATTGTATTTTCAAAGAGCTCTTCAATTGTAAAATCCAAGAATAAGAGAAGTAAACAAAATAATTCTAAAGCACTGGCGATATTGAATACATTCACAGCTTTCCAAAATGTGATAGCTGGATCTGAAATTTTTTTCTGCATTAATACAATTTTGTTTTTGACTGATTATATGGATCACTGCAGAGCCCACTTCCACTATGGCTGGTTACTTTCCGTGACATCTGTGTGAGGGGGAAGTTAGCACATTATGCAAAAAGTGCATTAGGATTGTGCTTCATTTGATTGATGCTATGCCAAATCTCTGCTTTTCTTTTTCTCTTACATTGCCTCTTTATAGACTAAAAAATTAATAACGGTGAGGTTGGAACAGCAAAATTGTGGCCGTTCATGTGACCAAGCACTTAAAAGCATTTCAACTGTGCATTTGCACTCCATCTGCTTTGCTTATAATGGCAAAAATTGAAGTACCTCATGAAGTTGTATTGTCCACAAATGGGATGTTTCTTGTTTACTCTTGAGCTAAAGTCATGCTTAAGTTTCCAAGAAGAGCGTACTTTGTGAAGAAGAAATACAAATCTCTGTGGGACTGAGAAAGACCTGGCCAGCTGCTTCTATGAGTAGTTCCCAAGGGGGCCTCATCCATAGCTCTAAGAGAAGCAAATTCCTCAGCTTTTGGAGTTACTTTAACTCTCAGTGCCTACTAAAGTCCATGTAAGCCATTGGAGAATAGGGTATTTATATTTTTAATGAAATAATACTCAATTATTTACTCTCTAAAAGAGAGTAAACATTCTTTCCCTTCAGGCCATATATTTCCAAAAGCTGCATTTCTGGAACATATTGGCTATCTATAGGAAGTTCCCACAAATATGGAAAAGATGAGTAACTTTTTTTTAATAGCTCAGGAGCTTTGTGACAGAAACAGTCTATAAAACATAGTACTTGATTTCTTACCCACTTATCACCTTAGGGTGCTATTAATCTGAAGTGAAAAACTAGAAATTGCAAACCAGTGGCCAGGGGCCTGATTTGGCCTCCAGTTATTTCATGTGTCCAACAAAATACTTTAAAAAATTTTGAGTGGCAGCCAGCATTTAAAAATCTGGATTTTAGTTTTTTCAGGGAAAGTTGGGAGGTCTAGTATTGGTAGAGTGACATGCCTACATGATAACAAGTCACAGATTGAAATATCAATGCCCCTTCAGCACAGAATATGGGCTTCACTTATTTACCTCCTGTAGGTCTTTCAATTTACAATCCTTGGTACATTCTGGAAAGGCAGAATATATATATTTTTGCTCAGTTTGTTAACTCCTCTGTGAAGTCCCACCTTCCTAGTAAGTAAATGAGTTTGTACTCCAACACTTTGTATATACCTCGATGGAGGCACTTTTCATAATACATTGTTATTTTTTTCCCAGCATGCCCTCCTCCATAGGCCTAGAGTATGTCCTGATTGCCACAGTAGTGTCCCAGTGCCTGCAGATCCTTAGAGAGCTGCCTTGTGAATAAATGGATGCTTGGATAGAAGAGTAAATAAATCATTCATTGAGGGTATTCATGATAACTTGGATTTCCTAACTAGGGAGCATAGAAGTAATTTAAGATAGATTTTTCTCAACACTTAGCACTTTTGGGGCAGTTTACGTGATACAGAACTTTTAATCAATGCCATTTAAGCCTGATCTATATATTAGAGCAATACTATTGCTGTGGAGAAGCTTTATTTTTCTCTGAATAATGAGAATAATAATTTTTATTTGAGCATCCTATTAAAATTTACACAAAACCTAACAAAAACTCATTATTTCTGTCAAGTTTTTAATCATTACCTGACAAAAGAAGAAGGTGAAGTTATCAAAAATAGAATTTCTGTCCTCCCTTTGGAAGAATAACCTCTTCATGTTTTCTCTCATTGTAATTTCCTTTGACTACACTGTTCTGCTTTTAGTTTTAGTTAACACTTTATATAAGACTATGAAATCGTTTTTCCAACCTCATCTTCTCAAGAATGTATATACAAAAAAAAAAAATGTATATGTGGAATGTTCAATGTTTTAGAAAAATATTGATATATATCTTGCCTTTAGATTAAGATTGTAACAACTAGAAGATGCCATAGCCATCAAAGAGTAAATATTTTAGTGACTACAGTGAAAGGGAAGTATTGAACACATGGTATTGGAGGGTGGTTATTCTAATTGGAATTGTTACATAAGAAAAGCAAAGGTAATTTCCTGTATGAAAAAGAGAAAGCTGATTTAATTCAGTCATAGTAAGAACAAGTCTATTGTGAATGAGCTTTTAATCATTTTATCACAAACCAGAATTTACTGTTTTGTTCTCACACACAGACTTTGATGTTTGTATCACTCTCATCTCATGTAGTCAATCACTTTGACATTGATATATTTCAGAAGTTAAATTTAAATACTGTGAAATTACATACATTGAATTCTATTTTGCATGAGCTTACATTGTAAAACTGGAAATAGTTTCATTTCTATGGGAGAAATTTGTAAGAGAACTGATTAAAACTTTTTATAAGGAAAGGGTTAATATGAGACATGGCTCTGAGAAGTTCTAAGTAGATTTTACATTCTGGGAGTAGTACCCATATAAGAATATAAAAGTCTTGCTAAAATAAAATTGTACCTTTTGTAATGAATGTCTATTAATCAATTTTTAATTACTTATCTCTGAAAGTGTATTTTCATATAGTATAGTCAATCATGAAAGGCTACATATTTGATATGATAATCATTTAAAAAACTATTTTAATTATGTTTTGTATTAGGAAAAAAGTTGCTCAAAGAATTTATTTAGTATTTCTTGACTATGGAAAACAACATTTTTCTCTGCAAGTGTAATCTTTGGGCAAAACTGGTCTCCTTTCTAGAAACTTTTCCCATTTTAGAATGAGAGTATACCAACTTAAAACTAAAATATTGCTTTAATGTTCTTAGTCTGACTATTTAGTGAAGAAGGAGGCAAAGGAACTTCATCCAACTTTCCAGTGAAAGTGAATTCCCCATCATTTTGATGGTGAGTTCCTACGGTATTAAAGCATTGTAAATGTATAGCAATTACTGCATCTGCGGAATAGCAATTTTCCCCATATGAATATAATTTGTGTTTCTTTAAAGAAGATTTAAAATATATCTAACAAAGAGAAAGTCTGCTAAGGTAATCTTCTTAGGCAAATCCTTGTTTGATATGAAGCAGCGGTTAGGAAAATAGGAGCAGCAGGCCACATACAGCCTGCTGAGGTGTTCTGTCCAGCTTTGTACTTCTCAAAGAAGCTTTGTCAAAGGTTAGTTCCTAGGCTCTCAGAATGCCATTGTAAAGTCACGTCATGGCGCTCAGGAGGCCATTGGCTGTGGTAGAGAAAGGGCATGAAGCTCTCCCAGAAAGGTAGGGCCGTGGCTTCCTCGGTCTGCGCTGTGAAGCGGAGCATAAGAAAGGGCCGCAGAGGCGCCTCCCTCAGAGGGACTCTCCCTGCTGTTCCTGTAGGGCTCAGGGAAGCCCACGTTTCTAAAATTGGCACTCGAAAGAATTTTTCATTTACCTCGAATTTTGAATGTACTGCGTGGCTCCAGCAGTGGGAGGGCTGGTGCGGTTCAATATCAAATGGAGGTTTTCTCAAGGCTGGTTGCGATGAAAAGAAGGCAGTCCTTTTGTAGACTCAGAACTCTTGCCACTTGCCCCAGGTCTCCCTTTATTAAGCTGTTCTTACCTTGATAAGCAGCTTCACCAAGGCTCCTTGCTACGAAATTGTGGACTCCCATTTCTCTGGCATGAAAGAGATATGCTACATCTACAGAAATCCAAATTTCCCCATGACTCACCTTAGACAACTTTCCCCCACCCCAAACAATATCAATGTGTTCGTTTTCAAATAAAAATGAAGGTACCAAATTGTCTCCAAACTTTTAGGCTTGCAGTGATACATTGATGTAGTTATAAGACATATGTACATTTAGTTTAAATACATTGCAGCAATCTTTCTCAGTTATCAGGATTGCATTTTAGCAAGTTGATTCCAAGACACTAGTGCCAAATAGTTGTTTGAGCTCCTGAAGAAATATTAGTAATCTGTCTCCTTCATTTCTTATTCTTTTTTTTAAATTGCACTTGGCATACGATATTATATTAGTTTCAAGTGTACAGCACAGTGATTAGACATTTATATTACTTACAAAGTGATAAATCTAGTACCCACATGACACTATACATAGTTATTACAATATTATTGACTATATTTATTATGGTATACTTTATATCCCTGTGACTATTTTGTAACCACCAATTTGTACTTCTTAATCCCTTTGCCTTTTTCACTCACCCCTTAACCCCCTTCCCATCTGGCAACCATCAAAGTGTTCTCTGTATCTATGAGTTTGTTTCTGTTTTGTTTTTTTTTTGTTCTTTAGATTCCACATGTAAGTGAAATCATTTGGCATTTTTCTTTCTCTGTCTGACTTATTACACTCAGCATAATATCCTCTAGGTTCATCCATGTTGTTGCAGATGGCAAGATTTCATTCTTTTTATGGCTTAATAATATTCCATTGTACATATGTACCACCTCTTCATCCGTTCATCCATTGATGGACACCCAGGTATCTTCCATATCTTGACTATTGTAAATAATGCTGCAATGAGCATATGGATTCACTTGTCCCTTCAAAATAGTGTTTTGGGTTTCTTTGGATAAATACTCAGAAGTGGGATAACTGGGTCCTTCTTTGTCTTTTGTTATAGCCTTTGTTTTAAAGTCTGTTTTGTCTGATATGAGTATTGCTACCCCAGATTTTTTGTTTGTTTGTTTCCATTTTCATAAAATATATTTTTTCATCCCTTCATCTTCAGTCTGTGTGTGTCTTTCAATCTGAAATGAGTCTGTTGTGGGCAGCGTATGTAAGGGTCTTGTTTTCTTATCCATTCAGCCACACTTTAATTGGAGCATTTAATCCATTTACATTTAAAGTAATTGTTGACATGTAATTATTGCCATTTGATTATTCATATTTTTGATACATATTTTTTCTTCTTAAAAAAGTTCTTCCAACATTTCCTGTTATACTGGCTTGGTGATGATGAACACTGTTTTTAACATTTGGCATTTTAATGGTGCTGTGTCTTGATTTGGGCCTTTTTGGGTTTGGGACTTTCTGCGCTTCCTGGGCTTATATGTCTGTGTCCTTTTCCCAGGTTAGGGAAGTTTTCATCTACTTTTCCCTTACATCCTTATAATCAGTGTTTTGAACTCTGCATCTGGTAGATTGCTTGTCTCTATTTTGTTGCTTTTTTTGGAGTTTTGTTCTGTTCTTTTATTTGCAACATGTTTCTTTGTCTCCCTATTATGTCTGCCCCCCTGTGTTTGTTTCTATGTATTAGGTCCTGGCCCTATGTAGTAGGTGTGCTATGGGGCGCACTGGCACAGTCTCCCTGGTCACCTGAGCCAGGTGCTCCAGCTGTGTCTGTTGTATAGGTAGTGTGGAACCTTAGTTGCTGTTTTTACATCAGTGGGAGGGATTGCCCCTTGGGTCGATTGGTTGTGAGGTCTGGCCAGTGACTAGTGGAGGAGCTGTTGTGCAAGGGTTGATCCTGTGGAGGATGATTCTTTTTAGCAGGGCTCTGGTGCCTGCCCAGTCTGCCCTTTGGGTATGTCATCCTCGGATGTGACCTTGGTGATGCTCCAGCCCAGACTAAAGTTGGCCACTGGGCATGCAGGCCTGGGCCTCCTGGGAGGGGCTCCACCATAGGCCAAGTTCAGCTGCAGCTTATGCCCTGCCTGGGGACACCTGGCATGAGCCACCAAGCAATCCACAGATGGCCACCACCCACACTATGCTTGAATGTGGCTCAAGAGGCCAAGCCACGAACTGAAGCCAGCTGCTGCAAGCATTGGGCTTGGGGCTGCTCAGCAAGTGATATGGGGCACAATGAGGCCACATGCTGCTTGTTTAGGTTTTGCGAACCTTTGAGAGATTTTAGGAAAGTCTATAGCATGAGCCAGGACAGGCTGGTTTTATGGAAGAGCCACTGGAAGCAACTTGGGTGGGCCTGAAAGTTGGGGCGGGGTCTCAGGGAATCCCCCGGACAGAACGACCTGTGTTAGCTGGGTTGTTGGAGACTCAGATATGGTGACTGCCTGTGTCTACTAGTGTCTGCTAGCTAGGCAAGGGATGGCTCAAAAAAGGGAATAATGGTTTCTGCCAGCACTTCTGTCCGGGAGAAAGCTGCCCCTCCTGCCCTTGCCCTGAAGCCAGACAACTCAGTTTCTCCCTGTATGTCCCTGGCACCTTCTGGGCTGATGCTCCAGTGCTGGAGCTCAGAGCGAGTGAATCTGAGAGTAAATCCATGCACCAGCTCCCAAAGAGGCAGCCCTCTGTCTCACTCAGCCACAATCTCTGCTGGTTTTCATGGCCAGAAGTTGTGAGAACTTCTCTTTCTGGCACTGGAACCCTGGGCTGGGGAGCATGGTGTGGGCCTGAGACATTTTGCTCCTTGGTGTTGGGAGGGATTCTCTGTAACCTAATTTCTTCCCAATTTTCAACTGCCACATGTGGGCAAGGAACCAGTCTGTTCCATGTCTCTTTGCCTCCTACCAGTGTTGAGGTGGCCTCTTCTGTGAGTCCCCGTTGTAGGACTTCTGTTCAGCTAGATTTCAGGTGATTCTCAATGATGGTTGTTCTGTAGTTTAGTTTTAATTTACATAAAGTGTTTGTGAAGGAAGCAAGCACAGCATTTACCTACTCTGCCATCTTGACCAAAACCTTACTTCATCCCTTATTTTTTTAAATTTTCATTGTGACTACTCAATTTCTGTCACTTATCACCTCACTCCTAGACTATCAAAATAGCTTCAGTTTCTGTCACTTATCACCTCACTCCTAGACTATCAAAATAGCTTTTCAATTGATTTTCATTTCTATATTCTCCTCTCTCTGCAACTCTAAACCATCATGATAATGATGTCAGATTAATTTCCCTCAAAACAAGTTATTTGCATGCTGAAAATTCTTCAGTAGTTCCCAGTGGTTAGCAATAAAATAAAAACATATTCTAATTAAAAGATAAAATTTGATTATTCTATTATCTTGATTAACAACTTTTATTGGCTCTCCATTGCCCTTAGAATAAGCGCAAATTCTTTAGAAATCAGTCATCTAGTTCTTTATGACCTGTTCTTGACTACTGCTGTACTAACTTTATGTTATCTCCATTCTCTTCACTACATCCAGGATGCCCTGGATTTTGTTATAGTGCTATGACCTTCTCCATAATTAGCCATGGTTTACTTAAGAATCTTAAGGAAATATAGAAAAGACAGCCAGTTCACAGTCAAAGGGCTTGATTAAAGATAACTATTCCTAATCTGACTGCTTCTCTCCATCTGGACTCTGCCAATACTATACTGCAAGTCACTATTATTTCTTTTCTTGACTATATACTTTCTGTCTGGCTTACTCCGGGTTTTCTTTCAGTTCTAAGCATTTGTGATGCTTGATCCCGCCAAAGAAACTTTGCACTTGTTGGCCACACTATCTCAAAAGCTGTTCATTCTCCTTTGTTCCTAGTTATATCATTATTAACATTTCAAGGCAATTATGCTCTAAGAAAGCTTTCTTAATCTCTTCGGCTACATCAAATGCCCTTATATACTCTTTTAGCTCTATGTGCTTCTCTTGATGATACTTTTCACAGTAACAGTTTTACACTTACTTTTCTGAGTGTTTTGTTAATATCTGTTTCCTTCATGATACTGTAAGCTCCATTAGAACAAGGACTATATCTGTTTTTCTTTTTCTCCTTAAAAAAAAATTATCTCTGGTGTCTAGTACAGTGATAGGTATACTCAATAAATATTTTTAGAATGAATATTGAATGACAGAGCAAAGTTATGCCTTAAGCTTATATAAAGGAATAAATTTTGATCCAGATTTACAACTCCTTTCCCTCATAATGAACATCAGAATAGGAGATTTTATTAATGTTCGACTTCTCTAGAATACTAAGTTCGCTCTGTTTTCTGAGAAAATACTACAGCTAAGCTGGATTCTCTTATATCCCACTGTCTTAGCCTTTCTAGAGACAAGCTAGGTTTCTTGTGTGTTTGCTTTATATATATATACACACATATATATGTATATATATATGTATATGTGTATATATATATGTGTATATATGTATATATGTGTATATATGTATATATATGTATATATATGTATATATCTATATATATCTATATATATATAAATTTATTGGAGGTGACATTGGTTAATAAAATTATGTAGGTTTCAAGTTTAAAATTCTATAATACGTCATGTGTATATTGCATTGTGTGTTCACTATCCAAAGTTAAATTTCCTTCCATCACCTTATATTTGACCCCCTTTACTCCTATCTACCTCCCCACCTCTCAACTTTCCATCTGATAACTGCTAAACTGGTGCCTGTGTCTGTCATTCTCTGTTTGTTTGTCTTGTTTGTTTTTTGCTTTTAGTTTTATATCCCACATATGAATGAAATCATATGGTTCTCAACTTTTTCTCTCTGACTTATTTCACTTACCATGATAATCTCAAGATCATCCATGTTGTTTCAAATGGTAGTATTTCATCTTTTCTTATGGCTGAGTAATATCACCATTCACTAGTATTCTCTTACAGACTAGGCCAATCATTTCTCATGATTATCTGATTTTCTCTTAATCACATAAACTGTCTCTATTTGTTTATTGTGTGTGTATTGTTATAAGAAATTTTTCTTTATATATGTCCTGGGTTTTATATTTACACATATATATTGACACACTCTGAAATATGATAAAGGTGAATAAGCAGTCAAAATATAACCATTTACAAGAACAAGGCAAGGCTGTCCACTATTGCCACTGTTATTCAATATAGCATTGGAAGTTCTAGCGAGTGCAATCAGACAAGAGAAAGATATAAAAGGCATCCAAATAGGAAACAAAGAAGTCAAACTGTCACTATTTGTGAATGATATGATTCTCTATATAGAAAACCCTAAAGACTCCACAAGAACACTACTAGAAACAATAAGTGAATATAGTAAAGTATCTGGATACAAAATCACCATTCAAAAATCCTTAACTTTCCTAAACTCTAATAATGAAGTGTCAGAAAAAGAAGTGGAAAAAATAATACCTTTTGCAATTGCAACAAAAAGAATAAAATACTTAGGAATAAATTTAATGAAACAAGTGAAAGACCTTTATAATGAAAACTGTAAGACACTATTAAAAGAAATCAAAGAAGATACAAAGAAATGGAAAGATATTCCTTGTTCTTGGATTGAAAGAATCAACATAGTTAAAATGATCATATTACCTAAAGCATTATACAGATTTATGCAACCCCCATCAAAATCTCATTGGCGTTTTTTAAAGAAATAGAACAAAAATCATCAGATTTGTATGGAAGCACAAAAGACCCCGAATTGCCAAAGCCATCTTGAGAAAAAAGAATGAGGCTGGAGGCATCACTCTGCCTGACTTCAAATTATACTGCAAAGTGATAGTAATCACAACAGCATGGTATTGGCAGCAAAACAGACACATGGACCAGTGGAACAGAATTGAGAGTCCGGAAGTAAACCCATGTTTATATGGGCAATAATTTTCAACATAGAAGCCAAAAACATACAGTGGAGAAAGGAAAGCCTCTTCAATAAATGATGCTGAGAAAACTGGAAAGCCATCTGCAAAAGAATGAAATTAGACTGTTGTCTCTCACCGCACACCAAAATTAACTCAAAATGGATTAAGGACCTAAATATAAGACCCGAAACAATAAAATGCATAGAAGAAAACATAGGAACTATACTGAAAGACCTTGGACTTAAAGATGATTTTATGAATTTGACCTCAAAAGCTAGGGAAGTAAGAGCAAAAATAAATGAATGAGATTACATCAAACTAAAACCTTCTGCTCAGCAAAAGAAATCATCAACAGGTAAAGAGAGAACAATCCGAATGGGAAAATGTATTTGCAAGCAACACCTCCGATAAGGGCCAAAATATACAAAGAACTTATACAACTCAATAACAACAAAAAACAAATGATCCAATCAAAAGATGGACAGTGGACCTGAACAGACACTTCTCCCTAGAGGACATACAAATGGCCAACAAATATGTGAAAAGATGCTCAACATCGCTAGCTATAGGGAAATGAAAATCAAAACCACAATGAGATACCATCTCACTCCTGTTAGAATAGCTATAATCAACAGAACAAGTAATAACAAATGTTGGAGAGGATGTGGAGAAAAAGGAACCCTCATACACTGCTGATGGGACTGCAGATTGGTACAGCCACTATGGAAAACAGTATGGAGGTTCCTCAAAAAACTATGAATTGATCTACCATACGATCCAGCAATCCCTCCACTGGGTATTTACCCCAAAGACTTGAAAACCCATATCCAAAAAGATATTTACACACCAATGTTCATAGCAGCAGCATTTATAGTGGCAAGGACATGGAAACAACTGAAGTGTCCTACAGTAGATATCTGGCTAAAGAGGCTGTGGTACATACATACAATGGACTATTACGTAGCCATAAGAAGAGATGGAATACTGCCATTTGCGACAGCATGGATGGACCTTGAGATAATCATGCTAAGCGAAATAAGCCAGACAGAAAAAGTTGAAAATCACCTGATATCACTTATATGTGGGATGTAAACCGAAAAACAACAAATGAGCAGGACAAACAAACAGAGATCATGGACATGGACTAGAGGCTAGTGGTTACTAGTGAGGTGGGAGAGGAGAGGGGAGGTAGATGGGGTAAAGGGGATCAAATATATGGTAGCTGAAGGAAACTGGACTTTGGGTGGTAAACACACAATTGAATATACAGATGTCAAATGATAATGTACACCTGAAAATTATATAATTGTATTAACCAATGTTACCCCAATAAACTTAATTAGAAAATATAATCATCTATATTTCCTCCTATTTCTAGTATCATAATCATCTAAGTAATTGTAAATATTTAAAATTCCAATTTAATAATCTCTAGGAATATAGAATGTATATATTTTTTACTTATTAAAAAATGGCTGAAGCATTTTTTTAAAGCTGATTCTCACTTTGATAGTTTCACTTTATCAATTATTAAACTGTCATCCAGTCCATCATTTCCATTTTACAGATGAGAAAATGTAAAGTGGCTTGCACAGGTCACATACATAGTGACAATGATTTTGTTATCGTCTTCTGACAGACTTATTCTGTCATTGATCCTCCAGACTGGTGGCTGGGTCATTTCAAAATTGAATATTTAGAGTTATATGATAAATACTTTAATATATTTTTAGTCTACATATTTTTATTCACCTTTTACTTAGTTATGTTTTTGAGATAAAATATTAGAATCCAGTCTGCAAAGCAGGGTATAAAATGAGTGCCTATATGTTTTTGTATTTAAGTATTGGAGCATATAATGAGGTAGGATTTCTTTTCTTTTTAGTAGGGCCTTTCAAAATTTTGGCTTAAAAAGACTGAGTCTATGTCTGAATAACCACATTACTATTTTCCTATACTCAGAGACTCTGTCATTGGCATTCAGCTGAATCCTGGACTAAGTGACAAGCAATTAGAGCCATCAGCCCCAGCTCCACCTCTCCATTTGGGCACAGTGCAAATAGCTATTTATGAACTCTCATTGCTCATTTTAGAGGTGAAACTTCAGATTAGCATGCAAAATCCAAGTAAATTTGATTTCAAAGGTGCACAATAGCGTCTGGATGAGTTACTTAGTTTTTATTGATGTGCCAAAATGAGAAATAAAGGAAAAAATCAGCGAACACAGTCTAAACTGCTTGGAGCTGAGGATAGGAGAGTAAATCCATGCTCTGTAATATTTGTTTAATTGCTTTTATACTTAAAGGTTTTATGCAATGTCTGCTTTTTGCTGTTGCCAATGTAATTTTATAATTTTATGTCAGATGCTTGAATAATTCAATTAAAAAAGTGTTAGCCTGAGTAAGCCAGCCAAAACTGTAGAAAATAGCAAGCCATATAAAATAGACTGTATTTTTAGTGGAACATAAACAAGAGTATAAATATAATTCTGGAGGCAGTTGCCCAGGGATGCGCCACAGCTGAAGATTTCTGGTCAAACTCTTTATTTTCCTTTTTCACACCTTAGCAAAGAGCATCAGCTCCTATTTGTGCTTAGTTTGCAAGTTATAACAATTTTGGGGGTCTCTTTTTGTTCAGATACAGATCTTCCTTTGGCCATCTCCTCTGGTACTCCTTATTAAATAGCACATCAATTTTCTCTATTGTAGCAAATTTTAAATGAGAGGTTGTCCATGAGCGCCAATCACTTAGTAAGCTTTTTTTTTTTTTTTTCCTAAATACATGTTCACCATTTCCACTCAGATATTTTGCTTCAGAATGTCTGTGGTGGCTCCCAGGAATCATTATTTTGACTGCAAAGTACCCAGGTGATTGTAATGGAGGTAGTCTGAGAATCAACTGAAATTATAATGTAAAAGTGAGAAAATACCAAGGCAGTAGCCTTCCTTAGCAAGTATGAATTCAGATTATCTCAACCCTGCACACCTACTTTCTGTTACTTCTCAGAAAAATTCAGATTGGGGTGGTCTTTGATGTGACTTTTTCGTATGGGTAACATTCCCAGAGCATGGTTCTGTGTCAGGCCCTCTTATGATGAAATTGTGGAAGGCAGATGTTCTTGGGGAAAAGATCTATCCCTCCTAAACAGACATGGTATCTTATAACCATAGTCAGAAACCATGGAAGGTATGCTAGAGGTAATTACCTTTGTGTTCAATGGTTAATTTTGCCCCAATGAAACAAATAAGACAGAAAAAGATGAAAATAGAAACAATCGAATAAATAGCTAAATATTACATATAGTGGGTTTTGCCAGTTAGGACAAAAGTATTTAACAGCACAGAAAAGTTATTGAACACTTTCCATATTTTTTTAGTGATGGCCTCAATCTTTAGTCTCTTGATTTCAGTGTCCACTGGTTTTGCTTTGACTCAGTTGGGCAACACTAGAGTTAAGTTTCTGATATTCGTGTTGACATATTACACGTATGAAAAAAGTACAAGTTTGTTTACAAAAAAGATATAACACCAAAAAAATAGCTGTGTATTGCCTCTCGATGTAATTTTATAAATTTTTAATCATAACCTATGACGTTTTTCCACCTAATTTTAAACAGATCTTACAATTTGATGTTTATTAGTATTAACCTTGGGCTTTTTGGTATATGTTACATATTTAGTCTGAATTTCCAAGAAGATATACAGACAGTTAAGTTTTCATTAACTGAGCAAGGATTTTTGTTTTTTAAGTATCTACAGAGTTCCATGGTGGCAAAAGGCATGGCTAAAGGAGTGAAGAACTGGAGCTCATGATGCAGTTTACCACAAGGTCTCTTTCAGTGTCAAAACAAGAGATTTTGAGTTCAGACCAGGAATATAGCTATGGTGGTGATAAGAAGTATAGAATTCTGGATATATTCTGAAGATAAAGACAGTGGGATTTACTGAGCCTTGGAGACATGATAAAGGTGACTCCAGGGTTTCTGGTATGAGCAACTGGAGGGATAGGATTGTCATTAAGTGAGACATGCAAAGTTATAGTTGGAGGATATTTTTGGGGGGAAAGGTAAAAAATTCAGCTTAGGACATGTTGAGTCTTGGATGTTAAAAGACATCCGTTTGGAGAGAATGAGTAGATCGTTTTATACAAAGGTCTGGGTTTATGAAAGAATGGTCTGGACTAAAGATATAAATTTGGGAATTGCTGCCATATACATGGTATTTAAAGCCACGAGTTTGGATGAGATCACCAATCGACAGAGTGGGTAGAAAAGAGAGGAGGGCCAAGAACATTGCAACATTTAGAAGTTTTGACAAATGTGAGCAATCAGCAGAGGAGACTGAGAAAAAGCAACCCATGAAAAAAATCAAATGAACATGGTATGCCTTGTAAATAAAACACATCAAGGATACAAAAAAAATGTCAATTGAAGAAAATGTGGTTTATAGTCCAAAAAAAGTGAGAACTGAAACCTACCATTAAAATTTAGCAACATAATGATGTGAAGGTTACTGATGACTTTAGCAGATTTCTCTAATGAGAATAAGATCACTCATCCTCAAGAGAAACGCACTTGACAAGGTAGCCTTTCTTGGCTACCTTTCTTTTCCAGCCTCACTTATTTATTCCCCTGCTCACTCAAATAGTTATCTCAGGGGCTATTTCAGGGGTTCCCAAACTGAGACAGTGGTGTTATGAGCCTAGACTTTTTTACTAAAAATCTAATTTTCAGAACTACTTTTTAATGTTAAGTATTGGCTTTTGGTTCTCTGACATGTGGAGATGATACGGGATTAAATTCTGAACGCTGAAGCCCCGGAGAGCTGATGGTACAGTTCCAGTCCAACTCTGAAGGCCTGAGAACCACGTCTCAATCCAAGTCTGAAAATAGGAGAAGACCAATGTCATCCCAGATTGACATTGCAGAAAGAAAGAATTTTTTTTACGCAGCCTTTCATTCTATTGCGGTCTTCAATGGATTGGATGGGGCCCACCTACATTGGGAAGGGCAATATGCTTTACTCAAATACCTATTCATGTGTTAATCTCATCCAGAAACCCCCTCAGAAATATACCCTGAAATAATGTTAAATATATCTAACTGTGACCTAGTCAAGTTGACATATAAAATTAACTACTATATTTTTTTAATAAGGATTTATACCTTGCTTTTATTGAAAATATAAGATTATTCATAATTATTTAAAAATATTGTGTATATGTTATTTTTCAGCCTATGTGCTGATGGTTAAATTTGGGACATTCAGTTGTCAATGTAAGAAATATCCAAAGCTGTAGAGATTTTTTAGAGTTTATTTGAGCCAAACTGATGATATATGCTGGGGAGTAAGATCCAAAATGCCCTGGAGAATAACAGCTTTGTAGTTTCTTTTGTGCATTTGAAATTAAGGAGGGACCATAGAGAAGATATAGTGAAGGTGGGAGAAAGCAAGGCAGAGATTGGATTACAGAGTAGTTAATATTATGTGCTCTCTTGAGGTAGTTGTAGGGGGAGCACCCTTTCAGTGATATTACTTGTGGCATTTCAAAGATGTGTTAACCTAGATGCGCAAGAGCAATAGACAGGAGTTGCTTAAAAACCTTTCCCTAATGGAGTTATACGTATGTCTGGGGCATGACTACCCACCATGACCTACCCAGTTAGGAATTTATGATCAGATCACCTTGTGAGGTTACTTTCCATAGAACCCCTATTTTTTATTTACACAGCTATTGAACTAATTATCAAAACTTTTTCTTTGTCTTCCTATATGTGGGTGAGGACTTTGTGAACTTTCAAGCACCTTGTCATTCCTTAAGTCTCCTTTTAATAGAAGTTCTCAAACTTTGATTTGCATAGGTGTTATCTGGGGATATTAGTGAAAATACAGATTCTAGGTATCCATCTTTAGAGATTCTGATTGGGAAGAACTGGGACAGGTCCCAGAACTCTGTATTTTTAAGAAGGCCTCCAGATAATTCTAATACCAGAAGTTCGTATTTGCACTTGGAGAAACACTGACCTATGTCATAGTCATTACACAAGGGTGGGAAATCTGTGGCTTTAAAGATAGCTTGTGACCTTAGAGTAGTAACATTCAGATTTTTTCTTTTATCTTGTAAGGCTTATTTTATAAACCAAAATATTTTGAACCCACGCTCTTTTGAAGTCTTATACGATGTACTTGTCATGTAACTGGCATTCTCGAGCCCTAAGATGAAGAGCATATAATAGGTATTTCAGTCCTGTCGCCCTGCTCTTGAAAACGCAGTTTCTTATTTTGCATCTGACCGACATCATTATGCAGCACTTCAGCCTTACTTGATGCAATTTGTCATTAGCCTGAGAGAGGCTGTCACCTCTGCTGTGTCCTAACATGTGATTGCTGTGGCTCCTACATTTTTCCCCCTTAGCTCTTGTTCTTCCTCACCTCGAGACTTGTCCATGTATTTTATTGAGACATAATAGAAAAAGATAACTGTTGGGATAATGAGCCTGAAAATTAATAATCTCCTTTAATAAGCTTTTTTGTTGGTGGTAGTGGTATTCTTTAATGAATATATCTAAGCTGTGGGAAGGGGAACCAATATAAGTGTCATAAAGGACTTTCTCATTAATCAAATTCTGTATGGAAGATGAAAATTTAATGTCATTGCCAATAACTATTATAAGGTGCTGTCACCCATGTCTTTTACCAGTAAAAGATCTGTAACAAATTTATTAAACTTTTGTCTTTGTTCTACTTACATAGAAGATAGAATAGGCACCATGAACCAAGCACGTTGGTTTGTAGGCTTTTAACATTACCTTCTTAGACAGAAGATAGGTACTGTCATGTGAAGGTGAGAACGACAGATTGCTTAGAAATAGCAAGAGATCTATAATAGTTTAAGACTTAGGCTAGTTAGGCTGTAAGTACCATCCATTAGACCTGTGCTATGGTAACCACCAGCCACATGTGGCTATTCATTTATTTATTATATGCATTTTAAGTTAAATTTATTCGGATGATATTGGTTAATAAAATTATATATGTTTCAAGTGTAAAATTCAATAATAAGTCATATGTATATTGTACCACCCAAAGTTAAATTTCCTTCTGCCTAGGATTTGGTGTTTTCTCACATGTGGGTATTTAAATTTAAATTTGTTTGTTAAGTTAAAGAAAATTATAGTTAGTCTTTCTAACCACATTTCAAGAACTCAATATCCACTTGTGGCTGGTAGCTGCCATATTAGACCAAGTGATATCGAACATTTCCAAAGGAAAGTTCTATTAACCAGTGATGCATTCTATTCTTCCAGCCTAGCCAAACATACCTGAGCAGAGAAAAAAAAAAGTAAACACCTCTGTGTAAAATGCTGACATTATTGTTAATTAATCTCTTGGGTTAATGTAATCTTGAGAAAAATTTTATTCTAAAAATTTCTACTTAAAACAGTATGCTGAGTGGTCCTAGGCCTGTACTGAGTGTGATGCATTTCTGGAGTATGAATATGTGTTTTTACCAAATTGAGCTGGTAATTGTTCTTCCCATAGAGTCCCTGGACTGATAAATAGTAGTTGAGTACAATGATTTAATGCCTTTCAAAATTGCCATACTTTTTGTTTTTAATTGGATTACAAAAATAGTTATTTTAAATTAAATTTATAAATTATTGTGTATGTTTGCTGCTTAAGAATATCTGAAAAACTCGAAATGATTTTCCATAATTAAAACATTTTATTTTTTATTTTCTTTGTATTAAGAAAGAAATTCCTGAAATAGCAATATATTAAAATACAATTAAAATCCAACATGATGAATTTTTGTTTGGGCTCTTAAATTTTATCCAAGAATATTAATTTTCTCACTGTATTGTTTCCAAGGCATGTGAATCTACCCTCTACTGAAAACTCCAAATAACAGCTTTTCTATGCCCATGCCAGAGATTGCAACCTTCAGCTTCTAAAATTCCATCTTTTATAAACACGTCTGGTTCTGAAAAGATAATGAAGGCTCTCAACAATAATACATAATTGGGCTTATTACTACACCTTCATAAAAACAAGAAGCTACCATTTAAAAATGTGAATATTCCTATTGCTATCTCAATTCCCTCCATAATGACTTTTAATGTTTTTAACCCAAATTCACTATTTGTGTCAATACCTGGTATAAAGTATAGATGCTAGGTTATTAACATTAACTTAAAAGCCATTTTAACTCGTATTTTAACCAGTATATTTGAATGCTACATACAAACTTATCTGCTAATGAGTTAAATGATAATTAGGTAATTTGCATTTAAACTTTTTTCATATTATATATAGATATTTTTGATGGAAATAATTACATAATGTCTAAGAGTGATTTAGTGATATTTGGGGTAATTGATCAAAACACATTGTTATTTTTTTCCTATTTAGAATAATGAAATATAGGCTCTTGGTGTCTGGGTATTTATTCTTCTGCACATTTTTCAAGCATGTACTTGATTTAGATAAAGAGGGTTACCTATATATATATTTTGTCAATATAATGAGTGAAAATGGCTTCCAGTTTTAATATGTATTTTTTCTTATAATTTGTGAGATGATATTCTTTATATATATTGATTGTCATTTACATTTTTCTCATGTCTACTTTTTTGTGTATTTTTTTCATTTTTATGTTGGGATAAGTGTCTTTAAAATCAATGTGTGTAGGAAAGTAAATTTCATTCTGAAAAATTTTTTTGACTTATGTATCTCTGTGAAATCATCACCAGTATCACAATAATGAGCATATCTTTCATCTCCAAAGTTTCCTGTGCTCTTTGTAATTCCTCCCTTTTAAGGGATCAACTCTTCTCAGTCTTGTTAGTGGGAAAATGTATCATTTTCTAGCAGCTGAATCCTTGAAGCCCTCACTCATCATTAATTACTACATATTCCTAGAGTTTTCTTATATGGCATGTCTGTAGAGCCCCTTTTGAGAAATATTCAGTAATTTCTGCTCATTCCAGTAAAGAAACCAAAGCTAGATAAACATAGAAAGATGTGAATAGATGTATATATCTATAAACATTAGTGCACAGTGAGAAACCGGACACTGCAGAGAACATGATACATTTAGAATCCCTCCAGAAAGTAAGAACTGCTCCCTCCACTCTCTCATTTTTTCCACCCTGCCCACCTGTGCCCACTTTCCCTTTCTTGATTTTTTTAATGTCCCTTTTGACGACCGTCTTTGTTCACTCTCTTCCTCTGATTGTGATGCTCATCCTTCCCTTATTTATCTTGTTAGTTCCAACTTAACCTTTACATATGAGCTCAAATGTCATTTCCTCAAGGAAGTCTTTCTGAACTTGTTTTACTTCTTATATCATTGAACTATTATTAATAGCTCTTATCACATTGTGATTTTCATATTTTATATTATTTGATTAATGCTTCTATGTTCCATTAAAATGGAAGCCCCCTTGAGTCAGAGAATGTGTTTTTGCACACCATTTTATCCTCAGCACACAGTGTAGTGTTCAGCATGAAGATGATCCTTCAGTTTACAATTTGCTTGCTTTAACAACAAATTTGACATGGTTCTGTCTGTACATACTGCTAAGCTTATTTGAGAGCCACTCTAAAGCTTTGTCTATTTATTTCACTTAGCTTTGGGAATTTATTGTTTTTAGTAGAGTTATACTCATTTAACCTCACATTTTAGTAATATAAAATTTTATAAATTCCTAGTGGCTGGTTTATAGTGGTTTCTCTCAGATTTGCTGTCGATAGAATCTAAGATCAGTGGAGTGATTTATTTATGAGCCCTTTGGAGGAAGGGACAGAGGTTTGTTCAGAACTTGGCACCCATGGTGATTTCTTGGACTGTGTATCTTGAAGATCTATCACAAGTATCTCTAGATGGAGCTCTTTAACTTTTCTCTTAGAGAAGAAAGTTATAAGGAATGAAATCAAAGGAACGTGCCGATGATATTTGTTTCTAGGATTCCAGGCCACAGCTTTTGAAGACTGCTTAATGCTGGAGATTCTTGACCATGAGTACTGACTTCTTTCTTTCTTCTTCTCTTTTTCCTTACCACCAAAACTAGCTGTGCCAGTAAATGCCATGTGTGAGCACATTAATTCTTTCTTTGGTTTGATATAATTTACATTTTTACAATTACATTTTTACTTAAATTATTGTTTTTCCTGAAGGTTACAAGGTGTTTCTCTGACCAAACTAAAAAGCATTGTTGGGTGGAATGGCAGACTTAAAGAAAGACTATTGTACTAACAACAGCAAAAACAACAAAAATCCCAGAAATATGCAAAAGACAGTGAAAAGAAATGGCTAATTTTTTTTTTTATTTTAATGATGAGCAACATGGACTTCAGTGGTAGGACAATACTAATTTCTTCAATAATACTGATAATAGCCCATATGTGGTAGCTCCTATATTCTAAGCGCTTTTTACATATTATTTTTTAATCCTCAGAATGTCTATTTTTTACTTAGTTACATATGAGTTATTAAAAGTTAAAAAGAAAACATCTAGCCTTTGGGTATACTATTTAGTGTGTATCTTAGATGATATGCTGAATCTTCACAATAGGTTAATTTTATATTTTACCCTGTATAACCAGATCGAATGCCTCTTCTTTTTTGAAGACATGCCCTGGTTTTTGAACTTGTCTTTCTAAACAGTGAGCTCCTCGAAGGCAGAAATTGTGTCCTGGTTATGGTTGTATCCCCAGTATCTAGAACCATCTTATCTAATATCACAGTCACTAGCCATATGTGGCAAATCAAATTTAAATTAATTAAAATTAGATAAAATTAAAAATTCAGTTTCTTAGTTATACAAGGCACATTTTAAATGTTCAGTAGTCAGCACATGTGTTTAATAGTTACCCTATCAGATGAATATTCCATGAACATTTCCATGGCCACAGAAAGTTTTCTTAACACCATTGTTTGTAACACTTATTTGTCTGTGAATTAATTCATTAACTGAACTGATCGATATTCATTGAGTGCCTTCTTTGATATAGGCATTGTGTAAACATAGGAGATAGAGTGAAAAACAATATGTGACAACAGAAATACATCATGGCATCTCTGCTATTGAATCCTAGCATTTTATGGAGAAGACAGAAAATAATCAAGTGGAAGTTAGTGGGTACATGCTTATCAATTGAGTGTTTTAGATTCAGTGTAGAAAGGCCCATTTTGGAATGATGTGAATATCGTTTATTGTCAGTTAGAAGCACATCACAGGGGAACTGTTTAACCTGCTCTTTGATCCTGTGGCTTAGGTCAGGAGGGTTTCTAAGCAATACTGGCATCAGAGGTAGAAATATGTTGCCTTCTTCCTTAAAGAAATAAGAACTTAGCAGATTTAATAATTTAAAAATTTTGTGCAGTTTTCTAGCTCAAATGTGTAGAGATCTAAACAACATTTCCCATTAGAAGTGGGAGGGGAGGGAAGACATTTAACACAGCAGGAGGATTATTAGTGAGCTGCAGTTGGACTGAATATAAGCAAAATTTCTGCTGGTTTCCTGTTCCCATGGTCTTGGGGACTTTTTATTTCATTTGCTTTCATTATGTTCCTCTTGTTCTTTTAGAAACCCAGTTTAATATATGTTCTGAGATCAAAGTCAGACAGGGAATAATAAAGAAACTTCTTAAAGGATTCTAGACCATTATGTGATGATGATATACTAATTATTTGAGAATCAGTACAGTTCTGTTGGTAAATACAGAAGACTCACTTCTGCTGTCAGCTGCACAAATAGATAATGCAGCTGTAAATTTTCTGGTAATTGGTGTGATCATTAGTTTAAGTCATCCCAATTGGCTAGATTGTACTCCTTGAGCAAGTATAGAGGGGTCTTTATAATGATTGCTGTCTCTGGAAAAAACTGCACCTTCAATGGGTTTCATCTATATACTGAGGAATGAGACTGTAATTGCTGACAAAAGGAGGATGGAGATAAAACAGTGATAGTTTGTTTAAAGAGTGGGCACATAAGGTACATGAAACTCTGCAAATTGGAAAAAGAGAAAGCTGCGCTTGAAACAAAATGATGCTTTTTATTTTAGAAACTTCCAGATTCTAAGAAACAAAGAATAATTCTATAATTGAGGATGAAATGGTTGATGGTAAGTTCTTGTGCCTTCCAACATTTAGAGCAGGTCAGGGTTTGATGCTGGGCTTTTCCACAACTGCACATAGAGCCTACGGAAGGAAAATAACACAGAATTCAAATGAGACTAGAATTTCTTCTGTTTCAAAAATAACAGTTACTGATTTAAGTAGCTGTAAGTGACATTTGTTTGGAAATAATTTTTCAATGAATTAATGGCTTCCATGTTCGGCAAAACAGGGTGAGTTGGATTTGATTCTTCAAGCTCATATACAGTTATAATCATTTCTAATTTTTATCCTTTTACTTTAAATTTTATACTCTACTTATGGGATATTGTTTAAAGGCAACAAAAGAAACACTAGTAGCAAAATTCTCATTAATAGAGAGCATAATTCTTTTTATCAGGTCCATAAATTGCATCTGATTTAAATTTCTATTTACCAGCTGATAACATCTTTAGTACCACAAAAACCAATGTTAAAAAGAAAATTTATTTTTATCTTTACTCTTTCATTCTTAGCAAATAACACTTTTTATATCTTCAATGGGTTATTTGATAAGAGGCCCTTGCAAATAGTAGTATGAAAATTTCTCATACCATATTTCAGTAACTAAGCATGGAAATTATAACAAGTAATTCATAATGCAAGAATTCAAAATGTCATATAATAAAAACAGATTTAGTCTTTTAATGCTAAAACTGTAGCTAATGTTCAATCTGTATATATCTGTTTGGCTCCATTAAACAACATGATAAAATATGACAGTTTAAAATTTACTTAAATCATAACTAAAGTAGATGCTCTTTGAATTCCCTTTAAAGAGTAAAAATAAAGTGAGCTATATCATAAATATTTCTAAAAATATTAGTATAATCTTTATCGATTATACTAAAAATATGAGTATAATCTTGTATTGATCTAAAAAATTTTAGATCTTTATTATTACACACAAGTGGATGAAATGACTTTAGAAATTCCTAATAGGATGGGGTTTCTACATCATAATTACTCTGAAATGAGTTCATATGTCAAACAGGGTTATAAAAGAATTTAATAAACTTTTAAGACATTTTTGTTACTAGTGTTTATTAACACTTTTTTTCAAAAAAGTCCCAAGTCACTAGGAAGTTGGACTTGAGGCTCAACCTACTTTGAGAACATTGAAGTCCAATTCCTAGAATCCAAAAGTCATTGCCATTTTGGCTTATCTGTTCAACGAACACTCCTAGCTCCCTCTATAGTCGTACCTGGAACTACAACTCGCTTCAAGAAATGAGAGGTTATTTTAATTCTAATATTTCTTTTATGGTCAAGACATGAGGGAGTGGAAATCTAGAGTTTGCTGTGAACATCTGTTGTCGCTGGTACTGATTGGCTCCCAAGCATCCACCCTCTTTCCTGTTTAAGAGAATTGTTTCATTGTAGTCGTCAGATTCTTAGACGTCTGGGGTGAAGACACATGATCTATGCTTTATTAGTTGGATTGTTTCTGCTCAGAACTTAGAAATGGTACAAAATTAAAGGATTTACAATTCAAGCACAGTAGCAATGGAATAATTCACTGGTAGACCGGTGGCAGTGACCTATGTAATATCTTAATGCAGTGTTTCCTGTGGTAGAATCTAGGCTGTCTGGCCTTGTTTGATTTCCACTAGATTTTTAAGCCTTATTTTTTAAGCTTCTCCATAGATTGTGTAAGCTAGTACATAGTTTTCTAATAATTATTTTTTCCTGTTTAAGATAGCTGGAGTCAGTGTCTGTTGCCGATAGTTGAGAATCCTGCCTGATACAACTTCATACTCTAGAATTCTAGGTAATTTTACTCTTTTCCCCCCTGGAGAATGAAATGTGACATTGGCATCTCATGGAGATCCTATATTCTAGGAAACCTTCACTCTGATAAATATGGCATTTCAACTGGTTGTTGTGAGAATGGCTCCAAGAAGCCATTTTTCTCAGTTGCTCTTGAAGGAAAGTTAGAGGATTCTGAAGAGTCGAGTAGAAGAATATGGCCTATGTAGCTGACTCACAGCTTCTTATCCAATGTTCTGCCCATCATGGCTACCATGCAACAGTCTCTGCCTTCCTCTCTGCCTCTCTCCTTCTAGACTAAAGCTGCCCAATAGCAAATGGGAAAGAACTACTTCCCACTCTCTCAAAGCCATGATATCACAGGAAGAGGAAGAGAAGCAGTAGGGAGAAAGTGGTTTACTGAACTTAAATCACTGAGAATGGGAGGGGAAGATCATATTTGGAATATATTATTGAAATAATGATTCTAATATATTAGAATATGTTATTTTGTATATATACACGTATATGGGCTAATTATTTGATAATGGAATATATTATTTAAACTTTTGAAAAAGTGTGATCTTAAACAACAAAGTTCATCAATAGTATCATTATTTACTCATGAGTAGAATTTCTTATAAGCTTTTTCAGTTGTTGAAGCAGCCCTTTCTGACTCTACACTAGTGGAACAATGATGAAGAGAGTTACAAACTAGTGCTAAATATTTTCCTTTGACATTTTTATCTTCAAATAATTTCATCTCTTGTTTAATGTTTTTAAGATCTTTTTAAACAACTTTTTTGGGGGGGGTCAGGAACTGCAAACTTTTTATTAAAGTCAAGTTGCAGTTTTGTTTCAAAAGAAGTATTTCCAGTTTGTACTCAACTTTATTTTTGTTTTGTTTTCTTCATGTGTAGATAGAGATTCTCATGAGGCTTTGCTCATATCAGTTTCAATACGATCATGTTTGCATTCTACTTGTTCAGAATCTTTGAACTGGAGTAAGAATTATTCTTGAAATAGAGGCTTTGCTCTGTGGATTGCTTTTAACACTCCTGTCTATTCCACTGAAGATGAGGGAAGTTATAGAAGAATACTTTTAAAAAGTGTAACTGTTCAATTTGTATTTTAGTGAAGCACATAAATCTCTGGGTATATCTCAGGATATAAATGATTTCTTCAAATTTTTTAAAAGGACAAAATAATGGCATCACATCAAAAGAAGTATGATATTTTAGGAGTTAAAAATAGTATGGTATACCAAAATAAAAAGTTTACATGCGAAATAGAAAAAAAATGATGGTCACGAAGTACTAACAGTGGGAATCTCATCAGACCCTGGATAGGGGAGGCAGCATAGAGGGCCATAGAGTCATGTACCCATGAGAGACTTCAAACCTACTTCGATATTCCCAGGACACTAGGACTGACCCATAGAATGAGTCAAACTACCTACCCTGGTCATGCAGAAAAAATTGGGAGTGGAGAGGCGTTTGAAGATGGAAAGCACATGGTGAAGGTTTACATTTCAAAATCACCAAAGGAAGCATAAAAAGAAACAATTACCATACTACTCAGTGGACTAGCATTTATGCCTAGGATATAGCATTTATGACGAAGGATCAACCAGCATTTCCAAGAGCCTCCTTGTTAGTTAAGTTTCACACAATTTTTTTTTGTGTGTGTGTGTGTGTGTGTGTGTGTGTGTGTGTGTGTGTGTAAAATAATAGCTAAGAGAATTTTTTTAACTTAGGGAAGGATTTATTGAGATGCTTTGAACTTCATACATACTATAGAATTAGAACTAGGCTCTTATCACTGTGTGTATTGGGAGGCTAAGGATGAGATCTATCCTGGAACTTGAAGCACTAACAGAATCTGTGCTATTCAGAGTTGTATTATCCTAGTTCTTATGTAGATCTATTTCTAGAATTATGCCATATTCTTCTATTACTTTCAAATTTTTGAAATACTTGTACATCTTTAGTTTATTCCAGTTTTTTTTTTTATACAGCAGTATTTCCAAGACTGCAATGATATTTATACGTCCCTTCATCATGACAAATCACATTTAGCAACTCACGATTGTTTACTGATTGTTACCCTTTTTTTCCCCCTTTACTTTGCTTGGAAATGAGCAGACCTGCCATTAAACTTGGACTTTAATATCCAGGGTGACAGGGCACTTTGGAACTTTTGCAGTCTCTCCAGCACATTTACATTTTCCTTGTCTTTGTCACCCATTGTGGATTAAATGTCATCAGAAAACAAAATAGTGGCAGGAAGTGAGGCCACTGTACCATAAACAAGTGCACTGGTGAGTATCAGTTCATCTTGAGAAGAGCAAAATGTGATGCCTCCATGTTCGATGGCAGAGAGCATTTGCTTCTGTTTGCACTACTGTACTGTTTCAATGGTCATGAGAACTATACATACATATGATTAGCTTTACTGCTAATCTTGCAATGAATTTGCATATTTAAATATAAAAATATTTAAGACAAACCACATTTTAATAAGTCAGCCGTGTATAGGGAGGTGCTCCAAGAGGAACATATGCATTTAAAGCAAGCCAAATATAACTTGTAAATGCCACCTGGTAGAGTGCCCAGATGAGTATTTAGTTTTTCTTCATAAGATATTTTTGAAACCCAAGATCCTCTAGTATAGGAGCATTACTTTTGTTCTGGTTCTAGTCTGGATTTCCCTTTTTCTGTCTTGCTCAATGATAATGACCTTTTTTGCGGGGGCAGAGAGGAAGGTCAGGCTAGTTCAAGGTAGAAATGGGCTTTAATAAATTTTTTCTGATCACCTATTAGTGTCAGGTTGTGTTCTAGGCTTTAAATACCATTGTATATGAAAGAAGGGATAATTTCCAGATTAAGTCCACTTTGTGAACAGATTTCTCTGTTTGGGAGGACCTGGGAGCCACATGCCTCTCAGGCACCATTGTCCCTGACAAAGCTCAGGATTTTGCTGTTTAACTCCTGTTCACAAATAGTCCACTCTCTAGAGCAAGATGCCGACCTTCATACTGCTAGTACATAGATCAGAGAAGCCAGATCCTTTTAAAGATGTTGCATGCTCAACTTGAAATAGAGTGAACTGAACTCACATAACTTTAAAATGTCCCCCAGAATGCCTAAAATCTGACAAACAAAAGAACACTTGTTGTTCCCTAGCCGTCTGTTAGGACATAAAAAAAGGCTTGCCAAATGAAAAAGCAGCATATGCACCCACAACACATCAAAATTGTTAGAAACCTATGCTTTGCTTTACAGGATGCATTTCCAGCCCAGTCTTGTGCCTGTGTTGTTTTGTTCGTGGTTTCTCTAAGTGTTACAGCAGACGGGAAATCTTTAAATAGCAAGATCTTGTTAAGAACGTTATCGACTTTTTTAGGTCATGGTGTAACATAATGTTTTAAAATAGCACCTTTTTAAAAAAAGCATTAAGTCATTAGGTCTTACATTAATCTTTTGGACATTTTAAAGGATACTATGTTTATATTACTAATGCAATATCAAATGGAAACTGTTTCAGAGACAGACACGTATTATATGAGCTCCTCAAAATGGCTCTTTTAATTTATTCTATTTGAATTTACTTGTGAATAGTATATTTGATTATATTGCCTGTGGAGAAGGGATGTCAAGGAGAAATATAAATTAAAATTATCTGACCAAAAATGTGTGCATGTTTGTTTGCCTATTTATTTTTTAGAATGAAAGAGATCTCAAACACATTTAACAGAGGGATACTGCATTTGTATATTTAAATTTATGTTTTGTCCAATTTTAACATATTCCTCACTCTGGGATACCCAGAAATGAATATCATGAGGCCTTGATTACTCCCTTTCAAAATAATAATTGTAAATTATGTTATGTAATTTATTCAGTATCTCTTTATTCAACTGGTAAATTATTAGCACATTGGATGCCTTTTGGTAATTTTGCTGTTCATTAATACCACTATCTGGGAGGCAGTAGGAAAATGTAAAGTTATAAACAACATTCTTTCATTTTCTGTTGTTGTTAGCATTGGCAAGATATTTTGAAAAGGCTATAAATGGCCTCCAACCATCGTCTTGTCCATAGGCATGGAAGCAGGAGCCTCTTTGAAAATGGGACCAGTGCAGAAGAAGGAAGAGCAGAAAGAAGGAAAGCAGGTGCGTGCTGTCTTCCATCAGCACTAGGCTTGTTGAGTGTGTGGATCAAATGCCTATGCAGTATGACTTTGGAGGAATTCCTCAACATCTTTCTACACCAGAAAATATCCATTTACTGGTCGATGCTTGAAAAATATTTTAAAAAGTTTTATTTTACAACTAGAAATAAAACTAGAGTCTCTTGGGAATAGTAACAGTGATATAAATGCAGTCCAAAGTGTAGATTACTACACCAGGATTCTTAGGATTGATACTGAAAAAAGCCTGTTTTAGGAATGAAAGAAGAAAATAAAAGGATGCAGGTATCTTGAGGAATGAGGAAGAAATAGTGTACAAATCTGGGAGGTGAAGGGGCATAGAAAAGAGAGACCAAGGGCAAAGAACTGTTTTCACAGTGTGTTCACGGCCAGCTCCTCCCATCAGCTTAGGTGATTGAGAAAGAAAAGGACTTTCCTAGACTTCTGAGTATCATAAATGTTAGCAATTTATTTTCAGCATAAAACTTTAAGGATATATTTGATGTGTTAATTTTTCTTAAGTTCATTCATTTACCTACCTAGTTTGAAAAGATAAATTTATTTAGTAAATGTTATATCTTTAAGAAGTCCTACTACCAAGCAAAATTTATGGTTTCTCCTATTATATTCTCCTCAGACATTGTTTGCATGTATCTCTTAGTATTGTAGTTATTGGAGGCAGACTTGCATGATGGGTAAAAACATGAATTTTAAAAACAGAATTAGTTTTGATTATTGACTTTGTCATCTATAAGTTGAGTGACTTTGAACCTATGTCTTATCTCTCTCTCAGTTTTCTTGTCTATAAATTTGTGATAATAATATCATGCCATGAAGTTAAGGGGGTTAAATGAAATCATAACTGCAAATCAGTTTGCATCAAGCCTGTCATATTTTAAGCACTTAGTAAATGAATAAGAGCCCTGTGGTTGATGATGGTGATGGTGGTCATGATGAATTATAAATTTTTAACCCATCAGTATAAAACCCTTAAATTAAGGAATTGTGTCTTGGCTATCTTTATGTGCTTCACATAGAGAATCAAAATTACACATAGTACAGATACGTGTGTCTAGTTAAGTAGAAAACTTTAGAATCTTAAATTAATCGGGAAGAGTTTTTTTTTAATAGATGAAAAATTATAATAATAAAAAAAAGCAAACAAATGGAGTTCGATTGAAATATATAGCTTCAGTTGCTAATAAAGTGAGCAAATAGAGGTCCTTTAGAAACATGATTTATTGATGAGATAACAAAGATTGAGTTCGGCAGGTTAATTGACAAAAGTAGCATTTCTAAGGTGTTTGAAAATGGTTCTTATAAAATAGATTAAGAATTCCTTTGTATATTTTTATTTTATATACTGTTTGTGTCAGCAAACGTTTTAAAATTTTTATCTCATTCAGTAGACATTAAGGAGCATAGTAACAAAGATGGAAAGAGATTTGGTAAACTTTTTAAAATGATTGGAAATTAAAGGAATTGAGAATGTTTGTCTAAAATAATGGAAGATTGTGGAGAAAAAGTACTATCGATCTTCAAATATGTCTAGAATGTTGATTATGTATGTTTCAGTCAAGTTTGTTTTGGCAGCAGATGACAATAAATCCAGCCCAAGGAAATCTAAGAAATAAAGGGGATATTTTAGTTTATACAGTTGAAAACTATATAGAAGTAGCTTGACCTTCATACTTGGCTGGATATTTCAGAACCCAATCACCCTTTCGTTCTATACTTCCTTTTTTACGTTGGCCCCATTCCCATGGGCCTGATGGTGGCCAGAGGAGCAACACCAAGTCTACTGAAACAGTGAACATTTCTCTTGCTCAACAACTCAAAACTAAAGTCCTGGCCCGAATTAGATTTTGCGCTGAATTTGTAACTATGATCACAAGAATAATATGAGGCCATGTTTAAATTATAGGCCCCCCCTGGAGATAGTGGCAACTAATCACACCAGATCCAAATGTACTGAGACTTGGTGAGAGGTGGTTCTCCAGAGAAAAACCTGGGTGCTGTGTTCTGAAGAAAAGAAAGAGAATATATAGCTACTATTACCTGGAAGATGGAGCCCCTGTATTTTTGTATTGCACCACCGGACAGAACTGGCATCAATTGGAAGAAATAATTGTAAGGCAGACATTTAGATCAGTAGAAAGAAGAACCAAGAATTTAGAACTCACAAAGAACTAACTCATCTCAAAAGTTAGAGAACTGCCTGTGAAGCTTGTCTTCAAGCTCAGGCTTGGTGACCATCTGTGGTAGACCGGAGTAGATGATCCGTAAGATCTTTTTTCAGTTTGTAGCAGGTTACTTGATTTCTTCTTTTATGTTTGGATGAGATAAAGAGGTCATCTGCTAAATCCTTTTGAGGTTAAATATGTAAAGCATTATTTCCAAGAGACTTGCTTATTGAAAACACAGGTCAGGAGGAAGGACCTTTCTCAGAAAGCAATGTGCCTCACTGAGAATTCAAATATAGACAACACTGATGTACACATGATGTGTTTTGATATTTATACTTCAGATATATTTCTCCTTTTGTTTCTTTTTATAAATTTCTTATCTAGGGAATATAAAACTTAATCTCTCTAGTGTCATAATATTCAATCTTTTAACCTTTTTTGTGGCCCAGATGCTTATTCAAAACGTAATATAATCTTTTCCACAAAAAGGAGGGAACTTGTGAAGGTGATATGATAAGTCGATTAAGAGTCACTGTTTTGGGTCTTTAAATAGGTTTCTGTTCATAGGGCTATAAATAGGAAATGAGGGAATGGAACCAATAATTACTGAGCATCAATTATGTTATCAGGTGCTTTATACAACTATTTAATCCTCAAAATATAATTAGCTCCATTAACGTGAAAAACTCAAGGTTTAAAAGAGTTTACTTACCTTGACTGAGTCAAGTTAATTAACAAACTAGAAGGCCTTGCCCAAGATCATGCTTCCCTATATCTGGCAGAGCCTAGATTCAAATCTGGATCATTTATTTCTAAACCCATTCTAACCATGTTGCCTGTCTGGAAAGGAGGTGAAAAATACAAGCCTGCTTTCTTCAATTCCTGAGAGTAGTAGAATGTTCATTGTTACTTACTTACTTGATATTTCTGTTGATGTTCAAATGTAGTTCATAAATTGGAGGGATGGTACTACAGGGAAATTAATAAGTGTAGACTACAAAGGCGAAAGTAGAAATCAGAATTGAATCCATAATTCAGTACAACTTACAGAAAACATTGATAATGCATTTTATAGTTTTGGAAGATAATGGCTCTCTTTCTGTAAGATTCAATATCTAAATCATCACCATATACATCTACCCTTCATTGAATTGGAATGACCATATTCCCCCTTTTTTTAACTTTTAAAAGTGAACTCAAATAAAATTGGTATGTGGATTCAAAGCCATTTTTCTTCATTAAAAGGAGACAGCGAGTAACTTGATTTGAATTTCAACCTTCCTGTGAATTTGCCACATCAGTTTCTAGCCACAGATTTTATAGCAATTCAAAAGGAAAGTACATTGTTGAAAAGCTTTTGCTACTTAACATGTTGAAGAGTTAATTGTAAAATGATTTCCCTAGAAAGGTTAATTGGCTTTCTTTTCCACAAACAATAAGATGTGAATATAAAAAGGAAAAAAACTTTTGGCACTCAACTATAAGCTGCAAAGGCTTCAATTTTAAAAATAAGAGCTGACACATGTAAAGTTGTGGTATCGTGAAAATAAATTATTCTCCTTTGTGAAAATGTTGGTACATAGTTATATTAGAGAAAGGCTTTTGAGAGTTTTTAGAAAACTAGACAAGGAAAATGAAACATCTCAGCACAAATGGAAGAGATGGTGAGACAGAGATCTTATAAAGTTGTCTCCTGCTTGGCAGCTGTGTGCTTTGGAGTCTGTTAGAGGGATATTTATTTTACATTATATCATCCTCAATAAATGAATTGTTGCTGCATTGGAAATCTTATAGGATATTTAAAAGAGTTTATAGCTAGCTGTGGAAAGTTAAAAACTTATGAGATCTTGGTTGAAACTTTAAGAACAATCAATAATTCTTACCTGGTCTGAGGTCTGACTATGTACAATAAGAGGAATAACACTTTTACTTTGGTGGGGTCAACTATTTAAAAACAGAAAGATAGCATTATTCACGGTGGCCAGGACATAGAGACAACTGAAATGCCCTACATTGGATGATTGGATAAAGAAGATGTGGTATATATATATATATATATATACAATAGAGTATTACTCAGCCATAAGAAGAGATGAAATACTGCCATTTGCAACAACGTGGATGGACCTTGAGATAATTATGCTAAGCAAAATAAGCCAGACAGAAAAAGTTGAAAATTACATGATATCACTTATATGTGGGATATAAACTTAAAAGCAACAAATGAACAGGACAAACAAATAGAGACTCATGGACATGGACTGCAGGCTAGTGGTTACCAGGGAGCAGTAGGGAGGAGGGAGCAGGGAGATAGATGGGATGAAAGGGGTCAAATATGTGGTGACAGAAAGAAATCTAACTATAGGCAGTGAACATACAATGCAATACATGCCTTACTGCTAAATTGTACACCTGAAACTTACTGAATTTTATCAACCAATGTCACCATAATAAAAAAATAATAAATAAATTTAAAAATAAATCCAGAAAGACACATGTATCTTCTAAGAAATTAGGGTAAAAATCTAAGTGATACCCCAGGGGTTAACAGCAAGGGAACAGGATCCATATGCAGTTTGTGTTCTCTCAGACTTCAAAACTGCATGGCCTTGGGCAATTTGATTTACTTTCTCAACTGTAAAATGAAGATATAAAATAACCACATTGTGGAGTTGGTATAAGAGTCGAAACACAACACATATGAGTGCTGACTAGATAATAGAGATGCAATAGATTTTTACTCCAACTTGATTGAAGTAACTAAGAGAATTAGACTCGGGGAACAGTGGAGAGAATACTCGACAAAAAACTTTTAATATTTATGCTTGATTGTTGTTTTTGTTAATATACATTAGAGTACATGACTGTAACTTGAATGTAACATATATAAAACAGCACCAGCTTAAGCAGTGAAAGACCTGGTTCTAGTAATAGGTAACAACTAGCTGTGCAAGTTGTCAGTCACCGCCTCTGGACAAGAGTGTTGGCAAGATTAGCTTTAAGATCCTTCTAAGATCCTATTTTTAATTTTTAAATTATTTTCAAATGACCCTTTAAAATATAAAATTTTATTTTTTTTAGACCCTCATAGGCTATAAATATTTTATCCATTCACATTTATTTCAAAATATTTGATGAGTACCTAACTTTGTACAAAAGACTTCCCTAGCTTCAGTGCATACAGAGTAGGCAGTCCTTGTTCTTAAAAATCTTTCAGGGAGGATAGTGAAGTATAGGTCTTAAAACAGTAAACGATGACAATATGGCACTTCAGAAAAAGAGTCACTTCATTCACATATGAAGAAAAGAGGATCATTGTACACATTTACTCATTTACTCATTCTGTACATTTTAAAAAAGTTTTTATTGAATGCCAGCATTATGTTAAGTGCTAAGAACAGAAGAGTGAGCAAGCTACCATTCCTGCTTTCTAGGAACTTAGTCTACTTATAGAATGGGTCTACAGAAGTAAGTAAATGGTTCTCCACTGTTGAAAAGTGGGAAGTGAATTCCCAGCACAGAAGCAGGAGTGAGGCAGCCATGGAAGAATAAAATGATATGACACTTTGAGAGAACAACAAGTTGTTTGTTTTGGCAGGTGTGTGGTGCAGGTGGTGGGGAGGCAAGAACCGAGGCCAGAGGGAAATGTGAGGACTAGGCTGTGATAGTCCTTTCTAAGGAGTCTGGGTTTATTCCAAAATGAGGGGAACTACTAATGTATTTTTAAGTAAAATTTATTGGGGTGACATTGGTTAATAAAATTATATAAGGTTCAAGTATATAATTCTATAACATATCACCTGTGTATTGTATTGTGCATTCACCACCTTAAGTTAAATCTTCCATCACCATATATTTGAACTCCTTTTCCTTTATATACCTTCTCCCTCTCCCTTTTCCCCTGGTAACCACTAAACTGTTGTCTGTGTCTAAGAGTTTTTGTTTATTTGTTTTGTTCATTTCTTGCTTTCAATTTTATATCCCATACATGAGTGAAATCATATGGTTCTCACCTTTTTTCTGTCTGATTTATTTCACTTGACATAATACTCTCAGGATCCATCCAAGTTGTCATAAATGGCAGTATTTCATCTTTTCTTATGGTTGAATAATATTCCATTATATATATGCACCACATCCTCTTTATCCAGTCATCTATCGAAGGGCACCTTGCTTGTTTTCATGTCTTGGCCACCAGTGAATAATGTTGCAGTGAACACTGAGGCACCTATATTTTTATGGATAAATGTTTTCAAATTTTGGGAGCAGATACCCAGAAGAGGGATTGTTGGATCATATGGTAGTTTTATTCTTCATTTTCTGAGAAACCTCTATACTGTTTTCAATAGTGGTTATACCAATTTACATTCCCACCAGCAGTGTATGAAGGTTCCTTTTTTCCCCACAGCTTCTCCAACACTTATTATTACTTGTCTTATTGATAAGAGCCATTCTAATAAGTGTGCGGTGTATCTCATTATGGTTTTGATTTGCATTTCCCTAGTGAAGTTGAGCATCTTTTTATATGAGTGTTGGTCATTCGTATGTCTTCTTGGGGGAAGTGTCTATTCAGGTTTTGCCTATTTTTTAATTGGATTGTTTGTATTTTGATTGTTGATTTGTATGAGTTCTTTGTATATTTTGGATTCTAGCCCCTTATTGGAAGCATCGCTTGCAAATATCTTCTCGCATTCAGAAGGTTGCCTTTGTTTTTGATGGTTGTTTTTGCTGTGCAGAAGCTTTTTAGTCTTACTAATGTATTTTAAGCAGGGGAGTAAATTGATGTATAACATTTGAGGAAAATTTATAGGCATAAATTGGAGGATAGATGGTAGAATGTTGTGGTGAAAAGTAAATAGACAAGTCTTGAAGCAGTCATAGGAAATTGGGTGTGCCGTGCTGAGGTTTGAACCAAGGCAAGGGTGATGGGAATGGAGAGGACAAATAGAGAAGAATAGAGAGATGCTAAACCAGCAGCAATGACAGAATGCTGGAAAGACTGGCTATGAGAGATGAGGGAGAAATAGTATTCAACAATATCTTCCAACATTCTGAGTTCGGTGACTAACAATGCAGAGTAGGATAGGAAATATAGAAGATAAGTTTAGCTTTAAAAATAATATTGCATGAGATATTGAGTTTTTCAGAGGAATTGTATTTACTTGCTGAAGCAAAAAATTGGATTTACTGGGCTGAAGAAAAATGTTTTGGGATTTGAACCTATGCAGCTAGATGAGCTTTGGGGGGATGCAACCATTTAAGAAGTGGGCAAAAGAAAATGTGCTACCAAAAAAACTCAGAAAGAGCTCCTTGGGGCATGGAGGAAATTCAGGAGGGATTTGGATCACGGAAGTCGTGATAGAAAAGAGCTTCTGGAATAGAGGAGGGGCAAACGGTGTCGAGAAATAACGTAAGATGGGAATTTAACAATTTGGGAGTATTTTGATATCGATAAGAAAGGCAGTCTTATTAGTGTCAGGATGGAAAAAATGTTAAAGCAGATTGAAGGATGAATAGCTCATTAAAAAAAAGTCCAGCCAGAGTAAATTATTGCTTTAAAAAGTTTGGCTGTGAAGGCAGGAAGATACTGTGCAGTATTCAGATAGGGATCATTGGATAGAATGTAAAGAGGATCACAGATGTGGAGATTAGATTCCAGACGTAGAATATTTGTGTTGTTTTCCTGGTTCTTTACTATGTCTCTTTAAGATGGAAATATTCAGAACTTTATTTTTTTTGTGGTTAATGCTATTCAGTCTATTCAACCAACACTTATCAGGTGACATTCTAAAGGCTTCTGTGAGTTCTGTGTAATGCTTTTGCATTTCACAATGAATTAGGAAGATTTATGATCAAAACGATATAAATGGGTATTGAAATGTATAATCTGAATGAAGTTTTGTTTCTTTGTAGAATCTACTTTCCTCTAAGCACATCTACTTCTGTGTAAGAGTAACAACACAGCTTTCATTTATAGGGATTAGACAGGGTTTGTTTAAAGCTATCATTGTACAGCCCAAGAATTTGAAAGATCTACAGTGAACTCTGACCTAGTTCACATTTATTTATCAATATGTCTTGAACTTTTTCTGATATTTTCCTATAGAATGAATTGCAGACATGAATCAGCTGTAACATTTCCCTGTGAGTTTGGCTTTAACTTATTGTATTGATTTCCCACTCAGAAGAACCAGGGTTTGTGTGCAATGCGTTCTTACTTTTTGAAAACAGGGTGATAACCACTGCGAGGGAAGTCTACGGCCTTCTGATCTAGAAGGTCAGACCAGCAGGAAGGATGTAAATATGAACACCATGCTGAGATTCCAGCTCACTTGACTTGCCAGGAGTTTTCTTCAGTCTCTTCCCAGGGACAAGACCATACCCACTTCTGGCTTGTGGATATTTGTTTTTCCTGAACATTATTTTTTCTATTTCAACAATTTTAAGTGTCACATGGCAAAACTATCTAGCTAAGAAGGCAACTCTTGCTGGATACTTTTTAAAAGAGGGAGCCTATTCACTTTGGAATTTTACAGTTCTTATCTTTATAAGGAAGATGTTCAAATATTAAAAAAACTATAATTTGTATTCAGCTTATCACAGTCATCAAATTGCAAAGTTAATTCAAAAGTCACCAGTTAAGGGGCTTATTTGAAGGCTGTGAAAATAACATACATCTACCTAAATGTGTCCTGTTGAAATTTGAGTTATATCTCAGCAAAGATAGACTTGGAGAGAGTTAGCATATGTATTTGCAGCCAAATCTGACAGGATTAGAAAAATTGATAAATTTGCTTTGCTCTGACCAATTCAGTTTGGTCAGTGAATTTCTTCTTTTGACTTGTGTGATAATAGTCAACCTTTACTATATAGGAAGCACTGTGTAGGGCACAAAACAATAGAGGTATTGGCCTCTGTCCTTAAGGAAGAATGATTTATTTTTTTAAAGACTCTCATGTACTACTGAAGGAGTCTTCCAGAATATTCTGGAAAAGAATTATGATAAAGGAGAGGTCATCATGGTGTTTGGGAATGGTCAAAATACACATCATTAATGATGGGTGGCTTAGGTGGAATTTATCATTTGCAAAGATGAGATAAATCCCTAGATATTCTCAGAAACCTGTGGTTCATGAAGTCTGTGAGGACATAACAGGGATGCAGATAGACAGCTCTGAGGTAGATAGTGTGTGTCATAGTAGAGGAAGTATGGGTACTTCATTCTATTTTTAAAAATGTTGCTAGTTATTACACTTTGGGGGGTGGGTTAAAGGTAGCAAGACAGCTGGAAAAATGAAGGCGTAATGTAAATCAATTATTTTCTCATTACTTATCACTTCCTTATAATTTGCTCAGTTGCAGTTATAATGTTTACCTCGAGAGCTTGTCACTATTTGCTTTGAAAAATGAATTCACTTTACAGATTGGTTTTGGCATGAAATTAATGCAGTTTTATAATTAACAATGATCTATTCCATCCGCCCCCCCCCAGTTTTATTGATGAAGAAATTGAGGTCCAGAGAGACTATCCAGGGACATACAAAAGTCTATTGGCAGAAGATGTAACAAATTGATATTCTGACTCCATCTAGTACTCTTTCCACTGTTTATCATTGCCATGCACCCAAAATGATGTGTGTGTGTGTGTGTGTGTGTGTATGTGTGTGTTATTTGCCACAAAGTTGGACATAGTATTTGTGTGGTCCAAGACACTTGTGCATGGATTAAAATAAGATACTTTGTCTCTTTCGTAGCTAAAATTATGACATTGTGGAATAGCTCTACTGAGTGTAAAAGAAAGAAAATGGTATAGTAAGATCATTGTGTGTTAGTGTCACGCATGCATGTATTTGTATGGGATGGGAAGGTGTGGTGGGCAGAATAATGGCTCCCAAAGACGTTCATGCCTTAATCCTCAGAATGTGTGAATATGTTTGTTACTTTATGTGGCAAAAGGGGCTTTGCAGATGTGGTTAAGGTTAGACATCGGGAAGGGGAGCTCACCCTGGGTTGTTTTGCTGGTTCCAATGTAATCACATAAGTTCTTAAAAACAGAAGCTATCCTTGCTGCAGAAAGCAAAAAAGCAGCATAAGAAGGATTCAACCTGAGTTATTGGCTTTGAAGATGGAGGAGTGGTCATGGGTTTCGAATGTTGGTGGCCTCTAGAAGATGGAAAAGGCAAGGAAACAAATTTTCCCCTGGAGCCTCTAGAAATTAATGCAGCCCAGTTAATACCTTGATTTCAGCCCAGTAATATCCCTGTTGAACTCTTACCTACAGAACTGTGAGAGAAGGATATTGGGAGATAGTAACTGACATATTAAGTGAATATTATTAATTAGTGAATGAAGTTAAGAATAAGTTAATATTTTTAGCATGCCCATTATGTACCAGACATTTTTTCTAAGCACATTAACTTTCAAGAATCTAATGTCTTCTTCCTCTTAACCTAATGTAGCAGAAGAAAAACTGAAATAGGGAGATTTGTTCATGGTGGAGGTAGGATTTGAATCCAGACTATCTGGCCTGAGTCTAGCTTTAGAATCAAGTTACAGTGTTCGTTCTGTTAACCACTATACCAAGATTTACCACTACTCCCATTTTGGCAAAATCAAGGTGCCAAGAAGCTTGATTTCTTTCCCTGATTCACAGAGCCAGTGGAGAACCTATGACCACGCCATTTCATCAGAAATGACTTTTTCTTCCTCCTTTCCTTCCTCTCTCCTTTTCTCCTTCCCTACCTACTTCCCTACCCACTTTCCTTCCTTCCTTCCTTCCTTCCTTCCTTCCTTCCTTCCTTCCTTCCTTCCTTCCTTCCTTCCTTCCTTCCTTCTTTCTCTCTCTTTAAAAACAAGTAGAGTTTGGCATGAGTACAATGTATTGTATATTTGTTTATTTCAACGTTGGAGAATGAGAAAATTTTCTACTGAAACTATATTCTTAGCTCATTAGAAAGTATGGTAAAAATAGTCTATGATCACAGTTTATTGGAGTTTTTGTCATGATGCATTTTCTATTAACCCATCTTTTCTCCTCAGATAAAAAGGAAACAGTTTTATAAGTGTTAGTGAGGATGTAGAGAAAGGGAACCCTCATGCCCTGGTGGTGGAATTGTAAACTGGTGCAGCCACTATGAAAAACAGTATGGTGGTTCCTCAAAAAATTCAATGGTACTACCACATGACCCAGAAATTCCACTTCTAGGTATCTATACAAAGAAATCCAAAACACTAATTCGAAAAGATATATGCACCCCTATGTTCATTGAAGCATTATTTACAATAGCCAAGATATGGAAGCAACCTGTGTCCATTGATAGACAAATGGATAAAGAAGATGTGGTATACATATAAAATGGAATATTTCTCAGCCATAAAAAAGAATGAAATCCTCTCATCTTTGACAACATGGATGGACCTAGAGAGTATTATGCTAAATGAAATAAGTCAGAGAAAGAAAAATACTGTATGATTTCACTTATATGTGGAATCTAAAAACAAAACAAAACAAAATAAAATGTACAAACAAAATAGAAATAAACTCATAGATACAGAAAACAAATTGTTGGCCAATGGGAGGGAGTTGGGGGATGAGTGAAAAAAGTGAAAGGGATTACAAAGTACAAAATTGTAGTTACAAAGTAGTCATGGGGATATAAAATATAGCACAGGGAATATAGTAAAGTGCCAGTGATCTGAGTGATCATTTCATAAGGTATATAAATGTCTAATCACTATGTTGTATACCTGAAACTCATATAATATTGTATGTCAACTATAACTGAAAAATAAATTTTCCAAAAAGTAAGCAGTTTTATATTATATACATAATTAATTCTTTTTATAAACGATTTTGAAATACAAGCTGTAGAATGAAAATTATCATCTCACTTTTCCCACCTGGCAACAGCTGTTTTCTGTATTTCATTCCTGCCCCACCACTTTCTCTGGGCATCCTTTTACATAGTTGAAATCCAACTTTTTATACAATTTAGTGTCCTTTAGTCTTTTCCATTTAGTAGGGCAGCATAAAGTTTTTCTCCATGTAAACTCTTCTTAAGTATATCTTTCAATGGCAGTGTAATATTTTATCTTAAGTAACATAATTACTTGACGTTTTCCTATTACTAGAAAATAAGATTGTTGCTAGTATTTTTCTCTGATGGATAAGCTGTAGTATACATCTTTATGTTTATTTTTTATTTTTCTATTTCAAATTTATCCTCAGACTAGGGTTGAAAAGGTTGAATTATTAGATTGATAGGTAAGAACATTTTTGCCACATTGCTTTTCAGATAGATGTCAATTTATTTTTATAGTCTTAGTGCACGAGAGTGTTCATTTTGCTACATTTCACCAATAGCATTTAATTTTAAAAACTACTATGCTATTGGGCAGAAAATGTTTTATTAAAATAATTGCCCTTTTGGATTTTACACACTAACCTTGTCAGTGTGAAACTAAACAAAATGAAGTAATTCTCAGCCACTTACATTATAGAGAACAGCCTTCACTAAAGATGAAATCATAGAGTGGCTGCAAAAAAAAAAAAGTGGCATTGCTTTTTGACTTTGAACCAGGAGCCAAGATGATATATTTCATGAAGAAACTGAATATTAGAGGGACAATATGCAAACCTGACAAAATGAGGACAAAAAATTATCAGTTTACTAAGATCTTGAAATACAACAAAATAGATTGAGGATTGAATAATTTAAGACTGGAGAATTATTTTCTTTTATATGTAATTTTGTTACCTTTTTGTTTGCTTATATTCGTTGCCTCCTAATTAATATTACTTACTGAATTAGGATTATAGATTGTCATTATCATAAAGAGTCTGTTTATTAACTCTGTGGATCTGGTTTTATTTTTAGACTATTGCTAAATTAGGGAATCTTTCGGTTTTGGTATTTTCTGGTTTGTCTTGTTTTGTTCTATTTTTGCAGACCCTAGCACAGCATTGTACTTATCTTGGAGATGTTAGACTAACAGCAATATAGGCTCTGGAAATAGATATGTTAAAAATCATAGCTCTTACATTTACTAACTATATATTGGGCAAGTTATCTAACTCTTCAAAGTTTCAGTTTCCTTATTTATAAAATTGAAATAATAATAGGACCTATATCTTCCTCTTGTGGGAGAATTAAATGAAGCATTGCAAACACTTAGTGGTGTTGCCTGGAAAAGATCAGCAAATAATAGTTATTACCACCACCCTCATCATCATTATTCCCATCGTTATGACCTTTTTGTCTCTCTGATTCTGTTTGTACTATGTGCTGCCTCTGCCTCAACTATAATCTCTAGAAGCTCTATCCCTCACTTTTTTAGCTTTCTTAATGTTCACTGAACACCAAACTTTTATCCAGAACAAAACAATGGAAGTCTGGATGGAAAGATCTTACATGCTTCTGAGGGAAGACAGATAATGGACAAATAAGCACATAATTATTTAATATGTCAGAATATTTAATATAGTGTTGTATTTAATAAAACAGGGCAAGGGAGACAGAAAGGTCCAGAGGCTGGGGTTAGGGTGACATAGGAGAAAGATATGTTATTATTTATACAGAGTGCTAAAAACCTCTGACAAATGATATCTGAGCTATCCTGAACAGAATGAACGAGAAGAAAGTAATATTCCCAGTGAAGAAAATGTGGCTGGCATGTTCAAGAATCAGCAAGTAGGGCAGTGTGGCAGAGGCAGAGTAAGAAAGGGGAGAGTAAAAGGAGACAAGGTCAGAAGCGGGGGTGGGGGGCCACCATGTAGGCACTTGTAGGTTACTGTTAGACTCTGACATTTACCCTGAGTGAGGTGGGAAGCTACTGGACAGTAGTGAGCAGAGGAATGATGGAGCAAAGGTAGAAGTGGGGGATCAAATAGGGGAGGCTATGTCAATAACCCAGGTGAGAGAAGGTTTTGGCTTGGATGAGGAGGTAGCAGCAGTAATGATATAGAACTGCTTGAAATATATATGTCATCATCGTGTGTGTGTGTGTGTTTGTGTTTGGACTCAGAGAGGATTTGAATCTTATACTCATTAGGTAACATGAGGTCAGGAGGAGTTTTAGCAAACAGGGAACAGATACATTTCAAATTCTTGACCACTTTGCAATTGGCAACTCTAACTTTAAATATGAATAATAACATTGGCATTATTAATACTAATAATTACTAGTTATTAATATTAGTGACTTTTTATGATACTATAATGACCCATGTATTTATACATTTGTCAAAACCTAGAGAATGTATAATACCAAGAGTGAATGCTAATGTAAACTATGGACTCTGGATGATGATGATATGTTAGTGTAGGTTCACTGATTAATTATAACAAATGTACCACTCTGGTGCAGGATGTCAATAGTGTGGGAGGTTGTATATGTGAGGGGCAGGGAGTATATTGGAAAGCTCTGTATTTTCCACTCAGTTTTGCTGTGAACCAAAAATTGCTATAAAAAATCAAGTTTATTAATTAAAAAGTAACACAAAATGAAAAAATAGCATTGCTTTAAATATTTAATTATATCCCATTTTGTGATTGGCATTAATTCCTCAGAATAAATTTTTAAAACATACATATACAGCCAGGTTTAGATATATTGTGCCTCAATTTTTTTATGAGGCTCATTTTCTTCATCTTCATTTACCCTCAATCTGCTCCCTGGCATCCCAGACCCCATAGCCTGGTGTCTCAATCAAGACTCCATTGCCTAAGAATGTCATTCATTCAATAAACACTTATTGACTGCCTATAGGACCAATCAAGGATCAATCAGTAATAATATGTGACACTTATCCCAGGGGGCTTATAGTATACTGAGATAAAAAGACAGCAGAAGAGAGTATGCTATTAATTTATAATAAAAGAGCTTAATAAAGATAAAATGGGAACACAAGAAAGGAGCACCCTTTTGAGGGTGGACTGGGAATGGGGCTGTGGGAGAAAGCTTCTCAGATTTGTGCCAACTTAAATCCTGAAGTGTTAGTAGGGGTTAGGTAAATGATGGTGAGGTACTTGAGCAGAAGGGTATATTATTTGGTTTGAGTTAACATGATGTTTTTATTGCTTTCTTGAGTGTCAAAATAAGCTATTAACTGGCTTTAAGTATAGTAGCTTCCCACTGTAATGGAAACTGAAGTTTGCCTTATTTCCATAATATTTTTCACAAAAACATCTTGGTGAAGTACAGAACATTAAAGAAGCAAAGAAGTGAGAAAAATTAAAAAAGATTAGGTAAACAAAATATATCTCATTAAGTCAGTGGTTCTTAATGGGAAAGGAGAAGGATTCTGCTGCCCAAGGGACCTTTGGCAGTGTCTGGAGACAGTTTTTGATTGTCACAACTTGGAGGGAGGTGCTAATGCCATCTAGCATTTAGAGGACAGGGATGCTGCTGAACAATCTGGGAGGTGCGGGACAGGCCCCCTGCCCCACAAGAAAACACTTACCTAGTCCAAAATGTCAGTAGAGTGGAGACCGCAAAACCCTGCACTGAAGTAATAGTGGAGAATTACGTCATCGTCTTTTTAATCTATTGACTTTATAAATAACTGTAAAACCAACCAATGGCCTATTCTTTTTCTTTTTTTAATTCCTCCTCCCCCCTTCGCCCACTTCCACCCCTTACCTACGGATGTTGCAGAATCCCCTTAAGAACTGGATCTCTGAAGACGGGGCATCTCCTCCCACGCACTCGCAGTGCACACCGGGGGCCTGGTGCGCCCAGGGCCTGGGCCGTACTCCACTGGGACAAGAACCCAGGTGCGTGTAAAGTAGACATGCTAACCACTACTCTGTGGAGCCACCCCTGACCTATTTTTTTTTTGTTTCCAGTAGCTATTGTTCTTTTGTTCTTTTAGAATGCCCCCTTTGACTGTGTTTGTTTGGTCATTATTGGTTAACAATTTTAGTATTCTACTCTTGTCATTCATCTTTGCTCTTCATCATCCTCTAACCAACTGGTTTCCGTTCCTTTAAGTCTCTGGATTCTTCTACAGGATTTTTCCAGACTTGAAAACTACTCAGTACCTGAAGGCCCTTCTGACATCTTTGCCGTAGTTGAACATGAGCTGGTACGGGGAGAGATACTTCCCTGCTTTTCCAGTTGACGTGGAATTCGACTTCTCTTTATGATTGCTTTTCTGGCTTCCAGCAGGATCTGGCAGAGGCAATTCACCACATTAAGTAGAAAAATGCTTTATCTTACTCCTTTAATTTTCATTTAGAAGGCTGAATTTGCTAAGGGCTGTCAGGATGATATTTTACCCGTCTGTAGACTTTAAATATGAACACTTGAGTAAATTTCAATAGGCTTGGATGTCTAAGGTGCACAGATTGTATTATAGCTCCTGCGGTGAGAGTTTTATGTTGTGTAATGAAGAACAGGGCTTATGCGCCCACGTATCTGAGAGCTGCTATATAGCAGGCTTGAGGGGGCTTGTGGGCTTCTCCGCTTTAATGCTCTTTTAGTCTTTGCACATTTGATTCCTCCACTTGTTCCCAGGATCTGTGTCTCCTCATGTGCCTTTCTCTGGTGTTCAGTACATATTAGGTAACAAGTAACCCTCTTATATTAGTGAATTAGTGTTGAATTAGCTACGTGATCATTCTGCTTGGAAAGCTGTTTTTCTGGACACATATGTGATTTACTTCCTCTGTTTATTCAGGTTTCTGCTCAACCATCACCTCACCTGAAATACCTTCTTTGGCCACACTATCTAAACTAGCATCCTTCCGCCACTCTTCATCTTCTGACTCGTATTTACTTGTGTACTTTGTCCATTATTAGAATGTAAGCTCTAGGAAACCTCAAACATTGTGTTTCTTCTGTTGTATACGTAGAGCCTAGAACACTGTCTGGCTTAGAGTAGGGCTCATGAGTAGTATTGAATAGATAACAGAAAAGATAAATCAGACTCATTCCATGCCCTCAAGAGACTTCAAGAATAATGGGAACAAAACTATTTAAAAATTATAAGGTAATAAGAGCAATTACACAAGTAGCTAGAAAATACTTTTAAAGTTGGGAAAAAGGCACATCTCACTTTTTGGATGGAACCGGAGGAGTCTGAGGCTTGAAAGATAAGCCGGGCTGTTTATTCAATTGACTTCTAGGTCTCGTCTGTTTAGAAACTAAACTCCACCTGTCCGAGGCTTGGTTCACTCACCTTCTGTTCATGAGGTGATGAGTAGCTATGTTATATTAGTGAATGCACCTTCTGTTAATATAACTATGTTGTAACAGTTCCAGCACATTCTGCACTGTTCACACACCTTCAATTAGCATTGTTCTGAGTACTGTCTAGAGAGAGAAAAACGAATATTTTTGGATGATCCTAATTTATTCTAGGGAGTATAAATAGTAGTATCTCAATCCTATTGAAGATGCCAGGTTTGAAAATTAAAACATTTGAAGACTGATCTCTCAAAATCGCCCTGAGAGTATTGGTAACCAAGCAGTGTCTATGGGAGTAGGCATGCTCTCACTTTGGGTTTCGGAGCAGAAGCACGTGCATCTCCCTGGGGTCAGTGCTTTCCTCTGAGCATCCACAGCAAGCCTGAGAAGAGACCGGTATGCTCTCTACAGCTCACATAGTCTTTAGTAGTGCAGGAAGT